>OX457124.1:18168591-18877662 GCA_949752895.1 Dendrolimus pini
AAATAGTTTTTTTCTTCTCAGGAACAATAAACCCTCTCGCGCCAGGTGCAAGGCGTAACTTCCATCCAGCACAAGCCAGATGGGGTTCGGTGGCTGATCGTCCCCATGCTTTCAGTCTTAGGCCAAACTCGTACATCTGGATTGCTTCATCGGAGCTCTTCAGTCCAGGGAAGACATTTCCCAGAGAGTTCACATTGTTCATTTCTCTGAGGTTACGGCCTGAGGTGAGTTTTAGTTTACTGTAATAAAATGACAGATTTTAGTAGAGATATAATTTATTCATCTGTAATCATAGTGACGGCTTCTGAATAACGGTCACGTGGTTGTAAAATTAAAAAATCTGTTCAGGTTTGGGACGGTAAATATTTAGTTTAAAAACTAAAAAGAAATATAAAAATTACCCGAAGTTACATACTATCTTCAAATTTTCGTAATGTTTTTCTTATGGATTAAAATATAAAAAGGCTGGGTAAATTTTATCGACTACCCTACCTATTGAGTTAAATAAAAACTTCTCAAAAAATAAACTATGATTTTTAACCGACTTCGAAAAAAGGAGGAGGTTCTCAATTCGTCGGAATCTTTTTTTTTTTTTTTTTGTTCCTTTTTTTTATGTATGTTCGCCGATTACTCCGTCATTTATGATCCGATTTACGTGATTCTTTTTTTGTTCGACGCGGAATAGCTTCCAATTGGTCCCCTAAAAATTTTACATAGTTTGGCCCAGTAGTTTTCATTTTATGGACATTTTTCATGGAAATAATTTTCACTCCGTTCCATATGTTCGCCGATTACTCCGTCATTTATGATCCGATTTACGTGATTCTTTTTTTGTTCGACGCAGAATAGCTGCCATGTGGTCCCCTAAAAATTTGACATAGTTTGGCCCAGTAGTTTTCATTTTATGAACATTTTTCATGAAAATAATTTTCACTCCGTTCCATATGTACACCAATTACTCTGAGATTTATGATTCGATTTACGTGATTCTTTTTTGTTCGACGCGGAATAGCTGCCATGTGGTCCCCTAAAAATTTGACATAGTTTGGCCCAGTAGTTTTCATTTTACGAAAAATTTTTTGTTCCGGGTTCTTAGGACCTATATTTTTTAAGAAGCGCGGCACCATTTGTAGGTCCACCCATACATATCTAGACACTAAAAAGTAACAAATAAAATTTAAAAACTTCGTTTAAAAAAACCGACTTCAAAAACTAAAAAACTAAAATGTATAAAATAACTTATTTCTAAAGCTATTATTATTAATATATATTATCTAACACATCTTGAAGTAGGTGCAAAGCAAAACATAAAAATTACTATATTTTGAAAATTACTAAGCACCGACTTTAAGATGTTTTAGATAATATATATTAATAATAATAGCTTTAGAAATAAGTTATTTTATACATTTTAGTTTTTTAGTTTTTGAAGTCGGTTTTTTTAAACGAAGTTTTTAAATTTTATGATCTTTGATTTGATTACATAAATAGATATTACAATAAATTTATTATTGTATATTTTACATAAGTTAGTCGTGGTACCGTAATGGCTAGCGCACGCGTCCCAAACTCGAAGCGCGCGGGATCGATCCTGGCTGGAACGCATACACCACTTAGACTAGTTACTGATCTAATGCGCAAATTGTAACAATTACCACGTGCTTATAACGGTAAAAGAAAACATCGTGATGCAACCTGCACATCGCGATAACCGATGTGTCCAACCTGCCAAGCCGCCTTGGATAAGCGTGGCGGGTATACTTAACGTGACCATTTATAATTTTTGTCAAAGCGGGACATCTGCGGCATTATATAATAAAAAAAGTTTTTAGTGTCTTCTAAGTATTTTATTATATAAGATAGAATAACACAAAATAATCAATGCACTAAACACAAAATAGTACACGGAGAAAAATGCAGGCTTAAATTTCACCAATTTTTATTATGCTGTTTACTAAACTTGAAACGCCTCACCCAGAGTAGAAACAGTTATTATGCTCGTTTTGAAAACGATTGTTTCAAGTTTGTTAAGCAGCTAAAAATAAGTGGAATTTGAAATAAATTTATCATTTGGTCTGTTTGCAAAACCGAAACTATGTCGGCCTCGCTGGGGACAGCGGGACTATGGCGGCCTCGCTGGGGACAGCGGGACAGACTGCCTGAAAGCGGGACTGTCCCGCCCAAATCGGGACGTATGGTCACGTTAGGTATACTATCCGTTCCCCTATAATGGGAGGCCCGAGCCCAGCAGTGAGACATTTATAGGCTGTTATTATATTTATATTATATAAGTATATACAATAATAGTAAGTAATCATCGTCAAACCTGCGTTCGAATTATACATCGAATAAAAAATTTCATTAATGACAGTTGCCTCTTAATATAGATTTTTGTAATTACACTATATCTACTATTAAATATGTCGCGTTGAAATACAAACAAACTGATATTTACAGTTTTATATTAATATTATATAGATTTACCTGCTTGGCGATTATTAAAGGTAAACTGAGGTAACCCAGCTAATTTTGAAGCATGATTATAATCAAGTAATCAAGATCGCGTGTAAACCTTCATATTACATACTCGTTAACGCTTTATTAGGAATATACACATAACAGATTAAACCTCGTACTGTGACATTATTATAATGTATAATATTATGAAATTCTAAAAATGCAGTATCTGTACATTAAAAAAAAATGACAACCTGAATACATCAATACGATGCAAGTTTTTTATGTAATTCTTATCTGTTTGTAAGGATTCACATAAAAACTACTGGGCCAGTATCGATGCTGTTTTCGCTGATGACAGCGACAGCAAATTGATAGACTTAAACTCTGCGCTACTTTAAATCCTGAGAATCCCGCGGGGATTTTTCTGGCAATGATTTAAAATGACCAAATGAAAAAAAACTAATTCCAATGCTATTTTTCACTTGATAGCAATTTTTGTGTAACAGAATGTGTGATATTTTTTATTCTGGGAGCGGTTTGTAGTTTTTCGGGTGCATAAAAACTTGCTAATTCTGACACGGTTTTTACTAAAACGATACCTTACATTCTTTTTTAACCGACTTTGAAAAAAGGAGGAGGTTCTCAATTCGTCGGGATCTTTTTTTTTATGTATGTTCGCCGATTACTCCGTCATTTATGATCCGATTTACGTGATTCTTTTTTTGTTCGACGCGGAATAGCTTCCAATTGGTCCCCTAAAAATTTTACATAGTTTGGCCCAGTAGTTTTCATTTTATGAACATTTTTCATGAAAATAATTTTCACTCCGTTCCATATGTACACCGATTACTCTGAGATTTATGATTCGATTTACGTGATTCTTTTTTTGTTCGACGCGGAATAGCTGCCATGTGGTCCCCTAAAAATTTGACATAGTTTGGCCCAGTAGTTTTCATTTTACGAACCTTTTTTTGTTCCCGGTTCTTGGGACCTATATTTTTTAAGAAGCGCGGCACCATTCGTATGTCCACCCATACATAGCTGGACACTAAAAAGTAACAAATAAAAAATAAAAACTTCGTTTAAAAAAAACCGACTTCAAAAACTAAAATGTATAAAATAACTTATTTCTAAAGCTATTAAATATTATTAATATATATTATCTAAAACATCTTGAAGTCGGTGCAAAGCAAAACATAAAAATTACTATATTTTGAAAATTACTAAGCACCGACTTTAAGGTGTTTTAGATAATATATATTAATATTTAATAGCTTTAGAAATAAGTTATTTTATACATTTTAGTTTTTTAGTTTTTGAAGTCGGTTTTTTAAACGAAGTTTTTATTTTTTTTAAATGCTGTGGTACTTGGTGTTCCGGAAATGCCGTGGGAATTTTCCCGGCAATGGTTTAAATTAGTTAAGACTACATAAATAAAAACTGATTTCGATACAATTTCAATAGAACGACAGTTTTAGCGCGATATTTTATATTCCTGGAACCCCACGGAAATTTTCACGGGAGTGTTTTATAGTGGGTAGTGTACATAAGAATTAGCTGATTCGGATCCAATTGATACCTAAACAATATAATCCAGGACTTTCTATATTTCCCGGAATTTCCTAACTTCGATACCACGTGATATTAGGACTTCCTTAATATGACAGTTTCTATATTTATTAGAAGATATCTTTAGTAAAACAGATATGGTTATGTGTACTTTCAGTAGTACTACAAGTACGTACTTATCACAAGTTTTTACGAGAATCTTCAGAATTCATTAATCCTTCAGTATTCTCATATATAAAAAAGCCGTCACTCTGCTGAAAATACCCTTCGAATTTAAATATTGGCAAAATGAATAACTCTAATCTAAGGCGTTAAAGAAGGCGCGGGCAAATCCTGGTAACGGAATAATTTAGACAATTTGCTACGTTATCTGGAAAATTATTATGAATGCCAAACGAGGTGGGTGTATTAGATTAACTGCTTGCAAAATTTTACTAGGCGTACAATTTTCACCTTGTTAAATTAATTATTTTTAATTGGGAAGAGTTTTAGTAGAGTTAATAGGCTGTTACATCAATTTACTTGTTAGTTCTGAAGGCTTATTTTTGTTTTATTATACTTGTTATATCTACGTTCAGACGCAGCGATAATTGCAAAGGGTGGGGTATAGATATACGGTATATGGAGTTGTAAACCATAAACTTCATGAAAATATATAAGTATAATAATCTATGATTTTCATGTTTATTTTATTTGCAATGTGCGTGAATATGATATGGGTGCAATATTAGTGAAAAACATAAGTGAGGTTATTTTTACAAAAATATTAATATCTCAAGAACATTTTGACATAAGGATTGCAGAAGGGGTAAGAATACTTCTCCCCCCCGCCCTTCACCCCCTCTCTTCTCCAAATACTTGACATCAAGCTGCCGTATATATACCTCACCCTTTTAAATTAATAATGAGACGAAGGTTTATTTGTTGTGCTACCGCAATCGCACATGTCGAATTCGTTGTGGATTTTACTCTTTTAATATTAATTTAATTTATGAGTAATATAAATGGTATGACCATACTATTTTTGTTATTTGGATAAAGAACACTAAATGTAATATAAATATGCCATACATTTCAAAAACTGCTCCACATATTTTGCTTAAACTAACTCTCAATGAATATATTTTATAAGCTCTATCAGATAAATTTCTTCAGAA
Source organism: Dendrolimus pini (assembly GCA_949752895.1). NCBI lineage: Eukaryota > Metazoa > Arthropoda > Insecta > Lepidoptera > Lasiocampidae > Dendrolimus > Dendrolimus pini. The sequence goes on from OX457124.1 coordinate 18,173,778, forward strand.
TTTTCAATCGATCAATCAATAGTCCAAAAGTTTTTGAGGTTTGGGTGATAGGCCCCTGCCTGCCAGGATTCGCGGAGTTAGTAGAGCCCCACTTTTTTCGTAGCCCTGGTATAAGGCGAAGGAAGGAACACCGAGGGGTTTGTGACTATCCCTAACTGGGTTGGCAGTAGCACTTGCTAGCGGTACTAGTGCCACCCCAATGTGGCGAGTCCCACATGCCCCATCGCGTATCCCCCGTGGTGAATAGTCCTCAAACAGACTAGAAAAGTGTGATAGGTCATTATGCTGATGTGAAGTTACACCGGGGTGTTCAGTTAGTAGGTCCAAATGTGTTCAGAATTGATTTTATACCACATTACAAAAAAAAATAACTACAAAGATGTACCATTTAAAAACTTTTTTAAGCTTGTTGAGAGCGATGTCATGTTTTAATACAGTTTTCATGTGTTTTTCCAAGCATAAATCATCGTCAAGCAAATTCCTAGGAAGAAAATAAATGCACAATCATCCATTTAAAAAACAATTTCAGTTTCTAGGTGTGGTAATGGCACAGCTGAAATATTTATGCATATGGTATTTGATTTACACTGTATTATTCAACATTCTGGCTTCAATAAACACTAACTAATTTTAGGCACTTTCTAAAGAAATATACTTGAAGTCTAAAAGTCTGTACCTGTAATAAACTTCAGCAAAATTTCTTTAAAAACAAATCAACTATTTATACAGTACAAAAGTAAAGGTACCCTTAAAGTCGAAGAAAGTCGATTTCATTAAGTAATTTATAAGGCAATCGAGTTCAGAGTTGTGTTTCTAATCAATACATTTTATTTTTCAAATACATTCTTTTAGTTATGTAGAAATAAAATATACTGAATTACATGCTTTATTTATTTCTTCAATCACTGAAATTAATGATAATATAAGTTCTGTATTATATACAAAGTCTTAGCCAGGTTCGATAAGTTAATTATTTAATTGATTGGATACTTTTATTATAAGTCAGTAAATGGAGAGATATTTGCTTTCGAAGGCGTTATTTCTTTTGAAAAGTATGGTGCAAAATATTAAAAACAATTGAGGTTATAAGAGCTTGAAAATTACATTCAATGTTTGATCCAAATAATAGATATATTGATTTTTGTGTTATTGTATATTGTTGATTAAATGCTTTTCTGATGTTTCGTAATTATATATCATAACTCAGATAACGTTCAATATATCTACAGAAACCTTCTTATATATATATATATATATATATATATATATATATAATATAGATTTGATCAACATTATGACATAGTTTAGACCGAGCAGCGGGTTCAGGGCACCGCTCATACTTCTAACTGAACACTTTCTTTACAATTCTCAAAGGTCCAACTCGACCTGTTGCCACCAACCAAATGTGCCACAAAAACTCCTCCGTCTACCGAAGTAGATACTACTAAAGTATAGAGGGCGTCTTGACCCCGCTCAAGACATGCTCTGCTCTCATTGGGCGTTTATTAAATTACAATATTCATAACTTTTATTAGGTTAGAACGATCTTTAAGTTATAGAAACATTTAACAAATCAAATAAAATTGAATTAAGAATTCCAAAGTACTTAAAATGTAAACAAATAATATTGTGCGTGCGTTATACATCTGAACAACCAATCAATCCGATGATTTATAGCTTCCCTCCGACATATATATATATGTGTGTGTGTGTGTGCTTGTGTGTGTATGTTATGTATATATATTACTAGACCTCACTGATTGATATATCAACACACAGCCCAATCTACTGGGGCTAGTGCCGTGAAAATTTGCATGCTGGACCTTTCTATACTGTAAGTGCACACTAAGAAATGATTTTTGAAAATTTACTCTCCTAAGGGAGTAAAAACGGGGATAGAAATATGTAAGAAAATCCGTCATTTTCAACATAAGAAACGCAAAAATTTTATACTTGCTTCTGGATAAAAATAAACGTAAACGTGGAAATCGAAGTGGCTTAAAATTCAACATGAAAGTTTGCTAAAACTGTGGCTATTTAAATTTACGCGAGCGAAGCCGCGAGCAACAGATAGTTGTACCGAAAATGACACACACACACACACACACACACACACACACACACACACACACACACACACACACACACACACACACACACACACACACACACACACACACATACACACACACACACACACACACACACACACATACACACACACACACACACACACATATATATATACAATCTTAAAAACGCCATGTCTGTACATTGAATTTTAATTTTAAACTAGACTTTAAGGTATTTTAAGTAGTATAAGATAAGAGATAAGCCTTATTTATATATTATATCTATTTCAGATGCCCAAACAGTATCGGGGGTGAACATGTGATATAAAAAATATCCTAATATATTATATATAGCTAAGAAACACATGTAATTACATTCGGACGGGAGTCGCATGAATAATTTAAAATAATTTCGTGGAAAAAATAATCTAAGTTGACTGAATTAGGGATGATAAGGGTGTACGATTTAAAATAATAACAGTTCGTTTCCCGGCTCTTGTTCATTGTAATAAAGCCTGGAAATATTGTACTAATTTGTACTCGTTAAGAGTATAACAATGACCTTTATAACTTTACAACATAATATCAACAAGCAGTCTATTGTAGAGGTATTTTGATGGAGAGTTGACTCGTAATATCTTAGTAATTGGGTAGCCCACGGTTGCAAAGTGCCTAGGCTACTTGACATAAAGGATCTAATATCGTTCTTTATTGGACTCAACAAGTTATATTTAAACGAAGTAGGATGCTTGTAGGCATGCAAGACTATACTGGCTCTCCTTTTCTTATTATACCACCGTGACACAGGAAGTTTTATGAGTACTGCGTAGTGTAACAACCGCAAGTGGTAATTTACAAAAGCGAACTTAACGCTTAAATCATTTTCTTCCAAAATATAGCCAGACTTTTATAGCTACATGTGTAAAACAGAGTTGTGTACATTATAAATTTTACGATTTAATTTCACATTTTGAAAAAAAAATCATATAAAAAGAAAGAAAAAAGAAACACAAAAAAAATCGGTTAGCGAACAACACATAGCAAGCACTAAGCGATTCTCCAACAGCGGCCGCTTTAGGCACTCAGTAAAGCGGCCGCTTTAGGCACTCAGTAAAGCGGCCGCTCCTAATCTTTATTACTATATATAGAAATTTTGAAGTGAAACTTCTTTAGGGATCGTTGTGATTTGAAACTCGATGTAACGAAAAAGTGACATTAAAAAAAGATAAACACAAATCTATCTAAGCCTGTGAGAGAATGAGATATACATAATACAATAAATTTAATAATTTAAACACACATAGTTTGACATGTTTTGAAGTTTTTCGTTAATACTTCAAATTTTGCATTTTAAAGCTTAAATATACTATCAAGATGTATAATATATGAAATTTGACCTCACGAAATATAGAATCCCTCCCTCTAGTCACACTTTGTTTCACTTGTTTTGCGTATGAACTGCACACACACACATTTTTTTATTTTATCCTCTTATCTTATACTAATATATAAAGCTGAAGAGTTTATTTCTTTGTTTGCTTGAACGCGCCAATGGTATATATTTTGCACATATCTTGAAACCAGATCAATCAATCAATGAATTGAAAAATTCTATCAGTGTTAGATAGGCCATTTATCGAGGAAGGTTATAGGCTATAATATCATCACGCTAAAACCAATAGGAGCGGAGCACTAATGAAGAATGTTTCAAAATCGGGGGGGTTTTTAACTTACTTTTTTTTCACAATTCCACGCGGACGAAGTCGCGGGCAGAAGCTGCTTTTTAATACATGACTTAAGCAGATAGGCAGATGACCAGCGGAAAAGCGGTTACCGTCGCCTATGTATGTTTGCAACACCAAAGGTGTTACCAATGTGCTGCCGCTCTCTAAAGGGAGACTGGAGCCTGGCCACTTCTGTCGGAACACAATTCAAGGTGGTTATGGCAACAACAGGTTGGCCAGTTATAATCCCTATTAATATTATAAATGTGAAAGTAACTCTGTGTCTGTTCCGTTTTCGCGCAAAAACTACTGGACCGATTTGACTGAAACTCAGAATATATATATTTCGATGCCGAGAATGAACATAGGATAGGATACTTTTTATCCCGAAAAATGGGATAGATTCCGGGATAAAAATATATTTGTCTCTCTGTTTGTTATCCTTGAATGGAAATACTATTCCACCGATTTGAATAAAACTCGGTACATATGTAATTTTAATACCGAGGGTGGCCAAGGGATACTTTTCTTCCCGGATAATGGGATATATTTATGTAAAGGTTATCCCGGAAACTAGGATAGGTTTGTGATTTTGTCCATTTCATCCACTTGGTCCATTTGGTCCCGTTGGTCCCATTGGTCCGTTGGGCCCGTTCATTCCGATGGTCCCGTAGGTCCCATTGGTTCCGTTCATCCCATTGGTCCCGTTGGACCCATTAGTCCCGTTCATCCCATTGGTCCCGTTGGACCCATTAGTCCCGTTGGTCCCATTGGTCCCATTGATCCCGTTGATCCCATTTGTCCCGTTGGTCCCATTGATCCCGTTGGTCCCGTGGTCCCGTTGGTCCATTGGTCCCATTGGTCCCGTTGGTCCCGTTAATCCCGTTGGTCCCGTTGGTCCCGTTGGTCCCGTGGTCCCGTTGGGCCGTTGGGCTCGTTCCTTCCGATGGTCCCGTTGGTCCGTTGGTCCCGTGGTCCCGTGGTCCCGTGGTCCCGTGGTCCCGTTGGTCCCCTTAGTCCACTTAGTCCCCTTTTGTCGTTTTTGTCAAGTTTGGTAACTTATGTAGTTTACAGATAAACGGGGGATGGTATAATTTACGATATAAAGTGAAGTGAATCTTCCTGGGGCAAATACATAAAAAATAATACAATGTAACCTGTACCGCCTGCTCTTTAAACAAGAGATACACACTAGAGGTTGACCCGCGGTGCAGCCGCGGGGTAAACTCTAGTACGAATTAAATATAATATATTAGCAGTTCAGTAATTTCTGCGAAAAATTAATGTGACATATAAAGATAGTACGCCTACAGACAAGCGAACACGATGAAAACATAAAGATTCCCTAATAATTTTTCTAATTTATAAATATATATAACAAGCTGTCCCGACAGACGTCGTCCTGCCCGGAAAAGCTTCAATCGATATGCCGACAGCAGCGCCACCTACCGCGTCCAATTGTGAACCAACTCAGAAACCTTCACTGGCTCATGCACAACAACTTTGCTAAAGATCATCACATGATCAAATGTATAGTTTACAATTCTATAAAGGACATACAGACAAACATTCATTCATTAACCGACTTCGAAAAAAGGAGGAGGTTCTCAATTCGTCGGGTTTTTTTTTTTCTTTTTTTTATGTATGTTCGCCGATTACTCCGTGATTTATGATCCGATTTACGTGATTCTTTTTTTGTTCAACGCAGAATAGCTTCCAATTGGTCCCCTAAACATTTTACATAGTTTGGCCTAGTACTTTTCATTTTATGAACATTTTTATGAAGAAAATTTCCTTTTCGTTCCATATGTACACCGATTACTCTGAGATTTATGATTCGATTTACGTGATTCTTTTTTTGTTCGACGCGGAATAGCTGCCATGTGGTCCCCTAAAAATTTGACATAGTTTGGCCCAGTAGTTTTCATTTTACGAACATTTTTTTGTTCTCGTTTCTTGGGACCTATATTTTTTAAGAAGCGCGGCACCATTCGTAAGTCCACCCATACATAGCTAGACACTAAAAAGTAACAAATAAAAAATAAAAACTTCGTTTAAAAAAACCGACTTCAAAAACTAAAAAACTAAAATGTATAAAATAACTTATTAATATATATTATCTAAAACATCTTGAAGTCGGTGCAAAGTAAAACATAAAAATTACTATATTTTGAAAATTACTAAGCACCGGCTTTAAGATGTTTTAGATAATATATATTAATAATAATAGCTTTAGAAATAAGTTATTTTATACATTTTAGTTTTTTAGTTTTTGAAGTCGGTTTTTTTATTATACATATATAAGACTAGCAGACCCGGCGAATTTCGTTCCGCCATATTTTCTGAATTCCTGAAAGACACAAAAACAAAATCACCAAAATCGGCCCAGGTGATTAGGAGGATTCTAGCACCCGATCTCAGCGCTACCTACCGGTTCTAATTGGGAATGTAAACCGCCCGGGGACCCACTCAAACACACAAAAACAAAATCACCAAAATCGGTCCAGGTGATTAGGAGGATTTTAGAACCCGATCTCAGCGCCACCTACCGGTTCCAATTGTGGCTGTAAACCATCCCGGGGCCCACTCAAACACACACACAAAATTTCATCAAAATCGGATGTATAGTTTACGATTCTATAAAGGATTATATATTAAAAAGAAGAAGATTATAAGTTCAAACATTCTTTCACAGAGTGGTGGCTATGGTCAAGGCACTCTATTTTCCTTGAGGTCACGCCGCCGCACCGGGTCGTTCCTCTCCCTAGAGCTGGCTGGTAGAGGAGCAGCCAGGCTGGTCCATGCTGGTTCCGGGACGTCAAGATCTATATACCTTGCAGTGCCGCTATATGACTTCCGCTGGCATCATATTGCTGTCAGGTAACAAACTATACATCAATTTTTGATATTTCAAATATATATAAATTATAATAAATAATTATTTAAATAAAAATAAATGAATAAAAATCACACAAAATTGTGTTGAATATAATGAAGTCAACAGCGCATTAACGCCTAGCTCAATTTTGCTGCATGAATTAGGATATACAGAAAACTACTCAAATATTTGTCATAGTAGCATCATCAACGTGAACTATTATAGTTTAATGTATTTGCTTACAGAGCCCTGACATGATTTAATAGAAAACACCTCGTGCCACGTCGTATATCAAAACTACTAAACGAAAAATCTGTACCTAATTTTCGTTGAAAATGTTTTTTAACTGCTTCCTGCTTTGATTTTTTCAAAAAGCTTCTACGGAAGCTATTTTTTCACAAATTTGTTATTTGCATCAAATTTTATTCATGTGGATTTATTAGTATTTGAGAAAAAATACTGTCATATAAACTGACGGACTCATAAACTGCATCAAAGTTCAGGATTACTTTGAAATGATTTTTTAAAATAAGTATGCAAACTTTTTAGATTAAATTATATAAATATGGAGAGACTGGCTCTTAATCTCAAAAAAAGGAAAATTTAAAAATAGAACTGCAGTAAAACACATGAATATAGCCGGGAAAAGAAAATTTACTCGTAGTATCAGATTTGCGTGTTATTTATAGCAAAGTTTTAAATTGATTCTCATTGATTTTTTATTCTTTTGTCAATTGAATTATTGTTACCAGCAGAATTGTTGGGTTAGTTTTTTAACTCATCGAGAGTTTTTGAACCATAATATGGATACTTCGTCCGAACAAGCGGCTCAAATTGTAGCATTGGTGCGGGAGGGCTTGGATCAACGAACGATTGGTAGAAATTTAAATTTAAACCAGTCTACGGTTTCTAGAATATACAGAAGGTTTGTGGAGACAGGTTCTTACAGAAGGAGACGTGGTACAGGCAGGACTCGAGCAACCACCGGTCGTGATGACCGATTTATTGTTACTTACAACTTCCCTGCGAAATCGTTTCCTCACGTCTGTTAACATCAAAACAGAGCTTAATGAAGTGCGTGGAGTAAACGTGAGTGCACGAACAATAAGAAGAAGGTTAAAGGAAGCGGATATCACCCCTTTTAGACCAGCAAATGGTCCAAAGTTGTCTGTAGCTCACAGACAAGCTCGCTTAAGATTTGCGCGTGATCACCTGAATTGGACAGAAGAGCAATGGACCTCCTTATTGTTCACGGACGAGTGTAGGACATGTTTATATGGTGCAGATGGTCGCAGAAGAGTCTATCGTCGACGTGGGGAGCGATATGCTCAAAGTTGCATTGAGGAGCGTGTTCCTTTTGGAGGCGGTTCGTGTATGGTCTGGGGTGGCATATCGATGAACGGGCGAACAGAACTTGTGTTCATAGACATGGTCCGTCAAAACGGTAATAGAGGGGGTTTGACTGCACATCGCTACATAACAGAGATCTTAGAAGATCACGTGGTGCCTTACATGGGATTCATAGGCGAAAATTTTACTTTAATGCAGGATAATGCCCGGCCGCACGCTGCTGCACAAGTTCGACAATATTGCGAAGAGGTTGGGATACGTACAATGAATTGGCCAGCACGCAGCCCGGATCTTAATTCCATTGAGCATGTTTGGGACAATTTAAAAAGAGCTGTATATGCGAGAAACCTTTTGCCCACGACAGTGGCAGCACTAAGAACAGCACTTTCAGAAGAATGGGACAATATTCCGCAAGATCTTTTAATAACCCTAATAAAATCTATGCGGAACCGATTAGAATCCGTAATAAGGGCACGTGGAGGTAATACACCTTATTAAAACATAAATAAACCCTTGCATAAAGTTTGTGTCTATTGTTAAAACCAATTTTTTAATTAAACCAATTTTCCTTAAATTTCTGTTTTTTCTTCAAAAAAATGTCTTAAGGTCCTTTCCAGTACACAAACTTAAACTTAAGGATATGACCCTACGCTGTTTTAAAGTTCACGAACCAATCTAGAGGTTTCAATTTAAATCTGTATAGAAAGTTTGCATACTTGGTTAAAATATTTATTTCAAAGTCGTCTTTTACTTTGATGCAGTTTATGAGTCCGTCAGTGTACTAACTACTACATGAACATACATATACTTTTCAGAAGATGGAATTTGTCGAAAGGATAACAAAACTAAAAAAACAAATTAAAAAAACAAAACAGGACATTAAATTGAAACAAAACAAAACGTTTATTGGAACAAATTAACTGTTTCAGACATTTCGTTAAAAAAAATATTTTTAATAATCCCCTGTTTACATATTCGACATAAACAAGTATACAAAGTATTTTTCATGTAATTCTGATACTTCTAAATGGCGGTTTGAATTAATGAGCTTATTTCTGTAAAGGGAATACTCTGAAAGGAATATCCGGGTTTTGATGGGTAGATAAGTATTAATATACCTTTTGTAATACTAGTAATATTATTAGGCTTATTTTGATTGGAAATATAAAGAGGCGGAAATTGTTTATATTAACCGAATCTAATATAATATTATCTCTATCCGTCCTAATTTAACGAGCAGTTTTCAGCCCTTGACTTTTAGAAAAGACTCCGTCTCTCTAACAATTCGTTCTTAGAGAGACGAATCTTACTATCTATTCATTTGGCTTAATACTGGATAAGCTTTGAAATAGATATATACATATATTTAACAAACGACCGTTTTTTTAGACAGCGCACCTGATTAGAAGTCACCGTCGCCTATGGACATTAGCAACATCAGACATGCTATGAATGTGTTACTCGGCCTCGTTATAATATTGTGATACCTAAAACATGCATATTCTAGTGCTATGGGAAAATACCTTGACTCGGAATTTATTCGTAATTCCTAATGTGCGCAAGAGAAATGTTCTTGTCCACTTACATAGGTGCTTTTAGTTAAATGTTTCTAAGGTTATGTAGCCAAATGAGAAAAACAGTGTGTGTTGGTAGCCTCTGGGAAACCCTCAAATGCTCTTGAAATAATATTGGCGATTATAATATATTAATTTGTTAGATAAAATAAATAAAGTCACAAAAATCTTTCATATAAATTATGAAAAATTTAATATTGGAATTTTAATAACGCGAAAGAAAATTGTTGGAGCAAGGCTCTGAGTTAGCAATCGTTTGTCGAGCTAACATCCCCGGCCGTTTCCCTAGTGCTTTAAAAATAGAATTTCTCGATTAAATTCCAAAATTCGTTTTCATTGAAAATTTTTCATTAAAGAATAAAATAGCTTTTTTAAATTATTGTAAAGGATGTTACTTTTTAATTAAAATTAACTGCTTTAAGTTCCTCGATTAATTTATTTTCAAATAAAATAAAATTATTTCAAACTAGGATTTTGCACTCGGGTTCGCTTACTTCTATTTTGAAATGTCTATCAGCGAAAAAGAACACATTTTCCTGCATAAATAATAAAGCCCTGAAAAGGACGTCAGTCAATTTTTTGTTGTTTCGCGATTTATAATACCATTGTATACTACCATATATTAGAATATATTCGTTCGTTATAAAATTTCATCTAAGTAAATTCGGCTCAGTGGAGAAAAATCATGGACATGAGAAACATGGATTTCGTTTTTTCTTAAAGTGGTTACGAATCACAAATAATATTGTTACAACTTAGGCTCCGACAAAAACAAATTCCACGTACAGATCTGTAAAAACACATTTTATTACCTGTCGGCATTTGAACTAATTGTAATCCTTTTATGATCGTCTTCTTTTGTTTACTAGTTTATTGGCATACGTTTCTAGTTATTGTGGAGAACAGCCGATTGTCCTATTGTACTCACTCAGGAGCATCATCAGCCAGGTGTTGCGGATAACAAGTACAAGCTAATTCTAGGAAATTGGGTCCACGTTGCCGGGTGGGCACATTTGTATTTGTGAAGTATAAAACGACGGCCTGATTGTGAGAGGGGTCAGTTGAGCTACAACTATGACACAGGCGTGACGTGTGTACATTCGGGAACCTAATAGTGACGGGCGCGTTGTAATGAATTACGTTACCTTCTGCATTACGTTTGGGATTTGTTGTATTCGGTTATATTTGTACCTGTGTTATACGTGTCTGTATAGTTCTAATAAACTCTATAATAATTCTAACGGCATTTTAATTCGAGTCCCGCTAACTCATAACAATATATACTTACCATAGAAGCAGCAAATATTTATTATACCTTTGTCAGTCGAAACTCAGGTACAGTTTGAACGAAAAATACAGGCAGTAGTTGTCAAAACAAAGATTTTCTTAGAATGAAGCTTGATGTTATATTTTCTACCTCTCCAGTGTCCACGATGATAATACGGTCCGTGCGTACGTGGATTGCCATTGGCTGAGGACTGATGTCCTTGAGAAGGACGCTCTCGACACTCCGAGGGACGCCGACCTCATCATCGGGTATCTCTTTTCGGTGAGTACACTATAAACATAAACGAAGGTGTGGTTTTATTGTCGGCGAATTTTATTATGATTTTCACTAAATAATTTATTTAGACGGTACGATATCGTTTTAAACACTGATTACGAAATAATGAAATAAAAGAAATGTTATGTGACACAAAAAAGCCTTTTTATTGTATAACTAACAAAAAGGCACATGGTTTATCTAATGGTAAGTGGTTACGGTCACTGCCAGTTGCCAGCTTTAGAATGGGGTAAACGGGATGGGATATGGGGTAAGGGGAGTGAGGTGTACATAGAAACACATTACCTCAGAGGGCTAAAGCGATTGACTTTGAGGAATCGCTTAGTGAAATTGACGTGTCTAGATAAAAACGTAGTTATGAGACGTAGTATAAAGTTCCACTTTATTTTGATACCTGTCATGTTCATCATATGAATATGCGAAAACGATCTATTTAGGCTAATGTTGAAATTTCTTTGCGCACGATTGACCAACGCAGGTACACACCGCTCCAGCCGGGCGTGATATCAGTACACCCATGTCGGTGTGTACACGCAATATGACAAATTGGCTATGACATTCGCTCGTTCTCTACATTCAATCATCAAGTTTCAAATACACAACTGATCGCAAATGAACTTACTGTACCCGCAAAAAGTTTTTATTGTAAACTAGTTAAATATTAAAATAAAGCAAAAGTAAATAATAATAAATAATTTTGAAGCATGGGAAGTCTTATTGGAGACTTCCTACGCTTCAAAATTATTATATCCCAACCTTGTTTTATTTTCATTTTGTTTATCTCTATTATTTTACTTAGTGGGAACTTATTCTAATTTTGGTTCATAACATGTCATGGAGATAAAAATCAAATAATAATAACGCTTCATAACTACTGAAATACATATAGTTTAAAATTAATTCCAACAGTTGCAAAACCTAAAAAAAGGATTAAGACAAGCCCAATCAGTATCCTGTATCAATAGACTTGTTAAAGATTACTATAATAAAGTATAATGTATGTATATAAATCTTTATGTTTTAGGGTGGCCCAAAAAATCCGACTTTATTTATTGAGTCTCGAGTGAAAAAATGCTAGTTTTTTATGTTTTAGGAACTCCCTCCAAAGGATAGTTATTTTTTTTTTATTAAAATTTACTAATTAGTGCACTAGTAAGTTTTAAATTTATTTATTTTTTAGATTTTTTCGACTAATGCACTAGTAAATTTTAAAAAATTATGAGCGACCTTTTAAAATTCAAACTTTGAAGTGAAACTTTCAGAAAGGTATTATTTTTTTGGTCTATAAAATTATACCTTAAAGAGAAAAAAAAATGAATAATATTTTTCAGATTCAGGCGATTTTTGAAATCTTAAAAAAATTGGAGCGACCTTTTAAATTTTTTTTGAGCTGTCCTTTGCAGGGAGTTCTTAAAACATCAAATACTAAGTTTTTTCACTCGAGACTCAAATAAAATTCGTTCTTTTTGCGCGATTAATATGTAACTCTAAATATTTATTTAGAATATTGTGTAACAAAACATTGCCCTAGCTTTTGTGAAAGATAGCTGCCAGTGATGTGGCCGCCATTTGTACTTAATTCTAAATTGTTTTTATGTAGGTATTGTTTCATTAATTTTATTGTACAATACAGTATATTCTATTCTATAAGAAGTAGAGGTAAATTTTAAATAAAATTGTATTACGACAACTAAAAACTTAAAATAATAAACTCACTGAGTACTTAGAATTACAGTCCAGCCACTGAAAACAAACTGGAAACTATTCCTTTAGTGGTTTAAAACAAAAACCTTAAATAAACTGTACGTAACAAAAGAAAACTTATTTTCTCGCTTCGCCAAGCAAATAAATTCTAACGAAGGTTTTTCGGTAACAAAGGAACCGCAGCTTTTCAACGACGGTATTAAATATTTATATAGGACGGTCATTGAGTTAATTTTGTTGTGTCTCATTCATTTACATGTTATTTTTCGTTCTCTTTTTACGAATTTTGCATGCTTATTAATTATTTTAACGTACTTTTGGAGTTAATTACATCTCGTGGTGTCATATAGTATTCTGAGAAATGAGGTGTTAATTAACTAAGAAATTACGTATAAAATATTTTTACAAATGCGAGACTCGAATTAAAATGATGTTAGAATTACTATAGAGTTTATTATAACTATACAAACACGTATAACACAGGTACAAATATAACCAAACACAACACGTCCAAACGTAATGCAGAAGGTCGTAGTTCAAATAAAACGCGCAAAGTCCGTCACTGATTAGATTCCCGATTGTAGTGCACACGTCTCACTACGCTCGTGGTTCTGACTCGACTGCCTGCCCCTCCATCAGGTCATCGTTTTATACTGCACAAATGCAATGTCCCCGTATCTAAGTGGACTTAATCCGCCACACCTGGTTAATGGCTCGGCCGAAAACTGCCATAAAAAAGTACAATAAAACAATGGGCTGTTTTCTAATCTCAAATTTTAAACACAAAGTAAACAAAAGACGACGATCATAAAAGTTACAATTAGTTTAAATGCCGGCAAATGATAATAAAATGTTTTTTGTTTCAGATATGCAGGTGAATTTTGTTTTTGTCGGGATCTGAGTTGTAACAATATAATATACTAGTGGTCTCGGCGCACTTTGTCCTGCTCTGAAAAAAATAAAATCTAGAACCCGATTCCAGCGCTAAGTATTTTCTTTAGATTCATGGGTTAGATTATTGAAGTTTTAGTAGGGGTCCCTAATTTTTGTATAACCTATATTAATCAGGGATAATGTAGCATACGAATGGAGAAAGAATTTTTGAAATCGGTCCATCAGTTTTTGAGTTTATTCGTTACAAACATACAATAATAATTTAAGTATAGATTTGTTATGTAATTGTTGTGTAGTTCTATACTTCATCATTTTTTTGGAGCACCGTTCACTTTTCGCTGTCATGTTTTATATATATATCATATCTCTTTTTTTCTATAACTACCTGAAGGCCCTATTGAAAAAAATATTTTGTATTAGATACAACTACAATATGTATCTAATACACAATATTTTCTTCAATAGGGCCTTTAGGGCTAAATCCCTAACCATACGAAATAGCGAAAAACACTCAAAGGAGTCCGGGGCCGACTTTGACGAAAGCTAAAGTGTTGTCATTCGATTTTTGAAAACTTAATTACCCTGTCAGAATTGAATCGGTGGAATATGAAAAAAAACACAACTGTATCATTATTTCTGTAGCAGGAACGGAGAAAGAACACAATTCGAACAGCCGTCCTTTCCTAAAAGGCTACAAAATAACCCACAGCCAGGTGGTAGGGTATTTGCCCTTTGAGCGGGTTGACTTGAACAGCATGGAATATTATTTGATTTAAAGTGGACAGTTAGATATCTGGTTTCATTTTATTGTTATATAGATATACAATAGATACATGTAAACCATAATTTATAATATATTGTTTCATTGACAGGGCGATTTGGAGCAGCTGGTGTTGGTGCCAAGAGCTGGGCAAGCTCAAAAGCAGTGTTCGAGCCAAGTGACCGGCGCGCCAACCCCGTACGTCACGATGCGTGAAACGTAACTTAATTAGTGGATTTATACACCGACCGCGGTACAACGATGTCTAATGGTCAATAAAGCCACTATGACACGATTTAAGTACGCTTAGTTCTAGTACACTCTGATAGCTACTCGGATGCTAGTCGTATCATGGTAACTGGCAATCCAAATAGGCTTGGCCCGAATTAATTCGGATAAATAATTAGGCCTAGTGCGTATCGTGGCATCTTACACTTACCGAGTACACTTGGAATGTTCTCAAATTTACGAATCTATTCATATGACTTTATAGAACTAAAACGGCTTGGACTGGTCCTACATCTGTAAGTTAGAAAATGAACTATTGATACGAATAAGCTCGAATGAGTGTCAACCACTATCAGAGTATACTTGTATGTATGCATTCCACATGAGTAATATTAAAATAGAACCATTGATTATTCTAATTTATAAGAATAATGGAGTATGTAAACCTAGTCATTATAATTCATAAAATGAACTTTGTATATTGCGAGTAAATTTCTTTTAACATCAGAAAAAAACTTAAAATTTGTATAGCTAATATGTGCTTATATTGATTCAATATCTTACTTATTTGAATATTTCGCTATTTTATTGTTGACATATAAAATACAAGAGACGAAATTTTTTAATGTATCAATATTTTATTGTACTTGATTTTCGTAATTCCAATATTATATTAAAGAGTGCGCGTTTTTTGACAGATAGTGTGGTATATGTATTTGTATTCTGTAAACAATAGTATTATAATAATATTTTTTGCTGAACAATGTTAATGTATGTCTCTTAAGAAATGTTTTTTAAGGCATAATAATAATATTGTGTGAAAATTAGATTAATTAGAATCGTTATAGAATTTCTTACAATAATGTTATAGTTGGCCTAAATGATTGTAAATAATGTGATTATAAATTTTGTCTTAATAAATGTTAGAATGGGTTATTTTTATGTTATTTTTCTAATTTGTCTTTTTTATTCCACGAACTACTTATTTAGGGAATGAATGCGAAGCTGTGCTGCCTCCATCAGGTTTTGGTGGAAGAGATATACCTAAGAAATTCTGTCTTGACGTCGTGAAGGATGATATTCTTGCCAATAGTCTAAAAGTAAATAAATGACTACATAAAATACCCTTTATTAGTCCCATGAACATAAGCTACAATATTAATATAGATACATACTTGGAGACGTGATTACCCGGAAGAGATCGCTATAAGCGATAAGATCGCCCGAAGTCGTAATGTAAAAATGTACATTACAACTTCGGGCGACCTTATCGCTCATAGCGATCTCTTCCGGGTAATCATGTCTCCAAGGAAATTTAAAAAGTGTTTGTCACTATTTAAATCTCCTTGGAGATCGCATAATGTGAAAAAGAAAAAGTAGGAAAGCGGCCTGGACTCTGAAATGAACGCGCCGAATGTAACTAAGATTGAACGCTATGATAGTATTGTTAGTTTATTCATTTTTATCGCCGTCATTATATATAGAAATATATATGAAACCGAAATCAATTTATTGTGACGTAATACTATTTTCTCAAGTTCTCGCGACTATTATACAATAGTTATTGTTACTAGTTGGCAGGACTTGAATTAAAATGTCGTTAAAATTATTATAGAGTTTATTAGAACTATACAAACACGTACAACATAAGTACAAATAGAACAGAACACAACAAATCCAAACGTAATATTCTAAATTCCCTAAGATTCCCGATTCTACACACGTCACGCCCGTATCGTAGTCGAAGCTCAACTGCCTCGTCCCTCAATCAGACCATCGTTTTATGCTGCACAAATGCAATGTGCCCGCCCGGTAACATCGCCACAAATTCCTAGAATTAGCTTATAACACCTGGTTAATGATGCTAATGAGCGAATACAATAAGACAATGGGCTGTTCTCCACTGGAAACATATGTCAATAAATAAGTGAACAAAAGAAAACGATCATAAAAGGATTACAATTAGTTCAAGTGCCGACAGGTTATAAAATGTGCTTCTACAGACATGTACGTGAAATTAGTCTTTGTCGGGGCCTAGGTTGCAACATTATTTTAAATCTATCTTAAAATTATAGTATTTTCGAGCGAGCTTTCTTGATTAATTTTAAAAGAGAGAATTTGAAAAGAGAAGAAAATTAACTGCGGATTGTATGAAGAAAATTTTATTTAGACGTGTCTGAAGTATAGCATTCCTTGGAGATAGTCTCAGAATGGGGGAGACAAAACCTTGTCCATTTTAATCCCAAGAAGATACAAGTCTGCGTATTCTCTGCCAAAAAAAACTCAATTCGAGCAAGCACTTCAGTTTCAAGGAACTCCCCTTACCACCTTCAAGAGTATTGGGATCCTTGGTGTCGACATCGCGAACCATGTACAGTTCAGGGGCCATCTTGAAGGCAAGGCAAAACTTGCCTCCAAGAAGCTGGGAGTGCTAAACTGGTCCAAGCAGTACTTCACACCGCGGCAATGCCTTGTGCTTTATAAAGATCAGGTGAGGCCGCATATGGAGTACTGCTCACACCTTTGGACTGGAGCACCTGCCTACCAACTTAATCCCCTGGACAGTATTCAACGTCGAGCCGTTCGCGTTGTTGATGATCCCATACGAACAGACGGTCTAGATACGTTTGACCTTAGGAGAGACTTTGCTTCTTTCTGCGTATTCTACCGACTGTATAACGGGGAATGTTCCGAAGAACTGTTTAGAATGGTGCCTTCGTCCTCTTTCTACCATCGCACCGCTCGCCATGGGTTGGGAGTTCACCCCCACTTCCTCTAGCCGCTTCGCTCATGTACGCAACGGTTCTGTAGAACGTATCTGTTGCGTACCGAAGAGATTTGGAATGAGCTCCCAGCCGAAGTTTTCCCACAGCGCTACGATTTGGAGTTTTTCAAAAAGAGCGTCATAAAATTTCTTCGAGGCCCGCAGCGCATTGGTGACATCTCTGATGTTGCAAACGTCCATAGGCGACGGTAACCGCTTTCTACCAGGTGGGCCATCAGCCTGTTTGCTGTACTCCAGCTATAAAAAAAAGAAAAATTTCTGCCAGAAAAAAGAAACTGCTTGAGTATTTTTTTTAATTTATCAAGCTCATGCTGATGTTTGAGAAAGACATCCCAAAGAATCCTACGTATTAAGATTACAGATATGTATGTGATATCAGTTGACAAATGGTTGGCAAACCATAAATTTCCTTGAAAAGCACAGTTTTAGGCCTAGCAGTGGGACGTACATAATTATATAGGTTATATCTTAGCAAATTTTAATGTTATAACTAATTATGCTTTCACTCCAATTTAAATTAATTTCTACATACTTGTATTATAATGAGCTGATATTGGCAATGCCTTTCATAAATACCCTTGCCCCTTTTTATTTATAATATCGCCCAGATACAAGGTTATCAAAAATACAATATACAAGAACCTCTCAGACATTACAAAGCCTTTTAACGTTGTTTATACCTATATTATTTATCCTCAGTATTATTCTGAGCTCAAATATATATTTTATTAAAATCAGTTTCCAAAAAATACAAATGAGGTGAATTTTACGAGTATTGTGAATTAATTAGGATACTAATATAATAAATCTGCAGAAGCGACAAGTTCTGGCTCTTTAGTGAAACTCAGCAGCGAGCTAACTTATATCCCTGGTCAGGACATAGAACACTTTTTCGCTGAAAAATAACAGTTTACCCGTGGGATAGATATTTAAAACCAATATAGATAGTGTGTAGTTTTTTATTTGATGCTGCTATAGTGTGATTAGCCAACAAGTTATAGTGGCGAACTGTTATGACATAATTCATTGCTTTGAAAATATTAATAAGTCTATCTAGGTTGATGGATATTTTGGATGCAACCTCTAAAGGCGATGTTTTACTGTGCAGCATATTTTTTTAAACATGTAGATATAATATTGACTAAAAATTAATAACAGGTGAAGGATATTGTTACATACCGGAAATGCGCACACCTGGCTGACGTAAAACACAGTTTAATACCTTTCCTGTATTCGGAGTTCTTTTGTTTACTTCGTCTTTAAAATTTGCAATCAAGAAAAATATCCTATTGTTATCGTACTTGTTTATGACTGTCATTAGTGTCGAACTAATCCTTGATTTTATTGCATTGCGTTGAAGCTTGCCAGATGTGCGGATGAACTCAGTGAAGGCGGCCCTTTGTCGGTATTGTGCAGATTAGTATAAAACAGTGCCCGAACGGAGGGGTGGGGCAATCAAAGCGATAACACAAGCGAGGCAAGACGTGTGTACATATTAGTGACGGACTTTGCGCTTGATATTGAATTGTGCATTACATTGGGACTTATTGCGTCTAGTTATATTGGTATCTATGTTATACGTGTTGGTATAGTTTTAATAAATTCTATAGTAATTCCAACGGCATTTTAATTCGAGTCCTGTGTAGCTCGTAACAATATTGATTGTTTTTAAACAAGCACTATGTGTTTTGCGGGTAAACATTCAAAGTTGCTGATACTACCAGAATATCCGGTGAGTTTTTCAACTGGGCCTCTGTGGCCAAATGAAAGGAGTCTCAGAGCCGATTTAAAATTAATAAAAAATAAAACGTTATCATTAGAATTTTTAAAATTTCTGGTCAGGGATCGAATAAAGTAATTTTGAAATAAAGGCAACGTGTACTATATTATATATTTTCGTAAATGATATATCACTTTAGTTTTTATCGACCCTGCGAATCTTTGAAGTATTTTTCACTATATCTTATAGTTACGGATTTGGCCATAAAGACCCACGTTTCGATATTTATTTAACCTTCACGTTATTATTTACTATGAGCCTAAATAAATTTTCAATAGTCTTACTTTTTCGCTAGATCAATAGATGCTAATTAAATTAATATAGTCGTTTATTTATGTTCACCTCCGGCCTCTACAAATATCGAGATATCTGCAAATCCGCATGAATGAGTGTGGAGGCCATAACGCGTTCAGCCGGGGGAAGTAAATGGGAGATATTATGCCTATACATATATTGTTCATGTAATGCATAAAGAAATCTCTGAATTCTATAAGTAATTTCAAATAATAAGAAACAAATAAACAACTAGCAATTTACAAAATATGAATTATTAATATTTTTTCGTTTCTACCTTCACAATCGCTAGATTTTAGGTTAAATGATAAATTTTTACATAACATACATACATTTTATAGTATTATCATAGAGGAGAATTATGATTAATAATCACAATAGCCCAGAAGAATTTGTACTTAAAAATCGTATATAACTAGATGACGGTATATAGGTATTCACAACTGCATTCAATCACTTTTTGACACTAAAACTTCCAACCCGCGTTTTACTATTCGAAACATATGTTTTAACAAATCAGTCTAAAGATTGAAAGTATTTATAAATTTCAATTAACACAAGTGTTTCAAAAGTAAATCAATTAATACTAAAGTATGTTTCCACAGATAGGTACGTAAAATAATAAGAGTCTTGGGGCTTCTGTGGTTTAGTGTCGATCTAAATGCAGCCTGTACATTAATGTCTATAATCTGTAATCTGGTCTAATAGTTCGGGATCACCTCTAGAGTTGTCCATCGTACGTTACCTATAAAACTGATGTGTGTTCTTCAATTGATTGACTTATTTATGCCTGGTGGAAGTACTAAGACATTAAAGTACTAAGATTGTCATTTCTAGTATTTTTTCTATGTTATAACATATTTTATGAGCGTAAAACTGATTCTATAGACATGTCTTTACGTTATTTATAAGCCTGTATTGAAAGATAATGTTTAAATGCACTATTGATTGTGTCAGTATTATATGAAATAGTCTGCTTTTGTTAAATTGAACTTTGTAAGGGAGCTGTTGTTTATACATAATTCTCTTGAATAAAGAAATAAACAAGATTATATTATAATTTGTTTTGTTTGAATACAATTTCTTCCTTTAAACTTGTGAGGCTCTATTAAATGTACAGCGATTAGAATATGAGTATAATTATAGTAGTGATGTAGTTAAAATGTCGTATAAATATGTCAGTTCAGGCACAACAAAAGGTTCCACGATCAAAGTCTTTGTTTTCATCATTTGGCTACCTAGGGAGCTACAAAAACAACATCAAATCGAAAATCGCTAGTTCTCAGAAACTAATAAATTGTTCTTTTTCATACTAATTGTCGTAGAAAGTATTTTTTTACGCTGTACATTCTCAGATTTTTATCTTTATAGTTCAAAAGCAAAAAGATAACATAATTGTTACAGGTTTGAATGCTAAAATTTCTCTAACTATTAACTAAGTTGAAAAAATCTTTAAAATACTTGGTTATAATTTTTCAAGATAGTAACAACGATACCCTATGGGTCATCGGAACTCTAACCTTGCGCAAAGAGTGAGACTATCAATTGCCTACTTCTCTTCCAGGGGGAGGGTGTCAATAATGATTCCATCTATTATATCCGGTCCTCCTATTCTAATCCCATATCCCATAGAGGGAATGCCCTCTATCCTGTTCCTCCATCTGATCCTTCTATCACATCCCTCTATCTCACCCTAAAGACTGGCTTCGTAATGTTGCAAGTGCCTATAGGCGATGATAACCAATTGCTTTGAGCTGCGCCATCAGCCTGTTTTCTAGGTTCACAATAAAAAACATCAACATAGATTTTTTTACACTCATTTAAATGTACGAGGGCCAATTCTAATCTGCTTTTACTTTTCCGACTTCACTACATTATCGCATAGTGACATAATACACTTTCCTCTCAAATTCAATCATAATATACAGTTGTTTGTAATAGAAATGACTGTGATATATAAAGTACAACAGACGGGGGGACGTGACAATTTCAAAAGGGATACGCTTTTGCCAAATAGATACAGAACTTTAAAATAAAACCGTACGATTTTTTGAAAGTAATTTCAGAGAGACATTAGGAATTTATAATAATATTGAGAGGTAAACTGCTGGTTGATACGATAATTCATGTAAATTAAAGAGTTATTCCCAAGCATTTAACATCACAAAGATATGCGATATTTTAATTAGCCTAATTATGATCTCAAGCCTGGATCTGCAGACTTTAGATGATAATAAATTAATGTGTTTTTAGAACACGTGCCTAGAGAATAAAATCGCTATGTCAGCACTATAACATTGGCTACAGACACGTGTTTTAAGCATTCAGAATATTTGCAGTATATTTGCTCACGCCATACAAACTTCGTGTTGCTTTTGGAAAAAAATGGTTGTGTATGAGTAGAGTATAGAATAAGAATTATTTACAAGTGCAAGAAAATTTCCTCTACGTTGATGAGTTATAATAAATAATATTTAGAAAGTTTGATTCTGGCGCAGGTTAAGCAACACTGACAATTGTCTAGCCTAATCTGTATAGAAAACGTGCAGGATTACTTATTGCACCATACCGATTTAAGTAATCGGTGCACAGTGTGGGCGTGGTCAGACTAAAGATTTCAACTCTTTTCATTATGTTAGGTCTTTACATATGAAATTGGCGTTTTGTAAGGGAGGAACATAAAGTCGTTTTGTTTTTTAATATAATATATTTATTTAATCAAAGTATGTGCCATTGCTATCTATGCACTTGCCATCTCATAGATAGTTCATTGATCCCTTTACTAAAAAAACCATTCGGACGGGAATCAATAAAATCTTTGAAGGCGCTTTGGACTGCTCCAACGGAGTTGAATTTTTTCCCTTGCAAGAAGTTATCCAAATTTCGAAAAAAAATTGTATTCTGTTGGAGCAAGGTCCGGGGAGTACGGTGGATGTCTTAGACATTCCAATTGAAGCTCCTCTAATTTGGTAGCCGTCTGTTGTGCAGTGTGTGGTCTAGCGTTGTCCTGAAGCTGCAGTGGCCTAGAGCGATTAACCAGCCTCGGTTGTTTAGCAGCTAGCTTTTCCATCATGGTTTGCAGTTGCTGACAATAGACATCCGCCGCAATCCTCTGGCCAGATTTAAGAAAGCTGTAGTGAACGACACCAGCACTAGTCCACCAAACGCCCACTAGTAATTTTTATGAGTCAATTTTCGCTTGGGGCAGAATTTGGCTGGTTCGCCAGGGTTCAGCCATTGCGATGAGCATTTCCGATTATTGTACAGGATCCACTTACCACTTACTAATGATTCGATTCAAAATCCCTTCATTATTGCGCCAGTTGAGTAATGTAACGCAGCAGTCGACGCGCGTTTGTCTGTTTGCTGCACTCAATTCATGAGGTACCCACCTTTCAAGCTTTTTCACCTTCCCAATTTGCTTCAAGTGGATTAAAACAGTTTTGTCACTAACACCGCAGCCTGCAGCTATCTCGGACGTGGTTTGCGATGGATCTGCTTCCACAATAGCCTACAATTCTGCATTATCAACTTTGGTCTCCGGCCGTCCACGGGCCTTGTTCTGCAGGTCGAAATTTCCAGAACCAAAACGTTGGAACCAAAAACGCACTGTGTTTGCTTTTGCGACACCGCCGCCATATACATCATTAATCCTTCGTGCCCTTTCGGCAGCACTGGTGCCACGATGGAACTCGTGCTCGTAAATAATGCGATATTTCAAGTTTTCCATTTTGTAAACTGAGTGACGTAAAGAAAAACCCAAAAGAGGAAAAAACAAATGAATTACGATTTTCAAAACACAAAGGCATAAGTAAATAGCTGTATAAATTTGAACTTGGAATTCGTAACCAAAGAGGAGATATTTGAGGTCAAAGTGGCCAGTACACTACACTCACGCATTCATACTCAGTCACATTAAGGTATACGTAACACACATACATACACACACACACGCGTGCACGCACGAACGCACACACACATACACACGCGTGCGCGCACACACACACACACACACACACACACAAACAAACACACACAAACCACATACCTACACTCACACAAACACGTCGCGCGCTCATAGCCGCGAACGAAAATTGAGTTTGTTATTTTCTGTTTAGTTTTAAGTTAATTATGTTTGCAATGTAATGTATCCTGTGCTATATAATTATGATACTGTAATATACTTCATTGACTTGTGGTGGGAGTTGTTACTGCAGCACAGTTTTATACTTTTGCAGTGCAACGAACTGTTCTGTTACTATGTAAACGTGTTTCTTTCAAATAAAATATTTATTATTATTATTAGTACGACAAAACACCAACTTCATATGTAAGGACCTAATATTACACCGTAAAGCCACCATAAAAAGTTCATACTGTAAAGAAAATACTTCATTTTTCAGTTAAGAGAGCTTGACAGCAGATAGGTGTAGGTGTAGGTGGGTTGTAAAAACTATGTCAAATTTAAATATGTCTTAAAGTAATTTTTTATTCATATATATTAAAATTGATTCAATTTGAGTATTACATGATATTTTTAGAAAGTTTCAGTGCATGTAGTTAAAGAAACGTAAATGTTGGTATAGTGTATTAAATTTGGTGAACTGTAGTATTAATAGTCTTTATCGACTATAAGCGAATTGCTTTTCAATTTAATTTCTCTCTACGGTATGAGTTAATTTCTTCATCTGTAAACCTCGAAGAGGAAAATAATATGCCCTTTTGTCCAGCATATTGAATGTTACGACTTTGAATGGAACTTGGCAAATTGTAGCAGCATACGTATTGTTATCACGTACACATAATAAATACAAGACGTCAGATTTAGCACGCTTCTTTAGTGGAATTCCGGAGAAATCCAATAATAAATATTAGTGAGAGAAAGAGAATATTATGTACATAAGTTTGTCTAGATGTGTCTGGACTCTTGAGGCAATTTTAAGTTTCCCTGTGGGTTCATTCCCCAAGATTAACTATGAACACTTGAATGAGCTTTGCTGTGTAAGAATATTTTTCCCCGTTTTAAGGTTCCCTAACAATTTTACTAAAAACGGAACCCTTGCAAAACAACATGTCATTCCATCGGTCTAGCTAATATATAGCTAATATACAGTCATTTATCTTGAATATCTATTTGGAGGATTATTTTATACTACGAAATTATAAAAACAATGGTCCTAACTTTTGAAGTTTGGAGTGAAATTTTCTAGAACATCATATTGAGTTCTTCAAACAAGTTCAAGATAGTTCTAGTCATTTCTAGAGCATTCCATAATTCTTTTGAATTCATGGGTGAATTTAGATTAATATTCCTATCGCGTAACACCATCGTAATTGGAATTCTTCAAGAGATCGAGATCTCATAAACGGCAATCGTTAGATAAATCACGCGTTTACGTAAACATAAAATTGTAAATACCAGTTAATGTACTGCAATTGACTTTCGTTATGGAGGTTTTTACGTGCTTTATAGAAATGTCGGAAGCACTCCAACAAGCCTTGCAAAATTATTGTGGGTAGGGTCTAAATTATTTGCTTCTTGAAATAAGAAAGGGGATATTGTTTTGTTTTATTTAAAACTAGCTGTGTCGGCTACTTTTGCACGGAACTTTGACTGACATGTATCTATGGATTCATATCATCTGAACCCTGCAAGATATCGAAAGGAATCCTACGCGATAATCTATGTAAAAGTGTCTGTTACAATTCCTAATGTTAACATTGAAGTTTGTTGAGCTGAAGAGCCTATTCGAAACAAACTTTCAACTAGATTGACAGGAAAAATATGCAAAAAGGGTAGTTGATTATTAGGTTAAGTACCTACAAAGTTATTTGTACTGTTAAATTTTCACAAAAATTTTACCGTTAATTTTATTTTAGAATCATTGACTTACAATTCAAGTCTATACCAAGTGGTGTATTCCAAGAGACGGAGCATATTTTAATGGGCAAATATTGGTAGACGCTTATTTGTTTCATATTCATTATTCTTCATTTACGGAATTCTAACGAGTTCTGTAGAATTTACTTACTTACTGTCGTTAGCCTTCAATGTTATTAATTTAAATCCCTTTTACATTCTTCCTGCTATATTCAAAGGTTGAAACTTTCATTTCATTTTAGCAGCTGCTGAAAATTTCTTTAAGTGGATTTTTATTTAATTTTATCGTAAGTAACAGGAAATCGTTCTCCACTAATAATTCAAGAGTTGAGACGCCTTGTCAAATGAAAAAAAAAACATACTTTTTAGGGACAAACAAAGAAATAATCATGATGCAAGGCTTGACGAAATAAATGCCAGCCCACTTACTGCCAGAAAGAATAAGAAATCGCGATTACCTAATTCAATGAAAAATATTTTGATTTGTTTTATGAACAAGTTCTCCTCGAAATACAAGAAAATTTTATTAGCTAGTTTCAAATATCTAAAACACGCAAGAAAAATATACCTAATACGTTTTCTATTAGAATATTTTAGAAACCTGGCGTAAGTTTTTGTTTATATTGTACCATAATATGAAATATTTTAATGAAATATCTAACAAATAAATTACAAATTATAAACACTTGAACACTTTAAAGTTATTACGATGTTTCTTAATATTAATTAAAACAACTGTTAATTTGATGACACAGCAAGTATTATGAGTTAACAAACAATGGTTAGTTACTAAGTTTTAATGAATAGTCTTAGCAACTTTACCCTTTGGAGTTTCTTGTGGCTTTTCTAAGATACTAATAGAAATTCGAAAGTTTGTTACTCTCGTTGTTTCTAAATCATAAAGAA
The DNA here is from genome assembly GCA_949752895.1 of Dendrolimus pini. Classification (NCBI taxonomy): domain Eukaryota; kingdom Metazoa; phylum Arthropoda; class Insecta; order Lepidoptera; family Lasiocampidae; genus Dendrolimus; species Dendrolimus pini. Next base: position 18,200,172 of record OX457124.1, read on the forward strand.
AATAGTTGCTTATAGAATTTTATGGGTTAAAACAACAACAAAAAAATTGAAACTCTTCAAATCTGTAACTTTGAGGAATCATTTTCGCTAGTTGATAAGTCGGTTAATGTTTAGCATGCGAGAAGTCAGCAGTAAACGAGATAACGATTAATTAAAGTGTGAAATCGATATGATAGTTATGGCATCTAATGACATTTCCGCATGCGGTGTAACGAGTGGTGAAATTAATCGCTCGGTATTAAAGCAAGATGAGAGTGAGAATTCGAGTGTGTACGATTCGTTTTCAAGACTCTTCCAAAGTATATGTTCGATGCAAGACCTCTAGCACTTTTGCATACCGCATACGACCCTATTTCTCAATGAAGAAGATTTCTGATTATGAGTCGTATGGCAGAAAACTCACACACCCCGCATGTGAGTGCGGGAGAATATCAACAAATGAAAATAAAATAAAGTTTTGTATGTAACTGTATATTGTTCTACTTCTGGTTTTTGACTTGGTTTTGATTGTGTAAATTTTAATTTTGCGTCTCGTGGGAAATTATACTTTCGTAATAAAATAATATGTATATAATAAAATACGCAGGGTTTAAACAGCAAAATGTAAAATTGCTTTACTTCAGTTCTGAAAAATTATCTATCTAATTTATTAAGTATAGGTAAGTCGTTACGATTCTCTCACTATAATTAGCTATCTTAGAGCGCCACAACGACATCTACCTTGTACGAAAGTGAAAACGATCGTTGGTCATTAGGCCCACTCTCTTTTATATCCGAGTGATGTCAAAACAAAAGAGTAGTATTCACAACTACCCACATATATTACAGTAATAGTTGATATATGTAATATGTAACAAATGTTATTAACAGTAGGTTAGTGATTTTTACTTTTTTGATACTTAAAGTTAAAATGCATAGAAATGCATTACTCCTGTGTCTAGGTACATATATTAATTTCTCAAATTCCTATCTCTAGCCTAAATTGTGATGAGAAAATTAAATAAATAATAAATAAATAACCGACGGACAAATACACATATTGTATGTCCCCGAATTAAGCAAGTTACGCTTGTGTTATGGGTAATATAAAAAAGACTTCTCTAGGGCTGATCCCACACACCCAGACCATACCTAATATAACGGAGAAAATTCTTTCCTGAAATTTACCATACCAGGAATCGAACCCAGACAACAACATTAACAGTGCCACGCTGCAGACAAGCACTTGAGAGAAAGACCCTAAACACATTCAAACGTTAAAGACGCAATCAGACTCGAAAATTAATTTATATATTTTCCAAGTACACAGCAAACAAAGTGTAGTTAGTAATCGTTTTTCGTCTATGATTTAAAAAGTTTTCTATCTAATTGGACCGGTGGTTTGTGCTTAGTAATTAAATGTTTGTATCGTCGTATGTAATTATGCAAATAACACTTAATTTCGTTAAGTTTGACAAATGCAATTATTAAAATAGTTTAAATTGAAATTTGTTAACTTAGTTTAGTTTCTTGATTGTTCAGGTTAAGCACGAGTGATGTCTTTTACTATCCACTGATACATACTAGTTTAGATCTTACTTCATTGCATAAAAGCTTGAAATTGTAAAATTTAAAAATAAGATCGCTTACAAGAACTTCTTTATTAAAACCATTTTCAAATGTCCACACTTACCGCCAAATTTTTAAAATAGCCTTTCACTGTTTAAACATTTATAGACGTTAGCTGGGCGTCTAAAATTTTGTCTGTACCTAATTAGAATTAATTTTAAAATAAATTGTATTAAATTTAAGAATTTCTTATTTCAAAACATTATTATTGTATTAATGTTCGTGACAGTTTATTAAAAAAAATGTAACTTTGACTTAACGCTTGTATTCTTTCACTTCTCATAAAACTTCCACACCGGGGCTTAATATGAAAATCGATTCCTAAGGAGTAAGCTCCAAAACTGTATTAGAAACTTCCTACAAACGTCGTACCATTACACCACCTACTCTTAGTTTTGTCTAGATAGCTTCCCCGCCGATAACGATAAAGTAACAACGCGATAAATCCACCCCATACGCCAGATATCAGGCTGGCAATGTGCACAAACATGGCTGGCAAGCGGCCAGGACTTGAGTGCGAACTCATATCTGTGGCAATGTCTCCAAGAACTAAATGAGCGTTGAATTTAACGGATAACTTGGTTACATCGACGTTCTGAACGGAACAAATAAGGATAAATGATATATCTTCCGAGTTTGTTAACAGCACGCCGACCTATTCTATTTTCAGAGTTCCGTAGTCAATTTGGCATAAACGAAACTCTTTTAAAATCATCTTGTTCATAATAACCAGCCTCATCTTTCTGTCTATCTACACAGGTGAATTTTTTAATTAGACCTATGTGGCCAAATTAGAAACTATAATATATATCGATTTTGATGAAACTTATCTTATCATTAGATTTCCGAAAAATTAATTACCCTAATCAGGAATCGACAGTTCCGACCTAATGTGCATATTGTTACAAGTAACGCTTGCTAACAATGGTGAAGGAAAACATCGTGATGAAAACCTGCACATCGAGATAATCGCTGTGCCAAACCTAACAGCTGCCTTGGAGAAACGTGTCGGGTACACTGTCCGGAGGCGGCACCTTCGGCGGTTCAGAGGTGTCGGTACCTCCGGGGGCCCAAGCCCAGTAGTGGGGCGTTCATGGGCTCTTATAATTTATTATTATCGGGAATCCAGTCGACTGATTAAAAAAAAAATAAACTCATTCTGTATTATTATATTAAATTATACTGTAGCTTGTAAACATGAATTTCTGTAAAATGAAATAATCAAAAATATATTTTATAAAAATGATCATTTACGATTAGGCATCGTAGAAACACCAGTTATCTCTTAAATGAAGGCATTCATTTTGAAATCACAGATAGACACGTTACTTGTATTTATTTGTATAGACTCAACTTTTTTTTAAACAATACACACTTCATAAAATTGCCTCAACAAAAACTTCAAATACTTCCCTAAAACTGCTCGAAAGCTATGTTAAAATTTACAGGTTTCATAATAGAGAGTCTTGATCTACGGTTTCAATAAGCCGTTGGAATTCCGAGAATAAAGTACCAACGGTGTTCACAGTTGAATTTCCGCCAAGTTCTATATCAATGTGGAGTCAGAACTTTATAAAGATTTTCTTTAATAATTGTTGAGGAAAGAACAGTTTGCTAAATTTTGAACTTTACCGCGGTTTATATGATATAGGTTTTTGGAACTCATTCCAGGAGTCTGTCTTTTCCAATACTTATAACCTGGGTGTCTTCAAGTCCCGTGTGATTAGGTACCTTCTAGGTAAGCGTGCTCCATCCTAGACCACAGCTTCGCTCCACATAGGGCAAGATTCTGGTCAAACGCGAACCTATACTACAATAAAAAAAGGTATGTATATATTTTATTATCTATAACATTATAAATCTTTCGTCTTTCCGAAATTAATATTTTCTTTTTTCAAAATTGTATCTTTCTGATACTATTATTCTATGAGACAAATAACTTAATCGAATATCTTTAACATTATTAAATTCTAAACATGCAGTGTCCGTACATTTAACCTATTTAAAAAAAGAACTGGAATAGACTATATAAACGATGGAGAAACCGATACATTTTGTTAGATTTCTTGTCTGTTATTCGGTTTATGTGTTTGTCTGCTTGTCTGTTTGTTCAGGATTCCCGTAAAAACTACTGGACCGATATCGATGCGGTTTTCACTGATCGACAGCTAATTCTTAGACAAACTCTGCGTTACTTTTTATCCTGGGAATCCCGCTGGAATTGTTCTGGGAATTATTTATACAATAATATGACCAGATAAAAAAAATCCAAAGTGATTTTTTACTAATCGATAGCAAATTTAATGGAATAATATGTGCGATATTTTTTATCCCAGGAATTTTCCCGGGAGCGGTTTGTAGTTATTTGGGTGCTTGAAAATTAGCTTATTCCGACACAGTGTCCATTTAACGATAGCTTATATTTTTATTTCTGTGTTCCGGGAATCCCGCGGGAATTGCAAGTCAAGCGTGGAGGAAGTCGCGGGCATATCCTAGTATATTATATGAACGATTCTTTACAGACCAGGGGCCATAAAAATGGCTATTAAACAATTATTGTTGTAAAGGTTAGGTACACAAACAGTGCGAAGTCAAAAAAGAAGAAATTTTATATTTCTTTATTCTTACAATGATGTGTATTTTATATTTAGTTAGTTGTATGTTACTACAATAGTTGAAACATTTGAACCTATCATATAAAATAAAATAGTTTAGTTTCTGTTGAAACTAAATTATTATATATTTGCTTCGTTCTTTAAACTTTATTTGGGAAACAGTAACATACTTCTTCTGATTATCACGTGTCATAAAGACATGCACTCCCTTACTTTGAGCGAGAAATATAACGTCATTTCCGCAACTTATATGCCTCTATTTCTGGTGGCAGCTTGCAATTTTCTTGCTCGGTTGACGGTGACTAAACTGTAGAACTCATTAAAAGTCTTACATTAAAATTTCAAAGTATTATTTTATATTTCCATACTTTTCTATAATGAGGTGTACTGTTAGTATGTCTGCGGAGCAGCAAAATTAATTTATTGATAAGCCTTTGAATAATTAAAGTATATTTGAGTTAGTAACTTACTTTGATATGAGTATAAGTCTTTGAACAGAAAGCTGAGTATAGAGCCATGTATCGTGGATTGGTTATTCTGATTCAAAATTACTGTTTCAATTCTTCGTCTGAAAATTACGTGATACTAGAAATAAACACACTCACACAATCTCCTGATACTTACCTGTATTATTCCCGCAAATTGCTATTGCGCCTGGCCGCCATTTTGGTGGCGTAACCGTAGCGAACACTCAGTACTGTTAGCATCACTGGCCGGCGAGTACCCGAACATATCGAGTTGCGGATGACGTCACGTGAATGTTAATTTGACAAGGTTCCAGCGCAATAGCAATTTGCGGAGATAATAAAACAAATCATTTCGGGGCATGGCCTGTTTATATTTAGTTTATATAGTAAAGTAGACAATTGATCGATATATACATAGAAACACTGGAAACCTCTATGGCTTATACTTACATTACGTCTACATATTATATAGTCCTTAATAATATTTTTGACAGTGTTGCGTTTATCAATTTGAAATTACGACAATAAAAAGTACAGTTTTAATATAATTTTAATATTTGTAGGCGTAATACTGTTACACTGTTGTTCGGTCCATGCCTATAATAAGTGAGTAAAACATCGCTTCGCTGATTTTGTTGACTACCGTTTTTCTGTGTGGGGCGACGGCCAGCATTTTTCGACTCACTCTGTCAACGTTTTCAACTACAACGCATCGTGCGCTCACCTATTTTAATAAATTTAAATATTTATATTTACTGGCCGTGCCAATAACTTTCAAAGACCTAATCTGCGTACAGTGGTAGCTCTAAAGTGAAACATAGTGCCGTGGTCTGTTCCCGACTGCAACCTAAACCGAGCCAGGAGAGGGCTGATCTCAAGGTTGGTGGAGCTTCTGCTATTATAGTACAAGGATAAGGTCATATCTCCAGTATATAGTCCACAGAAATTGAACCACTATAACCTGTTTGTTAGAGTATTCCACAACTGTACTGTACTGTTAGTGTCACATGTAATATTTTTTTATATTTTTTTAAATTATTATACACATAGAAATAATAGTAACTTCTAAATGTCTATAAGCGATATATGATAAACAACTGATGATTAAAAACTTAAAATACTTGTAGTACTTACTAAGGAAACAAAATGTTTACGAGTTCGTAACAAAAGTTTTGGTGGCAACAAGTTTTTGCATATGCAAACAGCTTAGTTCCTCAAGTTAGTTTACCAGGAACTGAGTTAATATGGATAATGCACAACTTTTGTAACGTGTGTGCTTGGCCTTAGTTTGAACAATGGTTTATGTCTGCTCATATGAACATCTATCCAAAAGGGTGGGGTATCTCATACAAAGTATTTGTAGGATTTGTGATTATTTATAAATAGCTGTGTACGCAACTTCGTTTGTACACGGACTTTGCATGCATATCTTCTGAAGCCTGCGATATATGGAAATTGAACGTAGTATATGAATTATATGTACGCGATAAGAAAACTACTTTTGCTTCCACGAGTAAAAGAAACATTTTAATAAATGTTTCGTTTATAAACATACAAATGTTTAAAATAAAAATGCAGTGTTGCCAATGACAGATACTGAGATAAACAATGGTTTGATTCTGATGACTACATCAGAAACAAATAGGATATAATCTCTAAGCTTATCATAAATATTAAAATCAATAAAAAGGTTTTACATCTCTTAACAAACTTTTTAGACAAGGTAGAAAATCAAACAACTTGATTTAAGAAATTTTAAAGTTTATTGTCGAACGGTTTAACATATTTTTACGGAGTAGTCGGTTCTGTGATTTAGTATGAAAAAGATGTGCTCGTGGAACGTTGATTCATTTAGATCAATTTGACAACTGACGAACCTTTTCATACCGCGACTGTACATAAAATTTCTTCTTCATTGAAATCATTTCTGCGCCCATTTTATACATTTTTGTATATTGTGAAAACTATTATAGATTAGGCATCGGTACAGGCTAGGAACAGTACAACCATACATCGCCATGTAAGCAGTTTACGCCGGCACGTACATTTTACAAACAATATTAAAATTAGTAGATACTTAATACTCATCCAGCAGAGTCAGCGGCCAGTAAACCGCAACTTAGTCTTAGTACATTTATAAACTCCATCACTCCATCAATCGCTGGGGTAATAAATATTAATAAACATTTTACGCATACATTCTATTTAAAATCCTATTTAGAGATATTTACATATCGTATATAGGATTCACAAGAAATTGCTAATTATTTTGAAGTCACAAATACACATTTCAATTGTATTTAGGTTGAAAAATATATGGACTCAGAATTATAAATAAATCCATATTTAAGAATAGACATAAGTAATTGATACTTACTACATACTGTCAGGAGCCTTAAGAACAGACGAGCGTGCATGTCAAGAACCATGAATGTTAAAGAAGCAAGTGAGGTGTGTAAGAATAAACCTGTATGGCGCTCTGTTGTTCGTGCCTACCCCGCAAGGGACCTGGCGTGAAGTTATGTATGTATGTATGTATGTAATTCATACTTAATACTGAAAAAAATTTCACATATTTTATTTCAACCAACCGTGTTAAATTTAAAAAAAAATAATTTTAAAAAGGTCGTTTTCTTAATTTTAGTATTTAAGAAGATAAACGCTCCTGTAAGCATTAAAAGAAATAGCCGTGGGAATATCGTAGTAAAACACTGAAGGTATAAATTCAATTGCCCATTATCCTATATATTTACCTGTACAGATTTATTGGTAGTTAATGTCTAAGTAATTTAGTTAATTAGGAGTGCTACGGCGTTAGTAGACGTTGATGCGGAGTAATTAAATAGGTCGGTGGATGTAGGTTTGATTGATAACACTATATCAGTTTTAGTATAAAGTTAGATAATTAACCTGATATTATCGCGACATTATAGGTTAAATTGAAGATAGACAATTAATAATAATTTTCATTTAGTTTTTACACGTGGTAGAGGTATGTTGGAATCATTATCTGTATGACATACAACAACTACTAGGGCCAGCTCCATCGGTATAATACTACACTCTCATAGAATATCGGCGTAAAACGGTTAGCCTTAACGTAATTGTGTTTCGAGATGTTTCACGATTAGTGAGAAATCCTTTAACCCACTTCCCCTTCCACCTATCACTCATGCTCTTCCTTTTGTCTGATCCCTCTCTCTGTTTTCTTTCACCATATCCCAATTAATAGGGGTCGGCACAATATGTCATTTCCTTCCACACTCTTCTATTCTGACATACATCTTCTGTCTCACCACAAATCATCATATCATCCTTCACGCAGTCCATCCATCTTTTTTTTGGTCTACCTTTACATCTATACCCATTCATCTTGTAATTTAACATTTGTCTGATCCCTCTATCCCGTCTTCATAACATTTCTTCTACCCCATCTCTCTATCCCATCCCTCTTGTCTGATCCCTTCTATCCCATTCTAAAACCTGGCAATGCGTTGGCGTAGCTCTTGATGTTGCAAATGTCTAGGCGATGGTAATCACTTTTCATTAGAGAGCTTCGCAATAATATAGAAAAAAAGTTTTTTAAATAGTAATACTTTTTCTAAGTAATAATTATACCACACTTAAGTATTTCAATATTGAGGATATTCCATTCCTTTTGGTTTTAGTAAATAGCGCGCGCAATGTTGTCACATATAATTTGTAAAACCCATCAACGTGTATGTAAAATAATGCGTAAGACGGACTGTTACTACTCAATTAAAACAGTTATAACCAACTGGATTAAACTACAATAACTAAACAAATAACAAAGCTAAAAGTCGAATCATTTGTACAATTCAAATAATAACCTGCGCTATCTATCATAACTATAAACAACATAATAAAGTTTAAAACCAATATGCATACTTACTACTCCGTCTACCATTTTAACAAAACATCTGAAAACCGAATATTCATCTTTCAATAACTGAAATTTAAGTTCACAAGTTAGAAACAAGAGGTCACTGTACAATGGTTATAGGTACTATAGTAACCCAGCGAAGTTAGGGACTGTCGCCGTGGTAGTAGCTCCCTCTGTCACGTTGAACTTCTTAATTGGGTCAAGAAATATAGAGGGCACTACTGAGACAGTCGCAAACACTCCTGATATTTGTCTACACCCGTTTCGAGTTTTATTGCTTTGTGAATGAACTTAAAATGAACTGAATGGCGGAGTCCACTTTTGTAAAAGATCGGTGGGTTTTATATGAGATAACTTTTCATTGCGATAAAGTACTATTGTGAGGATATAAAGAATGCTTGCTACACAATGGTTTCTTGAAATTTATGAAGCAAAATAATTATTGACGAAGTTAATATTTAAGTTTTTGTAGTTATTTTGCAAACAATGGAACCTCTAGAAACTAAACACGCCCATCCGTGCAAATCACAGCCATTTTTCCTAATTACTACTGAATACATTAATAATGAAATTTGACAGGTTAATATATTTTGTGGGTGCGAAGAGATTGCAAATAAATTTAGAGGGAGTCACCATACATGTTAAGGGATGAAAAAAAGGATTGTATCTAGCATATAGACTAGAGTAGTCGTTGGAAATTGTGGTGTACTATAAAAACTCTTTGTAACTTTCATAAATATACTACATTAATGTGTTTAGAAACAACATTGATTCCATTGAAACTCCATTGAACTCCATTGAAAAGTTACATTTAGGATTGCGTTTTTCAGAAGACGCAGTTTTATATTTTTGATGTCCGGGGGGGGGGGGGGGTTAGTATAAGCTTTAGTTCAAGTTTGCGGGGTCGCCACCTAGGGTGAATTACGAGATACAGCGCGAAAACCTTTGGAACCCCGTTTTCTAAAATGGCAGCCGGGGGACAAAGGTGGCGACCCCACAAACTTGAAGTTAAGTTTATAATAACGCCTCCCCAGACATCAAAAAAAAAAATTGCGTCCCCTGACCTATAATATTAATAGAATAAGTCATTTCGACGTTGTTTTTCGTACTGCAAACTTTAATAATAAAACCAACAATTCTTGGTTTGTCGTTTATTATATTACGTCAGACATGTCTTAAAATCACAACGATATTTAATTCGATTTGTGACACAGTTGCTTCAAAACTATAAAAAAAATTCCTTTTTCTTATAACTTTTTACAAGCTTAAAAATAATTTCAACTAAGCTATTGTAAGTTTAGTTGAATCCGTTGTAGTAAATAGATTACGCGTATTTTGAGATACTTCCAATTAAATGCAATGTAAATTTCTTCAACTCCACGGTTCCCACGGTGAAGGGTTTTCACTGGGTGTGTACTGATATCTACGTAGCTTATTTATTGTAGGCTTATATTATTAGGTTTAATTTAAAACAAAAATCATAGGCCACATACATATCCTACAGATACCTATATAAAGATATTGATATGGTAAAATGGTCTTATAGTAAGAGCCCAGGACTGCTAGACTTTCGTCATTTTATAAAACCTGAAAGTTTTTCTGTGCATGTCCCTTATACAGATATAGAGATACAGATATACTATAACGAAAGTATAATTTATTAAAGTTTAGGGGTGTCTGGCAGGGGGTAGCAACTATCATAAGTGTCCGGCAATGGATGACGAGATTTCTGAAGTTATCCCGTAGAAAATATAAAAAAGTAGAACTTTAAACTTTAACGAATTTAAGGTACTATTTTATACACCTTAACTACCTGTTACCTGCCCAAGTAACCACAACCCAAACTGTATAGTCGCTGGTCGTTCTTATCTCTATCCCTATAGAGATAAGAACAACATGCACAGAAAAACTTTCAGGTTTTATAAATTGACGAAGGTCTGGCAGTCCTGGGCTCTTAAGCTATCTGGTTACCTAATTCTGTCGGTGATGTCGTATATTTTGAATGAACTCAAAGAATAATGTCACGTCACGTCCGGCGCACGTGGTACCCTTTAAAACATTGCATATTTTTCTTTATAAAGTGATTTTAATTAAACAACAACTTAAAACTAGCCAACCCTTGAACTATAACGTCAGTGAAAAAAACAATATATTTTCATATATTATGACGAGCTACAGTACTCGAATTAAAATGCCGTTGGAATTACTATAGAATTTATTAGAACTATACAAACACCTATAATACGGGTACAAATATAACAGAACGCAACCAGTACAAACTGCACGATTCAACATCACGCGCAAAGTCCGTCACTATATAGCTAATTGAATGTAGGTCTTGCTTGTATCTTAATCCTCGCTTGACTGCTTTACCCCTCCGTTCGGGCATTGTTTTATATTAACTATACAATACAACACTCGACCGCGTGGACTGGATTTTTCCAAGAAAACGTAATCTGCATACGTGCGGCCATAAACGAGATACAATAACAATAGGCTTATTGATAATTGCAAATTTTAAACACAATTGTAAACAAAAGAAGTCAAAATGCGGGAAAGATAATAAACCAGATGTGCATTCGCTTTGTCGGCATGTAACAATTTATATAATAATAACGGCCCATAAATGTCCCAATGCTGGGCTACGGCCTGCCAATATAGGGGGAACGGACAGTATACCCGCCACGCTTGTCCAAGGCGGCTTGGCAGATTTGACACATCAGTTATCACGATGTGCAGGTTGCATCACGATGTTTTCCTTCACCGTTGTTAGCACGAGGTAATTGTAACAATATGCACATTAGGTCAGAAAACTGCCTAACTGGTGCATGCTTTCCGGCAAGGATCGAACCTACGCCCTTTGAGTTAGGGACGCGTACGCTATCACGACTTTTACATTAACATTAGATTTGGCGTTATTAAATTTATTTCTACTTTTTCTATACACTGGTTTTCCTTAGAAGATTATTTTCGAACATTACGAAGCAGGACTTTTTTTATAATAACAATACTATGGACTCGAGGTCTGTACCCTTTTTACAACTTGACTGACATTGATTTTTTAATTTTATACACGCTTATTATTATCTTTTGTTACAGTGTGTGACATTGATTTTGTGGTTTTTATGTGGTGTTGTGTATCTTAAGAATAACTTATATAATTTATATAAGCAGGATCTTTGCAATGAATGATAATAATGTTTAATTGTCTTAGACAACTTAAACCACATTTAAAGTTAGGTATTACAGTAGAAAATGTTTTATATTAATTATCTAAAGACACAATTTAACTAAAATTTTATCTAAAAATTTATTTCCCAGGACAAAGTATAGATTTATTCACTATGTATATGGGTCAATGAACTCTACATCCCGTTCAACAGCAAATCATCAAAAAAATCGCACCCGAACCCATTTGTAATATCATCAGACAAGTCACCAAGTGAGCCGTCCTTTGAGTCTTGGCATCGGGTAACAATGGCCATAACTCAAGTTTACGCGTGATATCCAAGGACCCCGCGTGATTTACGACTGCCCACAAGTCTGTGGCCGGTCGAATAGATCCCATCGTGTTAATGTCACAGTATATATAGTTACAGTAGTCTATGCCGCTTGCTTGTTCTCTCCTGCACTCTGACGAAAGGCCCAAACTCAAATATTACGTTCAAGCCACACGAGCGGCTCTCCTGACACGAGAAGACTAGCTTTTTTTTAAAGATTGGACAGAGCGATGATGCATGACAGAGCAAGAGATGGAGTAAATATGGATCAGACCAGAAGAATGAGATAGAGAAGATGGGATAGAGAGTATTGGATAGGGTGATGGAGAAGTGTACTATCGGATCTCTCACTCAACGTACGAAACGCAATTAGCTCAAGGCTAACTAAGCACGCTGATCAAGCCGGCCCTAGGAGCTGTAATTAAGATAATGACACCAGCACGCCTCTACCATGTCAAATAAATGCTATCAAAGTACAACCTTTGTGGTTGACCAAATTTTTTCATCGTTCTTCAAAATGGATCAAAAAACCACGCTCCGATAGCATGTAGTTTGATCGAACTGTTATTAGAGGAGGCCTGACACTACATGCGGCGGCTAGTAGTTTATTTACTCCCGTCTCTGCACCACGGCAAGAAATTAATATTTTAGTGATATAACCATATTAAGTTAGGTTAATCTACGGAGGTTAAATAATATTTAAAAGATATACGTATTCATGGAAGAAGAAATATTCTAGATAGCACGACGAATCATTATTTTTTTCGCTTTTTGATAATTTATTGCGAAAAACATATCTTAAGGCCAAATCACTCGAAAATTAAAAGTCTGTCTTTAAGATCAAGAAAGAAGCGTTCAAACTTATTCAAACTCTCTGTGAATAAGAACGTTAATATCTTACCAATTATTGAACGATTTGATCTTACAAAAAAAGTTTTAAATAATAAAACTTCATAATTCTAGAGAACAAGGTGACTTGTGATCCTGTGACACCATTTGGCTGTATAGGATTTAATGTTATTTGTAAGCTGCTTTTCTTATAGCTGTTTGATGCTATTGTATAGACTCATGTTCTGTTTGGTGTCTGAATCTTAAGTTTTATACTGTAACTGACCGGTTGAATGGTTTCGCTCATATTAATACCCGGACGACGTGCCGAATCACCGGGCATTGGGCTGTTATGAGCTTCATAACGAACAAGATCTATTCATTGTACTGTTATATCATATCGCATTAAATTTTAGGCATATCTGACGCGCTGTAGAATACGGCCACATTTACTGTGGCTGTATTCTAACCGATGTGGTCGTTGTGATCCGTGTGGTCGGTGTGGTCGATGTGGTCAATTTGGTCGATGTGGTCGGTTTGGGCGATGTGGTTGGTGTGGTCGTTATGGTCAATGTGGTAAATTTTGTCGATTCGGTAGATTTGGTCGATGTGGTTGATTTGGTCGATTTGGCCGATGTGGTCGATGTGATTGGTGGGGTCGGTATGGTCGATGTGGTCAATTTGGTCGATGTGGTCGGTTTGGTCGATGTGGTTGGTGTGGTCGTTGTGGTCAATGTGGTCAATTTTGTCGAATCGGTAAATTTGGTCGCTGTGGTTGATTTGGCCGATGTTGTCGATGTGGTCGTTTTGGTCGATTTGGCCGATTTGTCCGAATTGGTCGGTGTGGTCGATGTGGTCAATATGGTCGATGTGGACGGTTTGGTCGATTTGGTCAGTTGAATGTACACCAACATTCTATTTCCTTCTAGAGTTTAACACGCGGCGGCGCCACGGGGCAAACTCTGGTTAAAAATAAAATGGCTGTAAATTATGTACCATAGCGATAATTTACGACACTGTTTGACTGAATATTATGAAAGTTCGTACACATAATGTATTTTTCGCATTCAGAATGCGATTTAAAATAAAAACACTTCTTTAGCTCTTTTTCAACGGACTTGTTAACATCTTATAGCTATTATGAATAAGAGTTTTAATGAATATAAACACGCTGTATTACGAAAATTAAGTCTATCTAAAATAAATCGGCCTAAATACCAAATGTTAAGACTAAAATAACTTAAGCTTTTAAGTAGATAACTTCGAAAATCTAATCCGATTAAATTTTTCAAGGTTATATTAGAAGCCGATTATCTTTGTCAAAAATAAGATATCTTAATTATTTAAATCCATTCACAATTGTGAAGTTACAGCTGCAATAGGCCAAGTACATGTCAATCTAACTAGTTGTTATGTAGTAGTGGTCATCTTTAAGAAATCTTTCTAGCCAAACAGCTATAGTACCTTAAAACAGTATTTAATAGAAAATATCAAAATCAATCTAAATATTTACTTTTTATATTCCCACTCCATATTACAGTATATTATCTCTACCCACTACTGTCCTTACCTCAAAGAACGCTTCGAATTTCTGTACGTATCTAGCTACCACAATTTACGCCCCTTAACTAAATACAGAATAAACGCACCTGTACATACGTCTTGTTTTTACAATAACTCTTTTACCGTCCAGATTGTACGTCTTTGGAATGAGCTATCTACACAATCCAAATCCTTATAGTGTTTTAAAAATAATGTTCAGAAGCATTACTTCTCTATTGTGTGTGTATATATACATATACATATGTTTGTATTGTTATATGTATATGTGTACATACATTTGTATCAAATTTAGCGATAAGGTTGCCAGTTGTACTATCTCTTGTATTTTTCTATTTCTGTTTGTCTATGTTTTGGTGTACAATAAAGTATTTTCTATCTATCTATCAATTACGTTTGTATGTTAATTGTTCCTTTTATAAGCCTTGAAAATGATCTGGTTAATATGAAATTTGGTGATAATTCTTTGTGTGGACTTCGGCATCTCTCATTGGGAGACCATTAATTCATATTTAAAGATGTCAAGCCAGCGTTTCTTGGGTCTACCTCTTCTACTGGGACCTGGCAGAGGCGGTATGGACAGCTTCGATTAGTCTCCCACATAATGAGGTTTTGTAAAACGCAACTATTCTAACGATTCTTCTGCACTTTTTTACATATGCTGCCTATGCATATGCCTGATGCTGCAAGGGATTTTTTCCTGCGTTACTCCACATATCAGTCACAATTTCATGACAGCACTTCTTGGGACTATCCTTTTCAGCCAAGATAACATAAAGTTTTGTATATTATTTCCGAAAAAACATGAAGACCCAGAGTAAAAAGGGTAAGTGCTCAAACTAATAAAAATACTATATGATAGTATAAAATGTTACAAAAATATTGAGAAAAAGTAGCAATGAAATAAATATAGGTATTCATTTAAAAACTGACATGTTTGAGTTTTATTGCCAATGTATTGGAAAATTGTTTTTAACATTCAGTCCCTAAAAACAATTCATGAATAAACATTCCATTAGGATTAGCTTTATTTGACGCGTTGACCATTTGCAAAAGGTTTTGTTTTATTTTAGATTTCATTTTTATAAAATCTATAAAAGAGGGACCAATAATAAACAGTTACATTGTAATGCTGTAAGGCCTTTAAATACTGAAAAAGGGTTGTAAAGTTGCTTGTCAGTGGGAGTGAGATTTCTATCGTAATTAAAACAAAATATAAGTTAATTTATACATGTAAAACGCCGTGACTGACAAAGCACGCAAGCGTTTAGTATTAGTAACGTAGGTGATCCTAATCAAGTAAAGCAAGCGTTAAAAAACGTCATGAGAAAGCTTGCACATTTTTCCGTTTCGTGCAGGAACGGAAAAATTATACTATTTCCTGCGGCCGGGCAGCCTGTCGTAAGAGGCGACAAAACAACCCACAGCCAGGTGGTAGGGCATTTTCCCGACTGGATGGCTACCACCCCTACTATAGAGTATGCCGCCATAACAACTTTGAGTTGTGTTCCGACATTACTGGCCAGGCTCCAGTTTTTCCTTCAAGGCCGGCAGCACATTGGCAGCACCTTTGGTATTGCTGATGTCCATAGGCGACGGTAACCACTTTCCATCACATATGGGCTGTCAGCCTGTCTGTTGTGCTTCAGCAATAAATAAAAAATACAAATGTGTACAACGTATGACGTGAGCGTACCTACTAATGACGTCACAAGTAGGTATAATCAAACAAAAACTCTAAAACTGGACGTTGTGCAGGTTTATAAAAAGTATCTTAGTTTGTTTGACTATCCTTTCCCCTATAGGAGTGATAATTATGTATTAATATATTATGTGTGCGGAAGCCGAAAATAAAAAAGAACCCGGATATTCCATACACACGAAACCGCTGAAGATACTAGTATAATTATGTTGCCTTCAGATGTTGTGTAAATGTCTGTCGAATATCAATAGATAAATGGAATGGACTATTATATATACTCACTCAAACCTACGACTCGACTAAGAATCCGCTTAAACTTCAGAAGTAGATATCACACATACACATAAACTAAAACCCCCTTAATCTTTCAGGGCAATCATCATTTAGTTTGTTTCAACAACTCACGGCACTTCAAAAAATCTTATTAGTTCGAGAGTATTGGTAGTGACACGTGGCTCAGGGCGGTATCAGGTGGTGAGAGTGCAAGTAAGCGATGGAAACGACTGTATTGCACTGAAGTTTATTCGCGACTTGTATAGTGAGATATGATGGAGATAGCGGGCGAAGCCGCACATATTATGGTCTCCAGCACGATTTTCGAGCAGTCACTTTTTCCTACGAACATTGAAATTTCGATCCTTTTTCGAGCTAGACTGTCCCTTTCAAATAAAGAGACAAAAATATTATATTGTCGATAATAAATTATCACTACATTGGTTACGGTCAACGTGCAAAGCAATCAAAGATTAGTGCCGGGAACTAAGTATACGTAGTAAGTGCAATACAGCCGAGCTGGTATGCCAGCTCGGCTGTATTGCACTTACTTGTGTCCGTACAAAGTACAATATAATTCTAAGAATTTATCTATCGTATAAATATACATGTACTTACTTTTTTATTATATTCTATTTTTATTGTTTTAATTGGTGTTTAATCGATATAAGTAATAAAATTAATAGCAGCCCATAAACGCCCCACTGCTGGACTCGGGCCTCCCACTATAGGGGAACGGACAGTATACCCGCCACGTGGACAAGGCGGCTTGGCAGGTTTGACACATCGTTTATCTCGATGTCCAGGTTTCATCACTATGTTTTCTTTCTTCGCTGTTAACACGTGGTAATTGTAACAACCAATATAAGTATTATAACATAATTTTAAGCCTAACAACAACATCCGGATTATTTTACATATTCGGAATTTCCTCATATTTTTTTAAAATGATTGTTAATTATTTAATTTAAGTTTATGGCTTGGCAGCTAGGCCTTTAAGCCAGATCTTAGTTTACAATAGTTTCTTCATTTTATTAAACCTATGTGTAGCACAACTGAACTGTAGGTATTCAGCTAGTGCCATTCAATGGAGTTCTTGTGACAACTCAAAAGGCCACATTTGACTACACAGTTCACATTTCTCACAAAAACACATAATTTCTACTCAAAAACTATCAATATCCTGCAACTATTGTTCATTTTAGAGTAATTATACACATTTTTAGAAAATAAAACTGCACAGCACAACGTCCCCTTTCAGTTCCCGCCAAAAACTCCTTAAATGATTGTATTCTTAAGATGTTACCATAAATCATTATAATAATACGTGAAGCAATAAAAATTGTACCCTTTTATACGAAAATTTCGCGGATTGAGGAGTATGAAATTTCGCATACTTATAATTAATATAGAGAAGAAATGCATAATGCTGATATTTTTTTTATTATGGATAAAAAATTCATTAAATAAATAAATAAAAAACACTACATACACTACCATGTATTTGACACGCACACGCATATATACTCTCTTGTTTATTGTTAAAGTGAAATTAACAGTGTAGCTTTGGCGAATTATAGAAGTACCTATATATAGTCTGACAACAGAACCTTAATAATGTTCAATCTTATAATTTAAATTAATTATGGTCGAATTTCGACCACTAGGCCACCACTAGTATTTCTTAAATCATTGAATGATTTTTATTCAATCAGTTCGTTATACAGACAAACGATGTGTAGTATTTGTTATTGAAGGCCTAGAATTATTACGCCCAACTTTTTCGGCGAGCATTTGGCTGGTGTTAAGAAAAATCCAAAAATATCTTTCTCGAGAGAATTTGTGTCCAATTTGTTACTCGTTACTCTGCTTTGTTTCATACTTGTCGTAGTCAGCTTGAAATAATTGGACGTGTTTCAGTTCAAATTATATAATTCAACGCATTATGAATAAAATTATGTTTGACGTTAAGAGAACGAAGATATTTTGCAGAACTCTTTTTGAGTTACAATTAAACAACAACAAAAAAAAATAGACTGTTCTGCTTCATCATATAAAAAATGATGCATCGTTCACTGGTTACTGGAATTAAGAACCTCCCACACAATAAAATTCTCAGCCCCAACCTTATTTCACCAAATGGTATGTTATATTTATAAAACTGACAAACTTGTTGTATAAATTATATTTATATTCGCTGTTTTTCCGTTTTATATAACAGGATTATTAAAAAAGTTTAAGTGTCATTCACCTCACGTGTAGTGCAGGATCCGTAAAAATGACGAACCGCCTTTATTTTTAACCGACTTCGAAAAAAGGAGGAGGGTCTCAATTCGTCAGGATCTTTTTTTTTTTTTGCTTTTTTTTATGTATGTTCGCCGATTACTCCGTCATTTATGATCCGATTTAAGTGATTCTTTTTTTTTCGACGCGGAATAGCTTACAATTGGTCCCCTAAAAATTTTACATACTTTGGCCCAGTAGTTTTCATTTTATGAACATTTTTCATGAAAATAATTTTCACTCCGTTCCATATGTACACCGATTACTCTGAGATTTATGATTTTTTATTTACGTGATTCCTTTTTTGTTCGATGCGGAATAGCTGCCATGTGGTCTCCTAAAAATTTGACATAGTTTTGGCCCAGTAGTTTTCATTTTACGAACATTTTTTTGTTCCCGGTTCTTGGAACCTATATTTTTTAAGAAGCGCGGCACCATTCGTAGGTCCACCCATACATAGCTAGACACTAAAAAGTAACAAATAAAAAATAAAAACTTAGTTTAAAAAAACCGACTTCAAAAACTAAAAAAGTAAAATGTATAAAATAACTTATTTCTAAAGCTATTATTATTAATATATATTATCTAA
This sequence comes from Dendrolimus pini, assembly GCA_949752895.1. Lineage (NCBI taxonomy): Eukaryota > Metazoa > Arthropoda > Insecta > Lepidoptera > Lasiocampidae > Dendrolimus > Dendrolimus pini. The sequence continues at coordinate 18,219,501 of OX457124.1, forward strand.
AACATCTTGAAGTCGATGCAAAGCAAAACATAAAAATTACTATATTTTGAAAATTACTAAGCACCGACTTTAAGATGTTTTAGATAATATATATTAATAATAATAGCTTTAGAAATAAGTTATTTTACACATTTTACTTTTTATGAAGTCGGCTTTTTTAAACGAAGTTTTTATTTTAGTCCTTTGGTTTCATAACCTCAAAAATAATTTACTTACTTTAATACTTAATTGAAAATACCCGGTAGTTTTAAAACTCCTTAAAGCTTTTACCTAAAACAATGTCCTTTGGCAGTATTCTTAAAACTCTGCCAGCTTGATATTTTTCATAATTTTCCGCCTCATAATTCAAAAGATGCGGAGTGGTTAGCTTGTTAGAAATTTTACACAATAGACAACGATTATATAACTGCGCGTATACAGAACACCGCCACAGCGCTGCCGCTGCCGGTGCCGCACCACCTATCAGAATAGACTATAGTTGGGTGTCGCCGCCGCACTTTCTCTCGTATGTAAATAGAAAAACGACTATAAAACCTTAAAAAAATGTTTATAACTTTTTTAACTGCTTTTCTTTACTCAAAGCTTATTTTGTAACTGAAACTCATTTTCGAACTTATGTTTTGAGCAGAATAATTTTACTTTCACTCTCTTTAAAATAACTCGTCCAACGATATTCCCGTAGGCCCCTGAATTGAGGCGACCTACTTTGAATAATGTTTAGCTCAGCCCCCGATTTGAGATTAAGATATTTTTCCGCTGAGCCAAATGGGGCGTCCACTTTCATTGCGATTAACGTACCGTTGACGAGCTGCCTCACCCTGTTTGCTTATTTAATTATCCTTGTTTAGAGAAGCAGATTTTTCTTTCTTTACATTATTATAAAGATTTTATTAATATTGACACGATTTATAATGTTGTGTGCTAAATTTTAATGATATATAATTAAAAAGTTTTATTCAAAATAAGTTCCACTGGAGAACACTTTTTGAAGGTCATACATATAAGTTAAAATTTATTTATTTTCCTGTTCTATATACACCGCATTGCAACGTGTTATTCTGGTTAATAGATACATTGTCATTGTTGATAGAATATTTGTTGGTTGTTATAACAGTTATAACGAATTTATCAAACTAGTTAGATAATGTAGACATTGACTTATTTGCGGATAGCCTAGTTAGTATCTGTAAATTGATGAATTTTTTAACTTTATATTGATAATAATTGGTTTTTCATTTGACAATTATAGACATTCACAGTTTATAGTAATTAAACATTCATGTTGAATTTTTCTGTCATATGTGTAGGATTATTAATAGCTCATTTTTACCTTACTTTTTTAGTCCTCTAAATAAAATAAAATAATATTAAAGCCCTGACAATAAATTGACTAACAAGTACAAACTAAATAATAAGAATGCAGGCATCATTTAGGTAATTATTATTAATACTTAGGCTCAGTGCCTATTTTGTTAAAAATAAAGAACACAATAGTAAATAAACATAAGTACTTATGTTACGTTAACGATATTAATATGTAAACAAACTCAAAAGCAACAAAATGGGTGCTATAGAGAAATACCATTAATCCTTTCCTCCTCCCATCCCCCATTGGTCAAAGGGCAAGACAAATAGCATCGTTAACTTTCCCCCTCTATTTCTCCTCTATGACTGAGTTTCTACATCCTTCAGTATTTTTTTTTCTAATCTCAAGTGTTTCGTTAATTATAATTCTATTTTACTGTAAACATGTTTTTCAACACACTTGCTCATAAAGTGGCTCTATGGTCACCGCAATTAGGCACAGAATGACACCCATAATCAAACTGTGACTAAATAAATTATAACTCACTAGTGAGTTATAGATTTATTTTAAATTTTATTGGTTGAGTTGCTTTGTTATTAAAAAAGTTTTTATTCAAAAAAAAAGTTCGTGTTCTATAGAACAAATAAATTATTGTTCCTATTGCTTGCTCATTTCATGCAACTTCTTATTTAAATAGATAATTTTACCTCGTACGTGTTTAATAAATAAAACTTTCACTCATATATAACTTTTTTTTTCTCTGTAATAAAAGAGAACTTTGAATTCCCCATTTTGTACGTGGCAGAATAGGCGCAAACCCTATGCGCGGAAAATAAAAAAAAAAACCTCATCCCTTTAGTCTGTGGCCAATCGCAATGCGCGCGCATATGAAAACTGTTATCTACTAAATAAAATGAGTTTTTGTTGTTATTTTATTCACAAGTGTGTTGAAAAACGTCGTATGATACACGTGTGTATTGATGATTGCCGTCCTCGGCTCTCTTAAGACCCTCGCCTACGGCTCGAGTCTCAATAGCGCCTCGGCGGTAATCACCAATGTTACACACTAGTACCATAATGTACTATTAACTATGTATTTTTTACAGACACAAAGTAAGATCTAAAAATAAAACTAAAATCCGTATACATGACTCTCTATTAACAATACGAAATCATTTAAAGCATTAAATACATACATTTTAGAGTAGGTACCCTAATGAAAGTACGTGGCGGACGAACATCATCATCATGCCATATGTATCCAAGTTATGGAATGAACTTCCTCCCGCGGTTTTCCCAGAGCGCTACAATATGGGGCTCTTTAAAAAGGCCGTGAACAGATACCTAAAGTCTCAACGAGGTAGGCAACGCATCGGCTCTCTTAGTGTTGCAGATGTCCATGGGCGACGATAGCCACCTATCACCAGGTGGTCCGTTTGCCTACTAGCAAACATAGATTTTTTATTATTAGAGAACGTTGAGTTCAGGTATGTCTTTACACCTAAGAAAAACCACCGTATATCGAGGACGTTGAAAACGGTAGATTTGTATATTGGCTACTCAGAGCGGTAGTGTTAATACTAAATAAATCAGCGCGCGTTAACATGTTCAAATATTAAATTTAAGTTCCAAAATAAAATAAAAAATTCAAATTGAATTCTACTGTAGGCCCTTTTTTAAATTGTACATATTTCTTGAACATCGTGTATATTTTATTTTCAAATTAGCTCGTGTCAAACTATTGAACATGCCATAACGTTGATTGCAGGAAAGTTCCATTTTAATTTTCAAAACCAAAAAAAAGAATTATCTTATTATATGTCATACTCATTCATATTTAAAACACTAATTCAAAATGTTTGGGTTATATAACGGCCATCTCAGTAAATTTTTATCCATATAAAGAAAGTTCCAACTAAAAGTAATTTGAAAACCAGTGAGCCTATTGGACTTTAAATTCTTTTATTCTCAGCAAATGGCACTTCAGGTGGTTTTTATTAAATTAATCCGATGCTCACGTAGAGCTTCTACAGTGTAAGCAAATAAGTCAGTCGATTGTGATCAGAAATCGTCTTGCGTCAAAAATTAAGCGAATTCCAACTCTATGTACTCGTATATAATAATTTCTGAATAAATAATATCTATAAGTAGTCTTACATAAAACTACTTCAATACAGTAATATAAATAACAATAGTTCAGTAATAATTTAAACTCTTAAACGCTCCTAAATCTTACGTGACCAGTTGCCGCTCAAAGGCATTCCACTTAATTTTTAAATGCGTGTTACAAAATTTCTCAGTTAATCGTGGATGGATTTTGATTATTTTTCTTTATTCCTAAGTATTTCGGAAGTATATTTTCCCAAGGCGTTTCCATAGTTACCAGGTCAGGGTCTGAAAAATGGATCCCAGAGAAGTTGGGAGTAACCCTTATTGTAAAACACTGAGAGCCTAAATTTTCCCAAAAAAAGCTTGTTTGTATACGCCTGCCAGTATTATACATTCTCCAGACGCTTAATTGTTTTTGTAGTTATACGATTCCTCTGTCAATTGTGGACCGATTTACAAATTGGTTATTTTAACTCGCGATATGATTCCACAGTGACCAAGCCAGGGTCTGATTTTTGGATGGCAAGGAAATTGGGAGTTACTCTTGTTGAAGAGCTTATACACCGAAGAGCGAGATGTCTAATTTGAATACCGATGCCAGTGGTACAAGTTTTACAGGTTCTTGATATGTTATTTCTAAGACTATTGAAATGTTTGCCCAACTAAAGAGTAAAACATAGTTTTTATTTAACAGAAATAAATCCGACAAAAACAAAACAAAAATTGTAACCGACTTCTATATGTTGTAGAAAACTACAACATCTAGAAGTCTGTGTCAAATAAAACATAAAAATTACTATAATAATATTTTGTAAATGTGTTGTTATTCTTTTATGTTTTACTTGGCACCGACTTCTAGATATTGTAGAAAGAACTCAGCAAAAGATTTATTTTATAGTTTTTAGTATATTGTTTCTAAATACTAACAACTGTTGTACTAAAAATACTGTACTACGACAAAAGCTCCACAAGTGGCGCAGAAGTCACGTATAATTCCAGTTCGAATTGGTTCCTGCCATTCCAGCCATTGTGTTCGCTAACTGCACAATGACTTTTTGTTTTTTAAATGGAAAATTAAGAGAGCCTTAGTAAACAGTGGAAAAGTCTATTATAATTGAATTAGTAACAATACCGAGGTTAATTAGGTACTTTTATAATCCACTAGAGTGCATACCTCTTGTTTAAAGAGCAGGCGTTAATACAGGTTACATTGTAGTATATTTTTATGTCTGACTATGGAAGTTAGTAATTATCATTATTTGGTCAGCAATCAAGTTATTAGAAATAACATTCAAAAATCAATAGTCACCTTGCTATAATACAATTATGAAACATTATCTACTAGAAAAGTCAATTTTGCGTCCATAATAACTCCGATTCTTAAGAATCTTTTACAAATTAAATTACTGTCAGAAAAATTGAGCTAAATTCTTGAGTAATAATGAAAAGTTATACCGGCCTACTAATAATAAAAAGAAATCGATCAACGCTTCTGAATTGAAAAACTTTTCATGTAAAGTGAACAAAGGATACCTTTGACAGGTCCGGATTTGATGCGTTTAGAAAAATGTTATTAAACGATAACATTATTCCACAAAACCTCTAATTTACATTTAGATTAGGTGGTGTTATGGTCAATAAACCCATATAGATATGTACGTTCATCATATAAATTTACATTATTTATATAAAATATATTAATAATGATAAAATATTTAATGTTATCCCACAGACCTTTCTACTGATAGGTGTGCTAGCTTTGGGCCTCTCCATATTTTGGGTAATGGATTATATTTGTTCAAGGTGGATTGGTGGTATTTACATCTTAGAATTGTGTTTCTTTACAATTAGCACTTGGTAATTGTAACATAATTATTACTTTACTCTGCTTTAAGAATTCTTACAAAACAACTGCAAGTTATATGAGTATATAATGAGAAGTTATGTTAGAAAATCATGAGACAAAAATAGTGTTCAATCAGAAGATTCATGAATAAGAAGAGTATAAGTTCGCCAGAATAGAGATGTATGGATTATGTAAAGAAACACATGAAGAATTCTGATGCAACAGATAACCTATGATAGAATAGAGGAGTATTGATGAAAAAACTGACTATAAAAAACTATTTTGACCTCAAATGATAAAAAGAAAACTACACACTAGTCTAAGTTCTGTTGATAGTTTTCACACATGAATGGTTTGATATACAAGTTGCCTTACCACGGCTTCCTTGACTTTCAACACGTGTTAATTTTCACAATACGAGAATGATCTTAAGAAAAACACCGCCCAAACGTTTAACTTCTACTTTTATTCCAACTTTTTACCTTCTAAATGCGTCCCGGTTCTTATTGTAGCCGTTTCACAAAAGCTTAGTAAGTCATTGAAAAATGTGCTCAACTGCCCGGCACTTTATGATTGGATCATTTGAAAAATGTCAGGTTCCAACTTTTACAACAGCACCTATAAAAATTTGAATATTTTTAAAATGCCCAAAACATTTCATTTCGGAACTCGCTATTCACTGGCCAGCTTATGGTTTTTTCACTGACTGACGAGTTTTCAACTTTTACAAAACAAGCACATTCTATACGTAAGAATATAACATTTTGAAAAAGACTAAGGTGACTGGTTCATCATCTATACTAATATATAAAGCTGAACAGTTTGTTTGTTTAAACGCGCTAATCTCAATAACTACTGGTCTGATTTGAAAAATTATTTCGGTGTTGGATAGCCCATTAATCTAGGAAGGCTATAAGCTATATATCATCACGCTAAGACCAGCAATGAAAAATGTTTCAAAATCGGGGGGGCTTTGAAAACACATACCACGCGGACGGCGTCGCGGGCACAGCTAGTAATATTATAAAGCTGAAGAGTTTGTTTGTTGTTTAAACGCGCTAATCTCAGGAACCGCAGGTCCGATTTGAAAAATTATTTCAGTGTTGGATAGTACATTTATCGAGGAAGGCTATATTATATTTGCAAGAAAATTAGGGATCCTTACTAAAAGTCCAATAACGTAACCCAAGATGTAAAAAATTACCCGAAAAAATCCTTACACGGCGTGCGCTTCGAAAACTATTGATTATAGAACAAAACAATGTACTACCACTTTGCAGAACATATAATTGTATACAAAAAATATCGCGTAACCATATGTCTAACTATTGTAGTTATCTCACAATAAGTGTTTTAATAATTAAAATTCCGTCGCTTCACAATCTCTTTATTTTGTACCTTGGTATTAATCCTTATCAAAATAAATTACTTCATATTCAAGACGAATTCAATACCTTTCTAGAACTTTTTGAATTATTCAATTCGGACGTTTTATTCAAAATATATCGCGATATTTAAAATGTAAGTATTAGTGTTGTAGCCAAATAACTATTAAGTATTGCGAGCGCATGTATGATGTGGTCCCGGACCGATTTTTGTGAATTTGTTTTTGTGTGTTTGAGTGGGTCCCCGCATGGTTTAAATCCACAATTGGAACCGGTAGGTGGCGCTGGTATCGGGTCCTAGATTTTTAGTTTTTGATAGCAGGACAACGTCTGCCGGGGCCGCTAGTTGATTATATCGTTGACGTCAGTGTAAGATCTTGTATATTACATTTTTTGGTGAGACTATTTTTTACGTCAAAATTGTTACATATAAATATCACAATTTTAACGAAAAATATAATATCACCAAAAAATGTAATTATAAGTTCCTGCACTAATGCCGACGATGTGTTATTGGTACATAACATACGCGTTTAAATCCGATAAAAGGTTCAGTTTTGTTTAACGATTGTAATTACAATAATTCCCAAAGGTTTCGGAACATTATGATTATCTGTTCGTTGAACATTAAATCGGACAAAGAAATATCAGCTCATCTACATATAACGGTCAGTGAGTAGAGGAACGCAGATTTTCCGCGCGCGCCTTCGCACTTTGTGAAAACAAAGAAGCCGGAGAGGTACAGTTCACCGGCTGATACTTGGAGGGGCTGGCTCTTCAGAGCTGACCATCATCCGTACAGACTGAAATTTAATGCGCAAGTGAATCCACAGCATAGACAAGGGACGCCAGGAGTAACAGCGAGGTGTTTTAGCGTCTATTTCGGCTTACGTAAAGTACGGCGATTCTCGTACACATCCACCGGAGTACTCAAGCGATGTACAGTCCATTAATAGATTTAACCTCATAATAAAAGCAATGAAATGAAAAAAAACCAAATCTATTTGTATTGATACATCATTATTATACAGGTTTTAAATTACATGTTATAGTATTCGAAATTACTCCAAGGGCGTACGAATATCGTATCTGTATCTATAATATTATAACATTCTAAACAGGCCGTCTCTGTATATTGCAGATGTATAAAAAAAACAAGTAGAATAGGCTATAAACGATGAAGAATATGATACCATTTTTTTTAGATTTCTTGTCTGTTTGTTTGTTCGGGTTTCACGTAAAACTACTGGACCGATTTCGAGGCAATTTTCACTGATCGACATCAAATTCTTCGACTTAAAATCTGCGCTACTTTTTATCCTGGGAATTCCGCGGCAATTTATCTGGGAATTATTTAAAATGGCCAAAATAAAAAACATCGAATTCCAGTGTGATTTTTTCACATTTATCACTTTCACCCCCGGAGCTTGAATATTAGCTCAAGCGATCTCCACTTCGTTAGAAGTGAAAAACCTCCTTGCGGGTTATTAGTATTATTTGTATGTTTCAGAGACCACGGGCCATGAGAATGGCCCGGACTTTTGCGAGACCTTGCTTTGGGCCATAGGAATACAAACACATAGAAGCCCCTTGAGAAATTTAAACTAAATGTGGCGTGACACTGATCTCCGTGACGCTTCAGGGCAGTACCGCCACAAAAAAGCAGAACGACAGCCAAGGCAACAAAATTCATTCCACTTACTTTTTTAAAATATTTATTGTTAAATTTGTATTTATTTTATTGTTGTATGTAATATATTGTAACATATATTAATATGTAACATATTAATATATGTTAAAATAGATAGAAGGAAAAATAAAATAAATTATCAATTTGTATTTTTTTATATATTTTTTAAATATACCACTTAGATTGCACACATTTCTGTGCGTTCTAAATGGTATATTTTATTATACCACTACAAGTCGTTTTATGTCGCGACGCCAAAAATTAAAATAACTATAGAAGTAGAAAACATGATGTGGCTATGAAACTAAGCCTAGGAACATGCAGTGCTTCTGTAGTTTTTCTCTTCTAATGTCTTTGCATGCTATTACAATCACCACATGCTTACGGTGAAGGTAAATATAGTGAGACAACCGGCACATCGTTTTATAACCCTAAGTTGAGATTAATATGGACGAACGTACTAAAAAAACAATACATATCTATCTATATATTCATCCATTTATCTATTCTTATATTCAACTAACAATACATCCTAATTTCATCCTAGTGTAAGAAAAAATGATTTTATTGTAAAAAAAGAGTGGGGTGCTTTTTAGGATATTATCAAAATAACCCTTTTACTCATATCTGTTCATAAAATATTTGTAACTATTGATACCATGCACCCCACGCATTTTTTTACAATAAAATAATTTTTGCTTACACTTTTTTAAATTCAAATTTATTATTATTTATTTTCTATTTTTAGTTGGATTTTCTATAAAAGCGTATTTTTTTAAAGTTTTTTTTAGACTATAATTTATTTTTAAATCGTAGTATTCATCTGTTCATGCGCGGGTAGAGCTGTCCTTTGGTATGGCAGTGAAGCGTGGCCTGTATTTCAACGACACAAGCAAGATCTGCGGGTCACGGAGATGAATATTCTGCGGTGGACGTGTGGAGTTACGCGGAAGGACCGCGTCGGGAACTCGCATCTGCGGCAGCCTCCATATCTGTGACATAGCGGATAAACTGCAAAAGTGTCGCCTTCGGTACGGCCACTTTTACGGAAACCGGCTACTTACGTGGGGAATAAATTTCTAGTCATGGCGCCTCCGGGGAAGGGGAAGGCCTAAGAAATGCTGGCTTGACGTCGTATGACATGCGTACCAATGGTATCACAAATGGGGATGCCGAAAATCGCGCGAAGTAGGATAGCGTACCCCGGGCTACGAGACAGACGCTCCGAACGACGATAATTATGATTAATGCGGGATGTCTTGTGCTCAGACGTATTCTCTTTTCTGTATGTAGGTATACATTTTAATATTTGGCTTTTAAATTTAGATTAGTGTGTACAATCCACATACATTCATTTAGCCATCCATCAATCTATTTTTCTATCCACCTTGTCATATCTCTATCCATCTTTACACATGTAGACATTAGCGGGCACAAACGTACAGAAAACAACCTGTTCACGAATTATTACATATTTAGTTTTCACGCCCACAATTTCCTGAATACATGATTAACGGAGCGGAAAACCTTACTATAATAACTCGTGTTCTGTAGAATACATTAATCATTCCTAAACATATATAGGTATAATGAAGGTCATTGGGTAGCTTATAAGGAATAGGGTGTTGAAAAGATCCATTAGTCTCATAAGTAGGCATTAACAGATGACAGAAATAAGACTGAATATTTTATTATTAATGCTCTTTATGAAAATTGCCCATTAAGTGCTATGAATGTGGTGATTGGTAATCACCAATTGACCTAACATTGCTAGTATTCTTCTTCCGTGTTCTGGATGTATTTACAAGCCAACTGGCTGTTGAGATTGTATAAATTATTAATTATTTAAAACGCTTAACTACGTATTGGCCAAATGATATTACGTTATGAAATCCTTATGTATTTCTATATTAATTTGAACAAACGACCTTATATAATCAAAAGGTCTCGATAAGGGCGCGCAGTGTGTATCCCTAGCTTTAAGGGGCACGAATGGGCTCAAGTGTCCTGTTTGTCTTTAATATTTAGAGGGCAATTTGGTATTTGACAAGTGGATTATACGACGAATTCTGTTTATGTTATTTATGAAGGGGAGATAGCTTAAAAGATTGAGTTATTATAATATTCGCAATATTCGAAAGAAAGAAAAGAAAAAAATAGTAGAAACTTTAAAAACAATTTACGTTAAAACTATTTCTTAAGTCTTAATTTTTCCAGAGTTTTTTTACTTTGTAGTTTTAAAGTTAAAGGAATATAAATTGAACAATTTTGGGGCATCGGGAAGATCAAGACTTTTTGGACAATTTCACCTACCGTCACGTGACATTAAGGCTCTAATCACACTATGATGCCATTCACTGTTCAATTTCGCTCCGGTCTTGGTCTATTCCCGGTCAGGTCACATTCTTAAACAAAAACTTGTCACTATCGTATTATCGTGTCGCGCTAGTTCCGATCCGGAATCGCGCTGGTACCGGTTCGTCGAAAATTTGACTAAATCAAGAATGGTATTTGTTTCAACTCCAGACTAGTAATGTGGGTACAGTGAGATTTGATCGGACCGAAACCGGAGCGAGATTGAATCGTAAACTACAGCATACGGTGAATCGAACTTAACCGGTGATTAATTGTTGATAACAATATTGATAAATCTGTAATATTGTAACAAGAAATGAATAATCTAGCACTAGTTTTAAGAAAAAGGTGGGTGCAGAAAATGATTTAGGAGTTTTATCGAAACCTCTTTCTGTAAGTCTGTTTTGGTAAAAGAAACAAAAATAATGAGCTATTGAAATGAACTGCTAATGCAGCTAAAGGACTATGCACGTCACAAAGTTCTAAAAACCCATTCTTTCCTGTATTATTATTAACATTACCATTACTTAAGTAATGAAATAAATTCAAGTTGTGAGCCCAGAGTTAATTAAATTCATATTAACACTACTACCTCATTGTTCTAAAGTGGCTAATAAAATAATATTTCAAAGCAAACAAGTATGGTTAAGTTAGAACACAAAGGTAATTTCGGCGTGTACCGGAGAGTTGTTTTCATATGTTAAAGGTGTATAATTGCCCCGCCTCGAGGTACCAACGTTAAAACTAACATTTACGGACGCTTGTTTGAACATACACAGTTTAAAATTGTACATACATACATACATAACTTCACGCCAGGTCCCTTGCGGGGTAGGCACGAACAACAGAGCGCCATACAGGCTTATTTTTACACACCTCACTTGCTTCTTTGACATTCATAGCTCTTGTCATGCACGCTCGTCTGTTCTTAAGGCTCCTGACATCACCTTCTGCTAATACACGATCAATTTGATCATGGAAGGTGTGTCGTGGCCTTCCGCGACTTCTGCATCCATCCACTTTTGCATTGTATATCTGTTTAATCATTCTTTCATCAAACATTCTTTCCACATGCCCGAACCACCGGAGCATTCCTTTCCTTACCTTCACCCCGACACTCTCTTTCAGACCAACTCTCTTTCTTACTTCGGTATTACGAACGCGGTCCGCGAGCGTCACTCCGCAGATTTTGCGCAGTGCTCGCATCTCGACTGCGTTTACTCTACTTTCATGCTCTCTGTTCCATACCCAACTCTCGCTTCCATACGTGAGCGTAGGTACCAGCACCGCGTTGTGTATAACAAGCTGGGCTTTCTGGCTGAGGTTCTTAGCGCCTAAAAGTTTACCTAACGCTCCATTCACACTATTCCCCAAATTTACTCTTCTTTCTATGTCAGCGGTGTACCTTCCATCCCTGCTAAAAGCACATCCAAGATATACAAACTCATTCACTTGTTCCAGCATAACATCATCGACCATTATCCTTGCATTCGTTCTGGTTTCTTCTCTTTCAAACACCATAACCTTTGTTTTCTTCGCATTCAAGTGTAAGCCTCTCGCCTGACAGTCATCTTTCATCATTGTGACTAGTGTTTGCAGTTCTGATGGCGATTCGGCTAAAAGCACGGCATCATCCGCATAAAGCAAAGTGCTAACAACTAGATCACCCATCCGCACCCCAACATCCATCAATCTTAATCTCTGGAGACAGTTGTCCAGATATAGGATGAACAGCAAAGCCGACAGCACGCAGCCCTGCCGGACGCCAATATTGACGTCAAACCAGGGCGACAGGCTGCCGTCCACCCGCACGCATGCCATACAGTCCTCGTAAGTGGACTGCACAGCACGCAGCAATTGGCCATTGATCCCATATCCGGGCAATATGTCCCAGAGGTCCTTCCGCACAACCCTGTCAAATGCTTTCTCTAGATCCACAAAACCGCAGAAAACCTTCCGGCCCAATGCCAGCTGCTTCTCCACGATATTGCGGAGCGAGAAAACTTGATCCATACATCCCCTTCCATTTCTGAAGCCCCCTTGTGCATCCCACAGTAATCCATCGGATACCACTCTCATTCTCCTTTCAATAATCTTCGCATATACTTTAGATGCTGTGCTGATCAAACTGATGGCCCTGTAGCTGGCGCACTCCATACGTGACCCCTTCCTTTATACAAGGGCACGATGACAGCGCGCCTCCAGTCCTTGGGAACCTTTCCCGTCCTCCAGCACAAGTTGCATAAGGACAGGAAAGCGTCCCGGACGCAGGTTCCACCATATTTGATCATCTCAGCAGACACACTATCGATTCCTGCTGCCTTTCCATTTTTCAGACTTCTTATCGACCATTCGATCTCTTCACAAGTGATCTCGGATGCTGACTCCTCGAAGTCGGTCACAGACTCAGTCGTGGTGCCAGCATCCGAGATATTATCATACATTTCTTTAAAATATTCACTCCATCGCGCTAAAACCTCTTGTGGGTTAGCAAGAATGTCCCCTGCTTTAGATTTTATTCTTTCCATTCTGGAAGCTGACGAACAACCCCGAGACTTCTTAACCTCTCTCCAAAAGAGTTTGGTATTCGCCTCCAAGTTCTCCGTCAGCTTCTCTTCTTCTTTCAATTTTATTCTTTCACGCTTCTCTTTCACTAAAGCTTTGGTTTCATTCTTGCAGAGGCGATAAATTTCTTTCTTCATCTCTTTCATACTGTCATTCTGATGCAAAGATGCAATATAATCCAGCCAGGCTTTTCTCTTTTTCTCTACGCTAGATTTAACATCTGCGTCCCACCATTCGTCACCTTTCGTTGTTATATGCCTCTTTGCGCATCCACATGCTTCTTTTGCGCTTTCCACTATACTTTCCTTCATACTATCCCAGTCATTATCCACATCTAAGTCGGAGAAGTCCGGCTTTGCAAACCTTTCTTCGACTAGGCGCGCATACATACTCCTTACACTAACATCTTCCAATTTTTCACATTTTATTCTTTCAAGCTCCCCGAAATTGGTACGCTCTCGCCTGTGCCTCCACTTCTTGAAAAGGCCCACAAACCGGCTTATCACCAGGTAGTGGTCCGTTCCAAGAGTGGGGCCTCTGTAGGCTCTTGTACTAAAATTGTACTGCTATAAAACACTTCCAGGGATAAACCCTATATAGCGTAAGGTAATAGCTTCTATTACAGCTATAATCAAAATTGGCTCTAATACGGGGATACTTTTATTTTCGCGTTTTACTATTGTTTGAGTAGCTTTACGTACACCAGAATAAAAATCACTTATTCAAAGTATATTGCTGCATCATATTCTTGACATTTGCGACTGTAGCACAAAGGCAATTTACTAAAATCAATGGGTTCATGCCGCGGCGGCGAGACGGTGGAACACCTCATAGAAACAGGAAGCGTATTCATTCTTATTAACAAGTTTATGTACTAATATATCTCTATCTATATATATCTAATATATCGCTAAATTTTGTGAATAATTCATTTACAGCATTTTCCTATTATTAAACTTGATGTTACTTATATTTTCACAGTCGGTCCATAAGTGGTGAAGTAGCAAGATCTCGGGGAAAAAGCGAGGTAGTTACTTTAATATTATAAAATATGTAATACTGAAAACATTTATTTTTTGTTTTGATGTTCTGGAGCCATTTTGAAAAAGGGGGAACACTTATAACAAATCCTCATGTTACAGTATTTTTTTTCGAAAGATACTTCGGTTTATGTGAATATGATGAATATGTAATATTTATGCTGCTACAGATTATTGTAGTCAAATCGAAAAAGGGAAATATTAAAGGGTGGCTGCGATAAATGTTACAGCTGAGGATGAAAAAAATTATACGTACTTTAGGATACTTCCCAGTCTTAAGTACGTGGAGAAATTCGTAAAATATTGAAAATTAAAATGACGTTCCTGAATGACTTTTATATTAACTAACAGGTATTTTTAAATAAATTGAAAAAAAAAACACATAAAAGAGTAGGTCGATCAGCGAAAACCACATCGAAATTGGTTCAGTAGTTTTTACGCGAATCCTTAACAGTCAAGAAATCTAAAAAAATGCATCGTGTTCTCCGTTGTTTAATATTCCAGATAATAAATAAAATAAAAATGTATGGTTTGTATTAAAGTTTAAAATTGTATAAAACGGTTTTTTCTTACGTGAAGAAAAGTTCTGCCAGTTCACTCTACTTCAAGCCGCGTATAAGAATCCCAAAAACAAGTTTATAGATCTTAATATGTGTATATACACATATACACTGTGAAAAAAAATGGACGGACTGTGTGAAGGATGATATGATGATTTGTGATGTGACAGAAGATGTATATCAGAATAGAGGAGTGTGGAAGGAAAAGACATATTGTGATATCGTGAAAGAAAAGAGAGAGAGCTTAAAAAATATTTTCAATGAAAATTTATTTCAACACGATCCCACACAATCTCACCCCGTGTGTATCCAAATAAAGTGCAGTGTCACCGTCTGTATTAAACGAGTCCAGCATAACAAGAACCGTGTACGTGCATTTGTTTTTTTCCAAAGTGGCAATAAAACCCAACAACCGGTTCTTTTAAAGATCTCTCTTAATTGGTCACTGTGCTCAACGAGAATTCTGTATTAAATGCTTACTTTTAACCTAGAATAAGGTTCTTAATTAAGTTAAGCATTTTAATATGTTTAGTTTTGTCGCAGGAAATTGCTAGCTTTGCAGTTTGCACTTATAATAAGTTTACTGCGACTTTCATGCATACTAATCTATATTTAATATATATTTGTCGGCATTTGGCAGTAGTAGGCATGCATATTCTGATCAGAAGCCTCCATTACTTCATGATAACGTAGGGTAGTTAAGTATTCGGACAAGGAGAATAAACATGGTGTTCTATACTATGCTAATATTATAATAGTAAAGAGGAAAGATTTATATCTGTATATTTTTGTATGTTTGTAACGAATAAACTCAAAAACTAGTGGACCGATTTCAAAAATACTTTCACCATTAGAATGTAACATTATCCCTGAGTAATATAGGCTACATATATATAATTAGGGTTCCCTATTAAAACTTCTAAATGTCCACCCGTGTGAAGTCGGGATGGGCTGCAAGTCTCTAATGTCATATTCAACTAAATGACGAAATACAATATTGCAAATCTGTTTAAATTATGATCTAATTATCCAATCTACAACGATTCTCCACCAAACACATGAGTAAGATATTAATGGTTTCTCTTCTCAAAAACGAATGGTAACGCACTCTGTTCTCCATGACATAATGTAATACACATTAGCGTTCGGAGTCAGAGTGACATTGACAACTGACAACTATACCTACATTGCCACTCTAAAGAAAATAATAAGTAATCTGAATATTGATTAAAAATTACAACATCGTAGAATTATTATTGAAGACATTATTTTTATATATACTAAGATATGCCCGCGACTTCGTCCACGATTAACTAGAAATTCCTGCGAGATTCCCGGAAAAAAGTACCGCAGCATTTAAAAAAGAGTGTAAGGTATCGTTTAAATGAAAATTGTGTCTGAATAAGCCAACTTGTATGCAACCGAACAATTTCAAACCGCTCCCGGGAAAATTCCCGCAGGATTCTCGAGATAAAAAATATCACACACACATTTTATTCAACAAAATTTGCTATTGATCAGTGTGAAATTCCCATTGTATTTCAATTTTTTTTATTTGGCCATTTTAAATAATTCCCAAAAAAAAAATCCTGCGGCATTCCCAGAAAAAAAAGTAGCACAGATTTTAAGTCTTAAGAATTTCCTGTCGATCAGCGAAAACTGCATCGATATCGGCCCAATAGTTTTTACGTGAATCCCGAACAAACAGAAGAACTGCTAAACAGATAAACAGACATACAGACAAGAAATCTAAAAAAAACGCGTCGTGTTCTCCATCGTTTAGGATGAAATAAAGTGGATTAGGCAGGGGGATGAGATAGTTGGTTTAGTTCCTAAAAGCGTATGAGGTAGGGGTGCAGGTTTAGGTTTAGTGGGTACTTTGTTGTCTGACATCCCCGTTGGCCTCCACTCGAAAGTCGCATTGGACATAGAGCCGTTCAAGACTCCCACACATCTATCGATGTAAAGCACAGTTGCGAAGATGATGTCGTAAGAAAAGACATTCCCCTGCAATCAACAAAAAAATGGGGAATAAGATAAAGGGATCGGACGAGAGGATTGGGATAGAAGAGATGGGATCTACGAGTGTAATAGGGGGATGAGATAGGGAAACTATAATAAGGGGGGGGGGGGGGAAAGTGGGCCATCGGAACTATTTACTCATCCCAAGAAATTACGAACGATTATCTCAAGCCTGTTTCACGCTGATAGTCTGTGAGACTGTGAACAATCAGATCAAGCCGGCTCTAAGAGACCAACCAAGATAATGATTTCAGCATGGTTATAAAAAAGAGAGTCATAATCATTTCATAACTGATATAAAAATATAATAAGATTTATTTTGCTAAAACTGCCATGGAACCATAAAAATAACAGTATTTTCTTAAATTCATTCTCTATTTGCTTTCACCTTCTCTCAATCATTTGGGCCGTCACAGTATGTATTTTTCTTCCATACTCCTTTATTCTGACTTCACACATCTTTCACACAACCCATCCATCTCTTTTTGGTCTACCTTTAAATTAATATCCATCCATCTTAGAGTTTAACGTTCTTTTTGTCACGTGACTTTCATCCCTCCTCATTACATGCGCATACCACCTCACCAACTCAGTCTTCTTTCACCTAATTTTTCAGTCACGGGTGCAATTTTCAAAGATGTATAGGTATCTATGTACTCATTTATCATCTTATCCATTCTTGTAACACTACAAATCTATCGCAATATTCTGATTTCAGCTGAGTGGAGCCGTGAAACCATTGTCTTAAATTAAACAGCATTCATTAAATCTTGATATATGAAATAAAGTTTTAGACACGCCATAGTGCGTAAATCTTTAGACTTACTTTTTAAAGTAATGGATTATTAAGGATTTTTTTTCACATTTTAATAGATTTTTGTTTATTTATTAATTGTTTCGAAGCTCTACCATGGGAACGGGGTTAGTTTAAGCGAGAATTGGCTAAAAACAATCTGAAAAGACAAAAGATTGAGCCACGTCGAAGCGTAGTCTAGTTCAGCTAATAATTTATAAAAACAACAACCATAATATAAATTCCAAAAAAGGATTTCATTTTAAAATACAATTAATTCAACGGACTGCCCCTAAATGATCAACCATTCATGCGAGTGGCGGCACTTAAAAAGGTTTTCACACCATTTTTTGTATGAACAGGACACTTGGGAAAAGTGGAAATAATTGGAGACGTATGAAAGACAAAAGGTTTTCATTGCGTCACCAAGGTCCGCCCACGATTTGGCGAATAGCAAAAATCAGTCAAATCGTCAGGATCTGTAATAAAGGAGAAATAGGTTTTTAGGAACCCTTATAATGATCGTTTCTATGGTTGAATAAGCTTTTATCTACCCAGGTTACTGGAACATAAATGTACCGGGTTCAATTCTTGGCTCAGTATCGTTATATACTAGAAAAGAAGAAAGAAAATGATGTTTATTTAGAGTTATTTAAAATTACAAAATTATACATAAGTAGTTTAGTAAAAGCCAAAAGTTAATAAACTCTAAACAGGCCCTAATTCAGCAAATGCTGGTTGATAACAACCAACGCTGGTCTTCCGTTAGTGCCAAGCAGTAACGTCACCTTCACAGAAGAAACAAAGAATAGCTAATGAACTATGAACTAATTTTAATTAGAACAAGATGAAACTAAGAATAAACATATTTTGAATAATTTAATATAAGTACATAATATGTTATAATTGTTGAAATTTGAAAATAATGATTTTGAAAAAAATAATAGGTACATTACGAACAAAAAGAAAGAAATTAAATTAAATAGACCTATAAGTATGGACAAGACTCAACCAGGCTTACTAAAAGGCGCTTGTATCAAGTGCGAGATCTGCTTGCTGCTTTTGATGTTCGTACAGGAACGCTTTCAGTTTAGTTTTAAAAATATGTGCACTTCGAACGGTTCTTATTGATAGCGGAATATTGTTCCAGCACCTGGAAGCCGAATACTCGAAGCTGCCTTTAAAAGCGGCTGAATGGTGTCGCAAAGTAATAATTTACGTGCCTGCGATCAGCCCTAGAGTTGTCTGTTGTATTCATAAAATTACCCGTAATACAAACATACACATGCTTAGTTACAGATGTACTAGTAGTTATACGAGTAAAGGCATTTTTTTTTATTGAACGCAACGTTCAATAAAAAAAAGTATTTTTCTGACCCATTTTTCTAATAACGAAGATTTAAGGTAATTCTTCATGTATAAAAATAAAAGTAATTATAATAATAATAATAAAATAGTTTATTAGGTACCACAGCATTGTAACAACAACAGAATGTGCTATAAAGTTTTTTTACAATAAAACAGGTAAATGTAATTAATAACTAGGGATAACTAAAAATAATTAATAAAATTAGTGGATACTAACACCTAAACTAGGCAAAGCCTGTACTATAGATGTTAGTTCCTTCCTATAATGCGTAAGTAGAATGATTTATTTTATCTTCACAAGTGGGTAGAACTGTTAAAAAATTTGTGAGATATTGTACTGCCATGTAAACTTGTATTAATTAATTACATTTATTTATGGGCCATTGTCATCAATGATAAGAGTGAGGAAACTTCATTAAGTATGCCTCCGCAACATGTATCATCAGAAATTTCGAAGTGATTAATCGAATTACGACTAGCGAGTGGTTTACGATTTCAATGTCTTGCTAAACGGTTTATACTAGTTCTATTTCTCGTTTTAGTGAGTTCTGTGAATAAACAATAATTTATAATAATCATTTATAATAATAATTTATAATAATTATTTATTTATTTACTTCCCATAGAAAGAAAAACAAAATTATAGAGTACAAAATTTGACAAACTTAATATTAATTAATAATTAAAATAAAAACGAAATAAAACAATAGAGATGTGTGTGTGTGTGTGTGTGTGTGTGAGTGTGTAATAATGGTTACAAGTGTGTTTGGGTGTAGGAATATCAATGATTGTAAAGTGTGAGAGTTAGTAAAACTAATTGTTATTCAGCAACTGTTGTCAAATTCTCAGTTTGTAAGTAGTTTTGAGACTCAAGGAATTTACAAATTAAATGTTTTGTCTCTTTTTTGGTTAAGCCATAAATACGACATAACTTATTTAACTTGTTATAAAAACGACTTCCTTGGAAACTTCGAAACAAACTAGTCTTTCCACCTCTAATAGTGCAAACATCGTATAAACGTCTTTTGGGTTTTGGATTCTTGCTGTACGGGATTAGTGAATGTTGCCTTAAGGTGCAGGCAAGATAAATAATTGCCGTACTTTTAAGACGTCAGCTAGTTTATATAGTTCAACAGTAGGAAAAAGCATGTTTTTAGATAAGCTAATCTTTAAAATTAATCTTTGCGCTCTCTCAACTGCTAGCATTTTTGTTTTATTTAAACCTCCCCATGTTGATATACAGTAAGAAAGCACCGATTCACAAAGAGTTTGATACAACATTTTTAATAAATAAAGTAAAATATTATTACATTGCAATCCCGCAATTCATTACATTAGAATATAATAGAATAAACATTTATTGTATAAACTGTCACAATCATAAAATTACAAAGTTGTTGGAGTTTTTTGTTGGAACGACAGTTTATCCTCGGACGCACAATGCAGGCGATTGTAATGGTGCCTGGCCGTAATTACATTATTTAATCATAAACAATTTATTAAATTAATATAAAATTTTATCTTTATATTCTATATCTCATTGTTTTATGCTTCTGCATAAAACAATGTAACATTACTTGTATTACTTTTATTTTGACTATTCGTATCGACGGTTATGACCTTCGCCTACCTCTATCATTATATATCATGGGCGCCGGTGCTAAGAAACGAGGGTGTACTTACTTACCCTGTGTTTAATTTATCATTATATTAGTGTTTATATTTTTATCCCACGTTTTAAGTATTTTCTGTTCAACCTACATGTTATTCCCAGTTATATTTGGAAAACGTGGCCTATATCAGAAGGAGCCGAGAAGTTCAACCACGCGTTTCATAAACTACGGGCAGCTCCCATATCTTTATAGTCTCGTAAAACAAAGCCTAATTTACTAAACAAAACTAAAAAGGAATACGTTTTTCATATCACACGATCTTAAGTACATAAACGTAAACATTTGCGACGAATAGCAAGAGTTGCTTGGGTATATATTTTTCTATGATTCGTCGGAGCGGCGTCGTACACAAAAGGCATAATTTCCACGTGCTCCTTTATACGGTGGAACTTAGAATGGCAATATAAAATGAGGCAACAGCTGGCGTGACACGGTTCGTTAGTAGTTCTTTCTCTATGACTCGTGTTAGACTTGACTACACAATGAGCATAAGAACGACTAACCAAATCTGTAATATTACTTTGTCCGAGCTATTTTCCGTTGACCAATTCATTATTTTAGAATTTTGACAGATATATTTTTTTTTATTAGATCTATTATCTGCATATACATATATAAAATAACTCAAAGACATATTCTAGTAAAATCATGTTTTAATATTTCGAAGTTTTTTTAAAGGCAAATCAAGTTTAGTTTGAAAAAAGTACAAAATCCTCTTTATCCGTGCGGGAACGGAGAAATAATCTAATTTCCAGTGGCCGGGCGGCCTGTCGTAAGAGGCGACAAAACAACCACAGCCAGGAGGTAGGGCATTTGCCCGAATGGATGGCTACCACCCCTGGCCTAAAGTACATACATACATACATACATACATAACTTTACGCCAGGTCCCTTGCGGGGTAGGCACGAACAACAGTAAAGGCCTAAAGTATGTCGCCATAACACACACAACCTTGTGTTGTGTTCCGGCATTAGTGACCAGGTTCCAGTCTTCCTTAACAGAGCAGCAGCACATTTGTAGCACCTTTGGTGTTGCAAATGTCCATAGGCGATGGTAACCGCTTTCTATCAAGTAGGTCATCTACCTGTCTGCTGAACTCCTGCAATAAAAAAACACTCCGGACATGCGAGTTTTTCACAATATTTTTGCATACCATAGTCATCTTACTAATTATAATATTTGAATTTAGAACTAAATGCGTGAATTAAATTCACCTAGTTTTATTTATGCATTCTTGGTCAGCATTCTTAACCTCTGTGTGTCCGAAACCATAGCAGACACCCTCTCGTCGGCCATGTTAAGATATTTGGCTTGTGTTCATTATATCTTGTCGACTGAAATGTATTTTTTTATGCAATATAATAAATTCTCCAACATCACATTTCCTTTAGTCAACAGAGGAATATTTCGTTTCATGAAAGTCGTTTGGAACGGTTCATTTCCGGTTTAAAATTGAATTATGGTGCTGTACAAAATTGAGTATTATATTCTTTCATATTTTCTTTGAAAATAGATTATTTCTACAGGATGAAAATATACGAAAGAATCCTAACATCAGCATATTATTAAGGTTCAGTATCGTTGTTAGGGACCAGCTGAGCAGTCTGCGTGGCCCATCATTTGCGAGCGGGTCGCGCTTGGCGAACCGGGAGCGTGAGCAGGTTTACTTGCTTTACTTATAGTATCATATATATTACTATTTATTAATTAATAAACTAAATTATTGTACGAGTGCTGGTTTAGCAACTACCGACTTTTGTTATCCTTCCTATACTCCATCCAAAGGTTGTCTGGAAGAAATCGCCATGGGCGATAAGACCGCCGATTGTACTGGTATATTAATGTTCTAGATTTTATGTAGCATTTTTGTACAATAAAGTATCTTCTAATCTATTCTATTCTACTTGCTCCGCTCCCCCAGAGGAGAACGCGCTGGTGCCGGACAGTCTGTCAGCCTTTGGCCTCCATAAGCGAGTACCGCTGCAGGTAGAACCTTAGGGACGGGTTTCCAAACGCACCATCTACGGCAAAGATAAAGGACGAGACTCGTTTCTTCTCCCGTGGTTCAACGTTAATTTTCGATTATATTTAATTTAGATATCTTGCAGGACTAAATAAAATCCAAGTTCCGCAAACATAGCTAGTACTTCATATAAAATGCAACGCTATGCAATAACTGCAAAGAATTTTCTAGCTAAATGTGTTGAAGTCGCTCTTCAAAGACTATTACGATGTTTCCGCTGAAATTTTACTGCATATTGTTTATAAAAGTCTTTCAGAATCTAAAAACAAGTTTTACAGCACCATTTAATATTAACTTTATGTATGCAGTAACTTTTTATTGGCTGAAGCTAGTAAATAGGTCGTCTACCTTGGAAACCTGATGGAATGTGGTCGCCTACAGACTTTTACACCACCAAATGCTAAAGCATTGCATTTGCATTTCAACCCTTGGGATGCTAAAAGGGGTGAGTTAGGAGGAAAACTCTCACCTCTTAACTCCGATATTCTGTGAGAGCATGCTATCACACCGATCTAGCAGCCCCTAAATAAGTATTTATCGTTCCATGGCTCTACCATATGAACTCACAGGATTATACCTAAATTGGGTGGTATTAGACCTTGGAGGCGCAGTTAAAAAATTCACATGTATAGGCATATAGCATCTCTATGTAATTCTACCTCTAAGCCTGAATGTTTTCATAATTAGAACTGTGTTCAAATATAAATTGTCAAACATTTTTTTATTTGTTTTTATTTAATAACAGCCAACGCCTGCGTAAAACAAACACCATTCCATTACTCACAATTCTGCACGTAAACCAGCAAAAAGGGCAGAGTTGTTATGATTTATATAGAAGTTGGGTGATACGGAACGCAACTGAAGGCTGTCGCGGGAGATTTATACCACACCATGTTCGCGGGAAATATTATAAGCTGTACACACAAGCGGGAAAATGCTGCGGGTAAAAAGTAATTTCATTTGGGAGCTAGATTCGCCTCAAGGACGGGCGGCTTCTTGTTTATTTATAAATGCCATAAATATAATACAATTGAACGATACAAAAATATGGGGGCAGTTAGAATATTTCGTGAAGATTGTTTTATGTATTGTGTAATTTTTATTGTCCAAAGCAGGCAAAAAGGCAGACTAGTCCTCCGATGGAAAGTGGTTACCCTTAACCTATGAACATCTCTAATAAGTGCTCCTCGTTAGTAACACTGTTGTAACGCAGATGGAAACCTCAACGGGAAGTTCCCTTCAGATTAGCGTTGTATGCAGAATAACGCTCTAGAAAGCAGTTGCGCAGTGAAGCGTTGTAGTGCAAGCAATATTTACCCACTGCTAAACATTCCATCGACGGTGAGCAGTGCGTTTGTGAAAATGCAGCGTAAGCATTACATCAAACAATTTCTCGAAACATTTCCCACTGTACAGACGATTGAAAATGCAGAGAAATGCAAAAGTAGGTCGTGTTTACATTTAATGTCACATTTCAAATTTTTTTACTTGCTACAAAGTACTTACGTACTTTGTACGAGGTTATTCAAAAGGTTCTGCGTAGATAATTCCTTTGAACTATCATATTATAAATTCATGAATCATTTACTTATTATTATTTATTTAGCCTTGGTAGATTTTCATCTAAGCAGTCAGGTCCCAGACTCGTGTGCCGAATTTTTGCCAAATTGGATACCAGAACCTGTGACTTTCCCCCCCCTTATCTGCTTTATATTTAAAATATACCCCTCACATGTGTAATAAAACACACATATGAATGACACATATGAATGTGTGTTGTCGTCATTTAAGAATATTATATGGGACTGTGTCTAGAACCATACATGCCACATATACTTTCTCATAGATGTAATTAACTTTATATTAGTTGGCGTGAATCGTCATGGTAGAACCTTTGGTTGTGTATTGTAGTGGCCCTTAGTTTAACTTTACTATAATCAACTTCATTTAACAGTCAGAAAAGTTATTAATATAACATCTATAATTATACATTAAGTTTCCTATATGTGATATGAGATACTGGAAAAGTCTATTACATGTTAAATTTGTACCTACTCTGCAGTATTTGATATAAGATATAATTGTGCTAAATAATAGTTTAATATAAAATTATATTACTATATACTACACTAAGGAGAGATATAAGGTATAACATTCATATGACCTAAATCAATGATAAAGTAAGGAATTTATAATATAGATGAACTCAGATATTCATTTTAACAATACCCTAAATCCCACAATGTTATAACCGTATGGACAATATGTCAATTAGTGAGTTACAGAAGATTGAATTATGTTGTTACGGGTCGCATAACAAGTGTAAAATAAATAATCCTTTTCTCATACATATAAATAATTAGAAATTAGTATATAGATAATAAAGATGTAAAGGCAGCCATTATATACTTGATATAAAATAAGGAATAATAATATCTCTTGGATGAACAATGGTGATGTACTGTTCCTCCCTTAATATTTTTATATAAAATATATAAAAATATATGATGAGAGGCTCCCAAAAGCCACCGCCCGGCCAATTTAAGGCTGACCTCAACAACAAGGCATCATCATTGTGTTAGGATGGATTCAGGGATAAGGTGCGAGACCTTCATCCAAAATTGTACTTTAAAGTGTTTATTATTGCTGATAATTGCTCTAGTAATTTCACGTTACAGGTCAAAACGGTGTGAAGGCTGTTTAGTATATTCTCGAGGCTGCAAGCAGACCTGAGAGCGAGACTCACGATTGATTCTGCACAGGAGTGCGGCTTGTCAACGTACATCAAGGATGTGTGCACAAGATTGTGACTTACGTGACTATAGGAAGCCTATATGCAACTCAGCAGTGTATCAGCTCGCATGTGTGTATTCGAAGCCTGATAATTTGGAAGTCAAAAGACGACCACCTGAACGATCTGTTACTTCGAGCCTAAATCAGCTGTGTATGATTATAATTCATACATTGGAAATAGTTAACTCTTTGTTGGTCTCAGACCCAAGAAGGATAGATCAGACAGGTAATTGGAATGTTTCACCATCACCTCATATAGCTAGTATATATATATATATATATATATATATATATACATATAGGCATATATGTCAAGCAGATACATATAAGGCGGGTATACCACCATCTGCAATTTAGTTATATGTGAATGTAGTATGATCTCAGCCAACAATGGATAGATCAAAGTGTATTTGTAATATAGACAGGTATAACGGGAGGATTTTCACCAATCCCACCTGTAGTTTGTAATGTGTAAATGTTATATGATCGCAATCAACAATGGATGGATCGAAACATACTTGTAGTATGGACAGGTATAATGGGAGGAGTTTCACCAAGCCCACCTGTAGTTTGTAATGTATAAATGTAATATGATCGCAATCAACAATGGATGGATCGAAACATACTTGTAATATGGACAGGTATAATGGGAGGAGTTTCACCAAGCCCACCTGTAGTTGTAATGTATAAATGTAATATGATCGCAATCAACAATGGATGGATCGAAATATACTTGTAATATGGACAGGTATAACGGGAGGAGTTTCACCAAACCCACCTGTAGTTTGTAATGTATAAATGTAATATGATCGCAATCAACAATGGATGGATCGAAATATACTTGTAATATGGACAGGTATAACGGGAGGAGTTTCACCAAACCCACCTGTAGTTTGTAATGTATAAATGTAATATGATCGCAATCAACAATGGATGGATCGAAATATACTTGTAATATGGACAGGTATAACGGGAGGAGTTTCACCAAACCCACCTGTAGTTTGTAATGTATAAATGTAATATGATCGCAATCAACAATGGATGGATCGAAATATACTTGTAATATGGACAGGTATAACGGGAGGAGTTTCACCAAACCCACCTGTAGTTGTAATGTATATAAATAATATGATCACAATCAACAATGGATGGATCGAAATATACTTGTAATATGGACAGGTATAACGGGAGGAGTTTCACCAAACCCACCTGTAGTTGTAATGTATAAATGTAATATGATCGCAATCAACAATGGATGGATCGAAATATACTTGTAATATGGACAGGTATAACGGGAGGAGTTTCACCAAACCCACCTGTAGTTGTAATGTATATAAATAATATGATCACAATCAACAATGGATGGATCGAAATATACTTGTAATATGGACAGGTATAACGGGAGGAGTTTCACCAAACCCACCTGTAGTTTGTAATGTATAAATGTAATATGATCGCAATCAACAATGGATGGATCGAAATATACTTGTAATATGGACAGGTATAACGGGAGGAGTTTCACCAAACCCACCTGTAGTTGTAATGTATATAAATATCAGACAGGCTTATAGGAAATATATTTACCATACCTTGTTTAGTCTGATATGTTCAGCTCATATGGACCGATCGTTGATTATTCAATCGTTTTAGGTCAACATTGGGCACTCAGAGGATACCAACACAAGAGGACAACTAGACCACCAGTACAAGCTGATGGTTCCATCTGGTCGGTAGATTGTACTCATGTCTCACAACACATTAAACCGACTTATAGGGTACGAAGTCTAAGCTCAGCCATAACATGAGGAGGCCCAGTTATACCTACGACTGGTTAAACTTCTAGCCAACTCATTGTTTAATGATGCAGGAATGATCCGAAATCAAAACAATTCACTGCGAAGTCAATGGCTTTGATGACGGCCCAAGAGATGTGCGAACAACTCTTTAGTCAAATGCCTAGAGCCCAATACAACCAACTCATGGACTTGAGGGAACCCTATAGTGAAACACATTTTGTGAGCGTCAAACGTTGAGCTATGATTGGCATCGGTACCATTTGAAACTTCAACACATATACTTTACCAGAAGCACACATAGTGAATCTAGTTTATTTGTTGAGTGTAATGTGTCAAATAGAATATACATATTATAATGTAAATACATAAAATGTACCATGAATCATGTAGTATGTTATTGCAAGTGGTAAGCATACCCAATACAAGCAAAGTAGAGCATCCATGCTTATGTATTTATATAAATAATATCCATTATATTAAGTCAATAGTATCATTGAACTTGCATGCATGCAGCATATATTTACTTGTGCATAAATATTTATAAAGCAAGGGTATCAATACATATGTAATAACCCATGATATATTAAATTCAATAGTATTTCAAAGGACTAGTATACATGTGATACATAATCATACATATGTATATAATTAACCAGTATAATTAATGAATACATATGTATACAATATAGAAATAACCTTTAGGATATTTATTTCATTTTGTTCTAATATTTCATAAGCCAGAGTAGGAATACATTCATAACTCCTGGAATAATAATAACATATAAGTGTTAGGATATTTTTAATTCATTTCTGATGTTGGACCCAGTATGTATGGATATTATATGAATTAGAGCACATAAATGCATGTAACAAATACCTAACTCATGGACCAATAACACATAAGTGTTAGAATATTTTAAGTCCCGCTAGCATTCCAAGCATTTAGGATTTTGTATAGATTCTATGTGAAATAGGTATCGAACCTATGTAATAATTACATAAATATTTCATTAGTGTTTGATATGGATCATATCTAAACCTATACCATTTTGAATTATCTTCTACGAGGGAGGCTAGGCTTACCTAATTTTAAGACAGCTATGAACTATTAAGATAGTACTGTAATGTGTGATTAATATTTACTTCGAATAAACTAGTAAATGGAAGACGAGTTTCAAGCTATTTATGATAATTTTTGTTTAACGATTTAATTATTATTTATAAGTGGTTCTATAAGTATCTTACAATGTTCCTACCATCTATTCTATATACTACGACGTTCTAATGATAACGTGTCGGCCGATTCCTATTTATATTATATCTATTGAGCGTATAAAACGTTTACACTACTCATAATTAACGCATTAGCCAATTAACGTGTAATAATCATTAACTTGCTTACAACTACCTATAAATAATGCTTAATTTAACGCAATAATAATAACATATTACTCAATGTATAATGAGTGTTAACCCGTTTATAATTACTAACACCTAAGTTAACGCACCAAAGTAACTTATAACTACTTATAAATAATGCCTAATTTAACGCATTAAAATAACGCATTACTCGACGTATAATGGACGTTAACCGCCTACACTAAGTTATAAAATAACGCTTTAGTGTATTTAATAATAACGCTTTTGGCCGTTTCCTAACTTATCGTATAACGAACGTTAAAACCTGCTTATAAAATAACGCCTTAATCTAACGCAATAATAATATCGTATTAGCCACTTTCTACATTATCGTATAACGAACGTTCAAATCCACTTATTCTAATCTTATAAAATAACGCCTTAATCTACCGCAATAAAAATATCGTATTAGCCACTTTCTACATTATCGTATAACGAACGTTCAAATCCGCTTATTCTAATCTTATAAAATAACGCCTTAATCTACCGCAATAATACTAACGTATTCGCCACTTTCTACATTATCGTATAACGAACGTTCAAATCCGCTTATTCTAATCTTATAAAATAACGCCTTAATCTAATGTAATCATAATATCGTATTAGCCGCTTCCTACAATAACCACGTTTATTAATTATCCGCCCTACCAGCCTTCTAAAACTAAACGTTTCTCAGTTTATCGTAACGCATCAAATTATACGTAACCCTACTTACGAGTCTAGAATAATCTTCTTATCCGCCTACTTACATTAGCCGATTCTAATTTATCGCAACCAAATTCCGAATAACATATTTTGTAATAAATCTGTAACACACATAGAAATCTTCAACAAATGCAATAAAAGTAAAAGAAATAAATATAGCTCGAAGAATCCTGTCAATCTGTTCAAAAACTTACCAAAAGCCGGACGTTCTTGCCCGACTTACCTACTATTGTAGAGATTCTAACACCATCTAACTAGTAGACTCACGACACTAGTCTCCTACGCTAAGACACCTTCCGACACTAGGTTTCCTACCATCTATACGCAGATCACAATTCCTAATTTTGTTGATTCAATCAAGCCTACAATACCAGAATTAAATTTGCATGTCACAGTTCTATTAATGTATTAATTATTATGTTTATTTTTAATCAATCTAATGCAATTTGACAATATTTTAAACAAGCTAACGCCTTTTATTCTACTAAATTTATTGCATCAACCATGTCCTTTCCAGAACATAAGTTATCGATGTTTGCTTATACATATTTTAGTTAATTTTACATCAAATTTTATTATATATTAACCGAACTATTACTTTATATATTTTGTATATTTAAATTCGATTTAATACCGTCTAATTTCTCGTATAATTTTATTCTCTCATTTTAATCAAATTAAAGAAGGTAGATTCATTTTTGAATAGTTTTAAATGAATTCATCATCGTTTCGTTTAGTGAACTCACATATTTAGTTTTGATGATATTAAAATAAGGTATGGTTTTTATTTATCGCGACACCTTAAAATTACTTTAAGATATTATATTATTTCCCGTATTACTTTGTACAGAAAGAGATATTAGAATAATTTTACACGAATCGTTTATATGAGTTTTTAAAAGCAATTTAAGCAATCATTTTTAATTAAAATCTTACGAACTCACGTAATTTCCTTACATTTTTAAAATTTATTTAATTATGTTTTTTTTTTTTTTTTAATTTAATTTTAATTTAATTTAATGCTGATTGAATCACCTAGCTATTCTATTCTGGATCAAATATAACTGATTTAATCTCACCGTAGACTCGACGACACTGTACTTATTTAATTATTTAATTTAACTTAATTAATTATTTAGCGGCGCAGAGAGGCAGCGCGGAGCCCTATGGTACTCAATAGGGGGCGCTAGTATCCGACTAGCAGCGCTTCGCGACGGGTAAAGGTATAACGTAGACTGTCTCGAACCTTTCTCGAACCCCAGTATTTATATTGTTCAACCCCGCTCCCAGTAATTTTCCGCTGTTTACCGTCTTTTTACACCTTCGCACCCCTTGCCTCAGGCCCCGGGTATCGGCACCAACGTTTTTCAACCAATCAGAGAACAGCGTTGCTTCCTACATAATTATTTGTAAAAACTAAGAACTTCGAATCATCCTATTGTAAGAAAATCTATTTAAATCCATTTTGCCATCTTCTGACATAAATATTTCATACATATTCCTAATAAATCCCGAAATATTCCATATTAAACGAAACAGCATCGCTGAAAGCGCCCTCTACTTAAAAATCGTATCTTATGTTTCTCTTTTAATAATTTCTTGTTTCCTATCTATAAACGTCTATTACTTTATGCATAATTAATTACTTAAATCTTTAACTATTCTATCTAGTCACAAAATAGATATAACTCGTTAATAATGTTAATTAACTACAAAATGTTAAATTTTACCTTTCAGAAGTACCCTCATTTATCATACATAATTTTAATTATTTCCTACTTTACATATTTACGTATTCTTTATTGCATTTAGTATAGAATTACTAATATCTAGCTACTAAATTGAATGTATAAATTTACAGTTTAAATTGTAATAACTAGCTATATGCCCATAAACTTATTTTGGTAATTTCTTATCTGTTATTGTGAAACGTTATTGACTATATTAGTTTGATTTTTCCCTATTATTTTTGAATTGCTAATTCTAATCGACTTTTGCAGGTGATATTACGTCTTCTGTATTAATTTAGCATATCTATACATAAACTTCTCAACTTTCAGTACAAATTTAACAAGGTAATTTGGCTAAAATCGATTTTGTCAATTTCCCTGCAAATCTCTATTCTGTTTTCGCTAATAACTTATTCATTTCTTAATATTTCTAAAATTGGTTAATTTTACCGTGATATACATGTTATCTAACGTCTGCAATTTACTAGCTATTTATTTAATGTGTAACTTTGTTTAATTTTAAATTTTATAACAATTATTTATTTCTTTTCAGATATATGCTTTTGTTCTTCGAACTTGCTATCAAATGCGAAAACCCCACTTCCTTACGGAGCTCAAGAGTGACATACTCATCCTAAGCATATACTGAAGTGTATATTCACAAAAATAAGAAGAAAATTCTAAAATGTTAACTAACTTCCAAAATATGTTATGACTGCTACACAAATCTATGAATACTGCATTCTGAACACAATAAAGGTAACATATTTTGTTAATTTACCATAGATTAGATGCTTGTGGTTATTTCTAATGCATTTTGCATGCCCTAATCTCTGAATTACCGAAGAAAATTGGAATTTTAAAATACAACACCTCTATGTTAACATTTTTCTGTTTCAGCGCCATCTATTATCGCAAGCTGAAACTACTCGAAAATCAAGAATATCTGACAACGATTTGTATGAAGCTTCCGCGTTATCTACACCAGGTGTCGTCATTCTTAATTTACTTTTTAATATATTCCATTAATTGAATATTATTATCAGTTTTATTAATCAATATTCGATTGATTGCATGTGTAATTTAATGTATCCAATAACATACATGCTCCTCGCATGTCGTTAATGTTTTTAATTGAAGTTTTGATTATTTTATTCACATATATGGATTTAATTGTATTTTTATATGAAATCCCCACCTTTTGGCAACGTTGGATCCGTCACAAACCCTAGAAAGTAAAATTAATTTAAGTTCCCGAACGACACATTTCACAGGCAATGGGCCTCGGATGATTGAAACGCCAAAACTGTTATGCGACGGTGTCAAAAGCTCTTGACAGATGAATGTCGTTAAAATCTGTGGTGAGCGATGAGTTATGCGCCGACATTTTACACCCCGAGTTATGAATGGGTTGAGTTTTAGTATTAAATAAGAATACTAGAGGCGAGATACTACTATATGTAAAAAACTTGATTCTGAACAAGTTTTCCAGATGGGTAATTTCTTCCTTAAAAAAAATTGTTTCGTGTATTTTTTTTTATTAATTTGGGAACCATACAATAATTAATATTATTAAACATAAAATACAAAATTAATATAAATATCAATCCAGTTTCCACTAAAAAATATGGGTTAGGAAATTTTGTCATTGGCATGTAAAAATTCGAACCAAGCACTAAAATTGTTTAATAATTATTACATAATAAGAAAAAAATTAATTTGACGTTGTACACAAATACATTGTGCGTATTTATTTGGTCAGTAGTATTTTGATATTAAATTACAACGGTTCGGTAGTGAAATGACGAAAACAGTTAACATAACAACCTTTATGGAACTCATCACAGTTCGTGGACTGCCACGTTTTTAATACTGGTCCAGTTTTTCTTAGCTTATAGTAGCGGTAAGATGATGTTGGTAAAGTGATCTGACATAAGAATTTTAAAAATAAATAGTAGGTGTATAGTTATATCACATATTTTTAAACAGATATTACGAAAACTTACAATACTAGAATACAATAGTAATATACATTAAATTTTTGATTTATATGAGAGACAATAGGGTAAGGCGGTGCCATTGACAGCCGACATGGGTGCGTGTTGCCCTGACGTTTTGACATAACGATATACTTACTTTACTTCGAACAATGGCTATTGTGTACGCACCTTTATTTTCCCATTCATCGCTATTTACAAGGGGATAAAATGGATTTTAGATTTGTGGTTTTGTTTTGGCATAGAAACTATTCAGATCGATTAAAAAGGATTGGCGAATCAGTGCGTCATTGCCTAGGTAAAATTATTTACTTATATCGAGATATTGACTAAGTATTTTTTGTCGTTACCATTCTTAATGTTTCGTTATTGCCTGAAGCAGGCAAACAAGGCAAGCAGGCGGCCCATATAACGGATAGTGGTCACCATCACCTGCAGCCGTTTGCAACACCATGGGTGCTACCATAGGCTTAGCAATGAAATAGGGACATGGGATAAGTGGGCCATCGGAACTCTCACTTATCAAACGATACACTATTAGTTCAAACTATGGTGTGTGCAGAAATAAGTAACTTACAAGTGTTTCGATAATTAAAGTATATTCTTATTCATTATCAAACACCCACAGATTGTCTTATCACTATATATAAATTTTGTTATTATGCACACACGTATTATAGAGACGGAAAGTTAAATGTCTCGGACTTACTAGCACACGTTTTGCACAACCCTGTGATATCTGATAACTGTCCTTGCCGTGCCTTTGCTATCCCTTTTCAGGTAGAGGGGGCGAGACAGAACGGTACTGTCTAACATACTGTTAACGGTATATCTATCTTACAATTTCACGCCGACATTCTATGAGAGCGTGGTATTTACTGGAATACTAAATTTGGAGTCCCCGAAAAGGAAATTTTAAAGTAATTTAAAAGTGAACAATATTATCAAGTGTCAAGTGAGTGAGTGAGTGAATTTTAAAGTATATTTTTATTTTTTGTGTTATAAAAAATTAAGGGGCTAAGTGCCACGCGGCCAAGCTCTAACAATAGTACGGAAGTACTATATTAGGGTAATAATTCAATCCGTTGCTTTTATATAGTCTCTAACTTAGATTGAATAAAACTTCAAATAAATCGACTCGCACACGCCCATGACTTTTCCTTTACGTGAGTAGAGCGAATTGATATCCATACTCAAATTCACTTAAAAAACTGCAACTAAAAACTAAAATGGATCATGGCTATAAAATACTAATAGATAAATACTAATAAAGAAAAGATCGTCATCGAGTCGTTGTTAAAGCCAAGTATTGTATAACTGGGTCTAAAGAGCGCGGATGCTAAATAATTATATCAGTATCTTAAATATAATATTAACCATACACAATGATTTTTTGTAAATGGGCTTGTATATTACAACTTAAAATTATGGATAAAAGTGAGTTGTGTGTGCTGATAAAATATCTCAGCTTGAAAAAAATGTCTACGAAAGGATTTTTTTCGGACATTCAGCTGACATTAGACGATGATGCTGTACCCTATTCTATGGTTGCGTACTAGGAGGCTAAATTTAAAATAGGTGGATCAATCTGTAAAAATGACCCGCGTTCAGGGCGCCCTTCAACCTCCTTTATGGAAGAAAATGTCAAAACGGCTGAGAATCTAGTTTGAGAAGACTGAAGAATAACTATAAAACATATACTTGAGATCCTAAACATATCTTTTGGTAGCGTTCAATCCACTTTAATTGATTCAGTGGGGTTGAAAAAAGTGTCGGCTAAATGGATGACACTAATGTTAACCGACGAAAACAAAAAGCGACGTTTAGAAATTACTAAGCGTGATCTCGAAATGTTCCAGCGTGATTCGGATAACTTTTGCCGTCATCTTGTCACCATGGATAAAACGTGGGTCCACAATTTCGATCCTGAAACTAAGAGACAAAGCATGTCTTGGAAACGACCACCCTCTACATCCATTAAGAAATGTCGAGTTGCTCCTACCGCTTGGAAAGTTATGGCCTCAGTGTTTTGGGATAGTGAAGGAATCCTTTTTATTGATTACATGCCAAAAGGCCTGACGATTACTAGAGCCTATTATGCAAGAAGCGATTAAAGAAAAACGTCGTAGTAAACTGTCTTTACGATAACGCTCCCGCTTATCGATCGGAAGTTGTGCTCAACGCAATTCACTGTAACGATCCACAGACAGGTGGTGGGGCATTTGCCCGACTGGATAGCTACCTCCCCTGATCTAAAGTATGCCGCCATAACAACCTTGACTTGTATTCCGGGATCAGTGGCCAGGTTCCAGTCTCCCTTAAGAGAGCAGCAGTGTATTGTAGCACCTTTGGTGTTGCAAATGTCCATAGACGATTGTAACCGCTTTCTTTTTGCCTGTCTGCTGAACTCATGCAATAAAAAAAAAATTCTATATGTACATGTAAGTATGCAAATCAAATTAGTTTAATGTTTGTAGAAAATAGTCTATTATATTGTTATTATCAATAACAATCTTAAACATGTTTACACATAATAAGCTATTTTGAGAGATGGTTATAATATGGAAAATTAACCTACTGTTCAGATATGGACGTTCCCCTTTGCAGTCAGATCACGGTGTCGATAGCCAGGCAATGCCCGCCATGAGTGCTTCTACGTGACTTCAGATGTGATGAATATTTTACAATGTGCCCTTTGTTTTTTATGTGTTCAGAGCTACAGTTTGCTTAAGCAAATTAAACTAATGTTTACAAAGACCAACTATACGTCAACAATCTTAAAACCTTCATAGACATGCTCTCGATATTTTATATTTTTTGTGAAAACAAATAAATTATATATAATAAAATAGAGCTGAATTTATAATACCACTTGATACTAGATAAAATTTTAATTAAATCTTGTATTAATCTTTGACTTACCTATTTGTTCTTTAAAATCATGAAGTAATAAAACATTAGAAGACGATATATAGAAAGAACTTTCAGTTAACATTATTTTTTATCCCATACTTAAACTTTTTTTTCAAGTAATTGTACTCTAACGAAATCACACAACATAATAAATTAGCAACACCTTGACTTTCAATTTTATTTCTGGGCAGCTAATATATCAAGAACCATATCATAAGAAAAGTGAATAAAATTTTCTCATAAACCATTGCTTATTAAATACGACTTAATAAATCTGAAACAGAGCCTTAAAATGTACTTGGGTTGAGAGAAATGTGTTCTAAGGTTAGGATGGCTTGATTAAAAGAATAGCCTCCAATATTTCTGCATTATATCTGTAGAATAATGGAGCCGCCGGTGTTCTATAATGTCTACCTTTAAACAATATATTAAATATTATGATTTATGATTATACTTAATTTATACATAAATAAGGTTTTTTAAAAACAACCGACTTCAATAAAGGAAAAAAGTTACAACAACAAACAAGAAACAAATAATTTAGTAACAATCTAATTATTTATTATCTTTTCATAATTTCGAAGTCAGTGTAAGTAAAACAACAATATGTAGGTATTGTAGCGGTCAGCGATTTCATTTAAGCTCACCAGAATCTTCAATAAAAGACTGTTTTAGAGCATAAGTTTATATCAGCAACGAAGAACTTTTACATAGATGTGTTCTGCTCGCGGGCCAATACAATTCTCTCTTTACTTGTTTTGGGGGGCATTCTTCGATTAAATTTAAATAAATTATGTTTCTTAATATATCATAATGACTAAGGAGGTATATACAAACACATATTTTTTGTGGTATTACTACATACGATTACACTAGTGTAGCAACATATAGACTCTAATCTATATAGACTCTTCTAATAAAAATAACTCGAGATATTTAAAGAGAAGAGAAAAGACAAGCCCGTAAAGGATATGAGGAAAACATACCGTTCCTTTTTTTATCAAAACGTTTATGGAACCTATAAAACAAAATATTTATATTGTACTGGAATTGTAAATTATATTCCAACTAAGTTTTGAATGAAAAACACGAATATATTGGCACGTGGTGGATAATATTTTTCCATCAACAGAGAAATGTTTACTTACAAAAATGTCATAAAAGTGATTTTAATTTTTTTAACTACACTTTTTCGCAATATTGAAAGCTCGGAGAATACATTTTATCCCTTGCGAATGCCTGTTAATATATTAATGGATTTTACTTCCATTGTTAAAACAAGGCGAAAGTTTTCATCAAACGTACGTAACTAAAATTGAATTTTACTTCCATTCGAGTAGTTTCATGATTACATAAATTTTAAATTCTATTAATAACTATCTAAACCAATTTTGGTTGCAGTGATTGCTGTGGATCAACAGTATTTCAGTTCTGATTTGAATGACTTGTCCCCTTTTTCTGACTAGGGGAATTTTGATAGAAATCTAGGAAACGCTGTAGAGAAATATGGGATTCGCCGACTTTAAAGGCATTACTGCCTATCACATCCGAGTCGGGGATACTTACTAAAATCTCCCGGTGTTCCTACCTTAGTCTTACGACAGGACTGCGGGCAAGTACAAGTATGGCCAAAACCGTTTGCCCTAGTGACTGTATTAGGTGAAAAATGTTGAAAAAAAAACAAGCTATGTAATAGGTAGATTTTAAAATCAATATATATGAATATTAGTGCAACGACACACATGTGAAACGTACTGTGTGGAAAGTTCGACGCTAATCAGAACCCGGCGTAATTTCTGCTGATGTGTTATAGGTAACTTATAAAACACTGCGAGCATATTTAGTCGAACTTTCTGCGAGGTACGTTC
Source organism: Dendrolimus pini (assembly GCA_949752895.1). NCBI lineage: Eukaryota > Metazoa > Arthropoda > Insecta > Lepidoptera > Lasiocampidae > Dendrolimus > Dendrolimus pini. The sequence goes on from OX457124.1 coordinate 18,257,458, forward strand.
CGCAGATGTGTCGTTACACTTGTGTAAAGAAAATCCGCTTAGCAGTTTATGAGGTATTTGTGTTTAATGTAACCGTTCTTTTAGGGCTCCATGTTATTTATTCGTCAATCAATTTACTAAAACAATTTAACGTTCATTGGATTTACTAAAACAATTTAAATAAAGTTCATTTAATTTACCGTTCATCCAATTTACTAAAACATTTTAACGTTTACTTAGCATAAGTACATTATGTTATGTAAGATCAAAATTGTTGATGGTGATTTGTTTTGTTGTCAAGTAAGGACAAATTCTTTCATATTTCCTTTATGATCCAAAAACATAACTTGTAAACTTTAAACCTAAGCTACGAAGTCTTAATTTGAGAAACTTTGATACTAGCTTAATACAATTGAAAACTTGGGAAATGTTGGGCAAATAGTAAGATAATAATACTCTTTACTTTCAAAGGACTGCGTAGAAACTTACTGTGTTGCTCTCTTAATAAAATTTATTTACACCATTACGTAATTGCACTACCTGCATTTCTGTGTTGTTACTAAAACTCAGTCCATTATTTGTATAGTATATCCATTTATACATAAATGCATGTGTTAATTCATTTCAAAGCATGTACAAAGAATTTAGAATATTTTATTATTATCAGGCTTATACTGCAGTCAGTTTTTAATTTGTTTCATGTTTTTAAATAAATGCTTTTCTAGGCTTCTTAGCTAAATTATTAAAAATAGAGCATGTTCATTATTCTTACAGAACGTTTCAATGTGTTTTGTCCGACAAGCAGTTGGCTGGTTTATTTTGTTGTGATCGACTGGCCTAAAACCCATGATTGACTAGCCATTTCTGTTCTAAAATTTGACATTCTAGAACTATAATAATTTTAGCCCAACATTACAACTACGATAGCGGTAGCTGGAGAATTAAATTCTTTTGTAGATATTCTTTATACAAAACTTGTCAGTATTGGAGTTGTCAGTATTAATTCATAGAAGTTTTAGGCGAGGCCGTTATTTTCAAATTCAAATATCTTTATTTGTATAAAACACGGTGACAGAGTAGATAACATTGAGGTGAACAAAGTACGCCATGTTTTACCCTTTCGAAGTGCACAAATTTTTGAGTAGAGGTAACGGTAAAGGACGCTTTGCTTTTTGAAAAACAATTGTAAAATTGAATTCAGTAGATAAGACAAGTTCCACAAGTGATATACCTACCCTTTTGAATGTTGCTTGCCAGACTAATACTACTAATGCTCATTTAGTCAAAGCAGATATTCTTTGGCTTTTACAGACTCAGAAATTCAAGGTAATATATTCCACCATGTTTTCAAAAAGATTCTTAACAGTGTTTATAGGACTAAATATAAAATTGTAATTTTGTATTTTTTGGGACCACTGATGTGATTATGTTTGGAATCGAGCACTAGAATTGATACACTAGCACCACTTACCAAAATTAAGTTCTTGAAAATGCAGAATTATCAATATTTTCATAGAATTACAGTTCGGTGTAATATTGCTCCATGCTAAATGCAACGGACAAAGTTGAATCCATTTTAAAGTTAGTTCCGGCGGGGCTTTTAGCGCAATAAATGCCTTCCTTCCATCCACTTTCTTAAAAGTTTCCTTTAAAATAAAAAGATTTGTTTCTTATCCCCGGACAAACGGCTATCTTTATATACTATCATGTGCAAACCAGCGTTCTTTTTGTAGAAAAAATCTGAACTTTTTGAAGTGAAAGAAACTTCTTTAGAATAGTTGTAATTTGAAACTCGATGAAACGGAAAAGCGATACTTAAAACAGATAAACATATAAATCTATAGAACTAAGCCTGCGAGAGAATCAAATAAATATAGAGTATAATACTGCTGGTATTAGGATAATTATAAGGTTTTAATAAAAAATATTCTTTTTTTTATATTTTCAACAAGCTCGAAAATTATTTTGTATTTTAATGTAAAATAAAACATTTCATATATTACATATTTAAGACATATTATTACATATATTATTCAGATTAACTGTTTGAACAAATGACACGAGAGGCTTATGATAACTAAACTAGGAAACAAATGCTCTAGTTTTAACTTCAAAATATGTCAAACTAGGAACAAGGGATGGTGCAAGACTACGAAAACTTCCGCTGAGAAGACGGGAAGATGATCTTCGCCTGGCCCTGGGACCGTATTGGATAAGAGTCCCGGCAAACAGCCAGCAATGGAAGCAGTTGGAGGATGCCTATGTCAAGCGTCACACCGAGCTAAGAGACATTTTATAAAGCATGAGACTAAACAAAGAGGAACTAGCTCGGAACAAAAGGCTACATCATCATCATCATCATCATGTCAAACTACATCTTTATGAGCACAATGTTTAAATTATTAAATTCAGTTTTTAGTGTCGCTTTTATTTCGTTTCATCGAGTTTCAAATCACAACGATTCTAAAGAACTATCTTTTCAAAAAACAATATTATTGGAAAAACATTACGTTTTATAACCGCCCGTGTACATACACCGTCGCGACTGTCTCTGGGCGTCCGGCGCACCCTCCCTACAATTTCTTTGAACTATTTTTGCAATTTGAATCGAAATGAGGCATTTTCCTTTTGGTTTCCGATTCTCTTTTGTTAATCCGCTTTCTTTTACCTGCGATAAAGTCCCGACTGTACGAAGTATTTCAACGTTTTTGTTTCTTTTCTATTACCTTTTAAATTGATTGGTTTTCTAAACAGGACTGCTAGATGAGAATACAATTTTATTACCATTCTATGATTGTCGTTTCAAAAAGTCTGTCTAAAAACTTCTAAGAATGATATACGTCTAATTTATTTTTGCAGTATAATTTTGAAGACTTGCGCGACAAGTTTTTTTTTTTTAAATTAAACTTCTTTATAATTCTTGTGATTTGAAACTCGATGAAACGGTAGAGCGACACTTAAAAGAGATATACATATAAATCTATATGACTAAGCCTACGAGAGAATAAATACGAGCTTTACATTGTGCAGCACAGATTAGTCAATAAGACCAATGATTAAACATATGTCCAATTTGTTGTGGACCGACTGATATTTTTTTTAGACTAAAACAGTAAAATATTTGAAAGTGATACTTAAGAAGTTTATTTTGAATTATAATAATTACGTTGACGGATGTAGGGTAAATGAATTATATATTTATTTATCAAAGTTATAGAAGAGATAGTTATGAAGATATCTTTGTGGCAGGTTGAAAAAGCGCATTATACTGAACAGTTAAGATACTTCGCACCGCTAAGTTAAATTTTTTTCTTACCAAGTCATTTTCTTAACTACCCGATTTACCTAACCGTGACATCCAATCACCTTTTAAATTTCCCCAATACATCTGTCCTGGTCATGCTTACGGCTATATCGATACTGCTTGTCTTTACAAGTCAGTCTGCTGTTGACCTCTGTCCGACGTAGGCGCATTCGCCATATCGCTTTCGTAACAAATTTGCCTCACACAAGAGGAGTAATACGGCACCGTGTATGTTGTTTTTTGTGTTTCCTTGCAGGCAAACAGGCAAACGAATCCACTTCATGGCAAGTGGTTACCATCGCCCATAGACATCTACAACAGAAAGGGAGTCGATGCATTGCCTACCTCATTAAGACTTTAAATATTAGAGATTATTCTGTAGTTTGCTGATTAATAGCACGAAGGAGGGTGCGCCATGCACAGCGGGCGACTTCCAAGGAAGTGTGGATGAACTCCTAATTGCCTGCGAGTGGTGCGATGATAAAATGGCGACGTAGGCACCAAATCAAATAGCTCATTATAACACTCCCCGTTGTACAGGCGTCTCTTCTAGGACTTAAGGTTTCTAAATCGTCAATCGGCAATCCGAACCGCTCGGTGCAGCAAGGAGTCAAATGGGATCAGACGGTACTGAGGTGCGTCATTGCAGAAATGGGAGTAGCACTCGACATGGGGACTGATTTGGGCTTTATATGATAAAAGCCTATGTCCCGATGTGAAGTATCGTCTAGCTTTGTTGAGCACTTCAAGCTTTTTTGTTATACTTACATAAATATCGAAGTCCACCGAAAGGAGATGTCAAGAAGATTTACTGCAAGGCTCATGACTTGACGATCAACACATGTAGTCAGTCAGTACAGCCCAGGGTCAAGCAGGTTAATCTCCCTTTTGCTCCATTACCAGATATCCTATCCCAGCCATTTTGGACGCGCATTCAGTCCTAATATTGAGTTGCGAACTTGGAATAGATTTCCTTCGTAAATAAATTTTTTGCTTAAAAACAGAATTGTGGTTAACAAGAATCAATATTCACTTTGAAAATAAAATTACACAGCAAAACTTAAAATAGAAACGAAACGTATTAAGAATTTCAAACTCTCCTTTACATAATGGAATTATAAAAACGATAGCTCGCATAAATGTGTATATTTCTTCATCTCGTCACGATCCCAAAATCAATTTTCACGAGGAGTTCGTTAACTTTATCGCTAAAGATAAATTGAGTGGCGACTTGGCGATTTTTTTCGTCGTTAGTGAGATATCGGCGATGTCTATTGAAGATACTGAGTGTGTATCTGATAGGAGAATCAAAATACAACTTTCAGGACTAACTGGACTTTATAATTTAAAATATAATATTGTAATTAAAGATTGAAAACAATTAGAGCAAACTCTGATAATGTGTTACAGCTTGTTCCCACTTGTCGGGTGTCGGGTGCCGTATTTTATCAATCGGGTGTCGACGCCTCTATTCACACTAGTCGATTGTCGTACCCGATCGAACCTGGAGCCAATCTATGCGCAGCGATATGTGTGCGATACGGGCGGGAAAAGGGGAGCGAGGAGAGGGTTGCCGGGGCCGATATCCGACATAATGTGAATAGAGTCATGCCTACTCATAGGCGAACGAGATCTGACTACACTAAAAAGCATATAATAAATTTTTTTACACCACCTTAAAGTCGGTGCCAATCAAAACATAAAAATTATTTTATTCTGCAATATTTTGTTGTTGTAACAATGTACATATATGGTAATTTTTATGTCTTGCTTGTATTGCCTTCAAGATTTTCTAGAAAATGTTATTGTTTGCTTTTTAGAAAAAAATAACTTTTGCTCTTGAAGTCGGTTTCTTTTAACCGACTTCAAAAAAGGATAAGGTTCTCAGTTCATCGTGTAATTTTTTTATGTATGTTATAACCATAGCTTTGTTGTTTCTGAACCGATGATAATGATTCTTTTTGGGATCGATTTAGCAAAGCTTCGAAATGGTTTTATATAAATTTTATTGATTGCAGATCTTTGGCTCCGAAGATATAGCAGAAAACCCCTTGAAATCAGCCTGAAATGTGAATTTTTTGAGGTTTTTCAGCCATTACTTTTTTGTTTCTGAACCAATTTCGGTTATTCTTTTTCTTTCGATTCATTATAGTTTGAGAATGATCTCATATAAATTTCATTGGGTTCCAAAAATGTAGCATAAATCCATAAAATCAAGTAGGAAACGTCGTAGTGATTGACATTTGTAACTTTTTTTATTTCTGAACCAATCTTGATGGGTTTTTTTTGAGTTCTATTCAGAGTATCTTCATATTAGTCTAGTATAAAATGCATTGCCATCGGACTTCAAAGATGTGGAAAAAAACGTTAAATAGGAGTAAAAAATGTGTAGTTTTTGAGGTATGTCATTCACAACATTTTTGTTTCTGAATCCATTTTGATTATTTCTTTGCATTGGATTTACTATAGCTACAAAATAGTACCGTATAAATTCATTGCTATTAGACCCTGGGTTCCGAAGATATAACAGAAAATTATATAATATTAAAGATATTGACTGTGGCCGAATGCGAATCCTATTTAAAGCGAAAAAGTGCCATTATCAAATAGGCATATTAGTGTATATAGGTGCTTACGTTATCCGTGTAAATTTAACTTTAATAACATTTAAAATCAATATCGCATCACAAATAACGCCATTACCACATCTGCGTGAAACTGTCTATATCTGTAACATTATTTCAGATGAAGCTCCATTACAAGCATAAACTATAATAATAAAAAGTATGAAAATCCGGTATTAATAACACCAGCCCACAAAAAAGTGGTAAATACGATTCACCATGCCCCTTTCTTGTGAATTTCATAAATCTTTTTTTTATCATAACTGCAATTTTTTTGTAATTTTTAGGAATTTTGAAGGTTTTTTTGCAATTCAATTGGATTTTCAAATGAAGCTTCAATGAGGTTCAGAGTCAGTGGATGGTAATACATAAATATCATACTTGATTTAATTCCATAAAACTTTTTAAATGCAAAAACTGCAGTTTTTTGCCATTTTTGAGGTTTTTGCTATTTACTCAAGGTTTTGAGAGTGTATGGACCAAACTGATTCCTCGTATTCAGATTCAGAGCATCGAAATACATAAGCACAGATGGGTCTGGCCAAAAGTACCAACCACTTTTTTTGTGGGCCTGTGTTTTTTCAAGTTAACAAATTCTTCAGAGTTACCTTTCTATTAGGTATCACTACACCTATACCGTTTGTGTCAATAGTTTACCATGTTGTGTACGCAGTTCTATTGTTGGTCCAACCCTATTTGCATGTTTGATTGGACGCACTCCAAATATTGTTCAGTTGTATGCCGATTCTCAAAGTGGTTATTGAATCCTGCCATACGGATTTATGTATGATCAATTCGAAACTGTTATGAAGCTATAGTAATAAAATTGGTCTGTCTGTGATTTATAAATGCCAAAATTTAAATGAAAACTATTACTTATAAGATGTCATAAATGTTAGTTTTGTCAATCCCTCTGGAAGTTTATCTCGTATAGGTTCCGACGAGATGATTCAACGGATTTTAAAAAAAATCGTGAGAATATGACGTTGATTTTTAATCTATATAAATAAATATGAATCCTTGAAATCTATGTACGCGCATAACTTTAGAACAACTTTATCGATTTTGATGAAAGTTTTTGAGTGTGTTTGAGCGGGTCCTCGGATTATTTAGATTCACAATTGGAACCGGTAGATGGCGCTGGGACCTTGTTTTTTTTAAAGACAGGACAACGTCTGCAGTTAGTCTATACGAGTACTAATAGTATAAGGAAGAAATATTTGTATGTGTGTAACGTATAAACTCAAAAACTACTGGACCGATTACAAAAATTCTTTGACCATTACAATGACATTATCCCAGATTAATATAGGCTATACTTATAAACAAAGGGATCCCTATTAAGACATTCAATAGTGTAAATGTATGTAAAAGGTATAAAAAAATAGTGTTTGAGTGTGTCTCGGGATGGTTTAGATTTACAATTAGACCCGGTAGGTGGCGCTCGAATCGGGCTATAGAAATCTTTTTATCTGTGCAGGAATGGAGAAAGAATACAATTTCCTGCGGCCGGGCGGCCTGTCGTAAGAGGCGACAAAACAACCCACAGCCAGGTGGTAGGGCATTTGCCCGACAGGATGGCTGCCACCCCTGGTCTAGAGTATGCCGCCATAACAACCTTGGGTTATGTTCCGGCATTAGTGGCCAGGTTCCAGTCTTCCTTGAGAGAGCAGCAGCGCATTTGTAGCACCTTTAGTGTGGCAAATCTCCATAGACGATGGTAACCGCATTCCATCAAGTGAGCCGTGTCTGCTGAACTCCTGCAATAAAATAAAATAAAAATCTTATTTTTTCATATCATCATATCATAAATATGAAAGTGACTTTGTTTATTTGTTACTTTTTACGGCCTAATCTTAGACCAAGTTCATCTCAGGGTCTAATCAAAAATGTATACCGGAAAATAGTACGGTTTTCGATAAATTTGGATCCTATGTTCACCAGCGCTACTCGATGAAGCAATTATCATGAAATTTTATATCAATGTGCTTTCAATAACGGATATGTATGTATATAGAGAAAGTTTATCCCAACAAATACTATAGACCTTAAAGATTTGGAACGAACATCCAGAAAAGGTTTCTCTAAAAAATAACAACATGAGGTTATTCTAAGAGGAAATGTTATAAAATTATTATATTTCCGATACAACTTTGGTAGTACAACATTCCAACAATGGACCGTTAACCATCTGCTATTCCACAGAAAAAATATATCCTTTCCATTCTTTACTTAAGCTAGAAATCGTAAAGGCAATCTATATCTCCAAATATCTAGATAAGAGAAAAAGATTTCTTGAAAAGCCAGCCATATCATTATGTTAATATACTAACCAATCTCCGATATTATGTCCGTTACGACATCTCTAGTCGTTAACGACATAGCCTTAAAGCATTTGAAAGAAAACCTTTGAGGTTTAAGAAAAAATATTGTTGACATTAAGAACTAATATTAACATTGTGTATTTTATTTCTTTCTTACAAATACTTGATAAATATTAATAAAGGTACGTTATTGAATTCAAATTTAAATTTATTTAACCAAACTTCTCATTACATGGCAATGCTTTAACAAAATATTGTGCTAAGGTATCCTGGTATATAAGATTATCCTGGTTGTCACATTCTGAGCGAGATATGGCTCCTAAAGAACCCTGCACTAAACAAAGCCTGTATCGCAGGGAACATATAATTTTATATATATATAAAATGAATCGTTATTAAATTAGAATTAATTTTAAATATTGTTTTTTTTATTTGTTATTCTGTAACTAATTATAATAAAATGGAACCTGCTAGCAACAGCCAGCATTTTATCTGTGCAGGAACGGAAAAAGAATACAATTTCCTGCGGCTGGGCGGGCTGACAAAAGAGGCGACAAAACAACCCACAGCACAGTGGTAGGGCATTTGCCCGACTGGATGGCTGCCACCCCTGGTCTAGAGTATGCCGCCATAACAACCTTGAGTTGTGCTCCGGCGGCTTTAGTGACCAGGTTCCAGTCTCCCTCAAGAGAGCAGCAGTGCATTTGTAGCACCTTTGATGTTGCAAATGTCCATAGGCGATGGTAACCGCTTTCCATCAAGTGGGCCGTTTGCCTATCTGCTGAACTCCTGCAATAAAAAATAAATTAAAAAAAACAACCTCCTTACAGAAGTTTCAACTTTAACCAAATAGTTACTCACAAAATAACATAAAACATATGCGTTTATGTGCGCATTTCGTATCTTAGAGAAATTTTCCGTAAAATTAAAGTTTCCCTTTAATCTACAGCGAAACTAAATTTAAATCCCTGCTGCCATTAGGTACGGATTATCGACAGGTTCCAAACTGTCTATAAATACGCTGGATAGCCTATACGGTTTAGTTTAGGAAATATCACGTACCATTGAATATTATGGGACATATCGTGTGATCAAATATCGGGCGATCTATTTTGAATGTTTTGTTTAATTAAACACTCCTTCTCTTCAAGTTACAACATGTTTTACTAAGTATACTAGTCGCGAAAACTTAAGAAAATATTTCACAACATGTTGCGAAGCAGTAATAAATTAGATTAGGCTTCCGTAGAGTAAATAATAACCATAAACCAAATTTAACTAAATAATTAAAATGAACAAGTTTACTGAAAAATTGCCGAAACGTCAGAATAATAAAAATCAAATAAATTACCGCGCTTAAGACTGTTAAAACGTAGGTTTTATTCTTTATTATGAAAAATATAGTGCCAGACGGCTATTAGTAGGGACGTTCCCAAAAGACTGGCCGCATTGTTTTGTGGGATGGCAACGCTAATGTGTTACCTGGGGTATAGACTAGCCTTTTGGCTGCGCGAACCATTTATCAGGTGTTTGGCTATGTCTCGATGAAGCTTATGTGCTCCAGGTCCTTAAGACCTCAGGGTCTCCGGCCCCAAGGTTTCGACCCCAAAAATCATAAATATATAGCTAATATATATATCTGATAGCTGAGTATTATCATCTAGCTGGACCAGGCATATTTCAATCGATGTGTTGTGATTAATTTTCAGGCAGTGTGATCATCTTGTTTCTTTCGATAATAGTGGACGAGCTAGGTATAGTGCAGACGACATTTTTTCAAAATGCAGAAGTAATGACTTCGCATTAGAGATCATGGAACAGTTGCGATCGATATAGCGGTTGAGCATAGACTATGTCACATATGACAGATGCGGCAAAGACAAGAAAATAATTTGCAGATGACCAAATAGGTTAGCGTTAAAAGACAGTCATGTAAAAAGTCGCCGCAAGTAAAACCCCAGCCTTACCAAAAACACAACAAAACTTATTTAGTTTTCCTTCTAAGTTTACAATAAGGGTAGGCTTAAAAACTAATCGGAAAATTTCAAGTATCGGCCCGATAGTGATCCTCAATTAGTGGCGGAACGGGCCTGCCATTCCCGGTGGGCCGTGAGCACGTCCCAGGTATTAGGCCCTGAGCTCCCGATGTTCGTTGAACTGCCTACTGGGCCCCGCGGCTGATTTACATTCAGCGTTTTCTATTTATTCATTTAAAATGCCTGAGATTTTACTTTTTGGAAGCGAATTGCTGTTTTATTGTGTTATTTTCTATGCTGACTTTTCTTATGCATATTGAACTGAAATTTTCTCCGCGATTCTACTTGCGTAAAACCTCACTTTATTATTAATATTTTCATATAATAACAAGAAAAAGTACCACAGCGATTGTATCTTCCTCGATTATTTTATCTTTATCTTTGACAGCCGCTATGGTTGACCGGGCTAAGTTTTAACCGGCCGAACTCGCTGGAACTCCGGCTTCGATTCCTGGCATGGTAAATTGCGGAAACGAACTTTCTGTTATTTACTATATGGTCTGTTGTGTATCACCCATAACACAAGCGTAACTTGCTTAGCTTGGGGATATACAATGTGTGTGTCTGTCGATTATTATTTATAATAATTATTTATCTAAAAACATAGCTATTATCTTTATATATCTATAAAACTTCCAAAACAGTGCCTAGGCGTATCGACTTACCCTTCATTTTAATAGAAAAGTGATTTTATATAATCGTTATTCTATGTATAAAAATTCAGCTTCCGTACGTTTATATCTGCAAAACTCGTTTTACATACAACATTTTAACACTGTTTTTATATAATTTTTATTCTATGTATACAAAGTTTACTTCTGTACATACTTATGTGTCCGCAAAACACGAAAATTATTCGATGATAAATTGACTTTCCTAACAATTAATATTAAACTTATATCTATAATTTCAAAGTACGACTACGTACGTTTATATAAAAAATAGTTTACCATCCAATAGGCCTACACATCACAAACAATCCCGGCAATCCATAATATGGGGATTGGTGATATATCAAAATACGATTGCCTACATCAACAGTCAGATCTCGTGACGCGTGAATGGCGGAACGTGACCAGCGTAACGCTGACGAAAGTCAAATAACGCGGGGGTAATAGGAAGTCGGCTGGAAATTAGCTTCAAACTTATTCTCGTTATAGGTATCCTGATGAAGTTTTTTATACGCCGTAAATAATAAGTGATAAAATTGACATAATCACTTGAAGCGTACCTAATGCCACAGTAGCTTATGTTGTGCAGTCAAAATTCTGGAATGCCAGAAACCAGGATCTACAAACACAATAATAGAGCCCATAAACATCCCACTGTTGGGTTCGGTCACCCCCATTAAAAGAGGAACGGACAGTATACCTTATAAGCTTGTCTACGGCGGTTTAACTAATTCCATATATCAGTTATCTCTATGATGAATATCTCTATAATGAATATGATGATCTATTGATGAATACTTAAATGACAAAACTTCATTTACATAGCAGCTCGCTCCAACCTCTTATACCATATTTTGTATAAATTATCTTGCTAAGCTTGTAAGGAATTTATGGAGATATGTTGCAGAAAAATAAATAAATAATGTAGTACGTCATGTTCTTTATTATAACTATAGTAATATTTTTCTTTACTTTTATTGTGTCTCTGTGAATATGCACTGTTTGCTACAACTCCATTAATTCTTCAAAAGTCTTTCTGTAACATACTTCTGTATAAAACTTATTTTCAACACACTTGCTCATAAAGTGGCTCTATGGTCACCGCAATTAGGCACAGAATGACACCCATAATCAAACTGTGACTAAAAAAATTATAACTCACTAGTGAGTTATAGATTTATTTTAAATTTTATTGGTTGAGTTGCTTTGTTATTAAAAAAGTTTTTATTAAAAAAAAAAGTTCGTGTTCTATAGAACAAATAAATTAATGTTCCTATTGCTTGCTCATTCATGCAACTTCTTATTTAAATAGATAATTTTAACTCGTACGTGTTTAATAAATAAAACTTTCACTCATATATAACTTTTTTTTCTCTGTAATAAAAGAGAACTTTAAATTCCCCATTTTGTACGTGGCAGAATAGGCGCAAACCCTATGCGCGGAGAAAAAAAAAACTTCATCCCTTTAGTCTGTGGCCGATCGCAATGCGCGCGCATAGGAAAACTGTTATCTACTAAATAAAATGAGTTTTTGTTGTTATTTTATTCACAAGTGTGTTGAAAAACGTCGTATGATACACGTGTGTATTGATGATTACCGTCCTCGGCTCTCTTAAGACCCTCGCCTACGGCTCGAGTCTCAATGACGCCTCGGCGGTAATCACCAATATTACACACTAGTACCATAATGTACTATTAAAAAAAGAACTTGAGATATAAATAGAATAAGAGATAAATATAAAGCAAAATTTTTTTTTAGCTAGACGTGTTGCTGGGGAGTTTCTTGGCGCTTCTTCTCCTTAACAGCAATAACACGTTGCGAAACGGTGTACATGGACTAGGAAGTAAAATTTTAATTTTTACCAACATGTATGACCTTCAAAAAGTGTTCTCCAGTGGAATTTATATTGAATAAAAACTTTTGAATTTGAATTTGAATATGCGTGATAATTGAAAACAAAAATACATGTGAAGCGTAGAACTCTTTGCCGTTGTCTATCTTTCCTGATATATAAAATTAAGATGTTTTAAGTCTTGACTGAACAGATGCCTTCCTCCTTCTTTTACCATAACTTAAATTATTTATAATAATGGCGTTTTGATCTGGAGTAAAATGCGAGTACACTATCGGCTAAGAAATCAAAATTTCAACATTCGCATTTCACAGTCTGATAATAGACGCGTTAACCAAACTGAATTAAATTGATTGAATAGCACATAATTGAAAGGACACGACGGTATCCAATGACATTGAATGATTCAAGTTTGCGTTTATATGTATCACTTTGGTCGATTCGTAAAAATGGAAAGACAGAAATTAACTGTATAATATCTGCTTAATAATACAGTACCTAAATAAAATCCCAAAGATACTGTGGTCATTAATTTAACGTTTTGTTCCCCTCGTCTATCTACATAAAAAATATATGAAACGCAATAATTCCCTACTCATGGCAGACGAGAATGTCCAACGACGTTTCTTCTGTGACAAATTGATAGTCCAAAACAAATTGCTCAGTCATTCGTAGTCAGACTTTTGTTTCTGATGACATTTATTATTTGTTGCCGCGTCCCCCCTTCTTGATATCCTTCGCCAGCGGATATTATTGTAGGCTTATATACGTACGAATTGTTCGTCAAGCAAATTAGACAAATTGTTATTTAGCTACTTTGGAATTAAGAAAAAGGGTATTAATGTATAACTATTACAATAAGACGTGGTAGCGTAATGACTAGCGCACACGTTCCAAGCTCAAAGGGCGTGGGTTTGATTCTGGCCGGAACGCATGCACCACTTAGGCTGTTTTCTGACCTAATGTGCATATTGTTACAATTACTAAGTGCTAACAGTGATGAAGAAAAACATCACGATACAACCTGCACAAGTGCTAACAATGGTGAAGGAAAACATCATGATGCAACCTGCACATCGAGATAACCGATGTGTCAAACCTGTCAAGCCGCCTTAGACAAGCGTGTCGGGTATTTTCCCCGCAAATTGCTAATGCACCTGGCCGCCATTTTGGTGACGTAACCATAGCCGAACACTCAGTACCGTTAGCATCACTGGCCGGCGAGTACGCGTACATATCGAGTTCCTGATGACGTCACATGAATGTTAATTTGACAAAATTCCAGCGCATTATCAATTTGCGGGGATAATATACGGTCCGTTCCCCCATGTAATGGGAGGCCCGAGCCCATCAGTGGGACATTTATAGGCTGTTATCATTATATATTTCAATAAAATATAACTATACATGTAATATAGTACAAAGAGATAATACATACTCATAGATCTTTCTTTCTTTTTCCAGACGTAATTCATAATCAACTCATTGTATTCGAATACTTAACTTATTTACTTACCAAAATTGTTACACACTCACGTCGTAGTTTTTAAGTCTCTGGAAAGGACTAACACCTAAGAGACAGGCTTAGCCTAGTTTAGGTGTTAGTATCCAGTCTTAATTTTAAGACAACATAAAATTTAATTTTCGTGTAAATAAAAATGTTGTTATTATTATTATATATTTATACATACATATTTATAAGTAGGATGTAGGTAGGTATTAATTCATGATGTATGTATCATGAATTAATAATTAAATATTGCATTCTTGAAACTGCTAACATAATATAAACATATAGGTATATAATGATATCGCCCCAATGTTATATATCGTCTTCATAGTATATAATTATTCAAGTAACCAGAGACAGCTCTAGAAAACAACTGAAATAATTCGACCAAGAGACAATTGTTATGTAAAAGTAATTTTCTTAAAATCTCATACCTATAGTTATACCTACGATAATTGAAACTATTTATTTTTAAGTCTTTCAAAAGTTCTATAATTTTATATTCAACCTTAGTATTTAGAATTTTAAGGGCCGCTTGCATAAGGTTGCATAAATTAATTTAAGAAACACAAAACCCTTAAATACAATTAGCGTCTTGCACAACGCAAAGTTTGCCGCTAAATTTGTTTAAAGAACTGTCAACACGTTTTGTGTAAAACGTTTTTAGACAGACTGTATTTTAAGGGTTTATAGAAATGAAGATCAATAAAATATGTACTCATATATGATGTTCTTCAATAAAGATAATTAGAAGGAACAACAAATATGAATAATGCCATAAACTCACTTTCATAGAATAGAACAGAACAGAACTGAACAGAATATAAAATGCTTTATTGTATAACATACGATACGGTTCAAAAATTGCAAAAACTGAAAACAATAAGCAGTCTTATCATAATAAGCAATTTTATTCAGGCTACCTTAGGATGGATTAAAAAAGTATGTGAGATATATTTCATTTATGACAGAGTATATTATAATATGGATACAGATTTTTATTTCCCTATCGCTCCGCCCTGTGTGTCTCGACTAAGGCGTTACACTGTTTATTGTTCCCTTATAATATTTTGTATTGTGAGCGAAATTGATGTCGATTATGGCAAAATATTATCCGTCATTCCGTTAATTAAACGTTTTGTTGTGTAAGAAATTTATTTTATTACACGCAATATATAAAAGACGGAGGAGAAAATGCTTTTGTATGAAACAAGTAGGTCATTATTGTTTTTCTAAATCGATTTTGGTACTACTGCACATATGCATTAGATATTTAACATTGTAACCGCTTTGCTCATGTGCTTGTGATATGCCTTAATTATTTTTTCTTTACTCTTTATTATACACTAGCGGTTCTGGCAGAAGTTGACGTGCCCTAAAAATATGAAAATCTAGAGCCCGATTCCAGCGCCACCTACGAGGTCTAATTGTGAATGTAAACCACCCCCGGACCCAATCAAACACTAATTAATAAAACTACGTTTTAACGGTTTTAAGCGCGGTAATTTATTTGATTTAGGTTTATCCGACGTTTCGGCCGCTTTTCAGTGGCCGTGGTCACGGAAGACAAAGATGACATTTGTCAAACGTGTATTGTCAAAGTTTTTATTCAGCCTACCGCCAACTTGTTCATTTTAATTATTTAGTTTTAAATTTTGTTTATGGATATTATTTACTCTATAGGAGCCTAATCTGTACAAGTCGCGAAAACTTAAGAAAATATTATGCAAACACTAATTTTTTTACACCTCGGGTTACATAGTTATTAAGGTGTATTCTAATGGTGACAGAATTTTTGAAATCAATTCAGTAGTTATTGAGTTTATTCATTACAAACATGCAAAAATACAAATCATGCCTCATTATTTTTTATTAGTATAGATCGATATAAAGCTGTAAAATAATAATGATGTACAAATGGTCTAAAATAACCCTAAGTATTTTCCTCCATTGTCCATGTCGTCTATGCGGCTAGCGTAAGGGGAGACAGAAACGGCAGTCTGGCGTACAGTAATAGTTTTACGTTTCGAAGTGCATTTTAGCTTTTATATAGGTAGATATTGCAAAAAAACTGTTTTCATAATAATACTAGTACATAGAAGGCATACATAACATGCACTGGATAGACAATTCTGACATAATTATAATGTTATAACTAGGATATAACTTCGTCCACGCTTGACTTGAAATTCCCGGGACACAAAATACAGCATTTAAATAATAATGTAAGCATCGCTTTAGCGAAACCTGTGCCGAAATAGCAAATTTTTATGCACCCGAACAACTAAAACCCGCTCCCGGGATAATTCCCGCGGGATTACCGGGATAAAAATATCACACATTTTATTACATAAAATTTGCTATCGATTAGTGAAAAAATCACATAGGAATTCGTTTTTTTTTTATTTGGCTGGATCTGGATCATTATAAATCATTCCCCGGAAAATTCTCTCGGGATTTCCAGGATAAAAAGTAGCGTAGATTTTAAGTCTAGAATTTTCTGTCGCTCAGCAAAAACCGCAATCCGGAATCAGCCCAGTAGGTTTTACGTGAATCCCAAACAAAGAGACAAGAAATCTAAAAAGATGTGTGAAACCTGCCAACTCATTGTAAATATAAACTACCGCGAAGTATCGACATTATTATATAAAAATACTTGTAAGAATAAAGGTTGGATATGGAGAGTGTAGCTTTACATGTTCACACCTTTTTAGGGCACCTATTTCCAAAAAGGATGTTTAGTATGTATCCCATGTGTCAATAACTAGTTATTATCCCTTTGTAAGGGCTTGCCTTTGACCCTTCAGGCCTCAATTATGCAAAAGTGTAGATTATACCTTTGTTTTGATATGGGAAAATTTGATCGTACTCCGGACACAATACTTGACCTTAAGCCCTACAAAATAAATTGCATATATACACACAAAAGATTGTTCAAGTTCCCTTCGATACCTCGGGGCTGAAAGGGCGTAAGCACCAAAACTCGACTTTTCAGGAGAGCCGAAAAACAAAATATAAAATATTATTTCGGATATAACTTTTTTGATTCTTGGCCTAAATAAACCACTCTAAAACCAAAAGCCTTAAAATTCTATGATGCAAAACACTGTTAAATTATATTTCAAATAGATTTAAAAGTAACAAAAACAGCTTTCCTATACGCCTCGGAAAATTGCATGTTTGGGGCGTTTACATCCTAAAATTCTATGGATGTGTGATCAGAGATGGTCGTAACTGACAATTTGCCTACTAATTATATCAGTTTGTAGACTGTTGCTTTGTTTTCTTCAGTTAATTAAATATCAATTAAAGAGAGAAAATAAGAAACTCTTTCTTTATTTGCCTATTTAATTTCAATTTTATTAATTAATTAACTTACTATATCAATTTATCAACTAAGACAACTAATTGTACAAATAATTATTAATTTTACCTATACTTAGTTGCTTGTTTTACCTAAAAGCTATTCAATAACTCATCTTATTCATTATAAAAGAAAATGATAAATAAAAGATACTTATTAATGAAAATATTTATTATACAAAATATAAAATTTTGTCTTGTCTTTTTTATATAATTTCAGTTGTAATGACACACATCATGTGTTACTTAATGCAGGATGAACATCTAAAACTAAATAGTACTAAAATCGGAAATACTTGTTGTTTGTTAATAAAATTGTTTTGGTATTATTCCGTTAAGATTTTTTCATTTTTATATTTAGTTAAATTTACTGTTGTTTTTGTCTGAATTAAGTCTGAAGGAAACATTATACCGCCTTTTTATACGTGACAGAGCTATGTTGGAATCTTTATTTTAATTCCAGCTTTTAGGGCCGGCTTGACTGTTGAGATAACACGCTCTCACAGAATATCAGCTTGAAATGGTTAACGCTGAGCTAATTGTATTTCAAACAATGAGTGAGAGTTCCGATGGGCGACTTGCCATTTCCTATCCTATATTCCTAATCCAATATTCCTATTTCATTACCCTTCCCCATCGCCATTGTACATGCGTGCCGTTTTCGTATCAAAAATGTTAAAAAAATGCGACTTTCTGACTGATATTTATGTTTGTTTCTTTACCTATTGTACTGTTGTCTCGCAAATGTGTTGAAAAACGTATGACATACATGCGGTTCTTGGTTTTTTCAAACTGGTTTGTAAAAGTCATCTTACCGCACTAGTATCATAAATAACAATTATTTTTATCTGAACCCTCCCTTACTTCATAAGTACCAAAGAGCCGTCAGCACTTTCAACATTTCTTTTCCACATATTAAACTAAAGACTATAGGTAATACGAGTACACACCTTTGAAATAATAATTCTTAACTTTGTGAATACTCTAAAAGATATAATATAACAATTCTATAAAAAATATTTATTATAACTTTTAAGTTATTTATATGGTGCCCAATAAAAACTAATTATTTATATAAACTAGTCTGATATTACCGAATCTAAAGCAAAAAGAATCATGAAAATCAATATAGAAATAAAACAATTTGGTTGAACATACATAAAAAAATAGTTACGTGAATTGAACACCCTCCTATTTTAAAGTTGGAAAAAATAGTAGATATATAATTGGCCCTAATTAATCTCAACTTGACTGTACCTGCACACGTCATTGCTTGCAGCTAATATCGTAGCCGTCCTAAAATTCGCATCGAACTATACGTATGTTGAATACTAAAAGGGCGCATAGAAACTAGAGTTTATTGTTGGACGTATGTGTGATTATTATTATTTAGGTTTATGGCTTGGCATCTAGACCTTTAAGCCAGATCTTAGATTACTATATAGTTTCTGCTTTTCTTAAGCCTATGTGTAGCTCAGCTAAACTGTAGGTTATCAACTAAAGTCATTCAACAGAGTTCTTGTGACAAGTCAAAAGGTCACATTTGACTATACAGTTCACATTTCTCACAAAAACACATAATTACTACTGAAACTATCAATATCCTACAAATATTGTTCATTTTAGAGTAATTTTACATATTTTTAGAAAATAAAACTGAACAGCACAACATCTCCTTTCAGTTCCCGCTAAAACCTCACGACATAATATGTGTCATTTTATTTTAAAGTACAGAAATAATTAAGGGCGTATCGGGCAAGTTGATTTTTTAAAAATGAATATATTCGGGCGTAAGCACCATTATGTCACTAGGTATGTCGTCTACTACCCTCACATTTATTGATCAATATGAGTGATTGCTCGTACGACCCAAAACTAAAACTATTTCGACGTAAAATATTAGGCGTAAAAACATTTGTATCGTCTACGGTGTCGCTTACTACCCTCGCGTTTATGATCATTAACATCGGTTGCTGTTACGACACAAAATCTAAAAATATATGTTTTTTTTTCTACAAAAAATGGGGTCGTAAACACCATTTTTTGGCGAATTGGAAGACTTTACATATACCGATCGATAGAGGAGAAAAAGTTAAGTAGGACTGCATTAAAAAGTAAATTTCGCCGAAATGGTGGTTACGCCCTTTGAGCCCCGAGGTATCACCTTGTGCTTAGTGAGTCTTTTATTTTGTTACGATATCTTAACACTATATCTGTCCCACAGATACCCCAAATATGCATCAATTATACTTATCGTATGTGACTCACGGATGAAACATTGTTGGGTCACGAGGCTGAAGTAATTTCGAATAGAAATCTCTATTAGTTAAGTACTGTTCTCTTATCAGGGGACATTACATTACATTACATTCTTCTTTGTTTATTTCTCTTCTTTGTACGACAATTTTTCCTTAATTTGTTCAAAGTATGTTCGCCCTACAACCCCATGGTAAGATCGCCCCCGTATGCGCTGGGAGGAAAATAGCGGAGAACAGAGAAGCCAAAAGCAGTCGCTTTTGTAGATTCGTAATACAATTATAACATGTATCGAAATAAAATGGAGTTTTATGCTATGTCTTAGAATTAACAGTATACCTAAACACGTGTAAATTTCACAAAGCGTTTCTCCAATACCGTCAATTTTAAGCCGCATTTCGCATCTATTTGGCGCAAACTTGAGGAGACGTAAGTGCAGCAATAGACAAAGATTGGCTGACAATGAACGAAAGTCACCGTGTTGGACTTCCCTTCCCCCTTTTACCTTACACTTTGCCTTTCATTAACATATGCACAAATGGACAAACATTTATTTCTTCTGTCCTCAAGTGTTTTTAAAATTGTGCATTTCTCCTTCAACACATCCAATACGTTTTTATTGATTTTCTTTTCTTTCCAATTTATACTCTCCATGCATCAGAATAGATATAACTGTTTTAAATTCAATTTATAAAAATAACCTACTAAAATATTATACCATTTTAAATGTAGATATAATCAATATATTTTGTATATTACTCTAATTTACGCAGATGAACCAAACGCAGTAACCTTAACTTGTCATATATGAAGGGCCGCTTGCATAACGTTGCTTAAATTTATTTATGAAACACTAAACGCATTTAGTACCCTTAAATACAATTAGCGTCTTGCACAACGCAAAATGTGTCGCTAAATATGTTTAAAGAACTGTCAAAGGGTGATTAAACCCAAAAATAAGTATTTAACTGCCCTAAATGCTTGTAAGAACAAAAAAATAGATCCGCATTCTGTTTTGAACAATAGAACTGTGAGATTTGTTTGGATTTACCCTGAAGCTAGTTCATTTAGTACAGCGTCGACACTATAGAATTTAGATATTTCTGGTCGACATTTTCTGATATAAATATTTTAATTCTTGAGATGAATTTGCACTTTGATTTGTATTCCGCCGAATAATGTGATAATACGATTGGGATTGTGTGTAGATATGCCAGGTATTCCTTATTTCAAATGAAAATAAGTAAAATTGTCGCAGTTCATGAATATTACTACTACTACTGTCTGAGTCGATTTGTGGACATAAAAACTGATTTTCGAGCCATTCCTGGGAACAAAAGTAGGGAATATTTCTTATTAAATGTCATAGAAATATATTTAAAACTCAGCGTTTAGATACAGTCTTGCAGAGCACATTTTATTTCGAATAACTAGTACATCAAATGGGTTTAAGCGAAGCTAAACTTAAATGTTATATCAAAAATGGCTTTTAGTAATACAAGCTACGCAGACTTGCGACTAATATTTTCTTGACCGTACTGATTCACATCATTCTTCCGTAATCACATCTACTGAAAAGTGACCGAAACGTCGAAATAAAAATAACAATTAAATAATATGCCGCGCTTAAAACCCATTTAATGTTTGCTGTTTGATATTCCATCACAGAAAGTGATCTTTATAAGTCTTTATAAACTACTTTTGTATTATTTACAGAATCAGCCTATTCATTTCCTGACTAGGATATTCGAGTTTTCAAAAATCGATTAATACCATTTTAGTGTCCATCAAAAGAGACTGAGTATTTTTCGCTATTTCATATATACAGTGTAGGATTTTGCCCTGAAAATATCATAGGGTTTCCAGTTTTGTCGCGTAACACGGTTTACTTCATTCGTAGCATGTTGGAAGTTAAAAAAACAACCCTTCACATTGTTACTGATGTATGCAAAATTATTCAGGCGCTGGTAACGATGTCTTCAGCTTTATTAATGTTCGATTCGAGAATAAAATTCTCAAGGAAGTCTTGTTCAGGGAAGGTTCCAGCATTTTTATTGTGAATATTTTCTCAAATGAAATAGGGGGACGTAGTGAACAGAGATAGTTCAACGCAATCCGATTACGAAGTCATTTTTGTTTTTGTAACTGTATTCTTGCTTAAATTAATAATATTCAAGAAAATATAAATAATGTTATCTTCTATATATTAATACATGAAGCAAAATCTTTTTACCCCTTTTTGTGAAAATTGCGCGGACGGAGGAGTATAAAATTTCGCACATTTAAAGTTTATATAGAGGAGAAGCGACGATTACTAATATTTTTTTAAAATTATGCATAAAAATACATTATATCAATAAAAAAACATTACACACACTACCATGTATTTTACACACACACGCATATATACTCTTCCATTTATTGTTGCCTTGGCGAAATCTATGATTATAAAAGTATATAATATATATAGTGTTTGACTACAAATTATTATAGTCGAATTTCGACCACGGCCGACCACTAGTAATTACTAATACGGTCATAAATTTTAAAAGTGAATCTGTTTGGGTGAGAGTTTATGTTTTTCAACAGCTGTAACAATAAACCAGATTTTATGATTTTTTTATGTAGGCATACAAATTGGCAAGTTGGAGTGTCAGTGGACCGCTCATGTCTGACGCAGGACCGATGGTCGATGGAACATACGAGTCCTAGAGTGGTGACCACGTTTCGCTAAACGTAGTGTCAGACGCCGTCCAGCCCGATGGACTGACGACCTGCGCAAGGTCGCCGGTAGGCGCTGGATGGAAGGAGGATCAGGTTGAGTAGCACCAACTTGGGGAGGCCTACGTCTAGCAGTGGACTGTGATTGGCTAACGACGACAATTTCTTTAACGGGTTTTTTTATCCTGTGCATTTGACAGGCAGTGGAGCATGGTGTATGCTTGAACAACATATGCAAGACCTGCTTGTCACAGATATGAGTATGTTGCAGTAGATGTGTAGAGTAACGCGGAAGGATCGCTTGAGGAACTTCTGTATCCGCGCCAGTCTTCATGTCTATAACGTAGGATAGAAATTGCAAGAGAGTCACTTATACTAGTGGACATAAATTTTGAAGTCTCCGAAGAAGATGTAAGAAGACTAAGAAATGCTAGGTTGCTGTCGTGAAGGTTATGGTTACGGTTATACAATAAAAACATTATGCAGTATTTTTACTTCGAGACAAAAAATAAAAACAATAAAACTGACTGAAGTTATAAGAAAACAGAAGTGGAAAAATACTTTAGCATGCATTGGACCCGAACATTTCTTTCGGCATAATTTTATTTTGTGAGGAAGTGAAACCTTTTTAACTTGCAAAACAGAATAGATTTTGCATTTAAAACACTTGCGTTGAGTTGGCAATGTTACCAGAATGACACTTGGCACGTTACGTGCTTAGTTGCCAGTTTGTGTGCTGGCATCCAATAAATTATGTATGCACGCTGCCAATTCGATAAGATAGGTTTCGCGCTGTACGGTTTCTTCGACGTATCTTTTTTAATATATAACATAAATTAACTGATGGTGAAAACCGCTTCAAAATCTACTGCGGAATTTAAGAGTAGTTAGCGGATATACAGACAGAAAGCGCAGAAAGTAAGTTTATTCTATACTATGTAAAGAAGAGAAACAAATAAAAATTAAGGTACATGACGTTGGTTGACGTTAAAAAACAACTGAAGTAGACTATATAAACGACGGAGATCAGGTGATTTTTTTTAAATGTCTTATTTGTTTGTCGGTTTAACTGTTTGTTCGGGATTGACGTAAAAACTGCAGGAGCTATTTTGATACAGTTTTCGCTGATCGACAGTAAATTGTTAGAATTAAAATCTGTGCTACTTTTTATCCTAAGAATTTCAAGTAAAGCGTATATATATATATATATATATATATATATATATATATATATATATATATATATATCACTTTTCGTTGTAATTTTATAACTTGAGAACGACTTTACCGATTTTGATGAAAATTTGTGTGTGTGTGTGTGTGTTTGAGTGAGTCCCGGGATAGTTTTGATCCACAATTGGAACCGGTAAGTGGCGCTGAGATCGGGTTCTACAATTCTCCTTATCACCTGGAGCGATTTTGGTGATTTTGTTTTTGTGTGTTTGAGTGGGTTCCCGGATGGTTTAGATTCGCAATTAGAACCGGTAGGTGGCGCTGAGATCGGGTTCTAGAATCCTCCTAATCACCTGGACCGATTATGGTGATTTTTAGGAATTCAGAAAATATGGCAGTACGAAGTTCGCCGGGTCAGCTAGTATATACATATATAATTAAAGTTTTGCAGCAAGGTATATATTGTATATGCGGTTATGCAACAATGTGGTTAAGTCACATAATAAATAAAAATAGAGGTGGTCACCCGTGTGGAGTATCGTTAGTCAAATCCTTAAAAAAACTCAACGATTTTTGTTTATGACTTTAATTCAATTCGGTCGGGGATATTTATTCCCTTTATAAGTCGTAAAACTAGTTCACCAACTCTTAAACTACAGAATGGGAAATTCTGAAGAAACAGTTAAAATAGGTGCTTTTAATAAACTTGCAAGTATAATACCGTTCTAATAAGAACTAAACTTATAAAGCAGGTACTCGTCGACTGACGCATCAGAGTGGAAATAATTTTGAATGACTTTCAGTTTGGCGCAACTACCTTACGCCTTACACCATTGCGTAGCAGCATATAGATCTTGTTACAAAATATCATTCGTATAAATTCAACAGTTTTACAGAAAAATGACTGTTACATACATAAGCAGAGACATGAAGATATTACAATGTTTCTATTTTTATCAGAATTGCTATTAAAATCTAATAAATTATAACCAATAACTCTATGTACTTCTATTAAAATAAAAAGAAACGCTAGATTATTGGAAAAAAGATTAGTAGAGTTGAAGAAACGAAACATATGAAAGTAATATCTTTAATTAACAATAAAACATTTTATATGACTGTTTTTATGAAGTATGTTTTTATTTTTAAGCCAAAACTAACTTGATTACTTGGCTCCCAAAACGCGAGAGCTGAAGTGGTTATTTTGTGAATATATTTGCGTCAACTTGGGTCCACCAGCTGACAGATGAAATACTTGAATAGTTACTAACATCTGACAGCAGTGTACCGAGGTATAAGAGGTAGCGATAACCTTAGTATTTTTTGTTACTTTTAACAAACTCCAAGTTAAACTCCAATTAAATCCCTTCTCTATATTTGTGTAAATTTTATTATTTTTTCGTCTTCATGATCTCAAACTTAGGTAAATATTATGATATAAATAGTAAAATTTATATAAATAACATATATATGATAGTACTAGAGAAACCGCCGGGCGCAGATTACCCCGCGGCTGGGCCGCGGTTCAAACTCTAATGCGTACCTCTTGTTTAAAGAGCAGGCGTTAAAACAGCTTTCATTGTATTAAACTTTTATGTTAGTGCTGTTTGCCTCCGGAAGATTCACTTCAATTTATATTACAAACTATCCCATCTCCCGGGATGAAAATTATCTAAGCCGATTTCCGGTATAAAAAACTAGATATGTACAAAATTACACCAAAACGACCAAATCAACCAAAATGAACTAATCGATCAAAATGACCAAATCATACATTCCGTTCCGTTGTTTACAACTAAAAACTACAGGACCTATTTAGAAGAAATTCGGTATATATGTAACTTTAATACCGAGGGTGAACAAGGGATTCTTTTCATCCCGGATAATGGGATAGATTTTGGTATAGATTTATGTACCTAAAGGTTATCCTAGAATGTAGGAAAGATTTGTTTTTTTTGTGCTTTGCCATTTTCGTAATCTCGGCCATTTCGGCCATTTAGGCCATTTAGTCCATTTCAGCCATTTCGGCCATTTCAACCATTTTGGCCATTTCGGTTATTTCAGCCATTCGGCCATTTTTGTCAGTTGAGTCATTTTTGTAATTTTGTGCTTTACTAATAGATAGACGGGGGATAAATAAATAAAACTAGAAAGGGTTGAAAAGGAGAATGAAATATATAAAGTGCAGTTTCGAACTCAGAAATCCTCTTTATAGGAATCGAGACTTTGGTTATAGGCCCTATCGTCACCTTCTATGGGCATGTTAATGTCTTAATGCATTGGAGCAAATTGCTGCGAGCCACATAACTGTTGTTGCGGCTGGGCCGTCGACCGGTTTGGCCACCATGGCCTATCGGGCAGCAAAAGCGCAGGCAGAATTCCACGACACGCTGACCTCAACAACATAATTCGTCGAGCTCTTGTCAGCGCCGGCATGCCAGCCGTTCCCGAACTGAACGGTCTGGTCCGTGAAGATGGCAAAAGACCCGACGGTATGACTTTGATTTCGTGGAGTTTGGGAAGGCCGCCTGTGTGAGACGTTCAAAGTCGGGCCCGGTCGCACTGCCACTTCTGCCAAACACCTCAAACGGCCCAAATATGTGACCCTTGAAAGAGGGTATATATTTAAACCGTTTGGAGTGGAAACGTTGGGCCCGTGGTGTCCAAGTCCTGTTCAGACTGGACCGATTGTATTTTATTATAGTGTATGTAAATTAGTTAGGGGTTTTTTACATATATGTATTAGTTTTATTTTAATATGTATTATTTGTATATAATTTATTTTAAAATTATGGTTTTAATTAGGTCTGCTTATTTGTAATTTGTCGTTAATCTTTAAGTTAGTTTTATTTAATCATTTATATAGAAATTGATTAAAATTTTAATATAGGAAAAAATATTCTTATCAAACATAAAAAATATTTTATATTTCAATACAAAGCATTACATTCCATATAATACCAGATTCTATATTTTCACTCTGAACAAATTACACGAGAGGTTTATGATAACTAAAATAGGAATCAAATGCTCTAGTCCCAATTTGATTTATCAACCTAAAAACTTCAAAATATTTCCAACTCTATATTTATGAGCATACAGTTTAAATGATTAAATAACGAAAAACCTTCAAAATAATTCCAACTCTATCTTTATAAACATAGTGTTTAAATGATGAAATATCTCATTTAGTATCGCTTTTTTCGTTTCATCGACTTTCAAATCACAATGATTCTAAAGAAGTTTCACTTCAAAAATGTTTAGCTACCTAATACATGTAATTGAAAGAATATGGAGTATTTTTGATGAGAGTTTTCTTTTATTTACATATTTAAATATAAAACTACAAACATTCGTCGAAGTCCATTCCATTCATTGTGTTTTGACACAGGCTTAATATGTTAAAAGATTTATTTTTTTCATTATTGATACCAAAACTTCATACGATATTGAAAGTATATTTGCATAATCATTTCACCTCCTCATCATTTACACAAAGATCTGACCGCCTTTAACTTGCACCAAACGCCTAAGCGATATTTCTCTCTCACATCCTCCTGATATATGGTCGCAATACCCTCTAGTACTGTAAACCACTCCAATACTACACCGTAATGATACAATTTTCAACGTAATTCTAGTTCTCACGCGATAGTCCATTCAGATACATTGGGCTGTTATGAATATATAAGACCTATTAAAGAATTTATAACCTAGTTTCTGTTGTTCAGAAAAAAAGAGTAAATTTATGCCTATTAACCGAGAAGTATAAGGTCGATGTTTTATTATGGATTTAATTTTTCTCGACCGGGTAAACTATAATGGTAGAACAATTACCAGTAACGGATTTGAGTACAGGAGATTTGTCTAGCAGCGAACTTTCAGCATCGTATATGTAAGTTAATAATGCAGCAATTTTTTTTATTACATGAGTTCAGCTGACAGGCAGGCAGCCCTGATGAAAAGCAGTTACCATCGCCTATAGATTTGTAACACCAAGGGTTCTAAGAATGTGCTATCGCTCTCAAAAGAGAGACTGGAACCTAGCCAGTAATGCCGAAACTCAACTCAAGGTCGTTATCGCAGCATACTATAGACTAGGGGTGATAGCTATTCAGACGAGCAAATACCATATGGGTTGTTTGGTCGCCTCTTAAAACAGACCGCCCGGCCGCAGAAAATTGTATTCTTTCTCCATTCCTGCACAGATAATAAAGCCTGACGAAATAAAGACCTGTGTGCTTAGTGTGATTTTTTACAACTCGATGCCGTTTAAATTAACGATTTTTTTTGGCATGATATAGGTTTCACTTAATGCAATATGAAATGGCGCTAAGCATTTCCATAAAAAATACATTAATAAAGTATATAGTACCTATGAACATTACAATATTAATATTTTCCTTAGTTTAGTATATAGTAGTTATGAATATAACAATATTATTCGAAGAACTTCATAAAGATCGATTTATACCCTAGGCCAGTAAGTTTATATTATTTGTATTACTATTTATTGCTTACCGCCATCTCAGTTAATAATATGAAACGAAATGCAATTTAAATAATATTCCTTCAATTTCACACCACAATTTAAAATGTCTATTCGAAAATTCCGCTTCAAGATCGTATATTCACCGACAGCTAACATCTTTTGCTTTTCTCGTATTCAAATATTTACGGTAGCCTACCGAAGATATTTGACATACTGTCAAACTGAACGGCTAACTTCAGAAACGAAAACAGTTTTAAAAAATAGTTCGCATACAATTCCGATTAGCATTCTTTTACCTGTGTACCTCAGCTAAGTCAAATTATTTCATAATAACAGCAGGTGTTTTTTTTTTCTAAAATAATAAAGGCTGCTCATTGATGATGACTAAGTTTATAGAACTCCAAAAATACGTTCAACGAAAATTGGATTGAACAATAAAATTACGCTGAGTAGTTTTTGTGATATAGGGTATTATTAGGTAAAATCTTTATTCTGATTCGGCAGTTTGCTAAACTAGTAATAACTCCGTAATTACTAAAAACGAAGAGTCTGAAGCAGCTAATATTTGTTACCTCTATGGAACCCTTTACGACGTACACTTGAACGATTTAATTCTCAAAAGTAAAGGTGGATAGATATTTTAAAAGCCAGTTATTTAGCGGTTGTTCACAAAGTAGCCGCGGCTAAGTTGTCAACCAGTTCACCAATTGGCTAGTAGTTGTCAAATGAAACCGGACAAGTCTGCAGCTTAACTATCAGCCGTAGCCATCAATTCAGTCATATCTGAATTCAAATTATTAACCGGGTGGCTTACTTTTTGAGATTTTGGATAACCATCCATCGTTGGGTAACCACCCACCCCTACTTATAAGTTGATGTGTTGTACAATAAGTTGCGTGTTGTGCTGGTGACGATTTGTTGTTCTGCTTACACATCCATGTGTCGTAGGTACATACGATTCGGAAGCCACAATCTGACTCCGTTAAGGATCCGATCACTCGATGCGATGGCAGTGGGCGACGCCTCTTTCGGATCCCGCGGTACGTAACGCGCTATAAATTGAACTCCGATTGAAATCCAAATTATTGGTGAGGTAGAGATAGATACCAGTAACACAACTTATTTTTCTGAGAATATATTATTAAATATTTTTCTTGGGCTTTTGATGTCATAATATAGAACACTATATAAAAGGGGGTAAACTGGTCTTTCGATTCTTGACGATGTACACAATGCATCGGCTGCCTTACTGTTGCAGTTGTCCACTTACTATCAGGTGCACATAATGCCCGTTTGCTTACAAGTAAACAATAAATTTGTAATATGTTAAAACACTTTGCTTTAATAAAAAATTAAAAGCAATTTTATGGACTGAAAATGATTGATCTACAAAACGTAGTTACATATATGCGTCCAAATCATAATTATTTATGAACTGCTTATAAAAAATATATTCCTATATTTTCCCTGATAAAAAATATGCTGATTTCATTACCAATTTTTAAATTAGTTGGAGAGAGAGAGAGATATCTCTTTTTGTACACCAGAACACAACAAATATCATGAGAAATCTGTGTGTTGAGTAATCCTTATTAACATTATAAATGCGAAAAGAACTCTGTCCCATTCGGCTGAAACTCAGTATATAATAATTATTTTCGATGGCGAGGATGGACATAAGATACTTTTTATCGCGAAAAATAGGATAGTTTTCGGGATAAAAATATATTTGTTTCTCTGTTTGTTATGCTTTTATGGAAGGACTATTGGACCGATTTAGCTGAAATTCGGTACATATGTAATTTTTATACCGACGGTGACCAAGGGATACCTTTCATCCTAGGATAATGGAATAGATTCAAGTAAAAGTTATCCCGGAAAGTAGGATAGATTTTGTGATTTTTGTCTATTTGGTCCAGTTCGTCCATTTCTTCCTTTTCGTCCATGTTGTCCATTTAGTCTATTTCATCATTTTGACAAGTTTTGTCATTTATGTAGTTTACATATAGACGGGGGATGGGATAGTTTGCGATATAAAATAAAGTGAATCTTCCGGGGGCAAACATAATAATTTAATACAATGTAACCTGTACCGCCTGCTCTTTAAACACGAGCTACGTACCAGAGGTAGACCCGCGGCCCAGCCGCTGGGTAATTTCTAGTATATATCTGTGGTCATAGATCAGACAATGATAAGTACATTTTTACTCAGTATGACTTATTGATAAAGGTATAATCGCCAAAAGATGCTCCTTCATTTGGTCATATCAGGATAACTACATGCAAAATATTACTGTCGTATTGAATACTAATCACATTATGTTAACTTTTATATTTCAACTTTTGTTTTGGTCATATTGCGTTAAGCGATTTTATTTAGTAGCGAGTAAAAATGTAATTATCATTGTCTGATCTATGACCACAGATATATACACATTTATACATTAATATGGATCAGTTTTTTATCAGTACTAATTACTAACGCAAGAATCGCCCAAAGACAAAGTTAATATGCTGCTTTTAGCCTTTAACCACGAGCTTAGATTTTATTCTATTTTACAAATCTAATATGGAAGCCACACGATGACATTAAGAACACTCGTACACGTGATTACGTAATCATCTACTCCCTCGTCGGAAATGAAATTGTTGAATTGAATTCAGAGATTACCTTCTTTCCTAATGATTCTCTTATTAAATCAGAATGTAATTCGATTCCATCTAATTTTTATTTAAATAGAATTAAGGGGGTAATATGGGCTCTCCTTGCGACATATACGAGTAGATGGCGTAAGGAAAAAAGAGAAATATTTTTTATCACATTTAAGCAATATAAAGCTTTACAAATAAACTTTTCTTTCTTTATTTATTTATATGTAACTAGCTATGTTTGTTATTTGATTTGCAGGAGATCTGAATGTTACTATATTTATATCATTTAAATCCTGCAAAATATCAAAATGAAAACAGAGAAAGAATATAATTTCCTGCGTCCTGGCGGCCTTTTTTTTAAGGCAGGGGAAATGCTGTTTACGCACAATACTGGCTCCTGGCAAGGAATCAGACCAACATCGATCGCGAGTAGAGTTCTGCATGCTATGTAACCCACTCGCGATCGACTTAGCTTGTGTGGAGACTCCGGGATATGCTGCACGGGCAACACCCAATACCCACTAAAACCACCCTCCTCCCATGTGCCCCGCGCTGTATTGTGTAGGAAAGGCTGAGACTTAGAACATAGTGACGCCCAGCCAGATCCAGCGCAAAAAGTGCGTGAATGTGCCCCGGGAATCAGAGCACATCCACTTCGACAAACGCGGGTCGATGAGTCCTTTGCTCCCTAGCTAGCTAAAGGCGGTCTATCGTAAGGGGTGACTACCCAACCCACAGCCAGGTGGTGGGGTATTTGCCCGACTAGATGGCTAGCACCCCTGGTCTAAAGTATGCCGCCATAACAACATTGAGTTGTGTTCCGGCAGTAGTGATCAGGCTCCAGTTTCCCTTAAGAGAGCAGCAATGCATTTGTAGCCTTTGGCGTGGCAAATGTCCATAGGCGACGGTATTCGCTTCCCATCAACTAGGCCGTCTGCCTGTCTGCTGAACTCATGCAAGAAAATAAAAAATAGTTAGATTGCATAAATATAATGACGAGATGCTGATTTCGATACGATTAAGTCAAGGAAATGAAACGAAAATGGACTTAAGCCATCGTTTTTCAAGTGATGCGATACTTTATATTCGAGGGAATGCTGCGGAAATTTTCTCGGGATTGTTTTAAAGTGGGTAGTATGCATAAAAATTGGCTGATTCGGATCCGATTTATACTAAAACAATATAATCCGGACTTTATAATATATTCCACAGGATTTCCTAACATCGAAACCACGTGATAATTAGGAGTTGCTTGATATGACAGTTTCTATATTTCTTAAACATATTTAGTAGAACAGACTGATGTACAGTTATGTATGCGTTACTTATTATGGGTTTTACGGGAATCTTCGAAATCCATATATTTTTAGAGTAAAGAATCTGTTGCCTTATTGAAAATAACCTTTGTCCTTAAATACTAGCCAAACAACTGTAAGCTAGGTTACCTGTCAAATGTGCACGAAGTTGCGGGCAAATTTACACTATACGATTCTTTATCCTGATGATCTATCTATCTGTCTAAAATACATCTTTTCGCTCAATTTAAGCTACATAATCCAGGTAGTTTTTTTTATGGCTGCAACATTCACAGATATATAGGTGAACAGTCGGTCTTGAAAATTTTATATAGGACCCTAAAAAAATAAAGTTAATAATCCGTCAAAGCAATCACAGTAAAGACGAAAAACACTCAAAAGTCCACAAGTCGAGTTCAGTTTGAAATATTTTCGCGTAATTGTGAGGTGGCGAATCCGGATGCAATCCGACAAACGGTCAATTTGGGAGCCCGCAGATTAAGGTCTTCGCTATTAAAAGCCGCACTGCTCTAAAGAATTCCAGCTTTTAGCTGCTATTATTTTAGATTGTATTTTAAATCATTTGCTATTGAATGTAGTAATTTCTTTGTTATGTTAGGTATCTTGACATATCGGACGATGAAATTACTACAGAACCCTAAAAACTTTCTCGTCACTTTTGAAAACCGTTTTTAAACATCATTAAGAAAATATACAGGATTGAGGGCCGCTTGCATAAGTTTGCTTAAATTTATTTAAGAAACACAAAACGTATTTAAATACAATTTCGCTAAATATGTTTAAAGAAGTGTCAATACGTTTTGTGTAAAACGTATTTTGGCAGTTTAATATGAATAACTAAATATATTTAAAGGCAATCGTTATGCAAGCGGCCCTAAGAATCTTATAGTTCTGTTTAACAAAGTAATCAAATAATATAGTAGACGTTCTCTTTGATCCACCTAGGAGATTAAATCCAATGTAAAACAAAACAGAGAGAATAGTTCGTTTTAAATGCCCCTCTTTGTGAGAATCTGATTTATTGTGCAAAATATTCCACGGACGTAATATTGAAAAGATGCCGTCCTATTTATATAGGGTTATCATAGAAAACCTTGATAGTTTCAATCTTAATTTTACTTACGTAAATAAATTAGGTAAGTGCTTATCTGTTTTTTGGAAGCTCCACAAATAAAATTTGTTTTTTCAGAATTCTCTACTTCTTAGTTCAAAAGTCAGATGAGGGGGCACAATATTTTTCTCACTTTGGAAGCTGTTTCCTCTCCACCTATTGACTTATAGCGGACAGGCTTACCACACAAAAATTTGATATCAATTAAAGATATTGTTACAACTGTTCAGGATTTGACTAAGGATACATAACCCACATAACTACATATGTGCATGGAAAAAATCATTGCAACCTTACGTAGCAGGGTACAGAGAGCGTATTTGTACTAAATTTCTTTCATACATATTTATCTAGTAAGTTTCGAGAGCTCTATAAATCGAATTACTCAATTTTTAACAAAACCGTTTAAACTTGGTTTTATTATTATATACTAGTCGCGAAAACTTAAGAAAAACTATGCACGTTTTTTATAAAAATCTGCTTGAGATTCATTCATTGCCTTGCATGGCATCGAATTAGTTCAACGTTTAACAATGTTATATATATTAACTAGCGGCCCCAGCAGACGTTGTCCTGCTTTGACAAAATAAAAATCTAAAACCCGATCCCAGCGCCACCTACCGGTTCCAATTGTGGATTTAAACCATCCGGGGACCCACTCAAATACACAAAACAAAATCACCAAAATCGCTCCCGTGATTAGGAGGATTCTAGAACCCGATCCCAGCGCCACCTACCGGTTCCAATTGCGGATTTAAACCATCCGGGGACACCCACTCAAATACACAAAAACAAAATCGCTCCCCGTTGTTAAGAGGATTCTAGAACCCGATCTCAGCGCCACCTACCGGTTCTAACGGTATAAAAACTATCCTATCTTTTAAGTTGGATCAAACTGCACACGGTGTGCAAATTTGATTAAAATCGGTTGAGTAGTTTAGGAGTCCATCGCGGACAAACATCGTGACAGGAGATTTATATATATTAAGATAATAATAATTCTCATTTCCCACAATAGTCCTACACT
The DNA here is from genome assembly GCA_949752895.1 of Dendrolimus pini. Lineage (NCBI taxonomy): Eukaryota > Metazoa > Arthropoda > Insecta > Lepidoptera > Lasiocampidae > Dendrolimus > Dendrolimus pini. Next base: position 18,291,870 of record OX457124.1, read on the forward strand.
GGCCGGGGCTTATCCTCGGATGCATTATTATATGGTGTAGACAGGGATAATCGCCGGTCAGTTTCACGCACCATTTACATTAACTTTGTCAATGGGCCTCTACGTTTTGGCCTTCCCATGGCCCCACGCAAGCCCTACGAGCAATACTCGTTGACATCGCTATCCCGCATGACGATAACCTCGTGAAGAAAGATAAAAGAAAACTAAGTAAATACTTGATCTTGCTCACGAGGTCACTGCAATGTGGCGTCTGGAGTCAACGGTCATTGTGCCGAAAGTTGTTACCGTCAATGGTCGTATAGCGTAGAGCCTCGATTGTCATCTAGAGAGGCTCTCGCTAGGAAGCTGGGTGAAGGGCCAGATACAAAAGGCGGCACTCTTGGACGACTTGTGAGGAGGTTCCTGTCGCTGGAGCCCTAATCACCGGTAGTTTGGACCCGCAACCGACGCACCTCAAGATTTTATATTTTACTAATAAATATTTCACTTGAGATTTTTTTTATAAAAGAATAACTCTCTGGGGTTTTTTATAAATAATATACGTAAATAAAAACTTTAAAATAAATACATTAATAATAATAATAACTTTCAAAACCACATGTTATTTTCATTTACACACCACATTTACGCATTTATATTAAAAATTAAGCAATTAAAAACTAATTACTAGGGTTATGTCACCCGCGACATTATTTAAAGATACCCCGAATCAAAGTACAAGATTAATACATATATACAAAAATCTTTTTCCTCAGTTATATTTCACTCTACAGATTTATACTCTATTCTATTAATAATACAGCACTCATTTCGATTATGAAAAATAAAAATTTACTTAAAAATACACCAAAATATACTTTTTCAAATGTTACTGAAATTCGTTAAGTATACGAGGCGTGATGTAAATATGAGCGACGGCCCTATTCCCGTCTGAGGCACAATTTCCTTTATGTCCCGAAAGCACTTTTTAAAGAGATACGCCATTTAGATAAAATGCTAATTTATTCATTGGCAACGAAAAGAAGGAAGGAATAAGCCTACTGGATTCAATTTAATCCTACGATAGTAATTTATTTTTGATGCCGAAACGCTGACGATACAATATCGGTTGCAGATTATATTATCTGCGTGCTTACAGGTTTTAAAATTAAGCTTTTATTATTTAAGGTTTTCATTTAAAACTTTATAAGGCTCCGTAGCCATTTTTTGCAAAAGCATAACAATTAAAAACTTGTATTTAGAGTTGGTGTGAACTGGTGATGTTAGTTAGAGTTGGTGAGAACTTGAAGAATAATGTTTTGCAGTGGAATTAGATTTTTAAAATGTGTAAAATAAACAAGCTAAACGCTTAAACAAATAGACTACAGTGGTCGTCATATTGTTATAATTGTTGTGGGAAATCTTAACAGAGCTGCATAGATTAATTAGGCAATTACTTTAACCTAATTTTTACATTGTTAAAATGACCATTTACTGAAAATGAAAGACAAACCTGGATATCGACATTTTTACAGTGTAAAAAGTCTGGAAAGTATATAAAACATTGGCTACCCTAATGATGGGAGACCCGAGACCAGTGAAAAATAATAATTATTATTATTAATAAAAATTAATTAATTTTGAAGTGTAGCTCACAGAAGTTTATTTAACTATTTAACGAAAAGAAATTCCTAGGGAAATTATAATTGGTTCAACTTTTTCAATCATAGTTTGCAACTGTTCAAAAGGTTAATTGTTTACAGTAAAGTTAGCTGTTATTGCGAGCTTAAGTTGTTGAAATGCCTGGTTTGAAATACGGATTTATTATAGGCTATCAACTATTTTGGACCGATCGTTCCCATTGATAGAATAAACGTAGGAAGGATGCCATTTGGGTTTGTTTCTTGTTATCTTAATAATTCTAGCGATCTGCTAACTGTTCAATCTACTCTCTTTGAAAAGCATGGTGTGTATATCGCCCGTCCTTACAAAATTTGGTGTATTGAAATCAGCAATGAGACATGAATAGCCTAGTATGAAATAAGTATCTATAACCTTCACATATTGTGTCCCATAATCTATAACTCTTTGTATTTCCCTTGAAATATTATAATTTAATTTTCTAAGCCGCTTAACTGACAAATTTTTTTTGATCATTCTGAATAACTACTGGCAACCTTTTTTCTTTTAAAGTTCCAATATTTAAAGGTAAAAAGGAACCCCTATGGCTTCACTCCTGACTCCTTTATTTATAAAATGTATATACCTTACACACAAATTAAGAACTTCTTTTGTGAATCGTTTAATGGTCAGATCCTGTATCTTCCTATTCATACACTTGCCTTACCATCGGCTGAATTTTAACATTACCTGTATAGAGCTTGTGTTGAATTTTAACCAAGAAGACAAATGAATGGTTAGTAAGATATAGAAAATTGACATAAAAATTCAACAATTCAGAACGCGTTTGATCCATTAGGCGTCGGTCCTGCGACTGACGGGACCGACCGAAAGCCACGTCAACTTACTAATTGTCGAACAATATCAATTACATCGTATTTCTTACGGATATCCTCATTTCCTCTTCTATTCATAAGAGAAACACCGAAAATAAGTCTATATAGGCATGTAAGAGATTTTTCAGTTATTACTTTTACATGAACCTTCATGTAAAAGTAAATCTTCGTACATATCTTCTTTTATAATTTTGTATAAAAGACTACGCTATTACTCTCCGCTTAGTGAATATTAAGACAAGTGTACAAAATCCAGCTTTTGATAAGTTAATATTTTTGAGAGTACTTTATATAGGTAGGTACTTTACTTATTTGTTTTTGGAAATATTTTGTCAGTAATAATACCTCCCTACTAAGACCACGTAAGTTCTAGAAGATTCAAAGAGAGCGAACTATTTTTAAGGCTTTATTGTAATACTCTAACAAATGAGGCCGACCCTTTGCCGCCTACATACTCATTTTTGATATTGAAAGATCATCGTAAAATATTTCGTTTGATTCTTAGTAAGAACGTTGTTGAGTGTATACGTTTTTTATTTATTTACTCTTAGATATTGATACTAAAACATTAAATGTTATGGTTCCTAGCAAATTTTGTGTTACAGATAATAGACACACGTGCTGCAGATTCTATATAAGAGTAAGTATATATACTGCAGATATATACACAATAACTCATTTGGACTTAAAGTAAACCGTCAAAAAACGCAAGTGATTTTCATCGGCAGTTCTAGGATATGAAGCAAAATTGATTGGCCCGTTTTTGCCTAAAGTTATGTTTAATAGAACTCTTATTCCTCTCAGCGAAACAGTCAAAAACCTCAGTGTGTTCATTGACTGCGAGCTGACTTGGAGGACCCATATCATCGAACTGAGTAAAAAAGTTTTTCTTTCTTCTAAGTCATTAAGGAGGTCGAGAAACGTGTCACCCACTGCCACCAAAGTCAAGCTTGCGAAATTCCTATTACTCCCCATTATTGATTATGCTGATGCCAGCTGTCTGAACATGACACAGGCACAACTAAATAAACTTGAGCGCCTTCAAAACTTCTGTATAAGGTTCATATTTGGGTTACGTAAATATAACCACGTCTCTGAATTCCGTAAAAAATTCAAGTGGTTACCCATTAATTTTCGCCGGAATACTCATAATCTTACTCTACAGTATATGGTTTCTTGAAGGAACGCTTCAAATTTCTGTACTTATCTAGCTACCACAATTTACGCCCCTTAACTAAATACAGAATAAATGCACCTGTACATACGTCTTGTTTTTAACCGACTTCGAAAAAAGGAGGAGGTTCTCAATTCGTCGGGATCTTTTGCTTTTTTTTATGTATGTTCGCCGATTACTCCGTGATTTATGATCCGATTTACGTGATTATTTTTTTGTTCGACGCGGAATAGCTTCCGATTGGTCCCCTAAAAATTTGACATAGTTTGGCCAAGTAATTTTCATTTTACGAACATTTTTTTGTTCCCGGTTCTTGGGGCCTATATTTTTTAAGAAGCGCGGTACCATTCGTAGGTTCACCCATACATAGCTAGACACTAAAAAGTAACAAATAAAATTTAAAAACTTCGTTTAAAAAAAACCGACTTCAAAAACTAAAAAACTAAAATGTATAAAATAACGTATTTCTAAAGCTATTATTGTTAATATATATTATCTAAAACATCTTGAAGTCGGTGCAAAGTAAAACATAAAAATTACTATATTTTGAAAATTACTAAGCACCGACTTTAAAATGTTTTAGATAATCTATATAAATATTAATAGCTTTAGAAATAAGTTATTTTATACATTTTAGTTTTTTACTTTTTGAAGTCGGTTTTTTTAAACAAAGTTTTTAAATTTTTACAATAACTCTTGTATCGTGCAGGCTCTGCGTCCTTGGAATGAGCTGCATATTGCTATAAGCCAAGTCAAATCCTTACAGTGTTTTAAAAATCAGGTTCAGTTACATTACTTCTCTATTGTGTATAAAAATTCCTAGCGTATACCATACGTATACACACACGTATATATACATGTGTGTATACGTATGTGTATAAATATTTATATTCTTTTTGTACTTATAAGTATTGTATATACTTATCATTATTTATAAACTGCACAACCATCTGTATTAAAAATCCATTAATACCTGCCAAAGGTTGCCTGGAAGAGGTCGCTTTTTAGCAATAAGGCCATCGGTTGTACTCTTTTATTTTTCTATTTCTGTTTATCTGTGTTTTGGTGTAAAATAAAATGTTGTCTACGTATCATCTATATACTCTGTTGGGAAACAAGTTCGGAAAATTTTCAGATTCTTTCACTTCATACTTCAAAAGATAAAGAGACACAAATTTTTCGAATTCGGCAGCCAATGCGTTGCTACAATCTGACTTATGATGCCTCAAACATCTATGTACATTGAAAAAAACATTTTTTTACCAGTCAGTTATATGGAAAGCGCGCAGCCATCCTTAACAGGGAAGCGGATTGTTTACTTGTGACGTCATGAGTAGGTACAAGAAAAAGCAATAAAATAGTGCATTAGTTATTGTTTGAAAAGTAGTTTATATTATTTATATCATTGCACATATATTAAAAGTTCGATGATAAGATGTTATTTTAACGCTTGTTCTTTTATGTGTAACAATTAGAATTTACTTTATCATGTGGCCGCTACCCTTTTTAAGATGTTTTGCAGTATTTGTCCAATATGTATTGCCATATTACCTTCACATCTCTGTTAAATATTCTTTATATAGTTCCAGTGCCTTTTTACAAAAGTTACTGTATGATAAAAAGGAAGACAGACGTAACACGGAGCCTTCAAATCGTATCGTAGTTACGCATTATTTTAATAGATGTATAGGTATGCGTTTGTCTACTGTTTCACCTAATGTTGAGTGATGATGTAGTCTGATGGTTTAAAGGCTATTATTTTACGAAATTAATCCAATTTCTCCATGCTCCTGTCACCGTAGATTCAAAAAGACCATATCTGCCGTGTATAAACTCTATTAACGTCGATGCATATTGAACATCGCACGGGTCCATGTCAACTCAAATGGAAAAACCACTCTAGTGCAAAATGTAGTGAACAAAGTTTTCCGAGCTGCCTCGAAACGCACTGCCAAATGTACATTCGTTGGGTAGGTACGCGTGATGAATTTAAAAACCTTTCTAATTTATATAAAGTTGGGCTGAAACAACAACAACCATACTCTTTATGTACAACAATATAATAAAAATAACACACTTATTGTCTTGAATATTACAAGATGACCTTATTTCTTTAGGCAATCTCTTCCAAGCAACCTTTATTTCTTTCACAATATTTTAGCGAAATCCTAGTGAAAGTTGTATTTTATAAGGTTTAATACCTTAGAAAATATTGGGGTTGTCATATGCTAACATTCCATGCTTAGAAAAACCCATATGTTTATTTATAAAGGGATAAGTTTTAAGTGCAATGCACTTTTTAAACGAAACATAATGTTGTAATTGTTAAATGCTACGGACGTAGATACCCATAGCACTAATATAAACCCCAGAGGTTTGCTATGCTATGTATAAAATCAACGAGTGGTAATAATTTTGTTGTCTTGATAAATAAATTTTTAAAAAAGTAAAATAGTTTATTAATGATTTTTGAGGTTATTATAGTTTATTTTATCTTTATATATAAAAATGAATGTTTGTCTTTATGTCCTTTATAGAATCGTAAACTATACATTTGAACATGTGATGATATTTAGCAAAGTTTTTGTGCATAAACCGAAGAAGGTTTCTGAGTTGGTTAACAATTGGACCCGGTAGGTGGCGCTGCTGTTGGCATATCGATTGAAGCTTTTCCGGGCAGGACGACGTCTGCCTGGACAGCTAGTTTATCATAAATCTATCTGTAGATTTGTACTTTGATAATAATAGATTATATTAGGTACATTAAATATCCACACAAGTACTGTGTACATTACAATAGAATGATGTGTAGATATTCCAGATAAAAAATCTTTGGAGTTTATCTCCTTAAAAAAACAAATCACACTGCTCAGTATTCTACAGAACCTTTTGCTAATACAAATAATCGTGCATTACTTTATTTGCAGTCCATGCAAAGAGGTGCAGCATGTTTAAAAATTTTCACCGAACCAATTTAGTTCCACAACTAACAAGGGGATTTACGTGACTGCGTTCCAGAGGCTTTATGCTTTTCTACTGCATTCGTTTCGTTTTGGAATCGTTGCTACACATGTATAAAGCTCGTTCCTGAAGTGTGTATATACTTACACATCATAAAGATTGCTAAATGACTTGAAAATATTTGCTACCCTACATTTAATTAAATTTTCCCAATTAGAGAAGGTAATAGTCACCTGAAAACACCGAGACCACTTTCTGATTTGTCAGTGAAACAGTGGTATACGCGGAACTGAAACCGTAAGCTTACCATACATACATACACATACATAACTTCACGCCAGGTCCCTTGCGGGGTAGGCACGAACAACAGAGCGCCATACAGGCTTATTCTTACACACCTCACTTGCTTCTTTGACATTCATAGCTCTTGTCATGCACGCTCGTCTGTTCTTAAGGCTCCTGACATCACCTTCTGCTAATACACGATCAATTTGATCATGGAAGGTGTGTCGTGGCCTTCCGCGACTTCGGCATCCATCCACTTTTGCATTGTATATCTGTTTAGTCATTCTTTCATCATACATTCTTTCCACATGCCCGAACCACCGGAGCATTCCTTTCCTTACCTTCACCCCGACACTCTCTTTCAGACCAACTCTCTTTCTTACTTCGGTATTACGAACGCGGTCCGCGAGCGTCACTCCGCAGATTTTGCGCAGTGCTCGCATCTCGACCGCGTTTACTCTACTTTCATGCTCTCTGTTCCATACCCAACTCTCGCTTCCATACGTGAGCGTAGGTACCAGCACCGCGTTGTGTATGGCAAGCTGGGCTTTCTGGCTGAGGTTCTTAGCACCTAGAAGTTTACCTAACGCTCCATTCACACTATTCCCCAAATTTACCCTTCTTTCTATGTCAGCGGTGTACCTTCCATCCCTGCTAAAAGCACATCCAAGATATACAAACTCATTCACTTGTTCCAGCATAACATCATCGACCATTATCCTTGCATTCGTTCTGGTTTCTTCTCTTTCAAACACCATAACCTTTGTTTTCTTCGCATTCAAATGTAACCCTCTCGCCTGACAGTCATCTTTCATCATTGTGACTAGTGCTTGCAGTTCTGATGGCGATTCGGCTAAAAGCACGGCATCATCCGCATAAAGCAAAGTGCTAACAACTAGATCACCCATCCGCACCCCAACATCCATCAATCTTAATCTCTGGAGACAGTTGTCCAGATATAGGATAAACAGCAAAGCCGACAGCACGCAGCCCTGCCGGACGCCAATATTGACGTCAAACCAGGGCGACAGGCTGCCGTCCACCCGCACGCATGCCATACAGTCCTCGTAAGTGGACTGCACAGCACGCAGCAATTGGCCATTGATCCCATATCCGGGCAATATGTCCCAGAGGTCCTTCCGCACAACCCTGTCAAATGCTTTCTCTAGATCCACAAAACCGCAGAAAACCTTCCGGCCCATAGCCAGCTGCTTCTCCACGATATTGCGGAGCGAGAAAACTTGATCCATACATCCCCTTCCATTTCTGAAGCCCCCTTGTGCATCCCACAGTAATCCATCGGATACCACTCTCATTCTCCTTTCAATAATCTTCGCATACACTTTAGATGCTGTGGTGATCAAACTGATGGCCCTGTAGCTGGCGCACTCCATACGTGACCCCTTGCCTTTATATAAGGGCACGATGACAGCGCGCCTCCAGTCCTTGGGAACCTTTCCCGTCCTCCAGCACAAGTTGCATAAGGACAGGAAAACGTCCCGGAAAGCTTACCGAGTGCCTATATCTCAATGTGCGTTTCTTGATGCACTTGATATTGGTGCAGGAGTGGGATACACTGAGTGAATTAAGAAACTCTAATATAAGTAAGCTTCCAGTTTAGTTTTGGTACGTGTATAGCGAGCACTATAGATAAATTTTAAAATACGAAAGTTTTATTTAAACTAAGTTTTACACATATAATTTAAAAATTAACGGTTTTATTCATATTGAGTTAGAGCAAGTTTCTAGACTTGTTTAAGAGCTACAAAGCTACAAACATACTCTAACTTAATATGAATAAAACTGTAAACTTATTTCCTATTCTATGTACACCGCTTCGCAACGTATATTGTTGTTAGATGCAGTATAAAATCAAGTTACTTTAACTCTTTTAGGAAGTAAGCGTTAGATTTGAAGCCTGTATGTTATAAAATTTTGGCGACTTTCGCATGGAAATACAACTGTGTTATGATTAAGGCGCTTTTTTAATTAGTTTAACTCTGATGTTTCTCTGACTTTAAAAACTTGTCCATGTTCACAAACTGGCTAATTAATTACTGTATACTCATTTAATAAAGTACTTACTTCTTGAGTATTTCTAAAGGTCTACATAACTTTGCATAATGAAGCGTACTTAGTTAATTATTTTTTATAATTTTATCTTTGTGAGAGGGAAAAAGAATTTTAATATTATGGTAGTCAAATAAGCCGAAATATAAACTAAAGTGTGTTTCCTGTAATTTCAGGCCGACGTTCTAATTGTTCAGCTTAAGCCGTAAGCCACAGATTGCCTTGACTCTCAATATAAATTAATAATCTACTGTAACATGTTTGGATGTATTTTTCGTTTTAAGGTGGGGGGCGTTATCTCCGTTAATGTTGAAGATTTACTCTATTTCACCCAGATATCCGGATGGGTTTAGGTACTGCGTTAGTTGAAATGCGACATAGTTAATTACGTTAAATATGGAAAGATAATGTATGTATATACACTAATGTTACTATGCGTTAGCGACGTTATTTTTACAAGCTTTTATTTAACTTGCAATGGATGTACCTATGTATGTAAGTGCGGGTGGAATCTTGCAAGTTAAATTTGAGCAACTTCCCGGTTTCCGATTAAGCTGAAATTTTGCACGCATATGTATATCGCGTGACAATGCAATGATACCATGGAGCTAATCTGATGCTGAAGTCGGAAGATGGCTATAGAAACTCCTGTACTAAATAAGATAGACCCGACGTGTTTAGGCTCGTTTTACTTGTCTTGGATAGCACTCTGCTGCTACATGATATCCAGGATCTCAAAAAGCTTGTATTTAAAAACCTTCTTTAACGCTTTAAATAATATGCATTTGGTCACAGCCTAAATTTTTGACACTAACGCAGATGAAGCCCCAACATTATGTGCGATTTATATTTCCTTTATATGAATTATTTGTTTCTTGAATTTATTATTTCCAGTCACATTCCATTCGAGTCAACAACAAGATTAACTAGGTACCTACTTTTTGTTTTTCATTCACATAAAGTCAACAGCTACTTTTTGTTAGCATCGTGAGACAACTTTTAAGTAGTCTTTTAAAGTATATTTTTAATAAAAAAGTATTGTTTAAAGATAATTTTGAATGCAAGTAATACCTATCACAGAAAGGAATTTCATTAGCTCTCTAAGCATCTTCTAAGAACTGCAATTAATTGAGTTTCTCATTTCTACTACTTTGCGCCCAATTCCGTGTTCCAGAGCACTTTATGAACTAATTTCAGAAAGACATATACAACCGCGTGGAAAAATTGCAAAAGTTAAAAATGTTGGGACGGTATTTTTTTTAAAGTTTACTAGGCGTGGTAAACTGGTGGTAGGCAGATTTTGAAAAGACATAACAGTGTTAGTTCTATTTGCTTTCTTTAAATCAATATGTGGAAGATACCCAAAATATCGAACACTATTCTTTAACTTTTAAAACATGCTATTGAAAAATAAATTAAAATATTTTCAACGAAAATTATTTTGAACTCAGTCCGTTAAGTAATTTATGAAACAGAGGGTATTTTCCAAATAATGCTTTTTGGAGTTTTCTTGCCAAAAACTAAAGTTTTTAACTCCGTCATCGGTACAAAACCCTTCATTATTTGTTAATTTATATGAACTTAAAACGTGTTCTATTTTATATGATAAAATATTTTTTTGTAAGGAATTTGCCACTTTAATTTGCTTCATACAGTTTTCTGCATCAATATTGATGAAACCTCAATATAAAACAGAGTATTCAAGTAAATTCTTTCGAAAGAATGTAACAAACCTTTTGTCCAGTCTATCAAAGTACCCAATTAGCCAAAGTTCCAAGACGCAAAGTAACGCATGCCTTGACCCGTAAGACTTTGTAATCTAGAACTCAGAACCTCTCTTTTATTACAAAGGAGGCTTTTATAAAGTTTTTAAGGGTAAAACTCTCATCAAGTGTGCTAAGGCATAAACGACGAGCGAATATAATACTTAATATATACCTATATTAATTAATAGATACCGACATTAAAAACTCTCTTCGATATTGCACGATGTGGTCACTTTTATAGAGTCAAATGAAAAGGTTATTAAAAATATATAAGACACTTAAAATTTAATTTTAAAATACTGTTAATAATTAAAATAGTCAAAATTTTGTTCAGAAAACACAACACCATTACCATAGTGTGTTTTAGTTTAAAAGGGAAGGGTAAAATATAAGAAATACCAAACCCAACGAGCGCTGTAATGACACTGATATTATTACTAAAAATATCTAAATATAAAAAAAGTGTTGTAAGGTATTAGGCCGCAGTTGTTTATTTGTAAAATGATGATTACTGTACATACTTTGTACAACCCCCTTTATAGGAATAAACAAAAAAGCTGCGTGTCTACTATAGCCACTTGCAGGGCCATTTAAAGGGTTTTAAAGACATATTTATCTTAATAATATATTGCAATATCAATATAACTTTGATCTAATTTTGATTTCAGGAAAATTTAAGGTATCGCCTGTATATCAGTGTCGGATGCCTCCTCATTTTTTTAAATACTCTTTACGATTTCGCCTCTGGAGTACACCGTTTCTCGCGATGTTGAACCATCTTTTTTAACAGACTTTAAAAAAAGGAAGTGGTTCTCAATTCATCGGAATCTTTTTTTTTATACATAGTTTGGCCCAGTAGTTTTCATTTTTTATGAAAAAATTTCCATTCCGTTCAATATGTACACTGATTACTCTGAGATTTATGATCCGATTTATGTGGTTTTTTTTTGTTCGACGCGGAATAGCTGCCATTTAGTCCTCTAAAAATCTGACATAGTTTGGCCCAGTAGTTTTCAGTTTATGAACATTTTTTATTTAAAAAAATCCATTCCGCGCTGCACATTTTGTAGGCGTACCCATAGCTAGACACTAAAAAGTAACAAATAAATAAAAAAATCTTGATTTTAAAAAACCGACTTTCTAAAACTAAAAAGTATTAAATAACTTATTTCTAAAGCTATTATTATTAATATATATTATCTTAAACATCTTGAAGTCAGTGCAAAGTAAAACATAAAAATTACTATATTTTGAAAATTGCAAAGCACCGACTTTGAGATGTTTAAGATAATATATATTAATAATAATAGCTTTAGAAATAAGTTATTTAATACTTTTTAGTTTTTGAAGTCGGTATTTTTGAATGAAGTTTTTTTTTCAGTTTGGTCTTTTCGTTGTGTTTGCTTCGTTTTGGTAAATATCTTGTATAGACATTTTTGTTTAAACATTGCTGATTTATGTAGAACATAGATGTAACTAGACGACTCTTAGTTGTTTATTTGCTATGATGACGCTTGTTGCTGCGCACCGATATCTCGATTTAATAACAGTAGGGCTGACCTGTGAGAGACGGCCACATTTGTGTGTCGTAGATACTATTAGATATTTTGTGTCGTAGATAGTATTAGATGTAAAGATAAATAAATTTATTTTGAGTACTTGCGTTTATTAGTTGAATACCTCTCTTTTGAGTTTAAATGTCATTCTTTGAACCAAATCAAGACAATAAGCTTTAATAATTGCACCAAACTTTTTAAATTAAAGTACTGCTGTCAAAAAGTTTAAATGAAATTTAGTGACGGACCCGGAATTTCGTTAACATTTGATGAAACAATAATATATTTCATTAAATGATTTTATTATTTTTATGGTTTTATTACAACTAGAGTATTAAGAACACTTGACTAATAATTCTCTACCTGTTTTAGACTATATAGTTATTCGAGATATTTTTTTTATATGCATACCCGATACGTTATGATTAGGTGTAAGAAAGACAGTAAGAAGTATACTTAATTTTTAACTTATATATATATATTTTTATGGATGCATAGGTTTGCGTTTGACCACTGTCTCACCTGATACTGAGTGATTATGCAGTCTAGGATGGAGCACACTTACCTAGAAGATACCTAGTCACCCGTGACTCGAAGATTTCAAGATTGTATTTGTCAGGACAAACAGACTCCGGCAAATTATTCCACTTTTCGGCAGTAACCAGAAGATGAAGCAAAACGCTTGGTTCTGACTGGTGGCGTTGTCACCATATAACGGTGGTGCAAACCGGTGCATCTGGTTTTCCGATGGTAAAATAGTGGTGGAGGAATCAGCTCGTGCAATTCTAAAGATCACTCCCCGAAATGTATCCGATAGAAGACAGCCAGCCCCGCGACCATGCGTCTATGCGTCTAGAGTCTAGACTCTGGAGTCGAGCGTAAAAAAGCCAACCATTGCCGACCAGCTTGCTCTTTTCTCACGGTCCCACGCATGGCCCCACGTGGTCTTGAGAGACAAACATGTATAGCAATAAATCGGCAGACAAACAATTGTATCTGAATGTTATGCAATAAAGTATATTCTATTCTATTCTATTCTATTCTATATATTGCATATTCCCAAATTCAACAAGTTACACTTGTGTTATGGGTAACATACAACAGATACTAGTAAGTATTCTGAGGCCAAGCCCAGACACCCAAACATAGTAAATAAAGAAAATCCGTTTCCGAAATTTACCATAGATTTCTATACGGCACTACACAAGCCATTCTTACACCGCGTTTTGATACAGAAAAACATCACTAGCCTTTGTTTTATTAGATAAAACATATTATTTCAACCAAATCCAGCGCCGCTCTATCATTAATTCTGAATACACGTTTCGAAGAGTACTATTAAATTATGATCAAAAACTAGATATAAGTTAGGTATGGCAATTAACGCCCTCTGTTAAATAACGCCCAAACGACATAAAACGTACTTTTATTCGAGTTAGCCACGACACGGCTCACGCGCACAAAAGAATACACTATTAGAGACCCGTCTAGCATAAAACAAAACCTCCCGACCCTCCGCCATGTCAGTAACGCGCTGTAGTTTAAGAAGCTCAGAAACGAACGTCGCTTTTATAAAAGCTGTCCTAAGGAAATTGTAAACAATTCGTTATTTTGTTATATTTCTTGTATGATTTTACATTTATTTACAGTGTAGGCAACTACCTTTCATATTTTGCTAACATTTTCACTGTGCCCAAAATAACTTAGAGAAAAATGTTCAAAATTACAGTAACAACCAGTAGGACAATAACGCCCAGTCAAACGTCTGTTGGGCGCTATTACCCTTCTTGGCGCTATTGAACTACACGTGGGCGTTTAATGTTAAAAATTATAATAATATTATATTATTAAATTTCATTTAAAAAATAAATGTGTGACAATATCAAATCTATCAAAGTAATCTTTTGTCTTAAATTATTTTTTAAATATGACCTTAAGGGACGTGTTGGTCCCACTACCTTTGGGCGTCATTACCCTTTACCGTTTAGTAGCGCCCAATGTTCGATTAGACAAGTCTTACTGTTTTTGAAAAAAACGCCTTTTATATTGTTATTTTGTACTAATGTATACTTCTGATATAGATTTTTTTTAACCGACTTCGAAAGGAGGAGGTTCTCAATTCGTCGGGATCTTTTTTTTTTGTGTTGCTTTTTTTTATGTATGTTCGCCGATTACTCCGTGATTTATGATCCCATTTACGTGATTCTTTTTTTGTTCGACGCGGAATAGCTTCCAATTGGTCCCCTAAAAATGTTACGTAGTTTGGTCCAGTAGTTTTCATTTTATGAACATTTTTCATGGAAATAATTTTCACTTCGTTCCATATGTACACCGATTACTCCGTGATTTATGATCCGATTTACGTGATTCTTTTTTTGTTCGACGCGGAATAGCTTCTAATTGGTCCCCTAAAAATTTTACACAGTTTGGCCCCGTAGTTTTCATTTTATGAACATTTTTCTTGAAAATAATTTTCACTCCGTTCCATATGTACACCGATTACTCTGAGATTTATGATTCGATTTACGTGATTCTTTTTTGTTCGACGCGGAATAGCTGCCATGTGGTCCCCTAAAAATTTGACATAGTTTGGCCCAGTAGTTTTCATTTTACGATCATTTATTTGTTCCCAGTTCTTGGGACCTATATTTTTTAAGAAGCGCGGCACCATTCGTAGGTCCACCCATACATAGTTAAACACTAAAAAGTAACAAATAAAATTTAAAAACTTCGTTTAAAAAAACCGACTTCAATAAGTAAAAAACTAAAATGTATAAAATAACTTATTTCTAAAGCTATTATTATTAATATATATTATCTAAAACATCTTGAAGTCGGTGCAAAGTAAAACATAATAAAAATTACTATATTTTGAAAATTACTAAGCACCGACTTTAAGATGTTTTAGATAATATATATTAATAATAATAGCTTTAGAAATAAGTTATTTTATACATTTTAGTTTTTTACTTTTTGAAGTCGGTTTTTTTAAACGAAGTTTTTAAATTTTATTGTTAAAAATGATTATAGCCCAATGTTTCATACTACTTTAAACGTGCTAAAAGTTTCGTAGTTTTTATGTAAAATTTTAATTAATGTCATTCCTTTTATTTGTAATAAAGAATTTTTATGTGACTGTTATGTTTTATTTGACAATAAGCAAGAATCGTGTTTTTTTTTTGCTGTCCAGCGTTTTATTTACTAAACGGGCCGGTAATTAACATAGTATTTTTAATAACGCCCATGACAGAGCTCTTAAAAATATATCATTTGCATAGAAATTATAAATAGTTACAACACTCAACTAGTATGTTTCGATTCTAAAACCTATGTTTAACATTTTTATCGCGTTATTTCTTCCATTTAATGAATACTTAAGGTAAAAATTAAGTTTTAAGTTAGGTGGGCGTTAAATGCCTCGTGTACCTTAGTAGAATAAACATTTTGGTTCAAAGCATATTTCTCCTAGCCATAGCTATCTTTGATGTTCTTAGGAGATAACGGTAGTGCCTAAAGAGAATTTTATATTAGACATTTTCTTCAAGCTGAGGATTCACGAAATCTCTCCGCAAGGCCGTTGGCGTATCAAATGTCTTTTTGTAGACATTTACGTAAGCTGAATTTCGATTTTGATACCACTTCTTGAATGATCGCTAACTTGAAATTATATTTGGCAAGAATTATTTCTGAATCTATGACATTACGTTAGTCATTTCACATCGCCTGGGAATTTAGTTCTTGTTCAAAAGACTTATTATTTCTACAGGCTACATTTCATTGGAGCTTTACTGAAGAAAACGCCAAAATAATCATTTAAAAAGGTTATATTATGCAGAAATTTATATTGAGCCTAAACTTCAAAGTATAGTCGCGTATTGCAGTTGACACTCCTTGCTCTTGTTTTATAGTAAGTATAAATTATGGTATTATAATTCACTATCTTTAGAATTCCTTTGTTGTGTTTTAAGCTAAGTTGCAAGTACTTGGTATGATATTTAGTTTAATTGTTATTGTGCCTTTTGATTATTTATTCTGTGTAGTTGCTTAATATCATAAATATAAAATTAGGTTAAAACGTGATCTCATGCGATATTCAAAGAAAAGATTTGTTAATTATATTTATGTATTTTTGTATATATTACTAGTGGGCCCAGCAAACGTTGTACGGCCCAAAAAATTATGGGACCCGATTTCAGCGCCACCCCACTCGAACACACTCAAAAATTTCATCAAGGTCGGTCCAGAGGTTTAGGTAGAGTTTAGTTACATACACACTAACACTAGAATTTTATAGATAAGGATACATTAGTGTAGTAGTATATACATTAGCTTTTGTTTCCATAGTTTTTACACGGTTTATTATTTAAAACCTAGTGTAAGACCAGACAATTTTATCTCGTATTACATTACAGTAACATCGTGTAAAAATGAGATACAAATAGCTTCTACCAATTTAATGTTAAGTAAGTAAAATAACAACAAGATGACACTAATCAATACTAGGATCATGATTCCTAGTACCTTTCTCCATGATATAATTACAGAAGAACAATATATAACCAAAGAATTTTCTTCGTTTCTCGTTGTTCTCTAATTGAAGCAAGGCCTCTCGCGCCATACTTCTCTAATGTTGTTACAACGTCTGCCATTTTTTGCTTTCATCCTTATTTTTACGCGAGCTGAGTGCAGATCTGCCTACAAGATAAGAATTATTATCTAACCAGGAAAAACACAGTCACTTAAGGCCAAGGTGCTGTCGCAGCGAGATAACATCGTAATACATACGTGACGAAATTTTAACACGCATCATAGAATATTTAATATCATTAGAATTGTACAAGTAATATAATTCTTGGATACCGAAGTACTATATATAACCCGCAAAAATGCTCTAACTAACTAATACTAATACACATTTTATATCTTTATATCACTGCTTTAATTTGACGATCCCAAAAAAATTGGACGTTTTTGAAACTCCTTACCTTTTGGAGATATTTTTTGTCTGTCTGCAAATACAATAACCACAACGTATAACGGAAATTCTGCCGAGAGGAGACGATCGTGGGACAAAAGCGACCGCTTAGTGAAATTAGCACATGTCTGATACTGGTGTACTGGTGTGAGAGATAGCATCAAGTGCCACTTCAGGTGGTTGTACAGTGCCAATGTCTTACTTTAACAACAGTGTGTGTCATCATTGACAGCGTCTTTCACCATTGACAGCGCGTACACTCTCATGTGCTCAGTTCTCCCGCCGGTTCTCTATAATGTCAATACTGCGTATAATAAGGATCTGGAGGGATTTTCTCGCCGAAGATTTCCCTATGCCCTACGGTATGAAATACTTTAAAAAGAGCACCATAAAATTTCTTCGAGAATGGTATTGGCGTTGCTGATGCCTCCGGTGATTCAAAGTTTTGTAAGCGAGTGTAATCCGGTCCATCAGATGGGCCACCTGTTTGACTGCTTCCGAATGAAGATTAAAATCGATAACATATATATTTTTTTGGTATTATAACTTTATTGATAATGGTATTGTTTTTCTACTAATTAAAAATGTAGGTATACACTATACAGGTCTGAGTTCTCTTTTGCAATGAATTTTCCTTTGCCATGTAAATAACATAAGCCATACAATTTGTACGACCTTACCTGATAGAGTGTTTTTTCAGGAATTGTTAGAACAGTATTCTCAACATTTAAGGAGCTGTGTCAGCCTCGGGCCGTTGGACAGGATATCGCGTGAACTTGACACTCTACTTAACTTTTTGCAGTGAATCAAAAAACTAAGGAAAACATATTATTAGCTATCTTAGCCACTAGTAAGCATTTCATAGATACATGTAAAACTATGTCAATGTTAGTTGTAAAGTACTGAACAAATAAATAATAATATCCCATAAACGCTCACTGCTGGGCTCGGATCTCCTTTTTTAGTAGAACAGATCCGCCACACTAGTTCAAGGCGGGTTGGGTGTATTTCACAGATCGGTTATCTTGATGTGTAAGTATTATTATATTTTTTTAGAAATCGGAAATCTTTTATTCAAAACTATGTAACACCTCAAATCTATAATATTATAAAATTCTAAACATGCTGTGTCTGTAAATTGACGCCATTTAAAAAAAATCAGTTTTTTGCATTGTCTGTTTGTCGGTTTGTCTGTTTATTCGGGATTCACGTAAAAAATACTGGGCCGATTTCGATGCGGTTTTCGCTGATCATGTAAAACGATGTGTTATATTTCTTATCCCGAGAATCCTCCGTGAAATTTCCCGGAAAAACTACTAGGAGTACCGGATCGATTTTGCTGAAATTTTGTTTAAATGTAGTTTTAATACCGAAAATGAACATATATATACTTTCCAGCCCGGGAGATGGGACAGTTTGTGGTATAAAACGAAATGGAACCTCCGGGGGCAAATGCATAATAATGTAAATACAATATAACCTGTATTAACGCCTGCGCTTTAAACAAGAGGTACGCACTACAGTTTGACCCCCGGCGCAGACGCGGGGTAAGCTCTAGTACCTAATATAGATAATAGACCTATTACCTACCTACTATGTTAGTATAATATAATATTAATTCTTTATAATACTAAATCTAAATACGTATGTTTAAATTTACTATTATAAAGACTTAAACCTAAATTATATGAGTATTATACAAATAATATGTAGCTGTTCATAGATCAAAAACAAACAAATGCACGTGTATTAAGAGAATTGCGTAAATTAAGCGAAAGGTGTGTGTCAATTTCGTATTAAGTGGACATCCATCGTCTGTGCTTACTTCTATGGGTAATGGGCTCAATTGTTATTATTGTGTCAGGTTGTAGGGTATTCTTTCGACTGAATGACTACCACCCCTGATCGTATGCCGCCACAACAACCTTCAGTTGTGTTCCGGCGTTAGTGACCAGATTCCAGTCTCCTTTAGCCCTTAATCAAATATTGGGAAATTATTTCCCACTTGACACTACCGTAAAATTTCTTTTTTATTTCTTTATTGGTAACTAATCTAACTAACTAATCAGTAACAACCTCAGGTGCAAAATAATCTTACAGGTTTTTAAATCTTTTATATGGCAACATTTTGTAGAAAGCCGCGAACTGTCTTGGTATGTCAATGTCAAAAACACAGATTGAATTTTTTTGTGATAAATCCGGTTCTCGCAGGGATTCTGAAAGTTTTTAATGAAAAAAAAACTGGTAAGTGCATAAACACAATATTCATGTAAACTAGACTTGTTTTCTGAATGCCTTATATGGTTTTTGTCCTCGTAGCATGGATATTTAATCAATTTTATTAGGTTTAATTAAGTGGGAAATAATTTCCCAATGTTTGTTCCTGCATTGAAAAAACATCAATTTCTATATATGCAATAAAGAATTTGTCTGTTGCATTATATAAGTTTCTAAATAGGTACTTGTAGACTTACTTAACTAACACGAAGTCTGCTTATATTAAAACATTATTCGTAACGTTGTTGTTTCATTTTATAACTATTCACTCACAAACAATGTTACTTTGATTGTTTTTATTTTATTATAGTAAGATGAAAAAAAACAAGCAAAGTAGGAGCAACTAACATGTATAGAATTTGTAGTAAAAATTTATCAAAAGTTGAGAGATGTTCCGGATAATGGGAAATAATTTCCCACTTAATTATATTTTGCTTTCACATACCGGAAAATGGGAAATAATTTCCCACCGCAAAACCCCCATTTCCCCCCTTTTTATAAAGAAAAGAGTTTGTTTTCGAAATCTACAGAACCCACTAACCTAAAAACCGTGACCAGTTTTCAATTTTCTCGAAAAAAATTTGTTTGATAAAGGGTTAAGAGAGCAGCAGCGTATTTGAAGCAACTTTGGTCTTGCAAATGTCCATAGGCGATGGTAACCGCTTTCCATCAAGTGGGCTGTCGACCTGTGTAATAAACTCCTCCAATAAAGAAAAATATTACACAATAAATCAAGAACCTTCTAATTTGTCTAATCCGGAAATAAATTCAAAGTTATGTGGATCCTAAATCCCTTGTCCTCTAAAACGTTCCCATAACGCTAGCAAGGTATTCACGTTAAATGCCAGCAGTACGAATTGAAATGTACGTTGCAAATTTTTGTTACAATCCACCACGTACGAACCTTAAACACATGTATTGAAAGTAAACTTTAAAAATTGCTTCCGCATACAGTAACACGGGATTACGTGGTTAGCATCTCTGCCAATGTTTTTCTTTCCTGACTCACCTGTCAATCTTTTTAGATGGTGATTTTGGAAACTCATACAAGACATACTATAATAGTTATACAATTTTGATTCATATACAACTTTTTACTAGTGTACGAGGTAAAGTAGCCAACCTTCCGGGCACATTACATGTAGAAGACGGGAGCCTGGGCTCAATTGTCAACACCATGCTAGCGTTAAATCTCGGTTGTATTTGGAGTATTTGCTTTCGAAGGTTTAATAATAATAGATTAATATACCTATTTATATGTTTCTACGTTGCTATGTTACACACATCCATGGATGTATATAACATAGTATCGTTACGTTAGTGGACGATCACTTTAGTAGCCCAAAATTCGGACCCGTATAAAATGTACGTTCGTGTGACAGATTGTCAATGAGTTTGTCGCATGTCACATCGGTTACATGTCTACTCTCTCTTCTTCTTCTTCTCTGTCACATTCTCCCAAAAATACTGATGGCCATTATTAACAATTCCACGTTTTTCAAAATTAATGGAAATACTATATCACTTTCGGTGTTTAATATTGTTACGAGTTACGCAGGACTCGAATTAAAATCCCGTTGGAATTACTATAGAGTTTATTAGAACTATACAAACACGCATAACATAAGCACAAATACAACTAGACACTATTTGTACAAACTACACGATTCAATAACACGTGCAAAGTCTGACACTATATCGCTCGTCGAATGTACCTCTTACTCGTATCGTAAACGTCACTTGACTGCCCCACCCCTCCGTTCGGGCATTGTTTTATACTAAACTGTATAATACAACAAAGGACCGCGTTCACTGAGTTAATTCGCACACGTGGCAAGCTTCGACGCAATGCAATGAGAACAAGGGTTAGTTCGACATATATGACGACCATAAAACAATTACGATAACAATAAGGTGTTTTACTGAATTACAAATTCTAAACACAAAGTGAACAAAAGAATTCCTAAATGCGGGGAGGTAATAAACTGCGCTTTACGACAGGCAGATGTGCGCATTTCTTTGTCGGTATGTACTACGATTAATTCAACCTTCTAAACTTCAATTCAACAATTGAAGAGCTGTAAAAGCACGTTCCAGCACTGTACAGATTAAGATTACCATTTATACAAAGGGCTTACTTAATTGAGTGAAAATCTGTCACTTGGTATAAAGTTTCCATAATTTGCTTACAGAATTAAACGACCGTTCGTCGATTATTCTGCTAGCTGAATATTAATGACATAAAAGATTTTGGACCTGGTAATCTGTTACAGAAATAACTATCTGATATAAACCGCGGGGTTGAAATGGCTACTATCACAGAATCGTGTTATAAAATCTATTCCTCTTGATTATAATTCTAATTTATTTTATTTAGATGCTTCATTACAGTATTAAATGGGAAATAAACTTGCAAATTAAATGTATTATCAATTACAATTATCAACAAATTGCTTCTTTTTTACTATTACAAAATTGCTTAATTGCTTGCGTTGAAGACATTATCTGATGGGACTATATTTAAAATGAATACTTTTATTGATTTTTTTACTTATTTGTATTTATATTACTTATGTATTGTCTATTCTCTTTTATATTGTTACAATTACCACGTGCTTTGCCCCAGGGGGTGCCGCCCTGGACTCGTCTCCGTCCAGGAAGCGGTACAAGGGGATGCGTCCCCGGGGCCCCAAGCGGCCACTGTCACATTGCCCCCCTTTACTCCGTGACAGTGGTGTCCCACCTTCTCCTCATCTTAGTATCCTTCATCTTTACTCCTTCCCACATACCACTTCCTATTCCTGGTTTCCCTATACGGGTTCTGTAGGTCGGGCGGCAGCCGCTACACCTAAAATCATAATTCGCCATATCACTTATGGATAGACTTAAAAGAACGCTGGGTATGGCTAGGGCGTCGCCGCAAAACGACGCGCAGGCACATCGCCATACATCTGCGATAAGTGGGCAAGGGCTACCGTGTCAAGGGCGGGCACGGCTAACGACGCGAGTCCACACCCAGACCAGGAAACTTCGCTTCGCGACGTGGAACATTGATACGCTGACCGGACGTGCAAGGGAGTTGGCCGAAGTACTCTCCAGACGGACGGTGGCCGTGGCGTTCCTGCAGGAGACTCGGTGGAAAGGCTGCAGATCCCGGTTCATTGGGAATGGCTACAAGCTGATCTATACCGGTGCTCCTGGTGTGGAAAACGTGGTTGCTGTAGTACTCTACGAGGAGTTCCAGAACAACATTCTAGAGGTGAAACGCTTCAGCGACCTGCTTATGGTCGTGTCGGTTCTTATCAAAGGGGTTGTGACCCATTTGATAAGTGTCTACGCGCCATAGGCTGGTTGTAGCGACACTGATAGAATGAGGTTCTGGGATCAGATCGGTGATGTACTGCGTGGCATCCCGTTATCACAGGGGGGTCGTTTTGGGTGGTGATCTGAACGGTCATGTGGGTGAGAGGTGGGAGGAATTTGAGCGTGTTCACGGTGGCTTTGGATACGGAAGCCGCAACGCAGAAGGGAAGGATATCCTCCGAATGTGTGCTGCTGCCGATCCTGCCATCGCGAACACGTATTTCAAAAACAAATCCAAACACTTAATCACCTACAAGAGCGGGAGGCATGCTACCCAGATCGACGACCTACTCACCAGGAGACACCACATCGGCAAAGTAGCCAACTGCAAGGTCATACCCGGAGAGAGTCTCACTGCACAACACCGTCTCCTTGTCATGGATCTCTGCCTGAAACCCAAAGACAAACCCGTTGAGCATTGTCGACACCAAATTAGATGGTGGCTGCTTGATGAAGGCAAATCCCAGGAGTTCGCTTCAGCATCCGTCGAGATGTGTGTCGGAGCTGACAGCGAATTAGTCCAGTGCCACTGGGATAAGATCCAAGCAGCCATTACTAAAGCGGCAAATGCAGTGCTGGGTGTGTCTAAGCGTGGTCGCAAGTGTGACAAGGAGACTTGATGGTGGAACGACACAGTCCAGAGGGAGGTTAGGGTGAAGAAAACCCTGTTTAAAAAGTGGCAAGCGTCCAGGCCGCAAAACGTGCCACTAAAAGAGCTGTAGCCGGAGCCAGACGTGACCACTTTCGATCGTTGTACAATAAGTTGGAATCGTCTGAGGGGCAAAAGCTCATTTATAAGTTGGCCCGTTCCAGGATCAAAGCGGCACTGGACATTTCCAAGTGCCGCTGTGTTAAAGATACTGACGGCAACCTGTTATGCGAGGACCTCGCGGTGAAGGAGAGATGGCGCTCTTACTTCCACGAACTGCTAAATAAGTAGCACAAAGAGGTACAGCCACCGAACCTCCCTCCGAATCAAGGACTAGTGCCACCGATAACGCCTAATGAAGTCCATATGGCTCTTCGCTGCATGCGGAATCGGAAAGCTGTCGGAGCCGATGGAGTCCCCATCGAAGCCTGGAGGGCGATGGGTCCTCGTGGTGTGGGTATTTTAACAAATCTTTCAAAAATGGATATTTCCGAACTACAGCTACGACAAACCTAAAACTTTGTAGGAATATCTCTATTTGATACATTATGGTCAACAAAAAACATATTTTATCAAATTTTACTTTCAAAGGCGATTGCGGGGGGGGGGTCGTAATATCTATATATATAAAAATCAATGCCACTTTTCGTTGTAATTTTATAACTTGAGAACGACTTTACCGATTTTGATGAAATTTTGTGTGTGTGTGTTTGAGTGGGTCCCGGGATGGTTTAGATCCACAATTGGAACCGGTAGGTGGCGCCGAGATCGGGTTCTACAATCGTCCTAATAACCTGGAGTGATTTTGGTGATTTTGTTTTTGTGTGTTAGAGTGGGTCCCGGATGGTTTAGATTCGCAATTAGAACCGGAAGGTGGCGCTGAGATCGGGTTCTAGAATCCTCCTAATCACCGGGAGCGATTTTGGTGATTTTGTTTTTGTGTGTTTGAGTAAGTTCCCGGATGGTTTAGATTTGCAATACGGTACATGACAGTGTGAAAAATATAGGCTGATTTTAATTTATATCGTAGATTACGATCTAAACATGACAAAAATAAATCGTTTTAATTAAATTAACTTATATTCGTTTATATTTTTGAGAAATAAAATTGTGATATTGCAGCCATTAGTCACGTGACAATGAACGCCAATCAGAGCGCGTGACGTCTTACGGTGCAAAACACAACAACTTGTTAATAAGTTCTTAGTGAAAATTCATCATTTTTCAGTACTTTCGCTGTAAAGTAATGGTATTCCCATTGTTATTACTGTGTTCATACGACTATAACAACCAAATACAATGGAAGCCGGGTTTATAAAGGCAAATGCCAATAATTTGCCAAAAATCGATATCGTGATTCTGGATTTCTGTTTCGCAAATAACACCAATTTCTGCTCTGCAGAATATCGTAATGTTAAAAATTCTATGTAAGTATATAACATTAATCAATAGCACCTAGTGTTAAAATTGTGATTAAGATATATAAAGTATTTTTAATACATAAATTCATAATTATTTTTTAGGTTATGATAATTTAATATTAGTGAAAGCTGATGCTAATAGTAACATTTCTTTTGTAGATCATCGCGAGCATCTTATGGAGATGATACCATAAATTATGTGAAATTGAAACGTGTAGCAAACTCCTTTATTGTAAAGTGTAAAATATGCCCTGAGCATAAAGTGCTATCAAAATTATCGTCATCGCAAGAGTGAAGAACCAACATGCACTTCTACGGATTGTTATTGGAAGAAATCGAACTATCACAACTGTGAACCACTTTAAAATATGTAGTACTACGTCATATTACATACATAGGTATGCTACATAGCCCTAGTTTACCATTAAATTCAAATGTACTCATAAGTTTTTAGGACAAAAGGAGTTTTAAGGATTGTGCATTATTTAAATATCAACATAATTTTGTTCTCAGGGATACAGTGCTTTAATGTATCAACTTGTTTTAAAATATAATGAAAAATGTTGTGAGTCATTTTGAAGAAATATCAGATGTTGTCATTATTTTTTTTTTAAAGGAAACAAGAGAGCAGTTTAAAAGCAGTCTTTGTCATGAATTAAGATATGGATGGATAACACAGCATCACAGTCATTTGAAGTAAGTAGATGCAAAACCCGAGAAAATTTGGAGCTGAAACTACATAAAAATTGAAGAAATGTGATTTCATATCAAGTCAACAATATCCAATGATTGCTGGTTCACCGAATAGTACATGTGAGATTGCATAGTAAAAATTGTCTACATTACAAAACATATCCAAATTATAATAAAGATGGGAAGCCAAAAACAAACATGCTTAATTACAAATATAAATGATTTGACTGCTATGGAAACATGTATACTTGGTGTAAAAAAAAATTCTTAACTTTCTGTGTAGCAATTGGTTATGAATATATTAATGTTATTACCGACAGTTGTTAACATTTTGAAAATGCCATGTGTACCCATCACACCATGTGTATAACAAAGCTTATAAAGTAACCACTAGGTAGTTTCTGATCTCATCATTTTATAATAAAATAAAACTAAATTATTTTGAAGTTTTATTTAATGAGGCGATCTTATAAATGAACTAAACTATATGCTCTAGGGTAACTAGGTTAGTTCATGACTATTTAAAGCCGGTTGCTGTATCTTACTATTCACTCACTTGCCCTACTATCAGTTGGATTTTGACATTATTTGTATGGAGCTTATGTCAAATTTTAAGTGATGATAAGGTAAATGAACTTATGATAAGATATAAGAACCAGCCATTAGTGAACTTATCATCTATAAAGTAAAATTCTTCATAGAAAGGACATTTATTTACATATTTTTGATTTGTATGAAAGATTTGATCTGGATATGTTGAGTTGAATGATGACAGTGAGGACTCTGTGTGGGATACGGATGAAGTATATAAAGACAGAGTGTAAAAGTGTCTTCTTCCATCATTAATTTCTTTGAAATTTTGCTTGTACTGGATCCAGATGGCCTTAATATATTCACAGAATATTTCACATAAAATGGAGATGTAGAAACTGATTTTTGTGAAGACTAGTGATGATGTTGTCTGGTCCCTTAGCTTAATACTGCATTGAGTAGATTTACTTCTATATTTATGTGTTATCTGTACTTAAACAGATTTATTTGCTGTTGTAAACCTTCTTCCTAGGGTAAAACTGAAAATAAATTAGCAATATTATTATTAGATTGTTTCAAGAAAATTAAAAATGGAACTACAAATACCACTATTAATGTAAGTACCTATGTGTTGGAAGTATTTTGAAGAATTAAACTAGCATCAAAGTATACATGGTGGAATTAAACTGCTACAAGTTCGCTTTCTTCTATCTGACTTACAATCAAATTTACTAGGTAAATAGCCTGATTTGAAACGTAACTGTGATACAGATCCCATTTTTTGATATTATACGTAATTTTCCACATCGTTTGGGAATGTAGAATTAAAAATAGGGCTGATAAACACTTACATCAAAATGATCTTCACAAAAATGTAAACACTTTCTTCTTATTTGTTTACCCCTTAGGCACGTTATTAAACAGTTTCTGTGGTGTTTTGGTTGTTGTAATGATACATTGCGGTACTAAACAGTGCTTGTTATAATTAGCATCCACTTTTTATTACTTATTTCTTAAACTTTTGATAACACTTCAACGAAACAGATGTTTGTTTTGCACCCTGTGACGTCATGCGGGACGCCATGACAGCTTGACGCGTTTTTGTGACGAAATGTCAAAATGTTTCTAAAATTGCTAAATTAAATGTTCATGTTGTTTTTTGCTGAAATATTAATATTTTGGCTAAAATAGACCATAAGGCTCAAAATAAACCTATTTCTCAAAAAATGACAAGTACCGTATTAGAACCGGTAGGTGGCGCTGAGGTCGGGTTCTAGAATCCTCCTAATCACCGGGAGCGATTTTGGTGATTTTGTTTTTGTGTGTTTGAGTGGGTTCCCGGATGGTTTAGATTTGCAATTTGAACCGGTAGGTGGCGCTTAGATCGGGTTCTAGAATCCTCCTAATCATCTGGACCGATTATGGTGATTTTGTTTTTGTCTGTTGAAACAAAGTCTTTTAGGAATTCAGAAAATATGGCGGTACGAAGTTCGCGGGGTCAGCTAGTATATTTATATGGATTAATATATTATCACAAAATGAAACTCATATAAACAATTTCGTGTATTCAAAATATGTGAACTTGAAAATTACAAAGGGACCTCACAATGATAAACATACAAATACATTAATTTAATAGGTAATCTCACACAAATTGTTATACTTCACAAGGTGACTCGGCAACTTGAGGGTCGAATAATTATATTAAAGCGTGAACGTAATTATTTCGGATTGGTGTAAAGGCGTCTAGATTAATTGACAAATAGAAAATTAACAAAATAATGCATTCATCCATTTCTTATTTCGAAGCTTATATTATAAAGAGAATGGACGAATAATACACTATTAGACAGTCGTTCATTGAAAAACGTAATTCTTAAAACTCTTAAACACTACAAGAATAGATAGCGCTACGTCTCATTTTTTAATGTTTTGTTATTGACATTTTTTTACCAAATCATCCAATCATTGAAAAATAAAACTTAATAACACACTTAATTTTTGGGTGGTTTAGTCTAACATTTTTTTTAATAACATAACATTTTGAAGCCATAGAACTTAGAAGTAATCTGTAGCGCCATCTATTCATGTAAGATCTAAGTATAATTTGGACTTACGTTTTATACTACATTTGCCCGACTGGATGGCTACCATCCCTGGTCTAAAGTATGTCGCCATAACAACCTTGAGTTGTGTTCCGGCATTGTTGACCAGGTTCCAGTCTCCCTTAAGAGAGCAGCAGCGCATTTGTAGCACCTTTGGTGTTGCAAATGTCCATAGGCGATGGTAACCGCTTTCCATCAAGTGGGTCGTCTGCCTGTCTGCTGAACTCGTGCAATAAAAAATTTAAAAAAAATACTAGGCTATTTTCGTTTCTAGTATTACTTTTAGATTTTACTCATTATTATACCAAACGTCGCTTTACCCATAAGTATTATTCTAAACCTGCAAGTGAAAGACATGAAACTATCGGTATAAAAGCACAATAATATTAGGTATATAATACATAGTTATGTGCTTTCTATAACAAGTATATTGACGTATGATATTGTTTTCTAGAAACAACGTAGTTTTCCGGGATATGGATTTGAAGTTCATTCGAGGAAAAGCGTAATTTGGTGATCGACGTTATGATAAAAATATCCTATTTTTTATAGTCTGTATAAGATACGAATATTGGTACAATACGCCCTTTTTCCGCCCACTCATAATATATGTCAAAACGTCTGTATGCCAAATGTCTTATATTAGATGTGTTATGGGACTCGGCCACTGTCATGTAGTGTCAAAACTCCACGTAAACTGACAACTGATAAAGGTAAGGTTGACAGAATGGACCGATAGTTGGAATTCCAAATCTAAATTATTGACAATGGTCATACATGTCAAACAGTCCGAATTTGTTGAAGCACGGATTCAATGTTGTATTACTTATGTGGATAGAGTCTAATTGTTGGTTATTATGTCTGTGCCGCAGTCGAATAGTTTTATTTTGTCTAGGCATGTACAGAATATTGCACATTATGTCACAGCTATATTTCTCAAAAAATACTAGATCTATGTTGATGATATTTAGTAGTGTGTGACTATTAAAACAGTCGGGAAGTTTAACCCCCGTTAGTCGAAAGACCTTCCATGTTTGAGGCGCCCTGGTTGTGTTGGTTTGACTAATGTCCTGCGACTCTGGCTTTAGTTTTGGGAAACAAGTGAATTTAGTGGGTACTCGGCAGTCGTTGCGAGTTCTATAATACTATCCAAACTAATATCTTTTACTGCGACCGCTGTGTCCTGGTACGTTAGAGATCTAATTTCCAAGCTGGTCTTCTGCTTATTTTGGACCGCAAATGTAAGATTATATCTCGGACAGATCAAAATAATTGTAGTTTATGATAACAAATGGACGGATTTCTTTCGTGACGTGTGATATTAAGAACCCTTGTTCGCTTTTATTCGAAGTACTAGTTATAGTTTTATCAGATGTCTCCACTCCAAATCATTGACAGCAGTTGATTCCCACTTCTTTCAGCCAAGGTCAACATTTTCCATGTGCCTTTTGAACACATATTTTTATCGTCAATGCTGTCTATCTTATTTTCCTTTGCTCTACATTAGCTTCATACTACATCACTTTGTTTTAATCTGTATATGCAAAAAATATTTCCACCTCAATATACACTAGAGACTCTTGTTTAAGAGGATTATTAAAACAAAGTCCCACGAGAAGCAACACCTACGACAAATTGTGCAAGCAGCATCACAATTTCAATAAAGGTACGTAATAAAGATAAAGAAAACATGACAAACTTCCCAATGATGCGTTATATTATTCATACACGAGGGTTGATGCCTGAAGCTACGTGCTCAGAGACCCGATTCCGTTATTCGACAATATCGAGAAGCTATGATTTATTGTGGATTATTATTTCACCGACTATTTATATAGTTTTGAAGGCGACTATATTTGGGCACTGTTCGGTTCTTGCCTAGTAAAAGGTAGATAGAACATCGCTCCATCAATTCTACTGTCTACCCTCATTCTGTGTGAGGTAACGGCTAACGCTACAGGGTATACGTAGTCATCTTAGACAACGCTTCCTGTCTTTACATACAAATTATTCATTAAATTATTGGGATTACTCGCCGTGCCAAGAACTTTCGTTATACTTAAAACTAGTAAAAACGGTAAGCTCTAAAGCGAAACCATAGTGCCCTGCGCTGTTCCTGTATGCTATGCTATGTTCTGGTTAAAACCGAGCCAAGAAATGGCGAATATCAAGGTTGGTGGAGCGTCTACTCTTGTAGTGCAAAGAACTAGGTCATATCTCTCCCATACAGTCCACCATGGTGTTAAAGCCGAAATTATGAATATTTGTGAATATAAATGATCTATTAAGAAATCACCCCTTTGCCTAAGTTTTCTGTTTGACATTTTTTCACAGAAATTAATCCTTACAGGTTACACTATAATTTGGTATAATAATTTGGATGCATTTATTTCTTCAAATTCAGCTGATTCGATTTCTAATTGATTAATCTAATTGACCTAATTGATTTTTATAAATCGAATGTTACCGTTTTATTTTTCATCGAAATCGGCTTCAAGACACCTTTGAATATTTTTGGCTATTTCGTGTAGTTTAAGATGCCTTGAACCAACGATTACCAAAACAAGTTCAGGAACGTCTTTTAAACTAACAAGTTAAATAAAAGCTTGTAAAAAGTTCAAAATAGTAAATTAAGATTACCCTCGCGGCTTTTCTCATATACATTTGCGTATAATATAATATAAGCCTATCGATAGAGCTCAGGGACTATTGGAGTTTCTGGTATACAAAAACTTTGTTCATCTTCTATGTGGCTCCTTAAGTAAACAGAAGATAAACATCCATAATTTAAAAAAAAGTTATGGTTTAGGCACGGTTTCATATATACCGAAATGTATATGAATTTAAAACAATAGTTTTTGTGTAACACTCGCAATATTACTGGTAAGATTCGTAGAATTACAGACTTGTCGAAGTAAATTACTACATACGTGTAAAACTAACATAAGTAGTGTAAAGTAAGGACGATGTACAAAGGCAAGTTGAACTTCAAAAGAGTTTTGTTTTAGCAAACGTAGTTTAGGTTATATAACCTATAACGGTAAGGTAGAGCTGCCACCAACATACAAAAAGAAAATAATACGAGATTGTAAACCAAATTTCAAAAACAAAAAATATAAACCAACAAACATTTAAACAAACTTGTTGTAGCATAATTATTTAAATTATAAGTTCGAACATCATTAAGGTTCTGTTGTCATAGACTTCTATTATCACAGATTTCGCCAAGGCTACTCTGTTAATTTGACTTTAACAATACACAAAAGAGTATATATCCGTGTGTGTGTCATATACATGGTAGGTGTGTAATCTTTTTTATTGATTTAATGTATTTTTTATGCATAATTAAAAAAAAATATTAGCATTCGTCGCTTCTTCTCTGTATAAACTATAAGTGTGTGAAATTTCATACTCCTCCGTCCCCGCAATTTTCGTAAAAAGGGGTACAAGATTTTTCATTCACGTATATAATGATTGGGTTATCATTATATTAATACATTAAGTTAACGTTAAGCAAGTTACTTTTGTATTATTTCTAACATACAACGACAGCTCTGGAATTGATCCCAGAAAAGAGAAAATAACGAAAATTGCGTTTGCTAAATTTATTCTGCCAAAAACCGAACCCTGAAACTCTGTATCCAAGGGAACTACGCGGGTCAAGTTTATTTTTCAATAGGTGTGCGGCTAGTCATACAACTGAGATACTTTATACATCTTATAATCTTACAAAATATTATTTGTTATTCAAACAGTAATTGACATAATTTCTATGATGATACTTTAAAAGTAAGTGATAAGATGCTATTTTAATACATTGTACTTTCATAAGTAATTAATGTTAGATTTTACTATAAAAATGTCAACATTTCCTTTATTTATATTACACAGAAAAAAATCGAATTTAAAAAGCAAATTCAGGTGCGACCAACGGTTTGTAAAAATATAGAAAATAAGAATATTCAATTTTAACAATACGTGCCTACGTTTCTACAGAAAATATACAGTATTTTTTGTGCTTTTCAAAATAATTTCCATTGCCAAACGGAATACAACTTCTCATGCTTCCACCGCAAACAATGTTAGAGAAAAATCGATAGGTTTCCAATCAAGCAGTTTCCTGATACGAGAAAAGGCAAGGCAAGCGTGGTAACAAGAAACTCACCGTAGATTTATTCCCTCGAGACATTCAATTGTACATATTCAAATAGGCGTAGAAGTTACATCGGCTTGTGCGTGCAATCGAGTGAAAAATTAGGGCCGAGTAAGAAACATGTACATTCTAAATTGAAATCTGTCTCGGGGTTTTGAGATACCGTGGCTTGGGTGCAAAACATAAGTGTATAGCGGTAATTAATCAATTTAAATCGTGAAAAAATATTGCCGATTACGAACTCCTTCATATAATAGTTAATTTTAATGACATTAGTTTGTGCTTTCCTACAAGTGTTCTACTCTAGTCATTTAATTTTGCAATCATAAGACAGAATTAAAAATAATAACGCATGAGTTTTATTTTCAATTTCCCCTGACTTACTTTTCATTAGCCGCAATTAAAGAATATTAAACAGAGGCTGATCATTATGGTAACTACAAACTATGGACATTCATAACATAAATGTTGCGTTTATATGCCGTTAAAATTTAGTGTAAATTTAACAAAAAAAATCTTTATCTCTGTTGTCTGTTAAGGTAAGAAGCATTATCAATAATATTATAAAATTTCAATTTTATAATATTATTGATAATGCTTATTAAAAAATGCATATTAAAAAAAATAAACTGGAATAGACTATATAAAGGATGGAGAACACGATGCAGTTCTTTTTTAGATTTCTTGCCTGTGTTGTCGGTTTGTCTGTTTGTTCGGGATTCACGTAAACTAAAAATAAAACTAAAAATTAAAATTCTTACACTTAAAAACTGCGCTACTTTTTATCACAGGAATCCCGCGGGAATTTTTTGTATGAATTATTTAAAAAAGTCAGATAAAAAATAAAATGTACGTGTGTGTAGTTCACACGAAACAAAGTGGCACAAGGGGTGGGAAGGATTTTAAATTTCATGATGGCACATTTAATATATTTAATAATATTTTTTTATTATAATATATTTTTAGGCTTTAAAACACAAAATTTGAAGTATTAACTAAAAACTTCAAAACATTTCCAACTCTATCTCTATGGGCATAGTGTTTAAGTTATTAAATATGTATCTTAATTATTTAAATTAATTATGATTATGTGTTTTATCTCATTCTCCCGTTGGCTTAATCTTACAGATTTATGTGCTTATCTCTTTTTAGTATCACTTTTTCGTTTCATCGACTTTCAAATCACAACGATGCTAAAGAATTTTGACTTCAAAACTTTTCGAATTCCAATGCGATTTTTTCACTGGTCGATAGCAAATTTTATTTTATAAGATGTGTGATATTTTTTATCCTGGAAATCCCGCGGAAATTTTCCCGGGAGCGGTTTGTAGTTGTTTGGGTACACAAAAATTAGCTTATTCAGACACAGTGTTCAATAAATCTCACTTTGTAACCCGGGAATCCCGCGGAAATTTGAAGTCAAGGATGAACAAGTCACGGGCATATCCTAACTTTAGCATATAATTATTAAATTCTTTTCGCTGTTAACTTGTACCAAATATAATACTACCCGTTATTTTGCGAAGTGAGTTTTACGCTGTGAATACATAATTCAGGAAAACCTTCTGTGTGAGGTTTTGACTCTGTTTTTTCTGTAACCTTTTCTATTTCGAATGAAAAGTTGAACTGGATGTATTCCCAATTAGCAAGTAATTGTTGGTTTTGCAACCTATATAAGGCTGTAGTATGTAACTTGTGACAGGCATTCAAAAGCTAATTTTCTTTCTTATCGGGCCAAGCACTGTAACCTGTTGCCACAATTTTTGTTTTGAATGAATTTCAGTAAGCAAATGTTGCCTTGTAGCTTAACCCTATAGTCGTACTTGAACGGATTTTAAAACAATAAAACGACTATACTTGTTTTTCAAATTCAAATCACGATTCTAAAGAAATATCACTTAAAAAATAAAAAATATATAACCACTATTGCAAATACCTAAAAGCTTACAATTTCTATAGAATTTAAGATCTGTTTTCTATTGCGAAGCTGGGAAACAGGGAGATGGCTCGGCTGATGGTAAATGTTGACTACAGGGATGGTTACCGTTGACTACAGGCGTTTACAACACCAGGGGCGAAAAACCAACGCCAACCAACCTATAGAATTAAGCTAAGTTTCTAGTGTTTATACCATGTTTGTTCATAAATTACCGAGTTTTGTTTACCTGAAAAATTATCTCGAATAGGTTCCAAAACAGCTCAATAGATTTCAATTAAAACAGTGATTTATCCAATACCAGCTGTTGCCATCGGCTTCATAAACATGATTTATGCGTGGAATATGACCTTAAGGATAATACGCGAGAATTATTTGTTAACACGTCTGGTGGTTAGAAGAAAGAAGGTATAGGAATATAAGACACTACGTAACGTATATCTATAATATTATAAAATTCTATAGGTGGCGTATCTTTACATTAAAGCTATTAAAAAAAAACAACTGGAATAGACTATACAGATAGACGGTGGAGAACACTTTTTCAGTTTGTTCGGGATTCAGGTAAGAAGTACAGAGCCGATTTCGATGCAGGTTTCGCACATTCACAACAATGTCTTAAGACTTAAAATCAAGCGCTGATTTTATTCCGTGGTTTTTTTTTATGATTTAAAATGGCCAGATTGAAATAAAAAAAAATCCAATGTGATCTTTTCACTGATTAATAGCAAAATGTGTGAAATTTTTTATCACGGGAATCCCGCGGGAATTTTCCCTAGAACAGTTGAAGTTGTTCGGGTGCCTAAAATTTAACTTACTTCGATACAGTTTTCACTACAACGATAACTTAAATTTCTTTTTTAACAACTAGTACCAAAATTCGCCACTAGATGGATCTATCTAAGAAGGAATATCTAATATTATTTAAATCAAACAAAAACGTCAAGAACAAAACTTCAAACAATAGATATGGAATAGATAAACGCCTAATATTGGTCAGTTAAGTTGAACCTAGTTTAACTAACGTACGATGATGTGTTCAAAAACGCAATTTTATAAGTTATTAAACCGATAGCGCTAACGAAGAGATAAAATACAGTTAAAATTACCTCAGAAACCGGACATTAACAAGGTTGTTTTAAAAAATGAAGAATAATCGATACAAGCGACATCTTAAACGTACTAGAGGATAGTTTTATCCATCAAGGCAACAAAGTTTTACTCGTCTATCATTTTGTATTTGTACATAACTGTTTTATAATTTTATATTTTCAAAATCAAGCTCAACAAAGTTTTCGTTTAGACGTTACATAACTCCTTAATCCGTTTATATCTTCAAAATAAAATTTATCTCCTAAATTTAATGTCTACACAGCATTGCTATATTTCATGGCCAAAACTTAGTTACCAACAGCAATTACATATGTGCTTGTCACAGAGGAAGTTAGCAAACATGACTTTGATGTTAGCAACCCAAGGGATACTTGTACTACTAATTAAGCTAATTTCCTTTGAGATTTAATTGCAAAGGTAATTTTATTTAATATATAAATGTACCGTTATTTATTTATGTGAAAAAGTCAAATAAACTCGAGAACCGTCTTCGTCGGCAAGGAAACGAGATGTCAGAAATACGTCATAAATTTTAAATATTTTACGGGTAGGCTTTAAGGCCTAATCTAAATAAACTATTACTAGACCCCATTGTCGAGCTCTTACCTAAATAATACCTAAATACAGTTTTATTTTAATATTTTTCCATATATACCATACATACATATTATTAATTTCGCTAATGTTTTAAGTCTATTTGAAAGTTTACCTCGAATATGATCCAAAACGATTTCATAGTGATTTCTATGAAAATGACTTAGGAATTTTATCTTTATTTTTCTTGTTTTTCATTTCGATGTCGTGAAAAGTTTAGAAGATTTGAAGAAAACAAAGGCGCGCGCGAGTAAAATATAAAGAAAGAAAGTTAAGATTTTTTTTTAATAGAGACGTATTCAATTTGCATACATGTATTGAAATATATATCATATTTGGATATTTGTTCGCCGCATTTTTAGGAAACAAGGTTTTCAATCATCTTATTGCTGTGTCGGAATTAAATCCGACAAGACTCTGATTTCCATCTGATTTCTGATTGCTAACAATAAAAATGCCGCGATACCAAAAGACCGTTTTTTTGTTAAACTAATTTTACAACAATTTAATTAGTAAACGATAACATATAAACCAACAATAAAATATTTTGTAAACTTTAAATTAAAATAAATAAATATGCCGCATATAGCTATGTCCGCATAGCTAGTAAATCAATAAAAAAAAATAGCACCACAAGATCCCCTAAATTAAAAAGCTTTTAAATCCTATCCATCACATCGATTCATGCCATAAGAGCAACACATATCCCCTAAAACTTATACAGCACATTTTCCCAGTCATCCATCAACGTCCCTAGAGCTAGAACGCAGCGTCAAATGTGCAAAATCCAGTATGTTACTATCCTGAAAAATATGACGTCACGAAAATTTCTACCGTAAAAATAAACTGTAAAAGCCTGTGACCAACAACCGGTGACGGGTTTTATAGAGTTTTTGGGTTCCGCAGTCAAATTTCACAAAGGCAATAATTATAATTCAATAATCAATCCATGTATGAACATATGAATGTCATCATGTTCAATGAGTGTACTGTTTGTTACATTTATTTTACTCAAAAATTTATAAGTGTTAGTGGAAGTTCACTTTATATGATCCGTTATAAGAAGTTACAGTACAGTAGTACACTAAAACTTCGAAAGGCGTAAATAAAACTTGCTACTTTCAAAATAGAATAGAAATGCTACAACATTGCAATGAATAAAACTTGATAAACACTTTCAATGGAAATTGATTGGAATAAACTACGATGATCAGTTTTTGAGCTATATTGTCAGTTACATTCTATTTTAAGCTTGCGTGACCTAACAGTAAAAGTAATTGGCGATTGTAAATACTGCGGGATCTTTTAATACGAAGACGAACCCTGTCCGATTTTATATATTAATTTGCTGGTATGCTTTAATCTAGTTTTATGTTTGTTTCAACGAAATGCTCACTGACTAGGTTTTTTACGAGTATGTCGGTACTTCCGTATGTTTGTACCGGCTAAACTCAATTTCTGAATGTATTGATTTCCCTAACAATTAATATTAGACTAAGCCGTGCTAAACGGCGCTTGATCAAGTTTACCCAATATACCATAAATAATGTGCAAGATTGAAATGAAAATGTCTTAAGTAATAGGAAAAATTATAGTAAGTCAAAAACTATATAGCATTTCTTATTTTTCAGACAAATTTCAATGAAATAAGTATTATATAAGTTCTTTGATAAAATAATTTTCTACAAGTATTTACATCATCTAAAGTAGTATGAACCGAAAAATAAAAACTTATTTCCCATGGAAATTGTTAGAAGAGTTCACATTTTAAAACTTAAAAAAATAAACTTTCTATCTTTGACATAAACGCAAAAAGTCGTCAGCGACATGTAAACAAGTACAAACAAAAAAAGAACGTTTAGAAACCAAACATCCCTTTCTGCAGTTTACGTCGCAAAAAGCTGTGACCCGACCCAATGGAAAACGGTTCGTTAAACACTAATTGTGATTAATTAAATGTGAACATGAACCATTTCTTGAAATATATCTGTGATGAAAATGTATCCCTTTTTATATAATTAATGGAAAGTATACAAAAACATAATATTTTGTACGTTCGCTGATATGATGAATGAATGATTTTACTTTATTGTTTTTACTACTGACCAAAGTGTTCTTATAAATCCATGAGGCCGTGAATCTCTATAGAGACAGACAAGCGTGAGGCAGACACCACTCCCCAGTTAGGGATACCCACTAAAACCCCTGGGTGTTCCGTCTTCCACCTTTTGCCAGGGCTACGAGTCTGTGACCTAACCTCTCCGCAGCCCAGGCAGGCGTGGGCCTCGCGAGGCCTCTTCCACTGCCGGGGGACTACTTTAGTCCCCTGGGATCTGCAAGCTCTTTAGGCGTGGGGCGGTCTGTAACTCGCCCCACGGGAGGAGAGGTGAGCGCGCGCGGAACACGCCACGCCCCCATCTCGACGGCAATGAGGCAGACACCAAACTCAACCATGATTTAACGCTAGGATGATGATGACTGATTTCAAAATAAATGCCAATATTTAAGTGAAAACTGTTTTTTATGTGATTTCTATTCATAAATGGCCATTTTTTTATCAATCCGACTAAGTTATAAGTTTGTCTCCGATAGGTTAATATTTCAGGGAGTCAAACATGAATTTTACATTAAATTCACGTGTAGACTTTGTCTCACGGTTAAAGTGCTACGTCAAATAAAAATGGAACTAATCACACAGATGAACTTAGCCACGTTATTATGTTGTTTTTAGCAAGTTTTAATATAAATATTAAATTATATTATTATTCTATTTAGTAATGATATTAAATAGGAATCTTTAAAATTATTATCTTTCTAAAGCCGAATTTACATTACGAAACTAGTTTCATGCATGATGAAACTAATTTCATGACACTACTTGCAGTACCTGTGAAACTGGTTTCATTGAAAATAATAGTGTCTTGAAAGTGGCTAGCAAGAAAGCATCTGGGTGCGACACCGTTAGTTTCTGAATTAGCAGATGAAGATCCTGAGAGCTAAACAAACTATTTTCGAATGAGTGAAAATAATTATTCATCTCCATTTTTGTATTGAGGGTGTTTCGGATCCTAGAGACACTCATTTCGCTGGTATTCATTAATAAATTTTATATTTTTATCAGCTATCTAACGTTGGTTTGACATTTTCCGCCCTTACCACGAGTAAAAAACACACGTCCTATCAGCGCAGGCGCTTTGGCGACACTAGTTTCGCATCGCGTTTATACGACGACATTAATTGCATGACACTAGTTTTATCCAAAAATCGCGCGCGACACGAAACTCTTTCAGTGTCGTGAAATCGATGCATGCATTGTAAAACTTGACGTTTACACGTGAAATTGTTGATAAAATTAATGTCACGGAACTATTTTCATGCCACTAGTTTC
The DNA here is from genome assembly GCA_949752895.1 of Dendrolimus pini. Lineage (NCBI taxonomy): Eukaryota > Metazoa > Arthropoda > Insecta > Lepidoptera > Lasiocampidae > Dendrolimus > Dendrolimus pini. The sequence continues at coordinate 18,331,375 of OX457124.1, forward strand.
GTAATTAACGACTCCATTATTGGAGAACAACATGGATTTGTAAAAAAACGTTCTACGTGTACAAATCTCATGTTGTTTACAAACTATTTATTTGAGAGTATGGATGAAGGTGTGCAAGTAGACGCAATATACACAGATTTCAAGAAGGCTTTCGACAAGGTGGACCACCAGAAACTATTAGAAAAGCATGCCTACAATGGTATACGTGGCAATTTATTAAGATGATTTGTTTCATACATCACAAATCGCTCTCAAAAGGTGACCCTTCTCGGTAATTTTTCTGAAGTTACCTTCACTACCTCAGGAGTTCCCCAAGGATCAATTCTAGGTCCTGTATTATTTATTATCTTTATTAATGACATTAGGTCCTGCTTTCATTATACTAAGTTCCTACTTTATGCCGATGACTTGAAGGTTTTCCGTCGAACATACACACATAATGATTGTGTTCAAATACAAAAAGATTTAGATCGCCTCACTTCATATTGTCTGAACAATCATATACTTTTAAATATAAATAAATGCAACTCGATAGTTTTTACAAAAAAAGTTAATAAAATTAATTATACTTACAAGCTTATGAACGTGTCCCTCTCTCAAACTGAAAACGTCAAGGACCTTGGGGTGGTGTTGGATAGTAAACTACATTTAGATATTCATACACAACAGATTATTCGAAAAGCTAACAAAATGATGGGTTTTGTTAGTAGAACAAGTAAATTCTTTAATAGGCCACGGACATATCTTTATCTTTATAACACGATTATCAGACCTCAAGTCGAATACGCCACTCAAGTATGGAATCCTTTTTATAACAAATATACAGATCCTATTGAACGAGTTCAAAAAATATTTCTACGTATAATGTACTATAGGTGTAGTAGCGGCCATCTCCCATACTCTGAATTACTACCTCAATATAACCTACTGTCACTCTCTAATAGACGTCTTTTACTGGGTGCTATGTTGCTTTATAAATTTTGTCACAATTACATAGATTGCTTGCCTCTTACTAACACTATTTGTTATTGCGTCCCAAGGACAGTGCTTAGACGCGCGGTTAAAATTGGGCGGCTTTTTTCTACGACTTCCTGTCGTACAAACGCAGGACTTCGTGCCCCAATGTACCAACTCGTCAACAACTACAATATATATTTTGAAAACATCGACATATTTGCACTATCCTTGGGTGCTTTTAAAAAACATGTCATTAACGCCATTAAGGACCAAACAATGTAATTATCTGTCTTTTTTTTCTGTCAAATTGTATATCTGTTATTTTTATCCTCCACACATAATTAAATGTAAATTATGTATATAAGCGTGCTGATTTGTTGCTTTTGATTGAGAGTGTGAAAGTGAGTGTGTGTGTGTGTGTGTGTGTGTGTGTGTGTGTGTGTGTGCGCGTGTGTGTGTGTGGGGGTGTGTGTGTGTTTGAATTGTATTTGTTCCGTTTTCCTTTAAAAATTGTACACTACCACATTGATATTCGTGGATAATGTAGTAGGATAAACACTGACTTTGTACTATTTACCTTTTTTATGTAACTTTAGTGTATATCTGTTTATTGTCCTTAATAAATAAAATAAAATAAAACAAAGTAATGTAAATTCGGCTTAACATTCCGTGCGACCATAGCGCCGAGTCTGCGTGACTCAAACCGTGAGACAGTCTATGTGCCATTTTCATGTTTTGCTGGGTTCAAAACCTATGAATAGGCCAAAATTATTATTTTTTAATGCAGGAGTTCAGCAGACAGGCAGACGGCCCACTTGATGGAAAGCAGCTACCATCGCCTATGGACATTTGCAACACCATAAGTGCTACAAATGCGCTGCTGCTCTCTTAAGGGAGACTGGAACCTAGTCACTAATGCCGGAACACAAGTCAAGGTTGTTATTGCGGCATACTCCAGACCAGGGGTGGTAGGCATTCAGTCGGGCAAATTCCCTACCACCTGGCTGTGCGTTGTTTTGTCGCCTCTGACGAATAGCCGCAGGAAATTGTATTCTTTCTCCATTCCTGCACGGATATATAATTATATATTGGGAAAATGGACAAATTGTATAAATAATATAATTATTATGAATTTCGTAATATATTTGTAAGTATTTTAAAGAGGGAATGAGAACGTTGAGAATTCTTAAGATACAGAACCAAAGATTTAGAGAGCAAACGAAGTAATCGCTAGTTCAGAATAAAACTTAAATTGCGCTAATAAAAATTTGATAGGGAGTCGATTGAAAGCTCGTAAAAATAAAGCTATCAAAAGTATTTGTCCACTAAATTACTATCGAACCACGTTCGTATCTAATCGTTTCTCCCAATCAATCTCTGTTTACGACGGGCCGCGTCGGTTTACGAGGTGGCGCGACGCATTCGTCCCCGTCGCACGCGCACATCTGACGCCGACATCACAAGGCATTGTATACGACGCACAATTTGCACGGTTAAATTGAAAATTCAACAAACAAAATACATTTTTATAAGAAAACTATGAAGAATAAACAAATGGGAGAGAGAAGCGGAGGTCTATGAAAATGATATATACGTACTTTGACAATTCTAAAGTTAAAACAAATTGGTTAAAAAAACAATATTTCCTTTTACAATTCCTTGCTAAGAATGGCTCCATATTACAACGTAATATCAAAAAAACCTAAGTTGACATTTTCGAGCCAAACTTCCAAAAATTCCGCCTGAGTTTGAAAGATATCCTCCACAAATCGAAGTTAAAATAATAGTAAATAGCAGACATTGTTTTCCTAGTTTTTAACATTCCAATTCATTTGTTATTACACCTTTCTCTAAATACTCTTAATGCTATAATTATTATTATATATACCTAAGATCTTTAACGTTAATTTTGTTTTTGTTACAATCTATGTTAACACTATTTTAATTTCAAGCTCTTTATTTATTATATACAATTTAACACATCATAATAATGTAAAGAGTAGTATTTTTATATATTCAGTCCGCATTAACTACTTATCTACTTATGATTTCGGTAAATATTAAGAAGCAGTATGGAAATATAATAATTTATACTTTTAATAATTTTATAATGCCACAGATCAAATTTGATAAAATTAGGATCATACAAACATATTTCGAAACATGCAAAAAACTATCTGAAGCATAAGCAATACAGTTTTAACATCCTAAAATGCAATTTCATACCTCCATGACTACCAATTGGACGTTCTAATATACCTCGAACTAAGTTTGGAACGATTTTCACACCGTTTAAACGATCTGAGGCAATATATGTCTGTATTGTTCTGCCAGTAAAATGAACGTATAATAAATAAATAAATAGTTCTTAAATCATTTCCACGACAATATTAGGTGGTAACTAGCTAAAGTTGTAAGCAATTTAAATAAAATAAAATATAATGTTAAGCTGAATTTAAAAAAAAGTTTTAATGTAATATTTTACAATTGTTTGACGCGTATAAAGCCTCTTAATGAGAGCGGGAACTATCAGTCAGCGGATCGAAGAAATCAGTGTAACGGGGGACGGATGTCTATTTTTATGGTTTTATGTTTGAATGAACTACGGTTCCACTAAGTCAGCTTTCCTATGGTCGTTTAATAGACTTTTCTGGGGGATTATTTAATGACTTTGATATGTTTACGGCGTACAAAAAGCGCGACCGACTAAAGCTTGATTTGCTTGTTGAAATAAATGTATGAGTAGCTCAGAAGTAAGGTATTATAAAAAGGTATAAGACAGGGACCAACGTTGATACGGACCATGACGACAATAACGTGATTCCAACGCAAAGCCCGCGAAGGCCATCGGATGCGGCTGACTGGCCAAGGAGAGCCGTTGAAAGACCACTGTTAGGAAGGCTCCAATTGCTCCACCCCCCCCCCCCCTCCTTTCCTCGAGGCCCCAACCTCCTCTCCTCGCCGCCTGAAATGGCCAAGAGGAAGACTACCGAAAGATAATATGATTATGATACAATTCAACAACAAATATTTATATATAGTTAGAAATTTAGATTAATAAATATATACGGATCGCTTCTGGTATCATAAGAAAGATTTGCACTGAAATTCAGCGTTGTATCGGATATAATTCTGACATAGCAACAAGTTGAGTACAAATCTTGTTTGCTCAAAATGCGGTGTACAAATTACAAAACTTGATAGTCTCTAACATCATAAAATATGTAAGCAATGTAAGTGCGTCACTATATTCGAACAACTAAAAAACTTTTATTCTTTTAACTTATTTATTTGCTTAAAAAAATTGAAGTACACATTACGGATGTTATAGTACAAATACAAAGCTTCACGTGTCCTTTGTCTATTTTTATTTCTCTTTCTTGGTTTAGGATAGAAGTTCGTATTTTTTTTTGTATCTTTTCAAAACTCTTATTTCTAGTCAAAAATATACTCGTACCTATTGCTTTCTTTTTACAGTTCTTCTTATATCTATCATTTATATTTTTATGTATGTGTCTATTATATCTTATCTTCTTCTTCTTCTTCTTCTCCTTATATATAAAAATGAATGTTTGTCTGTATGTCCTTATAGAATCGTAAACTATACATTTGATCATGTGATGATCTTTAGCAAAGTTGTTGTGCATGAGCCAAAGGAGGTTTCTGAGTTGGTTCACAATTGGATCCGGTAGGTGGCGCTGCTGACGGCATATCGGTTGAAGCTTTTCCGGGCAGGACGATGTCAGCCGGGACAGCTAGTTTATTATAACAGTTTATGTACTACATTTCATATCGAATTTCCACTAACACACGTAGGTAACTATATACTGCTATAGAGATTAGTCTATTTATAATATATTATGATCTAACTCCAGCGGCTACCTATACTAATTATACGCTTGCATCGTTATTTAAAACCCGGTTCCTAATAATAACCTTTGTGACAATTTTTACCGTATATTTGACAAAAATAATCCCTTAGGTGCTCGTGAGCATGTGTATATCCATATATCCACCTTAATATCTTCCTATACAATAAATAAGAATAGAATAAATTCCTAAAGAATAAATTCATTTCATGTAGATTATACTTATTTATATTATATTAATTAAATTAGAATTGTTTATGTCGGTAGTAATTAATTTTATTCTTGTATTTAAAACAATCATTCATGATAATAATGTACAATAACTACAACAGTCATCACCATAAGGCAGTTTTGTTCGTAGCGTCCGCTTCCGAGCCTTGGGTCAGCTTTGCTACTTTTTATTCTCTACTTCACGCTGCACTTCTGGTATCCCTTATAGAAAGACGTTTAGCATGTACAGAATCACCCGAGCCTAGGAGTGGCAATATGGCTAGGCATTTATTTCCCACATCAATTGTATGTTTTTGTGGCTATACCAGCGTAGGGAGCTTCCTGCAATTTGTCTATTTTCCCCTCTAGCTAGATGTATGGATTGTGTACATTAAAAAATGAAGGAGACTGCTATAGACGGGGAAGTTCCTAATGCAGTTCTTCCGTGTTACTCCACCACCTCCATTCAGCCATCGCAGCATATTCACCTCCATAACACACAGCTTATGTATGTGTCGCTCAAATACTAGACCACGCTTCACTGTCACACACAAAGTCTAAAGCTGATATTAGACGATTCATTTCTGCTTTTTAATTTGGTTAAATCAACCAAAGTGATTCACACAAACATAAATTTAAATCATTCAATGACATTGAGTACGTTTCAGTTCTACGTCTTTCAACCAAATTAATTCAATTTGGTAATATCAGCATAACGGTCGAATAATAGACATGTTTCTCCAGTAAAAAAAATTGGTCGTAACTATGTTTACTACAGTACATATCAATATTCAACTTCTGTGCGACAAAATGACTAAATCTAAATCTTAAATGAGTCGACCGACATTCTTTAGAGTTGCAGTCAGCTGATGCCGAGATATGTCTAGACTGTCTTAATTTAGTTCAGATGCAGAGCTATTTCATTAATGCAAGGATAAGAGCATATTAAGTTACTATAAATTGATATCTCAAAAATGTTCTGCATTCAATTAATTATGTTACAAACTTAGCAACGTAATAATAATTAATTAATTAATATAATACCCAAAAAGGGAATCACTAAAAGATCAAAACGATTCAAAGCTCATGTGAGTATGTTTCATTTCCCCACACAACAATCATTTTGTTTCCTTGAAACGATGTCATCTTAGTACCAATTCCGAATGTTACCATTCAAATGTGATTCAAAAGAACCATCCCTAATCACTAATCAGGGGTATCGTTTGGTCGTCAAAGTGATACGAGCCGGATTTGGTTCCGGATATCGAGGGGGACGCTTTTTTGCCGCCGCTATCCACTCTGACTGAAGCTAACGGGACGAAAAGATTACGTGTTCATAAAATTGTCGTACTAGAAGCGATTTTAAAAAGAAAAGGTTTATCTTGATATATAAAAATGAATGTTTGTCTGTATGTCCTTTATAGAATCGTAAACTATACATTTGATCATGTAATGATCTTTAGCAAAGTTGTTGTGCATGAGCCAAAGAAGGTTTTTGAGTTGGTTCACAATTGGACCCGGTAGGTGGTGTTGCTGTCGGCATATCGATTGAAGCTTTTCCGGGCGGGATGATGTCTGCCGGGGCAGCTAGTGATATATAAAATGAATGTTTGTCTGTATGTCCTTTATAGAATCGTAAACTATACATTTGATCATGTGATGATCTTTAGCAAAGTTTTTGTGGATGAGCCAAAGAAGGTTTTTGAGTTGGTTCACAATTGGACCCGGTAGGTGGCGTTGCTGTCGACATATCGAAAAAATTATAAATACAAATATGTTTGAAATTGGAAAATCATCAATAAGGCCTTAATAAGTTCTACAAATATGACAATTTTATAATATTTTGCAATGGTGACAGAAATATTTATGTTCAATAATGTAGATCAAATCAGTAACAACATAATCGTATTTATGAATATTAAATAAAACTTATATAAAATTATAATTGAGGATAAATGATTTTTTTTCTACATTAACCAAAAGGAAATGCCTCATTACTTTCAATTCGTTCTTGAGAAAGCGGTAGTTTATATCTCCACGCTATAAACACTAATAATTCGTTTAATTTAATAGTAATAGACCAAGATCCGGTAGCAGGATTATTACTACGTTCATGAGTTATTTAATACAAATCTACTTTTTATATATAATTATATATGGGGAATACATTTTGGGTTTCCTAACAAAATGTGGCCGCAAATTTTTTTAACTAAAATAATTTTCTTTTAAGCTAATACGATACCACATCTAGTAACAAATCTGATGCGGTCTATGAACGTATATTTTTTCATTCAATCTTTTTTTAGTCACGCTTCGTATACAGTGTTTAATTTGTTCAAAGCGATGGGAGATGAATGGTGTTGGTAAGGGCTGTTGATACACACCTCCTTACTTGAATGATAGATTTCGAGAGCTCAGAGTGATGGAGTGAAAGAGGGAAATGAAATACGGATCATTTGCTGATGGCATTTAAAAATAGACCGTTTTTTGGGGACGGTTATGAATACGGCCTGTAGGGGTGTGTTTCTTAAATGTTAAAGTTCATGGAACTCAGGAGTATTGACCAAAATGATTAGATTAATAAATAAGCTATGTAGCCCTTGCTTATAAAATTTAATATCATAAGTTGTCACTGTTATAAGTACTCCATTGTACTAGGGTTCCGAAGCGGGTTTTAGAAAAACGGAAATATTATGTTTTCGTCATTTCCGTCTGTCCATCTCCCGTTCGTTGACCATCTGGCTTTGTACGTCACAGTACTTTTTTTAACTACTGAGTCTATATATATGACATTAAACAAAAAGTTATAATCTATATGTCGTTACACGTTAGCGTTAAAATGTAGGGTTGGAAGCCATACATGTAACTGAAGGTTGAAAAAATTCGACCTAGTCGTTTTAGATAGATAGATAGATAGATAACACTTTATTGTACACCAATACAATCATGAACTTAAAGACTAAAATTATATCTACTTATGTACAAAGGGCGGTCTTATCGCTAAAAAGCGATCTCTTCCAGACAACCCCAGGAATGAATTGAGATGATAATGGCGATGGTGGTATACGTAACATATAGTACGAACTACTTACATTTTAATAATAAATACATAAATGATATATATACATATATAAAGAAATTTTATATATTACATAGATATATACTTAATATACATACCATACAAATACATATCTACAAAATATATAAATGAATTTAAATATCATATTCCAACGACAGGTAGTATTTTTTGATCATAGTTTTAAATATCGCTAGCGATTTTGCTTGTCTGATTGTAACAGGAAGCGCGTTCCAGAGCTGTATAGCCTTAACAGTAAAAGAATTGTTATAAAAAGTTGAGTTATGCGCAGGAGTGTTCAATTTAAGTTTAGTAGAAGGGCGTAAATTATGAGAGCATGAAAGAAATTCAAAATTTTGTTTAAGGTAATCAGGAGTACTAGGGACAAATAAAATACTATAGAGAAAAGCAAGGATGTGAGTATTCCGGCGAAATCGAATTGGCAACCACTTGAGTTTTTTTCGGAATTCAGAGACATGGTCATATTTGCGTAGTCCAAATATGAACCTTATGCAAAAATTTTGGAGGCGCTCAAGTTTATTAAGTTGTTCTTGGGTTAAATTTAGATAGCTGGCGTCAGCATAATCAAGAATAGGAAGTAATAAGGATTCTGCTAGCTTAATTTTGGTGGTAGTGGGTAAGAAATTGCTCAACCTTCTAAGGGATTTGGATGAGAGGTAAAGCCGTCGGCTTAGTTCGGTGATATGAGGTCGCCAAGACAGCTCACTGTCAAATATAATGCCAAGGTTTTTTACCTTATCACTAAAAGGAATGATTGTCCCATCAAACATCACACTAGGTATGGTACTCCAGTCGACCTTGTTAAGCATCCGTGAGCTACCGATGATGATGACTTGCGTTTTTTCAGGGTTGACATGAAGCCCAAATGACTTGCCCCACTGCAGAATGCGTTCAAAATCTAGGTTTATGTTTGAAACTGCTTTGTCTAAGGTGGCAACAGGTGATTGCGTATAAATTTGTAAATCGTCTGCATAGAGGTGATAGGTTGAAGTGAGTTCATTAGAGATGGAGTTAATAAAAACAGCGAACAATAAGGGAGAAAGCACGCCGCCCTGAGGAACACCAGCAGTGAGTTCACACCATGACGAATAATCATCCTCGACGCGAACCCGCTGCCGGCGGCCATACAGGTAACTGTGAAACCAATCGATTACTGTAGGAGATATGTTAAGAGAGCTTAGAATACCAAGTAATACATCAAAGTTTTACTCAGATTTTTAAATATTAAATCGATCGTTGGGAGCTCTTGTCTTCCTTTTCAAATTTAAAAATACACATTGGAGAGATTATGGAGTTAAAAAATATTTCCAATGGAAATCGATTCAAACATAACCGTTGAGTCGTTTTAGTTTTAGACATAGACTAGGAAGTAAAATAAAATTTTAACCTATATGTATGACCTTCAAAAAGTGTTCTCCAGTGGAACTTATTTTGAATAAAAACTTTTGAATTTGAATTTAGTAAAAATTTTTCAGTCGATATATTTTTAAGGTTTCATAACCAAATGGCAAAAGCAATGGACGTGTATGTATGTATCCTTTGCGGATACCTAACGGGAGCTCTTACGCGGGCAATTTTTAAAGCAATTATTTATTTATAATTTTAGTAACTTTTCGCGACTTGTATACATAATAAAACTACGTTTTAACGGTTTTAAGCGCGGTAATTTATTTGATTTCGATTATTCCGACGTTTCGACCGCTTTTCAGTGGCCGTCGTCCGCGACCACAGCCACTGAAAAGCAGTCGAAACGTCGGAGCTAATGTCAAATTTTAACCGATAGGAAGGCAAATGAACGCTTTGTAAGACTAAGGAACCGGTCACTAACCTAACCGTAACAACCTTGAGTTGTGTTCCGGCATTAGTGGCTAGGTTTTAGTCTCCCTTAAGAGAGCGGCAGCACATCAGGTGCACCTTTGGTGTTACAAATGTCCATAGGCGGTGGTAACAGTAGCTTTTTCATCAGGTTAGGTCATCAGGGCTGTGTGCCTGTCTGCTAAACTCAAACAATAAAAAAAGCCTGCTGAATAAGAGCTAATTTAAAACTTCATAATTATGTACGAGTAGGTATGTTTTTTCTCATTTAGTATTTTTAAATGTTGTTCTAAATAAATATATTTTCTCTTATAATATTTTTCATTTAAATACAAAAACATAAGTTAGTCGCTCCAAAAAATTGAAACAAAAAATTCCCTTTATTTCTGTTTCAGACTGATAATACAAAACGATAGAAAAACATAGCAATTAACCATCTGACTTTTGATTAAAGCAACTTAAAATTTCGAGCACGAATCCCACCTGGGCAGAATTGGATTTTAATGGAGTTTTTACTTCAGAATAAAGGTGAATTTTAATCAAAAATATCCATTGAACCGTAAGAAGGTTCCTTGTGTACATTATTTCATTTCGATTGTCTTTAAATGCGTAAAAGAATCATGTATAAAAGAATTTCCTTTGTAGGGTTCTATAGCTACGAGCATTTTAGTAAAAAGCACAATACAATATAATTATAACAGCCCATAAAGGTCCCACTGTTGGGATCAGACCTCCCACTATATGGGGACGAACAATATACCCGCTACACTTTTCTAAGGCGAATAGGTAGGTTTCATCGTAATGTTTTCTTACACCGTAGTTAACACGTGGTAATTGTAGGAATATGCACATTAAGTCATAAAACTGCCTAAGTGGTGCATGCGTTCCGGTCAAGATTCGAAGCCGCCTCTTTTGAGATTGAGACGCGTGCGCTTGCCATGACTCTACCACGACTTATACAAAATACAATTCTCATGTGTGTATATATTTATACATAGACGAACACGGTGATTGTTGACCTAGTAGTTTTGGAAAAAATAGTTATATCATACGTATCTATTCTACATGGACATAAAGTAGGCGAAACATGCTATATGCCGACACATATATATATATATATATATATATATATATATAAAACAACTCAAATAAACACACAAAAAAAACATCAAAATCCGTACAGTCTTTCTCAAGTTATGCGCGTAGATATGTTTCTACGATTCATTTTTATATATAAAAATGATTATTTAAATAATTATTATTAAAAGATACTCGCTTTCAAATTTGTAAAAAGTATGTTCCGACCTCTAACTTCAAACTCTGGGGTTTTTTAAGAAATCAAAATAAATTAATTTATTAAACAATTTTATTTGAATAAAATTCATTGAATAGTTTTTGAGTTACATTAGATTAAATTTTCGCTTAGAGTTCAGTGGTTAACAATTTTATCTTAATTTTCGAGTCGATGTAATAAATTTGTTTTAAATAATAAAAATGTATGAAACGTCAGAAGAATGGCCCGTTGCGCCATCTAGCCATGTAGAGTTTACGAGATTATCAGAGTAAGATTTTCTTTTATTCCCATTTATATTTCTTACATGAGCTTGATTTATCCCACACTATTACCATTTTCAGTTGCTTGGTTCTCCCGATATAAAAAAACAGTCTCGAAACGGAATCCTAAAACAAAACTGACAATGATAAACAACAAATTGATAACAATTTTGACCTGAAAGAATGATCACGAAGTAATTTAATTATGTCAACTAACGAAACGAAATGGGCTGTTGAGTTATAAAAATGAATAATATTATGCTGCAAAAATGTGACATTTGCATTTCGTGAAATGGGGTCATTAAAAATTAAAAATAATTATAAATTCAAACCTTCATTAAGCGTGAAGAGACACGCAATCGGATGGTTATTTCTTCTTGCGAATTGCGTTTTTGCCGTTTCAAAATATTAGTCTGAAATATGCTAAGTGAGCACATTTATTTATTTAATATCTTTATTTGACAATAATGTTTGATTTGAAATGGTAGATTGTTACACGAGAGGTGAAACTGACATATTTAGGCATTCGAGGCCGCAGAATCGTGGCGATGGTTCGAGTGCCTAAATAGGCATTGCACTCGTGGCTAACACCGAGGCAAGTTAATAAAAACTGATTAGTTAATCAGACAACTACTTCTCTAACGAAATTGAAAGACGTGAAATCCATATCAAAATCTTTTGCACTCGCACATATAAAATGTCAAGTCAATTTCTTTTCTACCAACCAGTACTTTTGTCACTGATGGTAGTAGTTATTTAGCTCGTATGTATGTAAATTAAATAGCAATTTAGTGAAAAGTAATTATGAGTATAAAATGACGGCCACAAGCAAGTGGTACGAGAAGAATCGAGCTTGTGAGCGTGGTCGTCGTGAGTCTCTTGTGGAACGTAGCCATGTTATAAGACACCTCTATTGTTAAACCGGATGAAGATTTAACTGTAGACCTCATATATCTAAACGAACTAATTAAAACCATCAATTAGAACTAGCCCTAACAATTTGAGGTAATACCAGCTGTTACCCATAGATACAAATAAAACGTCATTTCATTTACTTTCCCCACTATTCGAGTGAACGAACTCGTGTACTAAACGCGTCTTGGCTTGTGCTATTCTAAATTTAAACTGAAACTCCGACTGAGGGCGCTCGCTCCCCCCTTCTTTTGTTCCTATTTTGATATTCAAAAAATAGAACTGAAGGGTGTTTTGAGATGCGCGTGAGTCAGTGACGGACCGCGGCTCGGCGCGTGCGCGGCTTCCGCGCTGGCCGGAAATAGTCATAATTCCGCGTTAATTTCAGTCCTTTTCAAAATAGTGGTGTTGGGTGTTGTTGTTTTTTCTAAATAGTGTTGCAGTGTGACAGTGTTACGATTTTTGGAAAATTTCCATCGTTTATTGGTAGGTTTATTATTATTTTTAGATTTATTTGGTTAACCACGTGCTGTAACTGGTTTGAGTGAAAAGATATATTTTTTAGATTATTAAAGTAAAGCAATTAATTCAATAGCTAAGATATAAAACAAACAAAGAGAAAGAGAGAGCAAAGTTTAGAAAGTTCATACAGAGTTCTTACTCTTATATCCCGTAAGATATTTCATTTTATTGGGGATAAAATGTGTCCTACCTACACCGTTATGGAAATTACAATAAATCAAAATTGATAAAATTGATTCATTTTCAATGCCGTATAGAAGGAATAACTAGACATAATAATTCATATATACGAATATCAAATCAAAATTAATTTCCCATGTATACATTAGTATGGATAGATAGAAAACACATATAAAATAGATTATTAACATAAGTACATCTCACTTGATATATAAGTACTATCAATAGCACAGATGAAGACAGAATACTTTTTTATCTCGAGAATATTTTGTGCGGGATATGTCTTCGAATTTTATGCGAAAGAAGCCAGATGTAAAGCCATACCAACTAACTTTCTAATTTTAAGTTCTACTGACTAAAAGTCTATTTAAATATCAAATACAGAAAATTAAATGAAGTTATGAAATTTACTTTAAACTTGTCGGCCATTTTCATTCTACATTAATTAATGGTAGGTCGACCTAGTTCACTCGAATGTTAATCATTTGCTCGTCTGACCAGTGCGCGAGTAATATAGTGAAATATTGTACAGTGGGAAAAGTTAACAAGGGAAATCCTACGATTTCCCTTGTTAACATACGATTAGACGTTTTAATTATATACGATTAGACGTTTACATTTATAAACTTAATCTTGAATTCAGCTTTGTCAAAACGATTCATTAATGAATCGTGATAGATAACGGTTTCTTAAAATGAATAAATATTCATATTCATTGACCTAATTGTGATTTGACTTGCAGTCCAAATAAAAGACTAAGCGCAAAAGAAATGATCCATAAAAAAAAATAGTTTTGCACATGGTTGCAAGGCGATTTGTCATACAACGATTCATCATTATGGAGTCGTATTTTTAAGTGTATACATATTACATAGGTTAGTCGTCATTTAAAAAATAAAATGTCACTTAAACGATCCAGCAATAATGAAAATTCGTCAGTATATGTATATAATATAATGAATTTTAACACCTAATTTCCACTAGGCTTTATTTTAGCTGTTACTTTTCACTAACAACTCCTTAGTTTTAATCTTCTACATAGCCTAATAGCACTCTGTTTTTCTTTAATAAGACAATTGTGGTGATCAAAAAAACTTAGATTTATTATTATCTATGTACTTAATTTTCCATTAAATACTTTGATGATTTGATTTTAATTTTGAAAAAAATATTTTTTCTAGTACTTACTAATTATTTTCTCTATTGAATTGAATTTATACTTTAAGTTTTTTACACTGTGACTTAGTATGTATATAACACATTTATATAGCGGGGATTTGAGGGCACTCCAATTCGCTGACCGGTAACATTAACAATATTTTTTCACCGCGTTTTAGTATAAGTGTTGAAATGTTTATACATATCCTACATACCTTTTATACTGTTATTGAAATAAATATTTATATTTTGCTATTCCCTTTTTAAAGTTCCGTAACAACTTTGTCAAAAACGAAATCCTTATAAAAGCCAAATTGCCCAGGTCATTTTCTGGACAACTACTGGTACATAATAGCCTCACCCTCTGTTAATTACGCCTCAAGAGATGATTAGATGATTAGTCGGGCGCACCAAGTACAGATATGAGTTTATAACATAAATAATTTATATATATATATAAATGAATTGTAAAAATCTATGTACGCGTATAACTTGAAAACGTCTTTACCGATTTTGATGATATTTTTGTGAGTATTTGAGTAGGTCCCTGGATTATTTAGATTCACAACTGGAACCTGTAGGTGGCGCTGGGATTGTGTCATATTTTTTTTTCAGGGCAGGACAACGTGGGGCCTCTAGTGATATTGTATAAAATTGACGTTTAGCAATGTTATCAATAGAATTATTTTTAACTTCTGACTATATACGCAATATATAGAATATATAATTTACGTGACGTACACACCATGAACAAATTTAGGATGTTTTGAAGAACAGAAAGGTAAAAAATACTCTAAACAAAAGTGTAGTATGTATAAAAGATTGTTGGAAGTTGATGAAGCGAAAGGTATTTGTCAGCATCGTAGCAGGTAGAGATAGATCCATCGCCTATGCCTACCCCAGTGGGAAACAGGCGTGACAATGTGTAAAAGTATGTATATAGTTTACCTGCTGGTACACAAATTTGTAGAGAAATCACGAAAAAAGTAAAGATTAGGGATGATCGCCATTCCTAATCCTGAGGGTTGAAACAGTAGATTGTTATACGAGAGGTGAAAGTGACATATTTAGAAACAAGATAGTTTGGAACATATGCCTTTCACCCGAGGTTAACACTGCTTTACATTTTAAATATGAGGAATATAGATAAAAACTCATTGGTTAAACAAATAACTACTTCTCTAATTAAATCTGGAGTTGAATCGATATCAAAATCTGATGAAACGTCATCAAGTACGTCATATTACATTATTAATTACTTGCTTAATATTACCAGCCAGTTTTTTTTTACTGATAGTAAATACTTTGCTCAAATTTTTGTAAATTACATAATAATTTAGTGAAAAGTAATTTATAAGTATAAAATGATGTTATATTTTTTTAATATTTTTTTATTACATCTTATGCCGCAATTTAACAGTGGCTGTAAAAAAAAGCTGGGACATGAGTCACATATATTATCTATGGTTCACATAGTTTTCTAATTTTTTTGACAGCAGGAGAATCGCTTTTTTCATCTCAGTAATTAGGTAACTGCAAGCGTACTTTCAGAATATGTGAAATGAGAACACTTTTTCAATATACATAATATTTTCGATAGATAGATAGAGATAACAAACAGTTGACGTTTATAATATCTACGGAACCTTTCATAATCCTGAACGAACACGCACTTGACCGATTTTTTTTAGTTCATATAGCCCTTATGCTAACCGCTACTTCGTTAATACAGCGCTTCAGAAACCCGATTATAAAAAATCAATCAAACATAAAAACTGCCCAAAATAGGGTCACGAATATTTTTTTAATATTTCACGGTTGCCGGACCCAAGTCGTGCGTGCTCGACCCTCGACGTCAATTGTGGTGGATTACATACCACTCACCACGGATGAGTTAACTCCCGAGAGCAATGCAAAAATTGCAAAAAGTGGGCTTCATTTGTGTATGTTCAAATTTACATTTGTATAATACAATACTATACTACTATATTGTAATGTTTATGTATTTTTGGAGTACCATAACCATTTTGGCAGTAACGAAACCGTTATGGCCGAAACTCTAGGGCCACGGGGCCCGAAGCTCATCGACTCTATCGACATCTAACAACATCTTTGATAGAAATCTTACGTGACCAATGGGCTGGCCTGTACTTAGTTAGCATTGCCATACAAAAAGGAAATGTATCCAGCGATTTGGGAACGTGCCTAGTTAGGCTAAGCTAGTTAGCTTAGGGACTAATATTGTATGTAATTTTCAGGATTAGAGTGGCCGTCCTACATGTAACTAAGGGGTGAAAATTCCCTTCTCCCCCACACTATTAACTTTAATCTATGAAGTTGAAAATTCCCAAAAAAAAAGTAGCTTAATAAAATACTTTCAACAAAAATTAGTTGAGCAGTTTTTAAAAAATGAGGTATTTTAAAAAACTGGTTTTTTTATGATTCCGTAGCCATATAACTGTCGACCTTTGTAATCTCTACGGAACTTATTGTTGTTCACGGACTGTTAAAAACACTTACCCAATTTTTAATCAATATTATGCACTTTTCTTTTAATAAAACTGCACAGCAAAATATCACCTTCAATATTCGTTAAAAACTCCAAGATTAATATTATCGATAGGTCAAACCAAACGTAAGGTGAATGCGCCATTTAATGTCATCTTACGAACGTTTTCTTATCACGTCTTCAACTAGATTAGTACAAAAGACGTCTCATTCAAAGATCGTATTCGATGCGCGCTCATTTCCATACTATTAAACCCCGTCTTAGAATATGGGTCGGTGTTTGGTGAATTCGCCCTATTTTTTGCTTTGCATTTATGATTTTATTTGTCCTTTTAGTTTATATTTTTCATGGATTTTATTTGTTTTTAGACATCTCGTTCATATTACAGTCATATATATAAACTGAACTAACTGGTGCAGCTCAACTAGTCAAAATCAGTGCTGGCCTCCGGAACAAAAATACCATACGCTTTTCTGTATAGCGTTGTATCCTGTTAGTGATATATTTGAAGCTCACACGGGTAAGCATCCACTACTTCGCTCCAGCGATATCTGTCGGGTTAGATATGTTTCCTTCACAACCGATCCTCCGCCATTATTTGCACGTGGCCAAGCCAGCGCAAGCGATGCACCTTGCTCTTGTCTATTATATACAGTCATACTTAAAACACAAAAAATCGGGCTAGTACTTGGAAATCCATGAACTATAAAGAATTCTGTATAGGTGACAAATGTCCAGCATTCTCGTCATTCGACAACCATAAAAAAGCATTTAATCGGAAATATTTCAATCCTCTTTTTATTTTTTACTTCACAGTCTAAAAATTAAAATGTGTACACAATCTTTAACATTAAAAAAGTTTACTAGTTAAAGAAGTCGTTATATCTATTTCAAATCCTCTGTTACAAGAATAGCGGCTATCATTAATTTTTGGTTGTTTCAGGATTTTGCTACGCCATTGTGTAGCAGTATATATACGTATACCCCGTAGTTTTTCGAGACTGTGAGAGAAAAATGACTGTGACATGTTTTTGACATTTTATACCAAATTATTACAGAGCCCTAAAAGTCTAATGTCGTAATTACCTTATATTAAGTAAATACGTTTATCTTAATTTTGTTTGTATTGAATTTAACCTAATGTTGATTTTGTCTATTTTCTATTGTTGTAATGAAATTTGAAACTCGCTATTAAATTCTATTATATTGCTCTATGACTTCAATGAGTGGAACCACCACTACCACTTTAGATGCATTCTCACTTAAAGCCAAATTTTCAAAGCTAATACTCTGTTTAAACATATTGTATTAAACAAATCCAACATGGCATAAACCACAGTTTATACTAGTCGAGTAGAGAGAACATTCCACGAATATCGCATTCCTCAAAACCGCATAGTATAGCTTAAAATACCTTGGCAAATACTATTTACATAAAACAATATTAACTACACAATTTGGAATGTATTAACATCGGCGTTTCATCGGTATAATAATGTTTATATTGCTTGCAGTAACCAAACAACCAATGTAGGTTTCAGTGTTGTAAATAAAGTAAATTTTCTAAGCTACACTCCTGCAATAAAAAATAAATAAAAAAATAAACTAATCTATACAAAACGGCGCTAATCACAGAATAAATAAATAAATTAAAATTACTATTCAATTAAGGAAATGGCCGATTATATCGTAGAATAAGAGGTTACATAACAAAATTAATTATTAACTTTAAAAAGAAAAACGACAAGAACAACTATGCTACTTAATAACTGTTTATTGTCACAGTCTAAGGTTACGTTTTTGACCAAAATGCCTACAACATTTAAAAAAGATTTTTAATATAGAATAACATAAAATGATTAAAAATCAAGTGAAATTCCAAACTGGCGGCGACGGAAAGGAGTTGATCGCAACTCGTCAGATAAACAATGAGAATGGTAATAATTTATCAGCTCAACCAATTAGCGCCGGTGAAATAAATTTATCCAGCGACGAAGAGAATTACTGACCAATTTTGTGGCGTGTGGTATAAGAAACAAAAGATTAGAGTATAATAAGTGTGCAGTTTATGGTAATTTCGAAATACATATCAAAATTTAACGACTATTTATGTATCATTTGTCTTTTAAACTGTGAACTCCGAACTGAATTTTTCTTGAATACGATCTAGTTTCAAACCAGTGATTTTTCTAAAATGTTTATGTATTTCGATATCAAGCAAACTACACAAGATACAAAGTCCATACTTGCCCTCCGAACGAAGTGGGGGGCACAGTTACACTGGAATATAATATATCAGAGACTAGCTATGATAGTATGTAATATATTATAAACTACCTGTAATCATGTTATATATTACTAAATAGCTGTGAATCTTCTTAAGCTTAAGTTTCAAGTCGTCAATATTAAGGCTTACTACAACATTCATCATTTTTCTTTCTTTCATTCTTTTCTTTCTTTCTTTCTTTCTAACATTCGATTGATCGAGTGTTATCATTATCCTCAGTTTAAAACGCACTATCATGAAATAAATACCCATCATTTCATAATTTAGCAGACAATCAGGTGCTCTGAATATGAGAATTATGTATATAACTAGCTGACCAGGCAAACTTCGTACCGCCTCAGAAACAATAAATGAAAAAGTTGAATGATAATGGCAGAATGTTTCAACTTTGGTAAAAAATGTGGTCAAACTTAACCGAAACCAACATCAAACGTTTGACATTCAAACCAAAAAATGAAGAAAAAAAACTTCACTTTTAAATTTAATTTTATTTCTGAACGACTTAAATTCAATTCATTTCTAAGCGACGGGACGGAAAGCGAAATTGATGTTTTTACTATATTCCAAGCATTTCTTTTATATTTACTCACCTTTTAAACCTTTCCTGGACTTCCACAAATAATTCAAAACCAAAATTAGCCAAATCAGTCTAGTCGTTCTCGAGTTTTAGCAAGACTTATCGAACAGCAATTGATTTTTATATATATATATAGATATAATATTTGTCTTTTCAAAACTCAACGATTAAAATATTGCTTTATGAATTGATATAACACGCTAAACGCTTACAATTTGTAATGGGCTTAATTCCCTGTAATAAAAAAAATATTCGGATCAAAACAAGTGTAGCAAATTCAGTTTTTGGGCTTTTCGTGTAATTTTCATGGATATATTTTGTCAATATTATTTATAGTCTTTTTTATGCATTACAATTAATAAAACACTTGTGTTGTCATGTTATTATATGGTTATATGTAACATAGAACAAAAAAGATATTTGTTTTATTAAGCACTATATTTTATAATTTTTATTTGTTAAAGAATGTAATACAAATAAGTTGTTTTCGTCGAAGGATCACTAAGCTTCATCTACTTTCATTAATGTCATTATACACACGTTTGCTTAAAATGCTTTTTATGTGATTTTTCGTCAAAATGTCTTCAAATTGATCATGACGCGTACGTTGCGGTCTACTAGCACCGACTATACCAGTCACATTGCTGATATATTTGCTTCGTGATTATGGTTTCATTCATTCTCTCTAATGCCCAAAACACCTAAATATTTCCTTTGAAACTCTTTTTATTACATTCTCTTTCAATCCACAACGTTCCTTTATAACAAACGTATCGTTTACTTACTCTTACATATTCTTCATAAAGCTCTGATTTTAACGCGAATGACAACACATGTAAGTATATACCGAGGGGTGAAAGGCTATTTGGTTTAAGCGACATTTTTGCAACTTTACAGGAGAGCCATCTAAAGTTTAAAATTTTGGAAAAAAAACATAACAAAAAAACTTCTTCAGCTATTTGAATGGAGTAAACTTTATTTAAATTCAATTAAAAGCATCGTGTTGATGATGCTCATACCAAATAAAACGGATCTTTAATTACAGCCCTTATTTTTCAGAGTATGGAAAAAAGATTTAAGTGACTTCATAACTACAATTGAATACAGGAAAAAAGAATTAAGCGACACTGCAGTATATTTTCAGAGTAAGCCAAAAAGTATGAAGTGACGTAGCCCAAAAATAATAGTAGCAAGCTATTTATCTCAATTACCGATTTAGATTAAAATGACTGGAAGCCTAATTTACTTATGTGACTTTATAGTACTGAAAATGTAACGTTTGATATTACATTTTTTTTTACGTCTTATACTATCAAAGGCTCTTAAAACAACCTGGATATATCGTTATAGGCTATACAACATGACACTATATAACCACGGAAACCGCGCCGGGCCGCTAGTATTGAATAAATAAAGGAATACATACATCAGTAAAAGTATTTATGTAGAATAATAATTAAGTAGAACAGTCTCGATGTGGGAACATCAAATAAAATTAGGTATTATTTATTCAGTATCACTTAAGATTAGCTGTCATAAAACTTACTAAAACTATAATTAATCGCAACCAATAATTGTTAAACTTCAAACTAATAAAAACAAAATATAAATCACATACATACATACATACATAACTTCACGCCAGGTCTCTTGCGGGGTAGGCACGAACAACAGAGCGCCATATAGGCTTATTCTTACACACCTCACTTGCTTCTTTGACATTCATATCTCTTGTCATGCACGCTCGTCTGTTCTTAAGGCTCCTGACATCACCTTCTGCTAATACACGATCAATTTGATCATGGAAGGTGTGTCGTGGCCTTCCGCGACTTCTGCATCCATCCACTTTTGCATTGTATATCTGTTTAGTCATTCTTTCATCATACATTCTTTCCACATGCCCGAACCACCGGAGCATTCCTTTCCTTACCTTCACCCCGACACTCTCTTTCTTACTTCGGTATTATGAACGCGGTCCGCGAGCGTCACTCCGCAGATTTTGCGCAGTGCACGCATCTCGACTGCGTTTACTCTACTTTCATGCTCTCTGTTCCATACCCAACTCTCGCTTCCATACGTGAGCGTAGGTACCAGCACCGCGTTGTGTATGGCAAGCTGGGCTTTCTGGGTGAGGTTCTTAGCGCCTAGAAGTTTACCTAACGCTCCATTCACACTATTCCCCAAATTTACTCTTCTTTCTATGTCAGCGGTGTACCTTCCATCCCTGCTAAAAGCACATCAAAGATATACAAACTCATTCACTTGTTCCAGCATAACATCATCGACCATTATCCTTGCATTCGTTCTGGTTTCTTCTCTTTCAAACACCATAACCTTTGTTTTCTTGGCATTCAAATATAAGCCTCTCGCTTGACAGTCATCTTTCATCATTGTGACTAGTGTTTGCAGTTCTGATGGCGATTCGGCTAAAAGCACGGCATCATCCGCATAAAGCAAAGTGCTAACAACTAGATCACCCATCCGCACCCCAACATCCATCAATCTTAATCTCTGGAGACAGTTGTCCAGATATAGGATGAACAGCAAAGCCGACAGCATGCAGCCCTGCCGGACGCCAATATTGACGTCAAACCAGGGCGACAGGCTGCCGTCCACCCGCACGCATGCCATACAGTCCTCGTAAGTGGACTGCACAGCACGCAGCAATTGGCCATTGATCCCATATCCGGGCAATATGTCCCAGAGGTCCTTCCGCACAACCCTGTCAAATGCTTTCTCTAGATCCACAAAACCGCAGAAAACCTTCCAGCCCATAGCCAGCTGCTTCTCCACGATATTGCGGAGCGAGAAAACTTGATCCATACATTCCATTTCTGAAGCCCCCTTGTGCATCCCACAGTAATCCATCGGATACCACTCTCATTCTCCGTTCAATAATCTTCGCATACACTTTAGATGCTGTGCTGATCATATTGATGGCCCTGTAGCTGGCGCACTCCATACGTGACCCCTTGCCTTTATACAAGGGCACGATGACAGCGCGCCTCCAGTCCTTGGGAACCTTTCCCGTCCTCCAGCACAAGTTGCATAAGGACAGGAAAGTGTCCCGGACGCAGGTTCCACCATATTTGATCATCTCAGCAGACACACTATCGATTCCTGCTGCCTTTCCATTTTTCAGACTTCTTATCGACCATTCGATCTCTTCCAAAGTGATCTCGGATGCTGACTCCTCGAAGTCGGTCACAGACTCAGTCGTGGTGCCAGCATGCGAGATATTATCATACATTTCTCTAAAATATTCACTCCATCGCGCTAAAACCTCTTGTGGGTTAGCAAGAATGTCCCCGGCTTAAAATAAAAATCAAGAAAGAAAATTTGTAGTAACTATAAAACAGTCAATGCTTGATAATAATCATAACGCAGTTGGTAATAACGTATTTATTTATCATTTTATTCGACTGTATCCTCTACATCAGTATCCAGTAGGACATCTTTAGAATTGCAGTGTTGCAGATTTAAATAAATATGGTATCATGTGACATGAATAAGATGTATCATATTAAAATTTAATGATTGAACGACCGACTCGTATTTTTGTTAAAATTGAAAAAATGTTTCAAATTTCTTCACTTCATTTTATCGCCTGTATTAAGTGACATCCAATTAAAAAAACAATAGCAACAAAATGTTTCAACAACTAAACAAAATATGTGGAAACAAAACGACTATTTGGTTTAAGTAGCACCCTGCGTGGTAAATAGATGCAGCTGAAAGAGCTTAAGCGACGCTCCGTGTCGTATTTGGGTGACGGACAAATGGTTTAAGTAACATCACACCGTGTAATTAGTGGAAGTCAAATTGATTCAAGTTACACCTTAATAAAAATTTAAAATAGGAAAAACGCTTTAACTCTTATTGAATTATTTATCTGACGAAGGGTAATTGGTTCATGTCTCGGTTCTTTATATAATTGTATGGTTCAAGTATATTACAAAAAAAAAAATGCAAAATCCACGTCGTATAATACACTGCTACTTTGGAAACAACAGAAAAATAGTATTGTTTCAAACGCCAAAAAAATGCTCTGATTTTAATGAATCCGGCATCATTCGACGGAGAAAAATTCGCTGATTCCGAATATGTATATAACTCAATATCGCCCTAGATGTCGCTTAAACCAAATAGCCTTTCACCCCTCGATACTATTTTCTCCAATTGTTTTTCTTACTTTTGTCATCTGTATTATTCCAATCCATCCATCTACACAAAAACCATATAAAATTGTTAAAACCTACTTTTTTTATTATCAAAGCACTCGCGACTTTTAGAAAAGTATTTAAATATTCCATCGAATTCAACTATTTCTTTATTCCTTCTGTCATCGTGTTAGCGAATACGTAAATTGCATCTGGCTCAGTCTAATCTATTATTTTTCTCCTAAATTAGTACAGCTTTATAAACTGCAAGTCTGTGTGGGACTCAAATCCCACAAAAATCATAACTGAAGCTATTATTATACTACCCATCTTTTCGGGCCCGTTCTCTAAACCTTGCTTAAATAGGAAAAGAGTCGAAATGTTTAGCTAGGCCACGGGCACTATACCTATCCGGTACCGATACTAAATCAGTGTAGTGCATGTAATAAGGGTTTCAATCAACTGCTTCAAATAGATTTTGTAAAGGGACTCAGGCTACCATCGGGACGCAATTGTACAATAAAGAATAATTTGTCATTTATTTTTTCATATTCAGCCTAGAGGTCGTCATACACTTGGTGATGGATACGTTATCATTGAATGGCGGGTAGTAATATATTTGAAGGGACGGCGAGGGTTTACGACCAATTTCTCACTGGCTACTTGAATATCATACTCACGAAGGATATACTACGCGGTATCGCGTTCAAGGCATATGAAATATGTCTTTCGTTTAAGAAAGTATTTTGTTAAGAAAATATGGCCTAGTATATTTTTTCAGTCAAGAAAAACGTTGCTGAAGCGTGTAACGACATTTCTACGCTGTTAAAAATGATAATGTTAGAAGATGTTGCGAATGTTTTACAAGGATTTTTTGTGTAAATGCTCCCAGACCTCACATTGCTGGATAAGTTAAAAGGACGGGTCTATTAATATCATTGGACTTAATCTTTTATATGTCGGTAAAGCGTAGTGTTTGAGCAACGAACATAGGAACAGCGTGTTATATAGCCAATAATGCTTTGTTGGTTCTGTGATTTCTTTTGAGTTTTAATAGCAATTTTGCTGCACAAAAGTGGTAGAGGAGGCCAGGAAAAGGAATAAGTCAGAGCAATGATGATTATTGTCTCGACTTATTCCTGAACTGCCGTGTGCTGTCATTATATTACAAGAAAACGCATGTACCTAGATTTTATCTGCAGTTATTATTATTAGCCATATATAAATATAGTAAATATATATAACATTTTATTTACCCTTATTAGAATTTATTATTTACAATTGTATTACAATCAACTACATAGATAATACTAAGAGCCTTGCCAAACAACAAGAGTGTCCTGGCGAATATAAAAACATAATTAAAAAAATAGCAATTTGCACAGAGATATGTAAAATATAATTCCAAATTAAAAATATAGCTTTCTGCTAAAACGTTTTTAGGAAAAATGGTTGTCACAAGCATAGAGAGATATGCACAGACGGACAGAAAAGAAAATTTTATAATAAAAGATAGTTTTTGCCAAAAAAAAATTAAAATGTATAATAACATCGCCTAACTACAGATACAGTCTGTATTTTTTACACTAATATAATTGAAATGTTTCTCTGTGATTTCAAGATGTCAAAAGTTAAACGAAAACTGATATTTATGTGATCATGTCGGAAAGTATTTCTCGAATAGGATCCGAAGTAACTTGATTTATTTCAAATTTTTTTTAATAACTGTATCAGAACTTTTATCACGTGGTAGAAATAATGGACACAGCTTATTATCCCCGCAAATTGGTAATGCGCCTGGCCGCCATTTTGGTGACGTAACCGTAGCCGAACACTCAGTACCGTAAGCATCACTGGCCAGTGAGTACGCGTACATATCGAGTTGCGGATGACGTCACGTGAATGTTAATTTGACAAGGTTCCAGGGCATTAGCAATTTGCGGGGATAATAGCTTAGAAATTTTAATAATACATTACTTACTTACTTACTACTTAATGACTTTAAACACAATATCCTCACTTTTTGAAATAATAATACGTTCGAAATGTATCATAAAGTTTAAAAACACGAATTTTTGTTTCGGCTTAGGAATTAGACTTACTAACGTTCTATTTATACGGACAATAACCTAGAAACACAGTTGGTGAATCTTATTAAAAAAAACTTTACGAGATTCGCACATGACTTCCTTTTTATTGAGGTCAAGGAAATGTGTAATAAATAGGCGATAACCTCATCGTTTTTTGACGTATGTATGGCTGTGAAATTCAACTAAGCTATACTAATGTATAAAATTATAGGTATGTACGAGTATTACGTACACATTATCACTCCTGTTCCCATTGGAGTAGCAGAGACGATGATCTCTATTTGCTACGATCCCGACATACTGCATTAGCTTCGTCTACTTTTATTAGTCTCTTCATACAACCACGTTTATTTAAGTCGCTGTTAACCTGACTTTTCTTCAAAATTCATTCGAATTTTCAACTCTCATATTACGTTGTGTTTGAACGGTTATAACTAAAAATCAATGTGATTGCATTTTGTTGATACTTTTCAGATGTTTCTCATGTCTCCAAAAGTGTCATAGACTATGTTATATTTAATTTTACAATTGAGTTAATGAATTAAGTTTTCATAGTTGTTATATTGTTTGATCTAATGCTAAAACCCACCACTGCTCAACTGGTTTCGAACTTTTCAAATCCCATTGTGAAGTCTCAACAGTAGGAGCTTAGTAAAGATAGAGAAAACCAGAGTACCAAAGTATCTAACCAGGGTATCCAATATTTCACGTGCATGCACGCGCTGATGGACATCCTATCATCAACATCATCCGAGCAATAAATCCCGATTGCGTTCGAAGTGTTTTCGTTGAAGCCCGAGGTCCGCTTTCCTACTTTGTCTTTCCACTTCACACATCAGATGAAATAAACTACTTTTGACAATGTCCCTACCAATAAAAGCATGCATACTCCACTGAACCCGAAAATGTATCTGTATTTCATCTGGTAATGCAATATACCACCAAGTACACCAAGAAGTACACTCGTCGCTCTCATTTGATGTTATCTCATTCGCTAATGACCCGTTCCATTAGTAACGCGCTTGTTAGTTCCGCCACCCACTCGCATTTTACCCTGATACACCAAAACGGCTTCAAAAAACCGTAATGAACTTTCATAATGCTTCGTTTTTGGTTTCGTTCTAATTTTATAAATTACTCGTAGCCATAATACTAGGCAATGACACACGCATCTTATTTCAAAGATGTTGGCTCGAATCCTCCATATAGATTCGAACCCAAACCGCGTATAATAAAACAAATAATAATAAAATATGAAAGCCTTTATTTCTCTAGAATACATTTCAAGATTAAATAATATTATTTTTTCTTCATTTAAAGAATCCATCACTTTGAAATGAACGCCTCCTCCATCTTATGTCGTGTCTTTCGCTCTTTAATTTTCTGTATCTTTAAATGCTCTGCTACTATTTTTATGTCATCATTCCACCTTCTGAGATGTCGGCCGCATCCCTATTTGCTGCGTATTATATAATTATTCGTCGTCAGCCAATAACCGTCCACTGCTGGACATAGGCCTCCTCAAGTCGGCTCTACTCATCACGGTCCTCTGCCTTCCCCATTCAGCGCCTACCGGCGACTTTGCCCATGTCTTCAGTCTGTCGGGATAGTGGGCGTCCGACACTACGTTTATATTTAAAATTGTTCACACAATAACACCTGTATACAACTACATTTATGCAAGAATAAATATTTCATTTCATTTCATATGTATAAAAGAGTGGGCTCTCTAAAACATAATAAATACACTACAAAAACAATCATTAAAAAGCTGTTTCACTCGTTTAGTTATGATTTCATAAATTTCCACGCTCATAAGAAATGTAGGGGCTGCAATATTTTGTAAGATGACCAGGTAAAAACAAGGACTAAGAGATAAATGCTGTGTGGTGCCATCTAGTATATACAACTACATTATTTGAGATAATTTCAAAACATAATTTATGTCAACTTGTATAAGTTGGTTGTATATAACTCTTTATTAAACTTTTACAATTATTATTAGTTATACAACTTGTATAAGTTAAGTTTGTCAAAGCAGAACCTGAAAGTTTTTCAATTAACCAACATCTTTAAATATACATGAAAGATACCGAAACACTGCTTTAATAACGGCTCCTTGAAAATTTCATCTTGTCTGTGATATTTTCTGAAAATTTTGTTGAATGTAATTTGTTTAATTAATTATTATTCATAAACTGTCACAGATACTCCTTGGCAATCAATTAAACTTTGTAATTTGTTTGAATTAGATTAAAACTTTATATTAATTGATTAAAAAATCATTTTAAATATTTTATACTGGTATTTTCTAATCATAATTAATTTCTATTTTTAAAACTAGAGATTTCAAAATAATGAATAGTTATTGTAATATGTCGTGGTAGCGTAATGGCTATTGCACGCGTCCTAATGTCAAAGGTCGCGGGTTTGATCCTGGCCGGCACGCATGCACCACTTAGGCTGTTTTCTGACCTAATGTGCATATTGTTACAATTACCACGTGCTAACAACGGTGAAGGAAAACATCGTGATGCAACCTGCACACCCAGATAACCGATGTGTCAAATCTGCCAAGCCGGGTTGGACAAGCGTGGCGGGTATACTGTCCATTTCCCTACAGTGGGAGGCCCGAGCCCAGCAGTGGGACAGTTGTTGTTATATATTATTATATATCTCGGAGAAGGCCTCGTTCTCGTGATATCTTCTTTGTTGGTTGCAGGTTTAGTGGGCGTCATCAGGGTAAAATGCGAGCATAAAACACAATGGCCACGGTTTATACACTTTTAATTAAGATTTAAACAACATTTTGACATAGTTTAGACCGAGCAGCGGGTTTAGGGCACCGCTCATACTTCTAACTTCAACAATTTCTTTAAAATTCTCCACGGTCCAACTCGACCATTACCATCACTAAATGTGCCACAAAAACTCCTCCGTCCACTAAGGTAGATACTACTCAAGTATAGATGGCGTCTTGACCCCGCTCCGGGGCATATGCTCTGCTCCGATTGGTCGTTTATTAAATTACAATATTCATGACTTATTAGGTTAAGTTATAGAAAGATTTAACAAATCAAATAAAATTAAATTAAACATTTTAAAAGTAATTAAAATGTAAACAAATAATATTGTGCGTTGTACATCCAAATAACAATCAATCCGATTCATAGCTCCCTCCGACATATATATAAATATATATATCTTTCTATATATATATATCTTTATATATATATTTCTTGTGTGCGTGTGTATGTCACTGAACTCCTCCTAGACGGCTGGACCGATTTTGATGAATTTTTTTGTGTGAGTTAAAGGGGATTCGAGGACGGTTTAGATTCACAATTGGACCCGGTAGGTGGCATTGCAATCGGTTTCTTAATTTTTTTTCAAGTCAGGACGTCGTCTGCCGGGACCGCTAGTATATATATATATATATATATATATATATATATATATATATATATACATATATATATATATATATATACATATATATATATATATACACACAGTGGGTAGGTGTAAAGTAAGACGTTTTTGAAAGAGCTCTTATAAAACAACAACACAAGCATTCATAAATATCAAGCTCACATTACTATGGATTCTATACAGGAGACTATTTCTCAACTTGCTGTATCATTTAAGGAGCGCATGGACAATTTTGAAGGTGAATTACAGAAAGGGAATCCTTCATCATCTAATATATCCTCTCTGTCAGCAGAATTTGCAACTTTCAAAGTGTTTACTCTTAATACTTTGAAAGTACTGCAACATCAAATAGAACTGCTTCAGCAATCCACTGATAACATAGAAATGCATAGTAGGAGGAAAATTTTGCTGGTACATGGAATTCTTGAAAATAAACAGGAGGATATTGCAGCTGTTATCACTAAATTGGTTGTGTCTAAGTTGAAGGTAGATGATTTACTCCTGAGAATATTCGCCGTTGCCATAGAATGGGTAAGCCCCCAACTTCATCAAAAAAACCTAGACCTATTCTTGTTAAATTATGTGATATGACAGTCCGCAACAATATCTGGTCAGCTAAATCCAAACTGAAAGGCTCTGGCGTTTCGGAATATCAAAATGCTGGACACAAAATGGTACAATTTTTGTGGTGGGCTCTGATGACACCCGACATCGTGTTAATCTCCTATCCGACTTGAATAATATTCCACTTCAGCCAAGAGATGAACCACATTCAAATAAAGATGTTTCTGTTGCCACAAAAACACGCAAAGCTGCGACATCGTCTAGGAAGTAGTATCAAAACGTTTCTAGTTGTTTTACTGTACAATTAGGCTTGATTATTAAACTTTCTTCCTTTTTCTCTCTTTTTCATCATGATAAGCATTATATGGCACTACAAGCTTTGATTGAAATTGTCAACAATATATTTTCCGGAAGAATTTGTAATAAATAAACACCTTGATAGTTTTTTCATTCACGCTTTGTTCCGTTTAATACATTTTTATTACTTTTAGTTTCAAGAGGTTATGTTTATGTTATGTTATTATTTTTTGTTTAATTTTCCGTTCAGAAATACGATTAGTCTTACTGTTGATGCGTTCAGAAACGTAACAAAATTTTAGTGTTATAATTAATGTGTTTCACTGTTTCATTATTATTATTTGTAATTATATTTTTTAATTTTATTCCCTTTTCTTTAAGATAAAATGTTTGTGTTGTTTACAATTGTTAATTTACTTGTTTCTTTTTTTGTAACTGGCAGGTGTAATGATATTGTATTTTTACTGTTATTTTATATTTATTCTTTTACATATATATATTTTTTCTTTTTTCTTCCCTTTAATAAATATTATAGTTTATATTAGTTTATTACATAATATATAGATATATATATATTTTTTAAGATGGCAAGTTTTATATGTGACTCTGAAAGTGAGTCTGAGTATGTGTCTTGCTCCTCTGAGAGCGTTTGTAGTGACAGTAAACCTTTGGTTGAGCTGCTTGAGGCGCGTTTTTCCAACTGTACTTCTCTTTTTAATGTTGTTCATATAAATGCGCAGAGTATTCCAGCTCACTTTACAGATATGTTGGCGTCATTTAATCAAAATAACATCCATGCAATACTAGTTTCAGAGTCCTGGCTGAAACCTTGTCTCCCATCGACATCTTACACCTTACCTGGATATCAACTAATAAGAAATGACCGTATAGGCAGTGGTGGTGGAGGCGTTGCCATTTATCTTCGGTCACATATCCCCTTTTCCATCATCAGCTTGTCTCCACAACCACCCGCATCGGATGCTGGTGAACACTTATTTATCGAGGTGGAACTTTCGTTGAATAAAATATTGCTTGGAGTATTTTACAGTCCGTCTCTTAGAGTTAATTACTTCTCATCGTTAGAAAAACTTTTAGAAAATGTTATCCCTGCTTATAATCATTCCATAATAATGGGTGATTTTAATACCTGTCTTCTTAAACGAGATTATCGTACTACACTCCTTGAGTCCTTAGTTGCTGCTTCTGGCTTGTCCATTCTTCCATTGAAGGCTACTCACTCTTTTCCCAATTCTACTCCGTCTCTTTTAGATTTAATTCTCGTATCTTCACTGTCTCATGTTGTTACACATGGTCAGTTCCCAGCGGATGCTTTCTCTTATCATGACCTGATGTTTCTCTCGTATAACATTCGTCCGCCAAAAGCCAAGCCCAAAATTATCCTGCAGCGTAATTTTGGAGGTATAAATTCGGAGGCTCTACTCAAGGATTGCCGCGAGTTGGATTGGTCGGGGGTTTACAATTGGCTATCGATGATAAAGTGCATATATTTAATACAATATTATTAAAGCTATATGATTTACATGCACCCATGCGTCGTATTAAAATTAAGCACTTACCTGCACCGTGGTTTACCGATAACGTTAAGACGCTCATACACAAAAAATCTCTTGCCAAGACCAAATGCAAGCTTAGTCCGTGTAGTGAGACCAAACAGGCTTACATACCTATCCGTAATCGCTGTAATAGAGTGTGTAGGGACGCGCAACGCCGGTATATTCATCAATCAGTTGACATAGATAATCCTTCTAAAGTTTGGAAATTTCTGAGATCCTTGGGAGTTGGTAAATCAGAGCAAAACTCTGTTCCAAAAAACTTCAATATTGATAACCTCAATCAACATTTCACGACTGTTATAAATTTTGACAATAATATAAAGTCTAACACATTAAAAAATCTTTCAACCGCTCCAACTCCTTCTCATTCCCCTTTTTTTCTCAGACCATTATCTGATTGTGATGTTACGAGTGCCATAAAATCGATCACTTCAAACTCTGTGGCAGTGATGGTATTAGTCGCAATATGATTATCCCTATTCTTGATGTCATCAACCCGATTATTACTCATATCCTCAACTCATCCATGGCTAGTGGTACTTTTCCAGTAGCCTGGAAAGAGGCACAAGTTATTCCTCTCCCTAAAAAGTCTAATCCTACGTCCTTTTCTGATTTCCGACCGATATCCATTCTTCCCTTCCTATCCAAAGTCCTAGAACGTCTAATCCATAGACAATTAAGTATTTTCCTAAATTATAACTTATTAATGAATCCTTTTCAATCTGGTTTTCGCCCAGGCCATAGTACAACAACAGCTTTAGTAAAAATCACCGATGACACCCGTCAGGGGATGGAGCGTGGTCTACTGACAATACTATCACTGCCAGACTTTAGTAGTGCTTTTAATAATGTTGACCATGACATATTACTTAGCATTCTCCGCACTCTTAACATATCTCCAACAGTAATTGGTTGGTTTCACAGTTACCTGTATGGACGCCGGCAGCGAATACGTGTTGATGACAATTACTCATCATGGTCTGACCTTACTGCTGGTGTTCCACAGGGCGGCGTTTTATCTCTTCTCTTATTTGCGATTTTCATTAATTCAATCTCCGATAAATTAATTTCATCCTATCACCTCTATGCGGACGATTTACAGATATATACTCAAGCTGCTCCAGATGATTTAAGTACTGCCGTGAGACAAATCAATCTAGACTTAAACCACATACTTCATTGGAGTACAATGTTTGGTCTTGCAGTGAATCCTCGTAAGACTCAAGTGATAGTCATCGGTAGCCCCAGAATACGTGCAAAAGTTGATTTCGCAACCTTACCGAACATTGTTTTTGACGGCACTTGTATCCCATTGAGTGACACTGTCAAAAATCTAGGTGTAGTCATCGATAGTGACCTGTCTTGGAAGTCTCACCTCTCCGAATTAAGTCGGAGAGTTTTTCTGTCTTCTAGATCCCTGAGAAGGCTGAGAAATTTTCTGCCTACTGCCACCAAAATTATGCTTGCACAGTCTCTTTTGTTACCCATTTTAGATTACGCTGACGCCTGCTATCTGGACTTAACCGTAGAACAGCTAAGTAAACTTGAGCGACTTCAGAATTTTTGTATTAGGTTCATATTTGGCTTGCGAAAATATGACCATGTTTCTGAATTTCGTGAAAAACTCAAGTGGCTCCCTATTCGCTTTCGCCGGAATACTCACATTCTCACATTACTTTATAACATTTTATTTACCCCTAGTAGTCCTCCCTACCTTAAGGAACGTTTTGAATTCCTTCGCCTTTCTACTTCCCACAATTTGCGCACTCATACGTATCGTAAACTCACTACACCTGCACACACTTCATCCTTTTATGATAACTCTTTCACAGTGCAGGCTGTCAAACTTTGGAATGCGCTGCCTCTTACTGTCAGAGAGGCCAAAACATCGCCTACATTTAAGAACGCACTCAGAAAACACTACTTTTCCTTAAATAATTATGCCTAATTCTTATATTATAGACTATTTAATATATATGTATGTGTGTATTTAATTTATAAAGTAGTTTAAGTATGTGTATTTTTTATTTATTTATAAATTATTTAGTTTAAGTATGTTTATTTATTATATATTGATATTTAATGATCTGCACCACCTACATCGCCAGATTAGATTAAATTATTCCTTAAGTTAGGTTGCCTGGAAGAGATTGCTTTCAGCGATAAGGCCGCCTTTTGTTTCTACCATAACAATATTGTAATTGTATATTTTGAAATTGTGTATTTGGTGAGCAATAAAGTGTTATCTATCTATCTTATCTATATATATATATATATATATATATATATATATATATATATATATATATATATATATATAAACTGACTCATAAACTGCATCAAAGTTTAGGATTACTTTGAAATGATTTTTTTAAATAAGTATGCAAACTTTTTAGATTAAAATATATAAATATGGAGAGACTGGCTCTTAATCTCAAAAAAAAGGAAAATTTAAAAATAGAACTGCAGTAAAACAAATGAATATAGCCGGGAAAAGAAAATTTACTCGTAGTATCAGATTTGCGTGTTATTTATAGCAAAGTTTTAAATTGATTCTCAGTGATTTTTTATTCTTTTGTCAATTGAATTATTGTTACCAGCAGAATTGTTGGGTTAGTTTTTTAACTCATCGAGAGTTTTCGAACCATAATATGGATATTTCGTCCGAACAAGCGGCTCGAATTGTAGCATTGGTGCGGGAGGGCTTGGATCAACGAACGATTGGTAGAAATTTAAATTTAAACCAGTCTACGGTTTCTAGAATATACAAAAGGTTTGTGGAGACAGGTTCTTACAGAAGGAGACGTGGTACAGGCAGGACTCGAGCAACCACCGGTCGTGATGACCGATTTATTGTTACAACTTCCCTGCGAAATCGTTTCCTCACGTCTGTTAACATCAAAACAGAGCTTAATGAAGTGCGTGGAGTAAACGTGAGTGCACGAACAATAAGAAGAAGGTTAAAGGAAGCGGATATCACCTCTTTTAGACCAGCAAATGGTCCAAAGTTGTCTGTAGCTCACAGACAAGCTCGCTTAAGATTTGCGCGTGATCACCTGAATTGGACAGAAGAGCAATGGACCTCCGCATTGTTCACGGACGAGTGTAGGACATGTTTATATGGTGCATGGTCGCAGAAGAGTCTATCGTCGACGTGGGGAGCGATATGCTCAAAGTTGCATTGAGGAGCGTGTTCCTTTTGGAGGCGGTTCGTGTATGGTCTGGGATGGCATATCGATTAACGGGCGAACAGAACTTGTGTTCATAGACATGGTCCGTCAAAACGGTAATAGAGGGAGTTTGAGTGCACATCGCTACATAACAGAGATCTTAGAAGATCACGTGGTGCCTTACATGGGATTCATAGGCGAAAATTTTACTTTAATGCAGGATAATGCCCGGCCGCACGCTGCTGCACGAGTTCGACAATATTGCGAAGAAGAAGGATACGTACAATGAATTGGCCAGCACGCAGCCCGGATCTTAATCCCATTGAGCATGTTTGGGACAATTTAAAAAGAGCTGTATATGCGAGAAACCCTTTGCCCACGACAGTGGCAGCACTAAGAACAGCACTTTCAGAAGAATTGGACAATATTCCGCAAGATCTTTTAATAACCCTAATAAAATCTATGCGGAACCGATTAGAATCCGTAATAAGGGCACGTGAAGGTAATACACCTTATTAAAACATAAATAAACCCTTGCATAAAGTTTGTGTCTATTGTTAAAACCAATTTTTTAATTAAATCAATTGTCCTTAAATATCTGTTTTTTCTTCAAAAAAAGTCTTAAGGTCCTTTCCAGTACACAAACTTAAACTTAAGGATATGACCCTACGCTGTTTTAAAGTTCACGAACCAATCTAGAGGTTTCAATTTAAATCTGTATAGAAAGTTTGCATACTTGGTTAAAATATTTATTTCAAAGTCGTCTATTACTTTGATGCAGTTTATGAGTCCGTCAGTGTATATTGTAATATCAATACTTCACACTGACTAGATACGCAAACCGTGCGTGCAAAGTCATATATAGATAAGAAGGAAAAAAATCTAATATTAATTTGTAGTATTGTATTGATTATTTGTGATTAATATGTTTGTAGCAAATTTAAAAAAAAAACAATTAAAAAGGTAGTTTTAATTAAGTGTACTATCCGCCAAAACTTAGAAAATATCTACTATGTATACACATATATTTTTATAGCATACAAAATGTAAAAGATGCCAACAATGTGACGATGGCAGTGCCATAGAATAGATAATACATTAAGGCAACGTTACAGAGTACATTGTATGAAAGCGTAACCTAGTTGCTATTATCAGGAGAGTAACACGTATTTTATTACCACTGCCCTTTATCTATAACTAGTTTTCTAATAATAGCTATACCAACCTGTGAACTGCAGTTGTTATTTTTTCAAATTATTAACAAGCCGCGTGATAACTCCAGTTCTGAAAAAATGTTTCAGTCTCAATATAATTAAGAAACATTCTTTTTCATGTTAAATATGATTATGTAAATTATTCGCTTTCTCACGTAATATTTAAATTATTCTCGACGCGAAGTCGTAACAGCTTTGACATTTTGATTACAATATTTTGATTAATCTAAATAAATATTTTATGAAACATTACTTGAAAATGTTGTAGGTTGTCCATTATAGCTTAGGAGCCAGTGATCGGCTACCTGTATGTATTTGACCAGACCTGAGGTTTTGTACATTGAAGCACCTATACCTACCATGCATGGTACTGGGACTCACTAAGCTCTAAGTGGTGGACGCGACGAGCGCTGAGATAAGACAGTATCGATTTTTGACGAATTTTAAATCCATTTGACCAGGGCTGCCGTTTTGATATTTGAAAATATAGGCTTATTATTATCGGAAAATAAGAATGGTAGACCATTATCACGCGGTAAACTTTGTGGCAGACCGTTTTGAAAATGATAAAAAAAATTGAAAGTAATTGACCAGATCTGCCATTGATATATTTTGTTTATTATAGTCTTAAAAACGTATATTGATCGCGGCAGACGTCTACTTCGCGTATACACATCAATAAATAATAAAATATTAGCTACTACCCAGTCAGATGTATATGTTTTCCGTTCGCTGTTTTACATCAATATAATTTAATTGCGATTTACTTTATCACTGTATTTACAGAAATTAATGTTTTTTTTTATTCTATATGCTAAAAACTTCATTCTCTTTCATTCAAAATGGTCTGCCACAAAGTTAACCGCGTGATAATGGTCTGCCATTCTTATTTTCCGATAATAATATGTCAAATATCAAAACGGCAGCCCTGGTCAAATGGATTTAAAATACGTCAAAAATCGATACTGTCTTACCTCAGCGCTCGTCGCGTCCACCACTTAGAGCTTAGTGAGTCCCCGTACCATGCATGGTAGGTATGGGTGCTTCAATGTACAAAACCTCAGGTCTAGTCAAATACGTACAGGTAGCCGATCACTGGCTCTTAAGCTATTACATTCTATAACTTGAAGGAGTTCATGGGGTCTTTACAAAAATATAAAATGTTTTCTATGACCGCTGGAGTGTCATAGGTTTTTTTTTGAGACTGAGGAAATGCATTTCGCACACTATCGGGTCGTTTACTAGGGACTGGACCAAAGCGATGAGAGGAAGCCACACCAAAGTCAATTGCCGGCATGTGTGGAGACTCGAATACTCAAATCTCTACTAAAACCACTCTCCTCCCATATGCCCCGCGCTTATAGCAGGAAGAACGTGAGACTTAGAACGTAGTTACGCCCACGCTGATCCTAGCGCATCAGTACTTGAGAATGCCCCGGGAAGCAGTGCAAACTCACTACGACAACAGGGGGATGACTTCTCCGCTCCCCAGATGCTGGAGAGCCCCTGCAGCGGTATTACGGGAGGAGATCTTGCCCATATCTGCGTCTCCAGGACCCTGAGACTGACGACTGACGACGGTATCCGCGAGACGCATGCGCACCTCTCTCCCTTTCTCGTTCTGCGGCCTCCTTTTGAGACATTACAGTCTCGTAGAAATTGGACGACCCAATGATCGTCGCTATGCGGCATGGCTTGCACCAAACTGCCCAAAGAATCGATCGGACATACGAAAGTCTCGAGTTCATATCTCTGCGGTGCCCATGCTGCACACTCGACCAGTGTATGAAACGTTCGCTTCGCTTCGTTCGCTGAATGAAATGTTCGCCACATTGGCGACATTGAGGGGAAGGCTGGCAACCTGCAATCTGATTCAGATACTTATCGAAGCATCCATGCCCGGTGTGACCCATCTGCGTCATCCTGAAGGGCAGAGTCCCGCGTTTCTGCGAGAGCCATCGAAATAGGTGCGTGCCCACCGCCTCCACTGTCTCAATGCCTGTCACAGGAATTTGCAACTCTCTCGACCAAGTTTCTCGCGTCCTGATCACCTGAAGCTCGGCCTGGCAATAAACCAAGCCACGGGCAAGGGCACCCTGAAGAGTGTCCTGAGAGAGGTTAGGTTATATTCTGTTATTATTTATACCCAGCCATGCTGCGCTGTTGCTTGGTGTGGTATAATTATGTCATAATTGTTGTCTTCTTTGATGTTATTTTTTTTTCATACACTTATATACCAACACCAAATACTGAGTGTCAACTTCATTTCGCAAATTGCAGCACACATTTTTTTTGTCATTATGTGTTCTGTTGTTTTGTTTGTGTCGCATTTAAATGTTTGTTTCTATCATTCATTCACTGACTGACGTCAGCCGAATGAGTTCTTGTAGCACCTCAAAAAGAACATCACAGATAAAATCAAAATAAACCCATAAAGAATATAAAATGCCATGAATCATAGTAATAAATATCTATTTACGTCTAAACAAACAAATATGAACAAAGAAAGGTGATTATGCCGTATTTCAAGGTATGGTTCAATCTATGTGATGTTATGAGTATTTCTCACGCAAATACGTGGAATATTGTAGGTATATTTATACTTCAATATGTAAACTATGATAGCTCAGTGGTATATATTTTATTAATTAATAGCGCCCTCCTATGATTTTGCTCTAAAAATAATTTGCACTACCATTAACGGCATCTGTTTTAACGCGTCTCTTGGCGTTGAGTAGTCCACCCGGCGGTGACGCGCGTAAAGGTTTCTGCCCACTACACGGTATCCATACCATAACCTTGCTCGGAACGTACCGCAAAAAATATTCTTCGTATTAAAAAGTATTAGACAATGGCCACTAGACAGTTTCGTCACCGTTCAACACCGTCACGCACAAGGCACGGACGGTCAACAGTTTTCGGCGAGAATATCTTACCGGTGCCGCTACGCACCGTACAAGGCATGCGACGTTACCAAACCGATGTGACAGGCGGCGAAATGGGGAGCATACGGGTGTTAATACCACAACAATTGACAGAACGGGAAGCACACGGATATGATACACGCTTGCTGCCCGGATACTACGAACACTAAAGCCGTTATACACACGTATAATACGCTACTGATACGTTCTAGTGGACACAGTAGACCGTGTCGTATTTTTTACCGTGCCTGAAACGTTCATAGCACGGTCATAGTATGATCCGGTGTACTGTGCAGACTTATTCGACTCGTTCCTCTCGCCATCTACAATCCGCGCCGCAGACATGAGATGGCTCATAACGGCTGCATTTATACTAAGTAATTATTATTATATATTGGCCAATTTAAACAATATATTTATAAATATTGACGTGGCAAGCTGAAATCTTTATCTGTATTACAGCTCTTAGGGCTGGCTCTCACAAAATATCGGCGTGAAACGGTTAGCCATGAGTTAATCGTGTTTCGTACAATGAGTGAGAGTTCCGATGGTCCACTTCCCCCTCCCCCAGCCCATCCCCCTTTTGCATTCCTCTATCCCGTCCTCTATTCTATTCCTCCTATCCAATCACCTTTGTCCCATCCCGTCTATATCGTTTTAGATTTAGAGGCTCACAACGCCTTTTGCGAGTTTTTCTACAAGGAAACATCTATAATAATGTTATATACCGACAAAGTACGCACATCTAGCTGTCGTAAAACGCAGTATATTGCCTTCCCGGCTTTAGGAATTCTTTTGTTTACTTTGTGTTAAGAATTTTTAATTAAGAAACTCGTTTTATAGCCGTCATTAGTGTCGAACTAATCCTAATTGTTATTGTTTTCGACTGAGCTTGCTAGATGTGCGGATTAACGCGGCCCCTTTTTCGGTATTATACAGTTTAGTATAAAACAATGCCCGAACGGAGGAGTGGGGCAGTCGAGCGACGATTACGGTACTAGCAAGACGTGTGTAGTACTTTCGATTAGCGATATGGTGACGGACTTTGCGCATGTTGAATTGTATTGAATCGTGCAGTGTGAACTGGTTGCATCCAATTTTATTTGTACCTGTTTTATACGTGTTTGTACAGTTCTAATAAACTCTATACTAGTTCCAACGGCATTTTAATTCAAGTCCTGTAGCTCGTAACAATATTATAGAATTCTAAATATGCCGTGTCACATTGAAGCTATTAAAAAAACCTTTTTATATAGACTATTTAAACAACAGAGAACACGATGCTATTCTTTTTGGATTTCTTGTAAAAATATAAAAAAGGCATTGGCTCTACCCCTCATGGTGTAACTCTCCATAGGCGAAAGTACCTAACTACTTTCCATTATATGAGTCGTCGGCCTCTTTGGCAGCTTCGCAATAAAAGTAACAAAAAACTATTAGGGTATTCCCGCGTCTTTATCTAAGGAAATTTTCGTAACCGTAATCCGTCCACCTTTGCAAACTTTCTCGTTTTGCAATATTGTATAGACAATATGATCTGTTGTTTATTTTACCACAATGGCATACAAAGGAAGTCATTTCAGACAAATTAAGCAGAAGAATTAAATTACCAACTCAACCAAATTATTTAAGTTCTGTGATTGACAACAAACAGCCGAATTCTTGAAAATACTCGAAAAGAACGTTTATAATTTATACCAAATATTATTAAACTATAAACTAATACAATGGAGGAAAAATTGTACCGTGCAGGTGATGTACTGAATGAAACACCCCTTAGCAATGGACTGTATTTATTTATAGGTGATACAACAGCGATAGGTATGATCAGCACTACTGTACTAAACGGCACATTCAAGGTCAATCAACACAAGTTAGCACAAGAACCCTGATTTTCCATTGAACACTGATAGCAATAATTGTATTGATTTGACCGATCAATACGAGTGGCACTAATCAAATACACTGGTATTCACTTGATCCACGAAAGTCACGCTGAGAGTCTAAATGGCTGTAGTCTTCTGAATGCTTCCTGGTATTCCTTTTCTTCGCTTGTGCGTAGTACTTGTTCGGAAACTGTGTATATTTGGTCTACTGGTACATGCCGGAGGCTTGCTTTTAAGTTCTTCGACTTTGGCGACCCGTGTAAGATTGGGGTGGCAAAGTGGTAGGGGGTGTCGAGCCTAGGTTCTTTACTCCAGCATTCGCTCAGGAAGCTTGCACCGCACTTGCTAAGGTACTATTAATTTTAAGCAGACACTTAGCTGCTAACCGAGCGAGCTACATATTTGCGGTAAGCGGGGCGTGGCGGTACAGGAGATCCGGGGGAGATGTTAAGGAGGTGACACTTATGTTATATTCCATCTACTGCGTTGCCCAACGTATAAACCAGTCTTTTCCTTAAATGAGATATCCACTAGACGTTTAGCTATGTCTCGATAAAGCTTGTGCGTCTCAGGCCCCCATGATCCCAGGATCTCGACCCCAAAAGCCGCAAATATGTAGCTATTTCCAATGGCTGAGTATTTGCAGTGTTCTAGGACCTCCTGTTCTGCAACAGCTGTAGTATGTAGTAGACATGCTAGTGGCTGGAAGATGGGACACTGCTGTGATACTTGGGGTGACCAAGATGGGTCGCCCCTTAGTATGGCACCAATGACATACCATCGGGTCTCTCGCCATATAAACTAAATATCACTCTTAAAGTTTCCGTCAAAAATCTTCAGTTTTTTTGGTACTTCACGTGAGCAGGAAGCTCGAAGACCATCAATGGCAGATCAAGCTGAAACATTACTAAAATCTCTTATAACAAATAAAAATGGATTATTTTTTTACATTATTACACAAAAGTTTTATTTTACCTACACGGTGATCTCGACTAGTGAAAAAACCACGTAAGGAAAACCTTTGTAATAATTTCGGAAGTAGATAACCTATACTGTACAAAATTTCTTTCTGCGCCAAACATTTTCAGTAAGTAATTACATAGACTTTTCCTTTAGAAAAAAATAACATTTTGTGTAATAATGATCCTTGGTAACGTAGTACAAAAGATACGTTACGTTTATTGCTGACAGTAGTGGCAGCAATTTATTATACTTACTTCTTTCTGTATTACTTAACCAGCAGTAAAATAAAGTGACATGGCCTTACGCGAGTTAGACTTATACACGGAGAGTTGCTATATAAAATACAATAGTGATGTTACAAAACTTAATTATGCACTCAAATTTTAAAAACCAATTAGATCTTTTCATAAGAATTATTTTTTAAGAAAGGTAAATAAAGGTAAATGTCTTTTAAGTTTCGTGTTGCAAGTGTGATTGACGACAGAAAGAGTAACTTCCAGAAATCAGAGATGATTTATTCATAAGATACACAGCGATTCTAAAAATATATTCATGGGATATTTTCTTAAGTTTTCGCGACTTGTACACATAATAAAACTACGTTTTAACGGTTTTAAGCGCGGTAATTTATTTGATTTTGGTTTATCCGACATTTCGGCCGCTTTTCAGTGGCCGTGGTCACGGAAGACAAAGATGACATTTGTCAAACGTGTATGGTCAGAGTTTTTATTCAGCCTACCGCCAACTTGTTCATTTTAATTATTTCGTTTTAAATTTTGTTTATGGATATTATTTACTCTATGGGAGCCTAATCTAATTTACCACCGCTTCACAACATGTTCAAGTCTTGACTGATAATTTCTCTTTTATTTATTTTTTATTTTTTCCTTCCACTCATTTTAATATTATATAAAAAAAATTTAGAACTAGGAATGTTTGCTGAAGAGTTTCTTGCGCCGCTTCTTCTCTTCAAGCCACAACATGTTGTGAAGCGGTGGTAAATTAGATTAGGCTCCCATAGAGTAAATAATATCCATAAACAAAATTTAAAACTAAATAATTAAAATGAACAAGTTGGCGGTAGGCTGAATAAAAACTTTGACAATACACGTTTGACAAATGTCATCTTTGTCTTCCGTGACCACGGCCACTGAAAAGCGGCCGAAACGTCGGATAAACCAAAATCAAATAAATTACCGCGCTTAAAACCGTTAAAACGTAGTTTTATTATATATTCATGGGATCAATTATTAACATAGGTCTTAGAATCTTCATAACTATACAAGACGTGCTCAACTCACCACTTCCTGGGCCGTGTTTTAAATGAGTTTACGAATAGTGAGTCCATCTGCCGTCGATCAGCTGGACTGCTAGCCTATCTGCTGTGTAACCTGGCTTAAAAAAAATATTGCAACACTTACGAGTCAGCTTCGGAAACGAGCCGGCCGCTATAACTGGATGCGTAAATATTTGTAACTCGCGACTTAGTGCCCACTTTTTATACACTATAAATAGTGAGTGCATTACAAAAACACTAAAACGTAGTAGGTATTTCTTATTAAAAGGCTAAATTTGAATTTGTATATCTCGAACTTGTAGAATTATGGATTGTTCAAACAAATTTTCATGTCCTGTTTGACCCTCTTCAAGCCAGTCATTGGCTTTCTTGTATTAATTTTAGATGTCTAATCAAATGTATTTAGCTGTAGGTTTTCCATGAATAAATAAATAAATATTTTTTGCAAAATTAAAATGTGCAAAATTAATGGATTTTTGAGAAAATTACCTAAATATGGTTTACGATTATGCCACTTAAAGTAAACTAATAAGAATTTGGTTTAATGATATTCATGTTTTTGCATTTTCATAAGCTTGTTAATGAATATCATAATTTGAAGAACTTAAATGTAAATGTAAAGACTGTAGTAGCAACGATTTTATCGACAGAAAGCAGCTACGGATACCAACTGTAATATTATAAATGCAAATATTACTCTTTCAGTTTGTTACTTTTTATAAGTCTCTGAAACTTTCAATACGTTACACCATATAATAATGGACCCAAGGACAAGCCCCGGCCAGTGTAGCAATATTTTGGCAAATGAGAACAAAAAGTACCGGACTATTGGGGTGAACATGAAAAATGGGCAGACGGTGACTCGCCACTCATTCACTGCATGGCCCCTTAAAATGCCAAGATTGGCGAGGGGCAACATGGGTGTGAGTGACTAAGGGACATCGAGGCTGCAGGTTCGCCGCGGTCACTACCGACACCATATCATTTGTCACATTTATGCCATTTATGACTTTCATCCCTGGAGCTTGACTTAGCTCTAGCGAGGCGGGGGGGCCTTGCCTTTGACCCCCGGAGTCAGGTCCGAGATGTCGGTC
Source organism: Dendrolimus pini (assembly GCA_949752895.1). Lineage (NCBI taxonomy): Eukaryota > Metazoa > Arthropoda > Insecta > Lepidoptera > Lasiocampidae > Dendrolimus > Dendrolimus pini. Next base: position 18,375,687 of record OX457124.1, read on the forward strand.
GCTATTCACCGAAGCCTTCGTCACAAAGCCCCCCTGCGGGTACAAAGCCGCTATTTTATTTACTATTATGATTTATTGTTTGAAATAATATTATGATGTAATTTTAGTTTGTTTGATTTTATTATGATATATTATATTTAAGTATAAAATATTTCCCACCGCTACCGGCTAAATATATATTTTATGTGGATATACTAAACGACTAATTACAACATCTTCATATCTTACTTAAGTATATTCACAAGAAAAATAAATTGAATTTAAAAATTCTACACCCATAAACAAAGCACCGCCATGAGTAAAGTACTTTGAAAATAATATCACAAGCAAATAGAATACAAATAAACATAAATAAAATTCAACATCAATAACCTTCGGGAAATAATAACAGAAAACATACAACGACCTACATTTATGCGGAAATCGAACTATCTCGAGTGGAAAAAGTGTATCGCCGATCGGAAACTCGGAATCTACATAATTGGAAGCTTTGCGGCATTCGAATAGTTCCGAGTGCAGGTACAATCAGTACATTTAGTGTGTGACAAGGATAGCGAACTTTACATCTCTATTATATTTATATACATATATCTCTATATGCCGCCACACAAAGATAGTCACAATAAAAGTAAAAACTAATGATGGATTTGAAGTACATAAGAGCCGTCTCTTTTTTAATTGCCGCAAGAAGGCAAACAGATAGACGACAAACTTGATTCCTAGTGGTTACCGTGGTCTATGGGCGTTGGAATTCCAGGGGAGGTTTCATAGCGTTGAAAACTGGGCCCTAACATTTTAAACGACTTCCAAAAGATCGAGGGTTTCAATTCGTCTTCATGTTTTTTTGTATAGTTGTAACGCGATTGCTCCGTCAATAGTGGACCGATTTTCATTGTTTTTAAATCGAAACGGTATTCTTATTTCCGAATTAGTTCCATAGTCACCAAGTCAGTCTAAATAGATGGTATATGAGGTGTCGTTAGATCATGTAATGATGCTGCTTATTGCCTTTTTTATAGGTCCATAGAAGGGCAGATATTATTTTTTACTTAATTCGTAAAAATGTACCTCCCACCCTCTAAATTTGAAACAAACGCTTAGCCTTGAGCTAATTTCCTGCGATGAGTGAGAGTCCTAATGCCTCTCTTTCTTCTCTCCCCTTAATTCAATTTCTTCTGTCTTGATCTCTCTCTTCCACCTTCTTTATCACATCAGGCTGGCAATGCGTTAGTTTCGCCCTTGGCGTTGCAAACATCTTTAGGCGCTAGTAACTACTTTCTATTAGATGGGCCGTCTACCTGTTTTCCAGATCCGAAATAATAATAAAAACCGTTCATAGTATAGCTTATTCACTAAATATTCATGTTTATATACCATATTTCATTACACAGGAGCCTTTGCAGAATGTTAATTATTGAATAGATGCCTCGTTTGTCGTTAATCCTATGCGACGTGACGTTCGCTTTGAGTGGCCGAAGTGCAATAAGGCCATCCTATAAACCAGTATGAAATGCAACTAACACATGCATTATTAAAGCTTTTGCCTACCTACACTGAACTACAGTATAGAATTGAATAGTCTGATGAATGGGGAAAATTCTTCTGGGTACATAATTACATCCATATTTATATAAGAATATAAATAAAATTAATGCTATTATGTTTGTTCTCTATGCGTTCAGTCGGACTATCCCATTGATGTGATCATGATGAAGCTTTGGTTAGTTGTTCCATGTACGCGCCCTTGACCCAAAAGAGTATATATTTTGCAACATATAATCTAAAACAGATAAATGAATGAATGTATGAATAATAAATAGACATACAGATATTATACAAATGACATCGTAAAATCCATGCTTCTAATAGAGAAGATGACTTCATGTGCCATGCTTACACGTTGGGGACCCGTCTGACTGAAAAGCACCTCAATTATCCGATTAAAAAATTATATATTCTTTTAGCTTAGCTTTAAAGTTTAAATAAGAAAAGCAGGGTGGAAACCCCAAGTGATTATTAAAAAAAACTGTTGCATTAATTGGCAACAGCTATAAGATAAATTTTGAAAATAAAGGAATACTTATTAAAAATAAAATCTCAACTGAAAGCGGCTAGTTAGAGTAATAAATCAAACGGAACGGGATTTGTTTACGAACTACACCGACTATTAACGGCACGAGAGGTAAATAATGCGCCAAGTTGCGCCCACTCGATACTGACGTAATTGTTTACCTGGTACAGGTCGACAGAAATATTTGAAAAGGGTGTAAATCTAATTTTTAACCGACTTGAAAAAAGGAGGAGATTCTCAATTCGTTTGTATTTTGTTTTTTGTATGTTCATTACTCGAATTCTCCGTCAATTGTGCAACGACATTTAAAAATATCGAAAGATTATTTTATTATACTCCCGAAATGTTCCCATTGCCACCATATCACACGAGATACCTGACAAGCAGATTCCAAGGAATCAGAGAAACGTACGAAAATTGATAACAGACTTCTTCGTAACACAAGATCTCCGTCAACTCTATACCGATTTTCATTTATTTTTCTTTACTCGTAAGTCTATACTCCCGAGGTGGTCCCATGGTCACCAAGTCAGCATCTGATGATTAAATCTCAGAGAAATAGAGATTAACATTTATTAAAACACGCTGAGAGCCTACATTTTCCAAAAAAAGCTAGTATACGTATACTACACTCTATAGTTACACTTTAGTATTTTACGCGATTTTTCCGTCAATTGTGGACCAATTTTCAAATCCTTTTTCTCAACTCCACCAAGGCAAGATCGATCTGTATTGTGGATCGCAAGGAAATTAAGAGCAACCCTTGTTAAAGAGCATATACACCGAAGAGTGAGATGGCAAATTTGTATACGCGTGCCAATTTTACAATTTCTACGTGCTTAATATAGTACTTCTAAAGCTATTGACGTATTTGCTCAACTAAAAAGTTACAATTATTTATATATTTATAAGTTATATTCATATAGAGTAAGTAAGTTTTTAAAGCTTCTTGGTACTTAAAAATATCCTTCAAACTTCCTCTAACTCAATATGAATAAGACCGTAATGATTAGGATATTGAAAATAAATTAATACCTAGTTTTAGACAATTTAAGTATAAAAATATGTTAAACAATAAAACATTAAAATGTGAGAGATTAACGATGAATTTACGAGCTATGTTGGTTAACCTGGTTTTCTTATGAATATCGTCATTTCAGACTTTGTCCATAATAGCCATTGATGTAAAAATAATACACTGACGGACTCATAAACTGCATCAAAGTAATAGACGAATTTGAAATAAATATTTTAACCAAGTATGCAAACTTTCTATACAGATTTAAATTGAAACCTCTAGATTGGTTCGTGAACTTTAAAACAGCGTAGGGTCATATCCTTAAGTTTAAGTTTGTGTACTGGAAAGGACCTTAAGACTTTTTTTGAAGAAAAAACAGAAATTTAAGGAAAATTGGTTTAATTAAAAAATTGGTTTTAACAATAGACACAAACTTTATGCAAGGGTTTATTTATGTTTTAATAAGGTGTATTACCTCCACGTGCCCTTATTATGGATTCTAATCGGTTCCGCATAGATTTTATTAGGGTTATTAAAAGATCTTGCGGAATATTGTCCCATTCTTCTGAAAGTGCTGTTCTTAGTGCTGCCACTGTCGTGGGCAAAGGGTTTCTCGCATATACAGCTCTTTTTAAATTGTCCCAAACATGCTCAATGGGATTAAGATCCGGGCTGCGTGCTGGCCAATTCATTATACGTATCCCAACCTCTTCGCAATATTGTCGAACTTGTGCAGCAGCGTGCGGCCGGGCATTATCCTGCATTAAAGTAAAATTTTCGCCTATGAATCCCATGTAAGGCACCACGTGATCTTCTAAGATCTCTGTTATGTAGCGATGTGCAGTCAAACCCCCTCTATTACCGTTTTGACGGACCATGTCTATGAACACAAGTTCTGTTCGCCCGTTCATTGATATACCACCCCAGACCATACACGAACCGCCTCCAAAAGGAACACGCTCCTCAATGCAACTTTGTGCATATCGCTCCCCACGTCGACGATAGACTCTTCTGCGAACATCTGCACCATATAAACATGTCCTACACTCGTCCGTGAACAATACGGAGGTCCATTGCTCTTGTGTCCAATTCAGGTGATCACGCGCAAATCTTAAGCGAGCTTGTCTGTGAGCTACAGACAACTTTGGACCATTTGCTGGTCTAAAAGGGGTGATATCCGCTTCCTTTAAACTTCTTCTTATTGTTCGTGCACTCACGTTTACTCCACGCACTTCATTAAGCTCTGTTTTGATGTTAACAGACGTGAGGAAACGATTTCGCAGGGAAGTTGTAACAATAAATCGGTCATCACGACCGGTGGTTGCTCGAGTCCTGCCTGTACCACGTCTCCTTCTGTAAGAACCTGTCTCCACAAACCTTCTGTATATTCTAGAAACCGTAGACTGGTTTAAATTTAAATTTCTACCAATCGTTCGTTCAATCCAAGCCCTCCCGCATCAATGCTACAATTAGAGCCGCTTGTTCGGACGAAGTATCCATATTATAGTTCAAAAACTCTCGATGAATTAAAAAAACTAACCCAAAAATTCTGCTGGTAACAATAATTCAATTGACAAAAGAATAAAAAATCAATGAGAATCAATTTAAAACTTTGGTATAAATAACACGCAAATCTGATACTACGAGTAAATTTTCTTTTCCCGGCTATATTCATTTGTTTTACTGCAGTTCTATTTTTAAATTTTCCTTTTTTTTTGAGATTAAGAGCCAGTCTCTCCATATTTATATAATTTAATCTAAAAAGTATGCGTACTTATTTAAAAAAATCATTTCAAAGTAATCCTGAACTTTGATGCAGTTTATGAGTCCGTCAGTTTACATTCTTTTATTGATACATCAATGATAATAGCACCTAAAAAACGCAGAACTTTCTGGCTACCAAAGCTTATACCAAATGCATTAAAAGATATACAGCGTAGCCTAAGTTTACGACTTAGGATAAAACTAAGCGATGCAACGGAAGTTTGAAGCGCTCTCAAGCGATTGTTGTCCTGAATGGAGCGAACTTCTGTTTACTGCTTTTAGAACTTCACTTTAGGAATACAGATATGGAAATAGCACGATTCAAATGTTTTATCTCGTGTTTACTTTATATAGTAATGTTACGTACATTTTTAGAATAGAATACAATAGAATAGAATAAACATTTACTGTATAAACTGTCACAATCATAAGATTACAAAGTTGTTGGAGTTTTATTGTTGGACCGACAGTTTGTCCTTTCGGACGTAAAATACGGGCGATTATAATGGTGCCTGGCCATAATTACATTATTTAAATCATAAACAAATTATTAAATGAATATAAAATTTATCTTTATAGAAGCATAAAACAATGCCACATTAGTATAAATTCTATTTTATCGTCAGTTAGTCAATTTTAACTTAATTTAAACACTTTTTTCCGCGTTTTCCTCCATCATAGGTTAAAATGGGGGTTCTTTTATTCTTTTCTTATTTATTTACCCTAATACTATTAGTCAACACGGGGAAAGGTAAGGGGTTCTTTATTTTGTTTCATATTTTTTGTTTCTTTTTAGTTTTTTTTTTTTTTTTTTCCAAAAACTTATAATCTATTACATTTGTTACTTATGTTAATTCACACTTGCTTGTTATTATATATTCTCAATATCTATTTATTTACTAACCTGACTATTTTTATGCATTTTCGTAGTACTGTTTTACATTGTTACTTTTATGTATTTTATACACGTCTGTTACTTACAGCGGGTTAGTTACGTATATTATTGCTACTATTTAATTTAAACACTTAGGTACTATTCCCTTGTTTTTCTTACAAGATAATTTTTTTCTGGCTATTGCGTTATGTGCTCGCATTTTACCCTGATGACGCCCACTAAACCTGCAAACACGAAGAATACTTCTCCGACATATAATCATTAACAGTGATATTTTTAACGTTGTAAATAAGACGCATTCGGCCACAATCGATAGCACTAACATTATCTCAGATGCAGCAAGGTCATCACACTTCGCATTATATTGTACATATACATAACAGTCCCGTAGATGACTGTTTGCCTGATGATTTATGATGTTTGATTATTAAATTAACTATTGATTAGATAACAAGACGGACATTGTTTGTTAATAACATTGAACATGTCCCAACGCGTATGTTAACTGTTGTGCTGTTAATCAAATTAGGCCGCTTGACGTAGCTCATTGAATTTAATTTCGACCAATTTAGGTCTAAAATGTGTCTTATATATAGTCGTACTAGCTTTTGACGGTGACTTCACTCGCGTTAAGGCTTGTAGCAACGCCGACGTCCTTGAGGATTTTTCGGTTGTGATTTTTCAAGTGATAGCGGGATTCCATAGACGTGGTCATTTTTTAGATATATTATTGTCATTGTGAATAAAATAAAGTAGTATTTAAGAAAATAATAAAACTGAATTATTTATGACTATTTTATAAAGACGTAGATATCACTTGTATTATTTTGATAAAAATTTAAGGAGTGAAATGTCATGTCAATAATCTGGAGGTGATTTTGTGATATTTTTCTAACTTAAAATAACCATAGACAAATTACAAAAAAAAAATGTTTTTTTTTGTTAATTATTGATTAATAAATACCAACGAAAAATGATTACGTTTGTATCCATCTTTAGACCTTTTTCAGCAACAGCAGCCTTAACTAAAATTTTATAGACAAAGTGAAAGTGAAAAAAACATACAGATTCAATTTTTGCCAAATTGGCTACGGAACCCCATATCTTTCGCCGTTTCTTCTTTCCCAGCCATAACACGTCGCGAAACGGCAGTAAGATAGCGTAGGCCGCCGCGAACCGCCGATCCCGCTCCGCCGGGATCCTTCTTCTCGGGCTTTATATTACCCGACGCCCGTTCTCAATTAGTTCATTGTGTCGCCCATTGGCGGGCATCATCAGATTCATCCCCCTCTCATGGCAACAGTCCAGCCGAGGTAAAACTCCCTAGGGAGCTCCCTCAAGCAAGTTGCCCCCGGGCTCGAGCGCCTTCGCCTAGCGAAGGCGCTCGCCCCAAAGACCCCGGTAAAGTTGTGAGGTCTTCGGACCAACAACATAAAGTCAAGTCAAATAAAATAAAAAAAAGGAACCCCATAAAAAACCTTCGTGAATTCGTAAGGCTTGTCCATAATAAACACAACCAAGAAAAAGTCTAGATATAATGAGATTACTTCTGTAGCAACCAATCACACAAATTGCTCTGCGGAACACAATAATTTTCCAAATGACGTCACATTTAAGACTGCTCACATCCCCCGGCTCGGCGCCGCACGCCGCGGACTACCCCGGGCGTGCGACATGCATCGGACATATTTACGTTATTGGTTTTCGCTTTGTGAGACGAAACGCGGCACTGGGGACGCAGAATAACGACCCGCGGGCGGATAAATGTCGCTTGCTGTTTGTTTCATTCGGTTAGTGGGGCACTATCATTTTTTTTAAATCGGCATACCGACACATTAGTAATATGTGGTAGCTCAGTGGTAAATATATGTGTCAGACATACTAAATAACTCATTCAATAATAGCATTGTGGTAACATCTTAACTGTAATATGTGGTAGCTTAGTGTAATATATAGTAGCTCAGTAGTTAGCGCCCTCGCATCTCAACCGGCGCGGGTTCGAATCCTATGCGGAAACCATGCGCCACTTAGGTAATTTTCTGACACGTGTATATTGTTATAATTACCACGTGATAACATTAAAGGAAAACATTTTTATTATCTTTATTGTCTACACATATAACCGATGTGTCATACCCGCTACTCCATCTTGGACAAGCGTGGAAGGTATGCTTTCCGTTGTCCTTATAATATGGCCCGAGCCCAGCAGTAAGGCGTTTATGGACTGTTATTATTAAGAAATAACTGCAATATATGAATAATAATTTTAGTACGCCAATTTTTAAAAATTCACATATCGCATTGCAGTGGTGAAATCTCGCCTAAAAACTTATTTAAAGCTCTTAAGGTACGTTTGGCAAACGTTTTTAAGACCATAATTACGTGAGAGAGCTTAACAATTCAAGGAAATGAAGATGAACGGCCAGCCAATGGTGAGCTCTGCGGTAATAGAAAAAAAGTCGAAACCAAGAAAAAATTCTCGGAACACTTCCCATTATATAGACGATAGAAAACGCAGAAATGTACATTGTCTCAGAAGGCCCAAGCCCCGCCAAGCGCGTTAGTGAACAATGTAGTCCTGTAAAGATGGTGAGCGGTTACTTCGTATAAGGATGTGAGCGGTTTGGTCGTATAAGGGTGGTGAGCGGTTCGGTTATATAAAGATGACGAACGATGCGATCGTATTAAGATGGCGAGAGGTGTGGTCGTATGAAGATGGTGACGTCATGTAAATCATTTAAAGATAGCGCGTAGTGTCATTTTATTTATAATACGTGTGGTATAAGCATAATGAAAAGATTTATTAGTATGCTTTCAACTTATTTTACAACAAAATGCGAAATGCAAGTAAATATCGTGCCATTTCGTGACGAAAGTCTTTTAAATAAAACTTTACTAAAGTATTATTTGCATACATGAATAAATACAACTATTTTGAAGTAAATCAAAATATGTTAAACATCACATTTGCTTTTCAAAAAGGCACCATCAACAATTTGCGATAAAATGAATCCGATAAGAGTTGAACAGCGTTAATGCGCTTTATGGACGTGAATATTATAATGGCAAATGACGTAATACATAAAAATGTAAAAACAACTTTATTAAGATATTTCTGTTGACTTTTGCATTGAGTTCTCTAATAGACCAAACTACTTTTGCTTTTTATATTTAATTAATGAAATTGAGATATATCTTTGGGATGTTTATTATCGCGGCATTCATAGTGAGTTATGCATCCGTGATAAAGTTGCAATAGAGTGGCTAACGCTCTAGTATCAGGTACTGTAGACCGGCTAATTATGCCGGAAAAAAACCAGACATGCCGCCTTTGCCAGCTCCCAGTAAAAGGGAAAGGCCCAAGAAATGCTTATCGACAGTCTCAAAACAAGGAGTGTTGAAGACTGTGCGAAATGGAGAAGAAAAAATACGAAAACAAACGCTCTGGAAGTATCTGAGATTTATCGCTTGTATAATGATGAAAACAAGAAATGTTTACACATTAGAAGTTGCGAATATATGATTTTGTACTTATATACTAACTATTTCATTTACTTTGTTACGACTCGGTAACAGTAAAAGCTTTTAACTTTCAACCAAAGGACACTTAATTACACAACCATTTTACTGAAAATGACTTGTACGCTCTTTTAGCCATGTAACGGGTGTTTTCGTTCGGGAATAATAGAAATTCTCTTAACATACATTAACTAGTAGATCAGCCCGACTTTACATTAATGTTGTTTTTGAAGCATCTTTCGACTGCTATTGTTCTAGTTATTTTGGGGGAGTCCCTGAGTTGGCCCATGCACAATAAAGAGCATCTTAGATATGGCCGATATCCATTTTTTGACGTTTAACAATAGAAGCCTCAAGCGGATTTCATCGAATATACCTTATTCTCAAAAACTCTCAATGAATCTTATGCAATATGCAATGCAGTTTTCCTTAATAATATTTACAAAGTTATTTTTACTTTATTTTTCAAAAGTACGAAGGAGGAATAGGGGAGATAGAATGAAGTTTAACGGCCTTATTCATGGAGAGGGAGAGTAAGTTTGAACGCTTCTTTATGGTTTTGAAAACAGCGTTCAAACTTACTCTAACTCTTTATGAATAAGACGGTGAAAATATAACTAAACTAGTAGTATAGGATCCCGCTATATAACGACCTTCACCGAGATGCTTATTTGATGAAACCTATTTTATATTTAATTTAATGTGTCAATAAATATATTGCATATGGGTTGCCTAAAAAATTTCAGTCCAGTATATGATTAAATAATAATAAATAAATAAAAATTACATTTCACCGGTTTGTTTATTAAACAAATTCTATACCAATCGAAAGTATGTAGCCTATAGAATATGCAAATGTTAGGTTACCTATTCTTTTCCGGTCACAACTCTTGGATAAAACCGGTGAAATGTAATTTTTTATTTATTTATTATTATTTAATTTAGGCAACCCATATGCAATATATTTATTGACACCTTTAATTATATATAAAATAGGTTTCATCAAATTAGCACTCGGTGAAGGTCGTTGTATAGCGGGATCTTAGCCTATAATATTAATGTTAATATTTATGACTTTAAAAAATATGAAGTTCAAAATACAGGTATTTTCTATTACAAGATTCCACTAAAAAAGTTTTTATTGTTATGTTTGTCATTTTTAAAACAAAATTCTTTCCACTTATAAAACTATCAAATGTCAAATTATATCATACATTTACCCGAAAAATATTTGTAAAAATTCTTTTCATCTTGAGGATAAGGGTATTATTTAAACAAAGTTAATATACAAGGATGGTACGACGCTCAGCAAGTCTCGAGTTGAGTTCTAATCAGTTTTGGAAGCCGTAACTCACTTTTTCACGGTGGAGCACCTCCGACAGGAGTTCGCGAACTTTCCACAAAGTCGTTTGTCATTAGAGCAAGCCTGTTTTTTTAAGTAATGGCAGTATATTTATATCACAATCCCATTTTAAGTTCGAATATTTTTTAAGTATTTTTAGTGTTCTGTGTCCTTCCTTGCCGCCATGTCCATTCTGTACTTTATAGTTATTTGTCGCCGAAACGGCTAAGTCTATGTTGATGAAACTTAACAAGAAGGTATAGTCCATATGACGCTACATAATGGGTTAGTACAATCACGAGCCAGCTAAAAATTAGAGGTGGATGTCATACGTTTAACTGGGTTTTGATTATGCTATATAGTCTTGTTAGTGAGAATGTAAAATAATCATAACGACGTTAGTAATTGAAGAAATTCGGGATCGGCAGTGGTAATGAATCATGAGCACTATAAAAGATATAAAGACATTTGATAAAATTAATGGTTCATGATTAGACATGATAGAGCAAAAAAGAATAGTGGTCTCAAAGAAAATTTAAAAATAACTTGACATCTGAGGTGTCAGTGCCAAGTTAAATAACCTCATTTTTAACAGTTATGACGTTTTTATTTAATTCAACAGGGTGGAAGATATTAACTTCCAAAATTGTTAGAGTTGTCTCTTTTCTCATTTTTGAAATATTAAGAAGAATATTTTGTTAAAAGTTTAGGTGTAGGAGTTTCAAAAATATTTTAAATAATTATTTGAATAAGATAAATTGAGATATTGGGTTTACTGTATGCTTTTCTATCCTTAAGAGGTCAGCAGTCAATGTCCATTCAGCCCTACGACATCAGCGTACCATCATTTATTAGCCTTGGTTATGTCTGGCATATGCTAACTGATACCCTCTCTCCCTTCTTTCGAGTTTACCTTATATTGGATATAAGATTCGCTTATACCGCCACATTAACTACATTGTGTAAGCATCGTCGAAACTTCGCACAATAAATCAACAAATGCACGTAATCACAAAATCATCAAAATAAATACATATATTCAATCTTTTATAGCCACACATTCAGATATTACATTAAAAATGGGCCCAACCTGGCTGGGTGACCTCCAATTTCCCCTTCTAGTCACCCCAAGCCTCGTAATTAGTCTTTATATCATCTCAATTCTACACATTTAAATACACATTATCGATTTCAAAATTATTTAAGTATCAAACAAATGTATGACTTACTCAGTTTACTGAAGATCGTACCGCCTGGCGAATGTTAGAACAACTGTTGGTCTGGCTTGCCTCACGCACCGCTTAAATACTATAAATTACTTGAAAATATCATCAATTAAATGTTCGTAATCCAAAATGTCTAGCATCTTGTTAACACTTGTAACAAATATCATAAAATGTTTAGTAAATATAACAGTTTATTTACCTTGTTATCTACTGCAACAGGTCAATAATATCTTCCTTAAAATAGCTATAGTTAGGTGATACCTAAGAAAATCTATTAAATTATGACATTATTATATGAGTAATTACTACAACTGTAGATTCACAATATCTCCTATAAATATATATGTTTTTGGTTCCATAGCCAAGTGAATAAACATTGCACGTTTGTCATTTCTACAGCACCCTCCATTCTGTGGAACGGACACACACTTGATTATGTTCACTCCTAAATATATCGGAGGACTTTTTCTTAAATAGAAGTACGATGAGAGATATTTTAATCCTTTAAAATATGTCTCGCATCTACACTGCCAATCAGCGCAAGACAGTCTAGAGATCAAGTTTGAAGCTTTCATCCGTGCAGGAATGGAGAAAGAATACAATTTCCTGCGGCCGGGCGGCCTGTCGTAAGAGGCGACGAAATAACCTGCCAGCCCCCAAGCGTGGATAGCCCCCTCGTCTAAAGTATGCCGCCATAACAACCTTAGTTGTGTTCTGGCATTAGTGACCAGGTTCCCATCTCCCTTTAAAGAGCGACGGTAACATCTTTCCATTAGGTAGACCGTCAGCTTGTCTGCTGAACTCATACGATATAAAAAAACTTGAGCTATCTTCTCAGTGGATAATATTATGAAAAAACGTAGACTTGGCAACTAGACATTGCAAAAGCAATTGACACGGTTTTTATATAGGATAGTCGGTCGGCGAGTGGGCGGTGCCACAACAAACAGATGTAAATACTTTTTTGTATTATATGCAATTGCGTGATACGTTAACCACGTCATTATCGCGTAGCATTAATTCTGGTTCCGTCTTATACTTCTATATCGGAGCCTGGAGTATGTTTATCATATCATGCGTGTACAGTTGTCATAACTAGTTCCAATTTTTAGCATTTTTTGTTTTTTTTTGTAGGAGTTCAGCAGACAGGCAGACGGCCAAGTTTATGGAAAGTGGTTACCATCGCCTATGGACATTTGCAACACCAAAGGTGCTACAAATGCGCTGCTGCACTCTTAAGGGAGACTGGAAGCTCGTCGCTAATGCCGGAACACAATTCAAGGTTGTTATGGCGACATACTTTAGACCAGGGGTGGTAGCCATCCAGTTGGGCAAATTCCCTACCACCTGGCTGTGGGTTGTTTTGTCGCCTCTTACAACAGGCCGCCCAGCCGCAGGAAATTGTATTATATCTCCGTTCCTGCACGGATGCAGATTTCAAATTTTTTTAAGACCCGTATCATTAGAAGGAAATTCAAAGTCGTATAGATTTTTTAGACAGACAGATAACTGGACAGAGCTGACGTTGCAATAAGGATTCTGTTTTTTCCAAAACAGCTACGATAGTTTGATTATTAATATATTTGTACAATAAAATTACTTTCATATAAATATTACTGATATTATGTATATTAGGCATTAATAGTAATTTTATATTATAGCTTTGCCCGCGACGCCGTCCGCGTGCATTTTTTTTTCAAAACCCTCCGATTTTAAAACATTCCTCATTGGTGCTTCGCTCCTATTAGTCTTAGCGTGATTATATATATATATATATATATATATATATATATATATATATATATATATATATATATATATATATATATATATATATATATATATATATTCCTCAATAAATGGGCTATGTAACACTGAAAGAATCAAATCAGGCCAGTACTTCCTGAGATGAGCGCGTTCAATCAAACAAACTCATCATCTTTATATATTAATATAAGATTAGTGTTCAAAACTTGAAACAATAGGTGTAACAAAAAATTTCACCCGACTAAGTATGATCCGTATTTTATCTGCTGAACTACGAGTATACACCTATTGATATCCTTGTGACTATGTAGACAAATTATCAAAATAACTACGTAGTTACCTGCTTAAAAATCTAATATTCCGTTCCAACCCTGACCACTTCAGTCACCGGTTGAATATTTATGCCATAGAGCTGGCCCACTCTTGTTAGGCATTTGCGAGGAACAACAATAACTGGAGTGGGCTACGGAGGCCTCATTATTATTCTTGTTCAGGCCATAACGATCCGTGGTGAAAGCTCGCTTGGATTTCACTGATTTCACGTCTTGCAACCGCTTATCACACTGTTCTATAATATTCAGATGAGTGTGTTTTCTGAGGATGAGATTTTACAATGTAGTAGTGTATGTTAGTATATAAGTTACTGTTTTAGTCTGAATTAAACCGTTGTGCAACTCAGAAGTGCATTATCATTTAATTCCCGAAACCCGCACACCGCAACAAGACAAAAGCAAATAGTTACAGTTTCTAGTGTGAATTCAACTGTCTGCTAGATATCTCATGCGACTAAGACTCTTGCAAAATATTAGCGTTGCCATCCTATGAGGCAACGCGTCTAGCCTTTAGGAATGTTTCCTCTTGACAGCGGTCTGCCTTTGAAACTAGATCCTCAAATTTAAAATTAATTTCATTAGTATGTGTTTTAAGAATTAAATTACTATTATTATTGATTTTTATGTTTAATTAAAATCTTAATTAGCCCCTGTCCATTTTTTTATTATTTTGTAAGTGGATAGTCTGTTTCTTTCTAGTATTTTCTAAATTAGCAGTACATATTGTGCATGGTTAAAATTTAATATATATGTCGGAGAAGGCCTCGTTCTCGTGATATGTTCTTTATAGATTGCATGTTTAGTGGGCGTCATCAGGATAAAATGCGAGCATAAAACACAATGGCCACGGTTTATACACTTTTAATTTAGATTTAAAACACATTTTAACATAGTTTAGACCGAGCAGCGGGTTCAGGGCACCGCTAATACTTGCAGCTTCAATACTTTCTTTAAAATTCTCAAAGGTCCAACTCGACCTGTTGCCACCAACCAAATGTGCCACAAAAACTCCTCCGTCTACCGAAGTAGATACTACTCAAGTATAGAGGGCGTCTGACCCCGCTCGGAGCCATATGCTCTGCTCTGATTGGTCGTTTATTAAATTACATTATTCATAACTTTTATTAGGTTAGAACGATCTTTAAGTTATAGAAACATTTAACAAATTAAATTAAATTAAGAATTTTAGAAGTAATTAAAATGTAAACAAATGATATTATGCGTTATACATCCAAACAACAATCCATCCAATTATAGCTTCCCTCCGACATATACATATTTATTTACACAACTTATAATTTAATATACAATTTGAATGATATTTACAGTTATATTACAAAATAAAATGAGGTATTAGTGAACTCTGTTCAAACTTATAGTAATTCAGAGAGAGTGAATTTGTTCACTCACAATTGTTTTAAAAGAAATATGTATGTACATATTAAGTAGATACTTTAAAAACTTTTACGATGTAAATATAAAAATATTGTATGGAGAAAATGTTAAGGAAACCGATTATTTAAAATTAGTTTTCATTTATTTACAGGTACTTCTTATTCCTACATGATATAGAACTTGGTGAGTACAATATTCAACTGGCTTGCAACCAGCCAGTGATTCTTTGATATATCCGGATAGTTGTAAGATTTTTCGCTTTATAAGCCACTAAGATTTTAAAATAACTAGAGATTGCGAACGGGCAATGAAAACAATCTAACGCTTTAATATCTGTGAGTCTTTAAGGTCACTGTGTCTCGATGTCAGTTTATAATCTATGCTCCTGTGTACACAGCACTGCCACTTTCGCATATACATAGAAATTCACAAAATAGCACTGCACTGATCGCGGCTGCGTTGTGGCGGAGATACGGTGGCGGTTCAGTGGCCGTTTAATGCCGCTGTGTCGGCGGTGTCGTGTACATAAATACAACAATTTTGGGGCCATCAGTTAGTAACCCAAAATAGCTAAGTAATCCTAAAGCTATCTTCGTTGATTGTTTTTTGGTGTCACTGTGGACTTCTCCATTACATTACAGTGTAACAAAGTCCATTTGTAACAGTGTTCAAGAGCGCGTAAATGAGATATACGGCCATGTTTTACGGAAAATCTTGACGATTTACAAGTACTTATTACATGGGTACATTTGCGCCTTTCGAATCGATGCTCGTTAAGGGCTTCGATCGACTTATCTTCGCGTTTGATCCCCTGTGACATGAAGTAAGTTCGGCGATCTTCGTTTGTGGGATTGCATGATTGGTTGGGTCATAAAGTACTTATTCTTTGAGAACTTGACTTAGAATTCTGTTTATGTGTAAGATATTTCCATCAAATTTTCCATAGCTAAAGCAAGAATGGGTTTTGCTTTAGTTACGGAAAATAAGGTGTTAGATACGTAACGTACCAAAATCGATAAATCATCATAAACTTCTATACTTTGACATCAATATTGAAACTAGATAGAATATCGATCAGTAATTCTTCATTAGCGATATTTTATTATTGATCTGTGATTGTTATTAAAATAATAAACCTGGCGCAATCTTTTTACGTACATGTGTACATTTTGAAAAATTGAAATACTTGCCGATTGTGACAGCTGTGGTGCCTGGTGAGTGGTTGCTTTATAGATAGATAATATTGTACACCAATACAAACATAAACTTAAAGACTAACATTATATCTATTTATGTATAAAGGGCGGTCTCATCGCTAAATATATATATATTCAAAATAATAAGACACTGAAAGTATAAAAAATATAAACATAATAAAAAATAAATCTTCAAATCACTCATTTGTCACAATCTGGGTCCACGACTGTATCAAATCGTATCTGTCTTCTTTAATACTATAATTTAATAATATAATAATTCAGTTCATAAACATCGATGTTTATTATATAAATGTTTTTAATTTGGTTTTGACAATATCGATCGTCTTATAATATTTTTATTATAACTGATAAATCATCTCTACATGTACTTGACACCATTAATACTATTTGATCTTCCTTTATGATGGTAAGTGATGTAACTCCCACTAGTCAATCCAATAAGGTATAAATAACTTTTGCATATAGTATGCGTATGTGTATGTAGGTATGCATGGAGAAAACTTCTAAACGATTTCCAAACTTGACGTTTTAACTTGTTAAGGAGTTCGCCCCGTTTTAAATGAAAGATTTATTTCTATTTCGTAAAATCTTTCGAAGTTCAAATTTTGAATTAAAACTTTTTGAAATTATACGAGCTTGCGTAAGACGATTTTTGAAATGGATTTTAAATAGTTTTGATGTGTGGCAGCTAATAATATCGCTCTTATTTTAGCTTAATAGTGTTCTTACGTATCATAGACGAAAACAAGGTAACTTCTTTCAATGAAACAAATTAAATTCTGCCAAGTGCAGTTCAGTGATCAGTCCATGTACAGGGGTTGTGTCAAGCTCAAACTGAAAACCTCTACTATGATAATCTAAAATACTTTATAATAATATATTTGAAACAACTTAATGCATCTCTTGAAACTAATGTTTAGCTTTATTTACCAATTCCCTTATACAGTTAAAAGGAGTCAAATAGGGTGTTAATTATATTGCTTAAACAGTCATTAAAATGATTTCTTTCATATTCGCCCATAACGCAAATGTAAATAAAATATAATTTACATACATACACTGACATACATACATACCTGTTATCACGCCTGTTTCCCATAGGGGCAGGAAGAGGCTATGATTCTCCACTTGTGACGATCCTGATAAACAACTTTTGGTTTATCTACTTTTATTAACCTCTTCATACGTGCAACTTTATTTGAGATGCTTTTTACCTGACCTCTCTTTACCACTCCTACTATTTGATCATGATGCAGGGGCGTATTAGGACATTTGCTGCAAGTAGGCTATTCAAATTTTGCCACCCCTACCGACCTCTACAACTCGATACCCTAGTTCACAATCATATTTATAATAATTTTTTTCAATAAAATTGTGTCTTTATGCTATGGGCATTATCGTCTTCATTACACGACCTTTTTCCCGTAATTAGTAGATTGTGAAGCAGAAGAGTGATGAGTTTGTTTCTGCCGTAACCAAAAGCGACCACTCAAATGGTAGAAAAAATGATGTAATTGATGAAACATATTACATGTTGGATTGTTTATGTGGACTTAATGAGAATTATGTTATTAAATCTTAGAATTAAATCAAGACATCATTTCATCAGACCTAAAAAGTATTGGACTCACATTTGCCACCCCTCAAAAACGAGCCGTCTTAGGCTCCAGCTTACTTAGCCTATAGGTAAATCCACCACTGTCATAATATGTACGTATAATATAAAAAACCTAAAAAACACCTTAAACTGTATACTATATGAATATTAAAATTTAAACAAATTGAAAAGAATCAGTAGTTTTGGAAAAGAAAGTATGAGAGATACATAGACAAATAGGCAGAATAGCATGACAATTAATTTACAATGGCTATTAATTTGACCAAGACTGCTATGGAACTCTAAAAGAAGAAAATTTTTCACAGTGAATTTTCACACTATATGCCTCTATACTTACTAAATTATTTATAAAAGGCAATATTTTTTTCTAAAATGGAGTTTTAAACCCTCTATGAACGTAAATAAATGTTATATAAGACTCCTATGACCGAGTATAACTATTATTTATATCCCCAAAAACGTACTTAAGACAATAAATTGATTCACTAACACACAAAAGACGTTTTAAAGTGAAATATGTGGTTATTTACTACGGTGAGCTACACGAAAATTCTTTTATCCTTAATATACTTAATATGGTGCTTTATTCAATGATAGGTATGAATGGTCATGAATGAATCGTCTTTTAAGGTGAGTGCACATTTAGGTTCACCACATTTAGGCTGTGCACATTGCAGTCGCAGAATAACTAAAATATCTATCTATGATTTCAAAATAAATGCCAAAATTTAGTACCGCTATTTATAAATAATCTCAATAGAGTAGAACAGAATAGAATATTCTTTATTGCTCAGAAGAAAGTAGTATTATACATTACAATTAACAATAAGATTTCGTAATATAAATCGTGTGCGTGCTGGACATTTGCCGCTCAAGTCATTTGCTTTCCTCGTAAAAAAAGACAAACAGCCCCAATGGGGATTGTTCACTTTTTTTCAATCTGGCTATTTGAAAAACCATTTCCAGGAATAGTGTCCCTAATCATTTCTGTCTAGTTAAAATTCCAAAAAACGTACGATCTTCTTGTATTTTGTAAGAAATGCGTTTAACCTTTATTTGACCTTACTAAATCCAATCAGGTGGGCCGTCTGCCTGTTTGCCTGCTTCAGGTGCAAAAAAAATTCTAGCTGTACATTATTTGATTTAAGTTATGTAACATGGATTTTCCCTAAAGACCACTTTAAAAAAATTAACGATAACTATAGAAAATAATAATGATTCAACACGAAAAATTATAAGCCTAGCGACAAAATACACTAAAATGATCACGATACGTAATGAGTAATGACAGTGACATTTAAATAAGTAGCACAGATTACTATGATTAGATATAGATAAAACTTGCTTTTATTATTTTTGTTTTCTAGGCAAAGAAATCAATGTAAACTTGTGCCTTATGACGTCATCGGAGAAATAACTTTAAAATCGAATTATAAAAAAACTAACGCTTATAATACAAAAATATTCAAATTAGTATCTTAAAATACCCTATTTTACGTAATAAAAATATAAAATCAGAGGGTAATTTTTTGTGAACAATCCCCATTGTGACACATGTAATAAAAGAGAGGACATATAACATAACATTCTTGTAGAATGCGCCAAAAATAACAATGAGAGACAGCGACTAAGGAGAGACTTATGTTTCGACTTGCTGGACTCAGTATTTTTTCAGTCTTTTTAGCCGACATACCGTACCTCAGGTACGTGTGTCGCGATCCTTAGAGTAATATTACAAAACAAGTCTGAAACAAAGCCTTTTGTCTTATCAAGATAATTGGTATTATGTTAATGATTAATAGAATTACCAAATACTACGAAATATCTCAAAGCAATTATAACAATACCTCAATTAAAGGTATCTATTATTTTAATTGGGTTGTATTCAATTAACTAGGGCTCAAATCTTGCTATTATTTAAGGTCAAATATCGTTAATTGAAGTCAATTTTGTGTTGACCTTTTGGAATTATACATACCCGCTAGGCTGCAACCGCGGTTTCGTTTTGTACCTTAGTTGTGAAAAAGAGACAATTTAATATTTGGGACTTCAACATTTTTGATTAGAAATAAAAAGTTTATGTTAGTTTGTGCAGTTCCATTTAAAAATGTACTACTGGTTATTTATGACAAGTGTATGGCAGGCCATAAATTACATGTCCGGTTCCGTAGAGATGACAAATATCCAATTAACTCATTCATCAACTCTCACTAACACTAACATACAACTAACATACATTATGTTATATAGCGTTGTGAAACGTCATATAAATTACATCATAAATTTGAAAATAATTATAACCCAAAAATGTCCCACTGCTGGATTTGGACCTCCTACATATAGGGGAATGGACGGTATACTCGCCACACTTGTCCAAGACAGATAGGAAGTTTGTTACAGTTATTTTGGTGTGCAGGTTCCAACACGGCAGTTTTCCTTCATCGTTAACACGTGGTAATTGTAACAGCCTTAGGCCAGAAAACTACCTAAGTGGTGCAGTGCAACCTTTTTTGGCCGGGACTGGAAGCCGCACCCTTATAGTTAGGGACGCGAGTGTGATAACCACTTAGCTACCAAGGCTTGTCTATCATATCTATACACATAAATAAAATTGAAGTGTCTGTTTGTAATTTCAAAATAAAATTGTGAAAAATCAGGAATCATAATTCAAACCAGGAGATTCCGGTAAAATGCAATTTTTATAATTTTGTCTGTCTGAATGTTCCGGGGAATCTTTGCAACGACTAGACTTATTTTAGCCGGTCTTTCCCTGGCAGATAGCTGATATCATAAGGAGTAATTTAGGTTACTATTAAAATAAGGGTTCCGCGAAAAAAAATCCACACAGGCAAAGTCGCAAGCACAGTTGTTACTAAATTTCATCTATACCGACCCTATATTTGCCGAGAAAAATTATAACAACACACAAAAACAGACGAACATACATGACGATTCCACAAGGAATGAATGAATGAAAACTCTTTATTATTCACCATAAACTTAATACTAGAGACAATTGATATGGATACATTTGCATTAGAACAATGGGCGGCCTTATCGTTTATAGCGATCTCTTCCAGGCAACCCAGTGTCTAAGGAAATTTTAAACGAAATTTCAATATAAGATTTTTGTTGGTGTATTATAAATATATATATATATATATATATATATATATATATAAATATATATACAGTCGAACAATAGATACATCCATTGAAATGAAATATGAAATGAAATATTTATTCTTGCATAAATGTAGTTCTATACAGATGTTATTATACATTATTTTTATTATTATATATACATTTAAGGCAATATTTTTATTTACGGACCAATAATGGTCAGTTTAAATGTAGTAATTGATTTAGCTTGTCTGATTGGTAAGCGGAGGGGACTCCCACAGGCGAACAGCCTGTACGGCAAAAGAATTCCCTACGAAGGAAGAAGTGTGTGCAAGTATTGTTAACAATAGATTTTCATTTGAGCGCAAATTGCAGGAATGAGATTGATAGAGGAAACTAAAATTTTTATTAAAAGGATTTTATTTTTACCAAAATTTTTACAGTATACTAAAAAGTTTCGAACAGCACAAACGATGTATCAGAACACACTTAAGACACATTCTTTAGCGCTACCGAATGAAGTGTTTTCGTTGTCACGTAACTTTTGCTGTTGGAAACACCAGTTCATCATATCCATAAATAATGACTGGTGTTATGTTTATTCACCAGATGGCTATGAAGGACGTGTATTAATATTCCGGTACTTGTGCCTTGAAAAATACGTAAGGGAATGTTTTTACGAAAACGTACGTATATACAAATTCACTTATGAACATAGGCATACTGATTTGTAAATATTTGTTTGTTTGTTCGATCGCCATGGCGTTGAATGTGAGTTGATTTTCATGGAATTTGACAATCAATTTTTTTACAATTCCATAAATGAACTTTCGGTAATTTGCTCTAGTCTGAGAGTATTACAAATCAGTTTTAAAAACCCTCCACGTTTTCGTAAGAACACAAGATTGCAAATAAAGGCGGCAAGAAACGAGAAACGGGGTTTTTACACATTTATGTTATAACACACCTGTAAGATTTGCTCGCGTAAGTATTTAAAGCATTATTAATATCGGACGCATCCTTTCAGAGCTCAGTCTGGTATCGATAAATCATTTAGCGCATTAGACGCTTACGCAAAACTTACAAATATAATTACGCCATGCTTGTAGAACATGAATTTGAAATGACACAACCAACCGACATTAGTAAAGAAGTAAAATCTCGGCAGTCAACAAAGCAACACCAGTACTGCGTCGGTAAGGGTAAAGCTTTTGCAGTCACTTCATTAATACCACGCAACGGCAGTAAAATGGATTTAATGACATCTAAGTACTTGCGAACATCTATCTACGCCTAAATCAGAGTTTAAGCATTGATACATTAGATACAGCTGGTTTACTATATTTGCAGTGGTGGATTTACACTAGGGGCAGTCGGGGCTAGTGCCCAGGGCGGCAAATTTTCTAGGGCGGCAAAATTTGGAAAGTGAGTAAAAAAATTCTATACAATATATACTTAACTAATTATTTTAAATAAATAATTTATCTTTCAAGAAATATAATTTAAGTATTATGTATAAAATGAAAATTTTGTATATTATAATATAGGAAATTTATTTCCATAAAGGTTTGAAAGATGTACAGCATATGAAAAGATTCAAGAAAAATTCTCGGTTATCATTGAATTTGGTGATTTAGATAATAGGGAAATTCGTAAACGGCTAAACGTTTAAGAGAAATATATTGTTCAGATCTTGAGTCCTCACTAGAAGACGAATTTGTGCACTTCCATGCTCATTGCACCGAAAAAAAGATGGAAAAAAATTCACCTTCTGATCTTCTGAAACTTCTGCATTCAAACGACCTTTACACTGAGTTTCCAAACGTAGAAATTGCTTATCGAATATTTATAACTTTAGCCGTAACGAACTGTAGCGCAGAACGATCGTTTTCTTGTTTAAAACGAGTTAAAAATTACTTAAGTTCTACAATGGGTGCAAATATAGACTCAATAGCTTAGCTATTCTATGCATAGAACCAGATGTGCTTCAACGTTTAGATTGTGAAGATTTAATCGACCAGTTTGCAATTCAAAAAGTTAGGCGTGTTTGCCTGTGAAAAAAATAATGCAATACTAATATAAGCCGTTCTTAGTGCAAAATTTATAATTCTAAGAAAAATACAAATATTTTTTTATATTACTATAGTATATAATATATGAGTAAATAAAGAATAAATATAAATAAAACATAATGTATAATAAATAATATATAATACATAATAAATTTCCTGCAATCAATTAGTTATTCTAATTCTTAAAAAATAAGATATCAAAACTATTAAAATAAAATTTAAGTTATAGGGCGGCATTTTCTTCAGTGCCCCAGGGCGGCACAAATTTAAATCCGGCCCTGTATATTTGGGAATTATATAGTAGCTCAGTAAGCTAGATGAATATGTATTGCGTTTATAGACTCACTAAATAAACTCAGTTACGCTTGCTTTGCCCGATCTGATATTATTCCGTAGATAAGTCAATCTATTGACAACTTTTCGAGTTTTACGGACAAACATACGGAAACTAAATTTTAAATTTAAGGATTAATGTTTATATAATAGGGAATGCTTTGTGTCCGACATGATGCCTACGTCACCTAGATGACTATTGACCACTCGACAACCACTAAAAAATTCATCCACACTTCCTCGACACTCTCTCTTCTCTCAATTCTCACGATTTTTTTAATCCCTTATATATAGTGTAGAGCTCTTCTAAATGGTCATCAACAAATACCACACCGCTTGGTGTTACAGATGTCCATGGGCTGCGGTAACCACTTACCATCCTGTGTACCATTTAAAAATTGTTACTTTAAAACAGAGTAATTGACGCGAGTTGGCCCATATAAAACTCGGATCCATGCAGTTTCTGCAAACCCCTAAGAAAGTGACCAGTCCAAAACACAGATCAATAAAATTAACGTAACAATAAATTTCATGATAAACGTAGTACTAAAAGACACCTGAAGACTAGACTCGTTTCTACCACTAAATAAACCTACAATTACGTCCTTATTCTTTATAACAACAGCTTAAAGAATAAGAAAGAAAATATAAACCGAAGTGTTCATTCGTTTAATACTGTTACATTATTCATTCTAATTTCGTAACGTTCCATGCATAATATTGTCAAAAACGAATTGTTTGTTACATTAAGTGTAACAAAATTCACGGAATAAACAAAGCCACAGGTGCCCGGGGACGAAATTAAATACGAACGCTGTATAAGAGAACTGGTCTGACATAAATAATGCGTCCTTTAATTTGGGCTTATATAATATACTGTGACGAACGAAGATAAACAGATTTTTGTCTAGATGCGACTTTCCCGAAAATTTAAAAGTTATTAGATTTATTATTTAGATTAGATCTTAGACTAAAGAAGTTGTTTTCAAATGATTCACTTTTCTATCTTGTGAAGCCTTAGCATCGCCTACATAGCAACGTATTTTAAAGAATGCAATTAAACACAATGCGAGTAACTTGCTGTTATTTTCATTAAATGGTTTGGAAATAAATTTCTTAATTGGGTAGTTGACGCAATCAATTTAAATATTTCTTACCATAGGATAAAACTTCATAGACTCCTCGATTTTATATGAGAATCTACTTGCGTAACAACTCGTGACGTCAAATCTAATAAAATTTATTTTTTCAAAACATGATTGTACAGTTGGTATATATATGCTAGTCTAAACATGTTTTACTTACATAGGAGCACAAAAATAAAAAGTCATAATTAAACGAATCAAATAACTAATTATTGTTTAAACAGTTATTATTTCTATCACGGTATTACAAAAGAAAGAGATGAAATCAAAGTGGCTCCACGCTTTTTGAACGTTCGTTGTTACATATTTGATTTCCGATGGAACAAATGAGCCCTTAAGTGCAGACTGAGCAGACTGACCAATGACCTGCGTGAAGTCGCTGGCAGGCATTGGCTGAGAAAAGTTGAGCATTGGAATATGCAGCGCAAACTTGGGGAGGCCTACGTCCAACAGTGGACTGCAATTAGCTGCCGAAAAAATCTTGTCAAATTATTGTACAAGGTAGCGTACCTTGTAATTTTTATACCTATTTCCGTTAAAATAGTAGACACCTCCATTCACCATATGTTATTGTTGGGGTCTTTTCAATTTGCACGGTCTATTTCATCTTGAAGCGCGGTGGTTTCCGAGCAAAGTGGCAACGACACTTCAAGCACGTTCGCTTAATAATTAACAAAATTCACAACTCACATGACATATCACGTGTGTTAAGACAAATCGCATTTCCCTGAAGGTTTTTTGAAGATAGCAATTTAAATTCCATAACGACAGGGGTGAATAAAGTTAATTTTAGTGTTTTGTTTCATTGTCAATTTTATTCTAATGTTATACTACTGTTATAGCTTAGCAACATAGGTAATATTATACTAGGTCATTCCACGCGGTTTCGCTGACATAAATAGTTTCCCAAAAAGTAAGTTTCTTCATCCTTCACATTCTCTGTCTTTTTTCACCGCCTCAGCAATTATTTGGGTAAGTGTTTTCCTCCCATACATTTTTATTCTGACATAAAATATGTACGTTCTATTCTTCACCACAGTTCATCATACAATAAATGCTACGTTATTCTGTATTGTAATAAATTGATATTTAATTAATTTGAGTATTATCAGTAAATTCCAAAAAGAAGAAAGGACAAACAAATAACAGCAGAACTAACACATTTATTTCCTTATAATCTTGAGAATTTGAGTGTGAAACAGGGTCAGCACTTCTACCAACACCTAATAGTGATGGTGGAAACCAGAGTAGTCGGGACCGTTACACGACGGCAGATTGCTGATTCACTAAATTATTATTTAATTCACATAAAGAACTAAATACTTACTTTCATTAGTGACAAAAAATACTGGCTGGTAGAATGCCACAGAAAAAATACTTGACGTTTTATTTGTGACGTACGCGATGACGTTTCAACAGATTTTAGATATGGATTTAACACCTGATTTTATTACAGAAGTAGTTATTTGTTTAACTGATCAGTTTCTATTTACTTTCCTCATATTTGGAATGAAAAGCAGAGTGTTAAGCTCGGGTGAAAGGCCTATTTAGGCACTCGAACTATCGCCCCCGCTACGCTCATGTGCCAAACTATCTCGCGCCTAAATAGGTAACTATCACCTCTCGTGTCCAATCTACTATTGACTACCAATCAACATAATATAATGCAACTCGTTACGCGACAGGAAGTTCAGCGGATCATTTGACCACTAAAAAAAGGCATCAAACAATTGAACTTAAAACTGTAAAACTACTTATTTTGGGACAATGTGTGGAGTACGCCATTCTTATCAGCGATTCTCACTCATTGACCCCCAACTGCGTGGAGTGATTGCTCACGCATGGCTTGGGCTCAATCGACCCACAAAAAGTACCAGTTATTGGCATTTTTGAGTTATTACTACGTTCAGACTCGTGTAATATGTTCAGGTACTTTGGTAAATGGCAAATGGACAAAAATAGGTTTTAACATTTGTATTTACTTTATCGCAACGAAAATAAATTGGCTGAGGATATAAATAACAAACTTCACAGTATAACAGACAGACTAACGGAAAGATGAATAGATAGACAGACAGGCAGTGAGACGGACAAACAGAAGTAAAGTAAATTTACTGGGAATGCATATTCTCATGACAGCTGGGATAATAATACCAGACAGAGGGCCAAATATTACAATGTTAATATTTTTGAAGAATGTAATAATCAAGTAAATTTCAATAAAACTTATAAAAGAAAGCTAAATATAAATACATCTCAAGAGAGTAAAAAATGTAACATAGATATTGTCAAAGGACGTAAAGTAAACTCTAGGCAAAAAGAAAGAAAATTAAAGAAGAGTGTATCTCTAAAAAGAACAAGAAAAGAAAAATTTGGAAGATGCAAACTGTCAAACGGTGGAAAATAAACTTACTCTCATCTTATAATACTTTTCTTAGCGTACCTGAAACTCACGCTCATAACATCGTTTAACTGACGTCAGTCTGATTTGAACACAGTTCACTAACCTGCCATAGCGCTTTCTGATTCCCTACCCAAGGTCGATGACGCCAACAGCTGAACAACCCTCGTGTTAACGTAAATAAACAAAGGGTTGACTAATAATAAATGAATCATCATTAAGGGACTAAGTTCAGAGTTTGTTGTATTAAAGAATCCATGAGACATCTGTTTCAACTAGATGGCGTAATAAACTCAAGTATATTTTGTACAGGATTTGGAAGTAAGACATCTAACACAACAATTCGAAGTTCGATCTAATGGCAACGCCTGACTTCTGCAGTCGTGGTTTATAGCCGTATCGTATATTCATCAGCAAAAGAAACATAACCAATAGCAAAATAGTGAATTTTAACATAGCTAGACAATTAAGCCATTTACCTAACTTAAAGTTAACCTCTCAACCATTGAGACGCCGACATCCAAGAGGAATTTTTGGGTCTGTTCCATTACGATATCTGGCACGGTTCAGAAGATATTAATACAAATATTAGTCCTATGCAAACGAAATCAAAGGTATGGCTAGTGTATAATACTAGTCTATAGGCATAGAGCTCTCTCCGCAACATCACTGACATGAACGTTGAACATTATTATATTGTGGCAAGCGATGCCGGAACGATCTAGGTGGTTTAAGTTTAAGTTTTAGTTCCAGAAAAATGTAGAAGATTCTAGAATAAA
This sequence comes from Dendrolimus pini, assembly GCA_949752895.1. Lineage (NCBI taxonomy): Eukaryota > Metazoa > Arthropoda > Insecta > Lepidoptera > Lasiocampidae > Dendrolimus > Dendrolimus pini. The sequence continues at coordinate 18,403,707 of OX457124.1, forward strand.
AAGACAAAGACAGATATATTTTAGAAAGGGACAGATAATGAACAAAAGAATAACGAAATAAAGATCGATATTCTAGAATAGACGGTTAGGAAAGGGAAAGCTAGAGATAGATGGATGTTTAGAAAGAAACAGACAGTAAATACAGGAATAACGAAAAGGAAATCGGAATTATGGGTTCCAAAAAATTCGTCCTGGTATATAAGCAGCGTAAGCCGCACACACCTACGTACTCTATTCACCTGTGGCACCTACTGGGAGTTTAGTTCAAGACAGCGAAGCGAAAAATGCGTTACGAAATAGTTGGAAAAGGTGTTTAATAAAAGACAGTGACGAGTTTAGTGGAGTGTTTAGTGAAGAGTTTAGTGGGCAGTTCAGTGAAAGAGGAGTTTAGAGTAGTAGTCTAAGAGGAGATCCAGAAGCGAGCTAAGTGCGGTAAATTCGGTGGACACAATGAGCACCGCAGTAGCACGAGGTGGTTTACGCAATATTGGCGACGGCTTTGTCAGTACACATCTCATCGACGGGGCAGTACGTCGTTAGTTTTTTCGTGAAGGGGCAACCCTGCAGGAAAAAATCACGCACGGCTGTGTAAGTCAATAAAAGCGTTTAGTTGGAAAAAAACTGGTTTTTCTTCCAAACCAAAGCCCCGTACCCCCGCTCGCACGTAACAATATTATTTATTATTATTTTACCTCCCAACCATTTTAATTATCTGATATTATATAAAACTGTTAGAACTAGGCATGTTGCTAAAGAGTTTCTGGCACCGTCTCTTCTCGTCAAGCTACAACATGTTGCGAAATGGTAGTAAATTAGACTAGGCTTCCATAGAGTAAATTAGTTAAACAAAAATTACAAGTAACTAGTTAAAATGAACAAGTTGGCGGTAGGCTAATTAAAAACTTAACAATACTCATTGAAACTTGACATCTTTTTGTCTTCCGTGATCAAAGATACTGAAAAGTGGCCGAAAAGTTAAAACGTAGTTACTTTGAACTTGTATTTCTTGGAAACCATTTTTCAGTGTAAAATATATATATATATATATATATATATATATATATATATATATCTGTTATATTGTGTGTACAGTGTTCATGTGTGCTATCTGAAAGTTAGTTTCTTCAAAGGCTCCACCGGTTACCCTTTTCTCGCTTCTTAACGTTGTTCTTATTTAAAACATCTTGTTAGGCCAGATATAATAAGTACGTTTAAAATGTTTATATTGGCCTTCTACTTGTAGCGATTGTAACAAAATGCGCATTCAGTCATAAAAACCGCTTAAACGGCACACGCTGTCTGCTAGGATCCTAATCCTTGTCACTAAATTGGCATGCGGTTTACCCGCAGCCACTAAGTCTCCATGACTAGGAATATATATATATATATATGTGTGTGTGTGTGTGTGTGTGTGTATATATATATATACATATATAATAAAATTGTAGAGGTCGAATTTTAGTACAATAAAAAAAAAATGCTGAAAGCCGTGTCAGGGGGGGGGATGTAAGAAGTGAAATAGAACTAATTTAGAATTTTTTAGAATTTTTTTGTTTCTCTGTTTGTCTGTCTGTTTGTACCGGCTAATCTCAGAAACGACTGAACCGATTTACATGAAATTTTGTATAGTGATAGCTTATAATATCCCTGGTCAACATATAGGATACTTTTGATCCCGAAAAATTAAATAGTTCCCGTGGGATAGTTAAAAAGCTTTATTTACTTAAACAGCTTATAACAGACTAAAAGTAATTTCTCTGCAACGTAACATAATAGAAGCGGATAATTTGACAGGGTGTGGTGTCAGTGAGAGAGTTTTATCTTATATATATATATATATATATATATATATATATATATATATATATATATAATATATAAAGCAGATACGTTTGTTTCTTTGTTTGTTTGCTTGAACGCGCTAATCTCAGGAACTACTGGTCTGATTTGAAATTTTTTTTCAGTGTTAGATAGCCCATTTATTAATGAAGGTTACAGGCTATAAACCATCACGCTAAGAGCAATAGGAGCGAAGCACCAATGAAGAATGTTTCAAAATCGCGGGTGTTTTTAACTTCTTTTCCACGCGTATGAAGTCACGGGCAGAAGCTAATCTTATGTATAAAAATAAAAACTTCGTTTAAAAAAACCGACTTCAAAAACTAAAAAACTAAAATGTATAAAATAACTTATTTCTAAAGCTTCAAGATGTTTTAGATAATATATATTAATAATAATAGCTTTAGAAATAAGTTATTTTATACATTTTAGTTTTTTAGTTTTTGAAATCGGTTTTTTTAAACGAAGTTTTTATTTTTTATTTGTTACTTTTTAGTGTCTAGCTATGTATGGGAGGACCTACGAATGGTGCCGCGCTTCTTAAAAAATATAGGTTCCAAGAACTGGGAACAAAAAAATGTACGTAAAATGAAAACTACTGGGCCAAACTATGTCAAATTTTTAGGGGACCACATGGCAGCTATTCCGCTTCGAACAAAAAAAGAATCACGTAAATCGAATCATAAATCTCAGAGTAATCGGTGTACATATGGAACGGAGTGAAAATTATTTTCATGGAAATTTTCATAAAATGAAAACTACTGGGCCAAACTATGTCAAATTTTTAGGGGACTACATGGCAGCTATTCCGCGTCGAACAAAAAAAGAATCACGTAAATCGAATCATAAATCTCAGAGTAATCGGTGTACATATGGAACGGAGTGAAAATTATTTTCATGAAAAATGTTCATAAAATGAAAACTATTGGGCCAAACTATGTAAAAATTTTAGGGGACCAATTAGAAGCTATTCCGCGTCGAACAAAAAAAGAATCACGTAAATCGGATCATAAATCACGGAGTAATCGGCGAACTTACATAAAAAAAGCAACAAAAAAAAAAACAAAGATCCCGACGAATTGAGAACCTCCTCCTTTTTTCGAAGTCGGTTAAAAAACGAATCGCAAAATGTGTTGGTAAGCGCATAACTTGAGAACGACTTTACCGATTTTGATGAAATTTTGTGTGTGTGTGTTTGAGTGGGTCCCGGAATGGTTTAAATCCACAATTGGAACCGGTAGATGGCGCTGATATCGGGTTCTAGAATCCTCCTAATCACCGGGAGCGATTTTGGTGATTTTGTTTTTGTGTGTTTGAGTGGGTTCCTGGATGATTTAGATTCGCAATTAGAACCGGTAGGTGGCGCTGAGATCGGGTTCTAGAATCCTCCTAATCACCTGGGCCGATTATGGTGATTTTGTTTTTGTGTCATGAAACATAGTCTTTTAGGAATTCAGAAAATATGGCGGTACAAAGTTCGCCGGGTCAGCTAGTATATACATATAAAATTATACATATACATATATATATATATATATATATATATATATATATGTATCTCTCTTTTAAGAATTATATGAGTTACAAGGAGGAAACAAAAACAATAAAAATAGTGATTATAAGAAAATATTGTAATTGTTTAATATTTAAAAATCGTTTCCACTCTTAGTTCTATGTACCTACAAGTATACACACACCACTGATCACAAAGCTAGTCTTATCATGCAATTCTTTTCAGTAATCAATGCTGTGTAAAATTAAATAATATGTACATTATATAAATTAATAATATTCAGATAATTAACAAACCAATGTGGCTTTTACATGCTAATAATAAATTATTAGATCAATTTGTTAAATTACTTCTGCAGTGGGGATGGGGGGTTTCTTGCGATGTATTCGAGTGCTTTCAGGATAGCCTCTGGGATTGGAGGAGGAGTGGGGATAGCATCACCCTGTAACAAAAATGAATGATAATAATTAATTTATAATATTTAACAGAATCATAAGAAATTTGAAGTGATAGCTTAATTCATATTGTATGTATGTATAGTGTTTTCCTTATTTCTGTTTTGCTCTTCGCGTACAAAGATTAGGCTAGCGGTGAACCTGATGGAAAGTGGGTAAATCAGAAATCTAGAAATCCATGTTAAATTCTGACATCCTACAATACACTAGCTTACACGATCAGTAAGTACCAGAGTATTTGATAAATACTGATGAACCGCGTTATAAACTGAACGTCTAGCCTTCACCTTATATCGGCTTTTAATTATTATCTTTGCGTCGGGTCTAGCACAGGCGGTCTCATGCTAATTTTATTGGTTTTGGACCTTGGACTTCGAAGATAAATAACAGAATTCCTTAACAACAAACTGCGCAACACACAGACTAGACATAAAAATTAATCTCGATTTTTTAAATTGTTTTTTTTAGAAATATATTTTTAAAGTGTCTTTCTTACCTGAGGTTGGTATCCGTTCTCATCGGCAATGTATGAAATCACAATGGGTTGACTTTCAGGACTAGTCCAGGAGAAAGCACCCTGGGATACAACAGGTGCCACTGGAGGGTTGCCGCCGAACACTCGAGGAACACCTTCAGCTTGCGCCGCAATGCCGTTGTCTGTTTCAAAACTAATGGAAAAGAATAAACATTTGCATATTTATTATTTTTACGAATGATTTATAATACGTACATATATTCCGAAATGGGACTTTTGCTTTAAAGAACTTCAGAATACCTCTATGAGGTGTAATAACATTTCATTCATCAGTTAATTCCTGTTATACGATAAGTACAGGGATTATAGTTATTAGTACGTAAACAAGGTTGTTTATCGTCCGCTTAAGTCAATCGCTGTCCGGTGCTGGACGTAGACCTTCTGAAATTTGCAACTTTGCACCCAAATCCCAGGCCTCTGCTTTCCTTATCCAGCCCCATCCGTCAACTTTGTTCAGTTCTACCTTGCTGGAAGACCCACACTTGCCGAGACACCAGCTCTATTCCAAAAGTCGTCTTTTCGATTTGAGTGAGGCACAATAAAGCCGAAAAAGTATGTTACACACCTGATTGATAACTTTTCGTCGACTGTTACATCGATATTCGATGACACTTATATGTTCAAGGTATTACAGCGTTTTTATTGATTCAGAATAGAATTAATAATTAAAGATGAGTAATTCGGTTAGAGCAGTAAATATTATTTTTAATTGCTGTTCGTTTGATTTCGTTATGAATGTAATCCAATCCCTAAACAATATAATAATTTTACACTCTTCTCGATTTACAGTGTATGGAACCTAATTTAGTTTAGTTAATTTATTTGTCGTAAAGAGGAATATTCAAAAGATTTTCAAATATTGAATTGAATATTTGACTCACAAAATATCTTACCAATAATCCTAGTGAGGAATTTATTTAAGTTTCATCGATCAAATTTTTGTTCGAAAGCGAAGCACATAATTTTTATAGGAACTTGTCAACTGCTCATTGTGAGGTTAATATAAGGAAGTAAACTTACGCATATTTGTAGGATCCGTCAGGATAAATATCGCTGTCGTAGCGGATGATCTTGGCATTTTGTTCGGCGCTGACTACTCGGTTGACCACGGCTTGGGGTGTTGGTCGTTGTGGAAGAGGAATAGGCTGAGGTGGGGGAGGAAGGGTTGGAAGTCTCCGGTAATCTTGAGCGGCTGAGACAGCTAACAGGGCAGCGAATACGATCTGCAAAACAGAATGTTATTACTTAACTAGTAGGGGCGCATTTAATGAAGCTCTATATTTTAACTATATTCCATAAAACTCACAACAAACTTCATTTTCAGTTGATTAGACGTTTCACAGTTTCTTGACTGACGATGTTTGATGATGGTTTCTTAACTTTTATACTAGTTCCAGCACAACTTTACGCAATTCGGCATTGATTTTGTCGTTACAATATGTTTAAATTTGTATATCAATTATAAGTATCGATCGTGCATTTTAAAAGCTGTCAGATACTTTCGAAAATTATGAATTGCAAAAATGACATTTTAATGACAAATTATAATATATTTTAATACATACAAAATTAGCGATGTGCATTTTTTGTTTTGAGAAAGATACGAATAAATTATCTTCAACTTTATTATACTTAGAATTACAATCCCAGTAGTTTAAATTATTGCCTTGATGTTTAGTTACACTTCGTCCATTAGATGTCACTGGTACTTAATTTTCGTCCATAATATGCAAATTCAAAAGTGTTTCTTCTAGCTAAGTTTTTTATATAAATACAGAAGGCTGATCTATACCTCGGGCAACGCATTAGCCTTACTATTCAGAGAGAATGCAGCCACGGAATCTTTTGGGAACGTTCTCACACCTGATAGCGGCCTGGCACTGAATTGTCAATATTAATTTTAATTTGTATAGGTATATAATTTTTTTTGCAAGTTTGTTATACATGTGGTGTGACATTGACCAGCGATTATCACTGTGCACACCATATAGTAAAGCACCAAGGACAACCTCCGTTCAGTGTGGAACTATTGTAGGAAATGATAACACGAGGTATCGGGTTCCTGGGGTGAATTTTCAGTGCAACAAGGGATCTGGGTCTATGGGGATTATGCGGTCTGCCTATCGAAATGTTCGAGGAGAACTAAAAATGCCGTAGAATATTGGCGAAGGGCATCATGGGTTAGTTCTTTTATTATTATTTATGAAATCAAAACTAAACACTTGATGATGATAAAGATTAGTTGCATCTACTCCAGTCTTTGATGTCTAATAATAATATTGTGTGAATTCATTTTCAATCTGTTACTATGTATCATAACTTTTATGTATTTACAGGACTCCCTGCGTTATGATTAATACCCATTTATGTGCCATAGTCGAAAATATTTTATGTATATATTGTTGCAAACCAATAATAATCCCTTATAGGTTTTATTATCCTTTGGAATTTTAATTATGTGTAACACTTTTATGAATCTGCCAAATGTTCGTGCGTCACTGAAGCTTATGCTGACGTATTGACCGTATTTGACGAAAGGCGATAATAACACCTTATAATATTGTTCTTGACATCCAACGTAGATCGCATTGTATTTGCTATTTTTATCCAATAGGCGACCGAGGTTAGAAGTTTCTGGCAGCGTAAGCCGGTCTCAGGGCTTTTAGAAAAAGGTAGAAAATTCTGGAAGGAAATGACAGAGATAGATAAATGTCTAGAAAGGGACAAACCGTAAATAAAAGAATAACGAAAAGAAGATCGAAATTATGGGTTCCTGAAGACTCATCCGGGTAGAAAAGCAGCGTACGGCACGCTTAAGTAATAATTAAGTTAAAAACAGCAAGGTAACAAATGCGATACGAGAGAGTTGGGAGCAAAGTAGAAGACAGTGACGAGTTTAGGAGAGAGTTTAGTGGGAAGTTCAGTAGAAAGTTAGTGGTTAGTTCGATGGGCAGCTCAGTGAAGGAGGAGTTTAGCATAGTTTAAGAGGAGATCGAGAAGCGAGCTACGTGCGGTAAATTCGGCGGTGCGCACTGCAGTAGCAGGATGTCTGGTGGCCTACGCAATATACGCGACAGTATTGTGAGTGAGACATCTTTTCGTCGGGACAGTGCGTGTAGGAGCAACCCAGATATAGATGAATCAAATAAACGATTGTGTAAGTCAATAAAAACATTTAGCTAAATTGGTGTTTTTTAGAGTTTAGAAAATTTTATTTTTGGCTGTTTGGTTAAAATTGGTGTCGGTTTTTTTTAGTTCGATTTTTATTTTATTTAGAATTACATTATTAGATTTCTTGTACTTGCATGGATTACTAATGCTTGTACAAAAAATCCCAACCACTTTTCCAACGAAGCTGGAATCACATGTTAAGCAAAATTAAGAATATTTTTTAACAATATTTTACACGTGTATTTTACGTGTATACTGACTAACAAAATTTTATCTACAGCTAGAAGTATGACAGCCACCCCTAATAATTAGTTTTTCACAATTTTACACCACTATTGAGTACCGATTTGTATAATAAATAATCTTTATGGCAAGGCAAATTTAATTCATATGGACTAAGTAGATTTTGAGAAAAATGGATGACATACCAGACAGACAAACATGGTGATTTTATAAAGATTTTTTCTTACCAAAATTACTACGATAGTCTGAAAATTATTCCATCGTGTAAATAGTACTATGTACAAAAACTTGTATGAATGATAATATCAAGATAACATCTTCATTAAATATAACGAACAACAAAATACAGAATTTTGCCGCAAGCTATTAGTGTAATGGCGGAAGTCCCCAACGAAGTTTTTCATTTCTTTGGTAAATCAGGCGAAACCCGTAATTACTTGTGTGGGTGTGCTTTATAATATTGATATAAGTTCCGACTATGTAACTCGATATACTAGAGTACTTGCTTTTTGGCTTTTTCGTCTGTACGCAAGTTGTAATTTAAATGAAAGAGTCAGCACATACATAGCAGTCCACGAACGATGAAGGTTTCCGTGGAGACGATAAATGACCATCGTTTTTGTCATTTGGCAAAAATCTGAATAACCATAGTCTACATGACTATGGATAATGGACAAAAATTTTGATGCATGGCGGCCTATATACTCTTAGTTTTTCGCGACATAACCACAGCGGTATGCAGCGGCGTGTAAATTTCATATTCATACTAAATAGTTTCTGAAAAAAAACTGTAACGTACAAAGACAAATAAATAGATTGACAGCTAGATGACAATTACATTAGGGTTCCCTTTATGCCAATATGACTACAGAACTGTAAAGATGAATTATTATGGATAAATTTCGACCACTCATAAACCCCTAGTTATAATAGATGCGTGTAGATTTCATATTCAAACTAAATTTCATCACAAGGACTTAATGTTTGCCGAGAAAAATTACTGTGACGCACATAGTCAGATAAATAGACGGACAGCCGGTGATGAGAATTATAATATAAGTGTTCTGTTTTTACAAAATAACTACGGAACTGTAAAGAGAAATTACGGTTGAATTTCGACCACTCATTGACCCTTATTACACACGTAATAGAGGCGTTTAGATTCCAAAATTAAACTAAATTTCATTAACATAACTCAATATATACCGAGGAAAATAACTATGGTGTATACAGACAGATAAACACACAGTTAGTACGATATGACAAATCATAAGGGTTCTGTTTTGCTAAAATCACGACGGAACTGTAAACACAAATTGGACGAATTTCAATCACTCATCGACCCCTAATAAAAATAGAGGCGCATTATACCTCATCTAAATTCACGTTATTCTTGTCCTAATAAATAGACGTTCATAACCATATCATTAGCTACATCCTATTGAGCTTTCTATCCTCTTCCAGAACATTGAGTAGTCCACTCGAATCCGATCATTATAGTTCATTTGAAGCGACCCTCTGCGCTCTGACCTTACCAGATTGATACAGCCCGTTTGATATCGCATTCAGGGTAATGTGTCTGTTGAAAAGAAAGATTTTGGAAAGGTCAATTCCATATTAGGGCATTACATGCGGTAATAAATGTCATTGAGAAATGATACATAAAATGTATGGTTGTGATTTAAAAATATTCTGTTCCTAAATATTCATGAAAACTGCTTTTATATATGTAGTTACAATGCATAAATAAATAAAAATATTTTTACAAAAATCACTTACTTAGTAGCCGGTTTTGACCTTTGTTAATTTTTTTTAAAATATAAAAGTTACACAAATACTTAAAAACCAATAGAAAAAGTTATACGAAACACGTTGTACGTGCCTACAATATTCGAGGGCTGCTTTCGATTTTACCTGGGATCCTTTCATCAGATCTACTGTGGGACTATATGGCGAGTATAATTTTTCATATGAAAAAAATGAAATCCTCAATTGAAAGACAATCCCGCAACAAATATAAATAAAACAAGCAAACAGATGCATTAAAAACCTCGTCCTCTTTGAATTTTTGGCAGTATTTCTGTTAGTATGCTTCATTCCAAAATTACTCTATTTTTAAATAAAACCTACCGGCACCATTTTTATAAGAGCATTTAAATTTTACGCGTACTCTGAAAATAGTCTTATATTGAACATGCGTAGAGATAACATAGAATGCCTAAAAGCCTGTCTCTTCTCAGAACGAGATGATATTGAATTTAAACGGCAGTATTTTAAACATCACCATGTTAATAAAAGGCCTAAACTTGCGTGAATGAACATCAATATGAACGCGGTGTAATTAATTAATTAACCAGAAATACTGCGCAAGTAATTCTATCTGCTTATATCTCAAACGGAAATCAAAGGCCGGATTCGATTAAAACTAACATTTAAGCTATATAGATAACAAATAATGTTCCGTCTGAGTCATCATTACCCAGTATATTACTGCTAAGGATAGAATATTTGAATTTTGGAGAGAGTGACGCATATTGTAGGTATTGCTATGGCCCATTGCTAGGTTTTGATCTCTCCATTTTACAGGAATTGATTCCACGCTTGCCCAAAACATCGATATTACTAATGGATGAAGTTCGCGAATCTGCGTGGATGCAACTGTGACAAGTATAATATAAAGTTTTTGGTGGCTGATAATTCGTATAATAATGCAAACTGCGGGTGTAACCTTTGCATCCATACTAGTGTTCTAATTAAGAAAGTGCTTCTGTTTCATTCATTTCATTTCACAACCTTTTCACGACTAAAACCGTAAGATAGATTTTATCTTTTATCAATCTATCTCTTGTTACAATAATCTTCAAGGAAAAAAAATTGTAGATCAAATTTTGTATCGAGAACCAATAACATTTTTATATGTGTTAGAGCCATGCTAGAAACATTACTTGATGACGGCTCCTAGGTCCTTACTTAAGAGCTGTACCACCACACACCAGGAGCCCTTGTTCGATCGGTGTCATACCAGCCTCTTACAGAATATCGGGAACAGATCAATTTCACATGAGCTAATCGTGTTTCGTGAACTGTAATTCATCGCTTACAGTTCCTACGGACCACTTCCTTCGAATTCGATAGCTTACATTCTTTTTTAAATGCTGCGGTATTTTGTGTCCCGAGAATCTCGCGGGAATGTCAAATCAGGCGTGGATGAATTCGCGGCCATATCCTAGTTGCAAAAAAACGATATAATTTAAAAAGACGGCTGACAATGGTTAAAAACATATCTTTTTAAATGTTGAACTTCCCATACATCGATATTGATTAATTCTAAACAACCTACGTCTGATAGATATATTTAATAACACATAAAATATGTAATAAATTGGATAAGTATAGATTTCTTGAAAACATTTTAAAGGTATTTATACTTACTAATCAAATTTAAATTAAATATGCCATTTATAACATGCTTCGTCGTAAATTACCGTTTTCAGAATGTTAGTCACGCAATCTTTATGAATATTTATCTCGAATCAAATTAAATCGATGTTTATTTGTAGGAAAACTAACAATTACGTCGAAACAACGAAGTGTCGAGATTCAACCCTAACTAAATTGTGTCGATGTATCCGCAAATACTCCATTGTTTATGGCAAATATTTGCTTAGTTGCGAAAAGGTATTTAAACGGTACAATACGATACGAACTAGACTTTGTAAATATGGTAGTTGACAGTTAAATCCATTAAGATATAGTTCCCATAGTTTTGCGCACTGAGCATAGCTAATATGATGCTATTTATCGACATAACGAAAAATATTATGTTTTTACCTTTTACTCGAAAGGGACAATACCTAGTGCTTCGAAAAAGAACGGCGATATCATTTGCCCAAAAATCGTGCCGGGAACTATACTTTCAGTGTTTCGTGACCATTTTGGCAAAAACGTTACGACTTGCTAGATTTTATACGAGCGAAGCGAGCTATGTCATAATTCTAACAAGTCAAAATTTAAAAAAAAATATATTATAACTAAGATAGGTATTTTTGCATGTATTCTTTTATATGCTTATTGATTTAGAATTGATGATAATAATGTGTCATATAAGCAACTATTAAAATGATTAATTGTTCAACTTTCGTTTAAAAAACTATCAATCGTAAACAGTAATTTTATAAAGGAAGTAATAATAATATGCACTCCGAATAGGCAAGACATGAAACTTATGTTGCATATACTTTTGACCCTCTGGATTTATACATGCAATATAAATTATCATGTGTAAGTATATACAACAAGGTTATATACAAAATTTTCAAATACCGTACAGCTTATTTACTTTAAGCTCTTTGTACATCACGTTTGAGGTACTTTAAACTTATAACAATTGACATCTTATAATGATTTATAGGCTAATGTAGTTGATTATATCACATTGCTTCGTTTACGGACAGTAAACGTACTTTTTTCACTTACAAAGTACCTTTTTCATATTCAGGCCCTGTTTTTCAATACACTGTAAAGATTTATTTAAACACAAAAATCAGGATATGTCTGCCGCTGGCCAGAACCAGAACCAAGTAAGGCAACTTTTAAATAAGACTTCTATAAAATTAATAATAATGAAATCTTTATTTTATAGCCATACAACATAATTATGTACACGTAAAAGGTACAAAATAGACAAAGCACAGAGAAAACGATGCAGGATCTAGGATCAAACCCGTGTTACAGATGGCATTAGCAGTCATCTGATTGCAATAAAATACTTGTAGTTAAAGGCTAATTTGTGACATAAAAATAAATTTCTGGATAACAATACTCGTCGACAATTATCATCTTTGTCGTCCGTGACCACGGCCACTAAAAAGCGACCGAAACGTCGGAATAACCAAAACCGTAGTTTTATTATGTATACAAGTCGCGAAAACTTTAGAAAATATTATGAAATTTCTGGATCTTAAACTAAGTAATAATGTACAATATTAGGATTCAGATATTATATTTAAGTGGCTGCATAGAATGCGTGCATATGTTTGTTTGTGTGTGTGTGTGTTGTGAGTATGTGCGCATATCGGAATTTTTTATTAATTATTTAACCGTTATACTATACGTTCATTAAAGCAATTCATAAGTTAACAAAACATCATGGTATGGTAATACAGATACAGCAGAAGACTTGCTTACCTAGGTACTCTCAGACGTCTTTCGACGTTCCTTTGCATTTTAGAACTGTTTTTGCCTGTTTTTTTAAATATTTAAGTGCTTTTTCAATTGTATATTCCATTTATATTTTTGTGTTACGTCGACTATATTATTGTAGTTTTAAAGAAATCTTTGCTCTTTCTGTTTTTTATCTAAAATTTCATTGACTCTTTCGGACTGATCGGACGAAAACGAACGATCACAGGCGTTTAAGAGTACGGCCTCAGAGACGTAGTCATAATTTTAACGATCTATTTTTTTGCTTGCTTTCCAACGGCATCTGTTTCAACACTAATGGAGTAAATATTTAATGGTTAGACATTTATGCCACTTTAGTAACGTGATTCCGCAGCGGAACAAGCTGATCTATCTGAATTCTTAAAACTAAAATATGTTATTTTAGTTTTAAGTATATGTTTATCAAGCCAGCTAGCAATGCAGCTCTGTGGCTCACGTATCGAGTTTACGCTTTTCCACTTGATAGCAATCGTGATAAAGCCCGTAGCGTTGCGACGAGACGTCCCGAATGAAGCACACGTGCCCCGCGTATTTTCAACGATAAACCGACATGTTTGTACCCTATTGCTGGCTTCAATGGCGGGCTATTTAACGTTGACAATCTATTTTTGAAACCTCTATCAGATATGTGAAAAATATCAGTTAAATGAGTTTAAAAATAAAGCTTCTCGCTCGGTATGCAGTTGAAAGTTCAAATACAGAAGTTTTCAGATTTCAGATACATAAGAAGACTGAACTGGAAGAGATCTTCACGTAAGGAAATAGCGTTATTCCCCTCCAGTCGACCTTTAACGTGTTTTATTATGCTATTTCGAATTTTTATGCAATTAAATATAATGTAAAATAATATCCATTAGTGTAACATACGGTGTTTTGAAATCAGAAGGTCTTCTCACTACCCTTATTTGGCTGCATTCGCGCTGTCGCCACGCCCGTCATGTACATGTTTTAAATAATTGACCATTTTATATTTAACTTGTCAATGACTGAATATTTTTTCGTTTTAACTTAAGGGTAAACTTGGGTAAATGGTAAAGTTCGTTTGTGACGAGGTTCTCCCGACCGCAGAATTTTTTTTCTTGGTATGTGATTGCTTTATCTTTAGCCGTGCCGCCTCAGCCAGGTCCTTCTCGAAGGGTAAAACCTAAGAAATGCTGGCTTAACGTTATAGAATATGACATGCGTACCAATCATCTCAAAACGAGGGATGCCGATGATTGCGCGAAGTGGAGAAGAAAAGGTGGAGAGACAGGGCAAACTCGCCAAACGCAAACGGAGTTAGCACTCGGATTTTGATGTGATGACTTTATCTCACACAACCTACACTACCCGGAGACCAGCAATAGATTATACCAATATTTGCTATAACCAGTATCTTGTGACTAAGCTATGAACAACGTCAGGACCATGTTCCGGGAAATCGTGACTCTGGAACTACTGTTTTCGACGAAGTAAATTTCAAGCGCCCGCTACACTGTGTGACGTCGTCATAGCAACGGGTGAAGGCTATGTATTGTGAACATATTTTTATATTTGTCCCTTTAACCACCAATAATTTAGATACTATACCCGTTGCTAGCGGAGATTATTTTCATATATTTATTACTAGAGTTAGGCAGTATCTTTATTTTACTTACACAAAAACTTATTTAGTTTCTTTACATATAGTGATAATAAAGAAACTAAGCTCATATATTATAGTCTACACAACTGCCCAGCAAAACATAGAGGCGTATCGAAGCCATCCTGATTTGAAGGAATACAATAAATGACAAGTGGTTTATGAAAACGTAATGTGCCTATGTGTTAGTGAATAGAAAAAACGCGATTGCAGCGCCATTAATTTGCTAATCCGTCTATTCTATTGTGATGTGTATAACCATCGTTGTAATTCAATAATAAATACGTTGTCAGGTTGTCCACATGTCATTCTACGTATCATGTTCTTCAAATCGAGTTTGCTGCGACTTTGTTTTGCTGTGTAGTTGTAAAGCCCATATTGACTTAGTTTCTTTGTAATTGTAGTGAATTGAAAAAGAAGCTAAAGTATTGGAGGTATATAAAACAATATTTTTTTTAATGTAGGTTACACAAAGCTACTACCTAGGGTTTTTCACTAGGGAAAACTCTATCATAGTGTAATTAATACCTATAGCGTTAAATCTGTATGAAAGGCTTTTTTCTATATTAATTAGGTTGAAATTCGCCTGAACATACATTTCCTTGGTAACGAACTTGTTATCATGTTATTAGACATTGACAGTTACTGACTACGTTGTATTAAACAGATCGGAGAGACTCGTCTATACTCGTGTAACATCTGACAAATGCTATTACGTGCTATTACTATCTCTGTCATTAAGTATGTTGGATTAAGTGCCGTTTCCTATATCTTACCGACCGTTTATTTGCCTTACTAATGATTAAAATTTGAAGTAATCTCTATACAATAGTGAGATATCGGAACCGGTCATAAATCGACAAGCCAAAGGTGACACAGGCCAAACCTTTTGTATATACAACATTAGATTTTAGGGTTATCGTTAGGTAGCAGAAATACACAAGAAAATAAAACATTAACAACATTAATGTGAAAGAAAATTTTTTTTTTTTAAATTTTATTAATTGGTTGTATTTCAAAGTTAGAAATGGCACTCATTTTACTTTACTAAAACCTAAAACCGGGTATAAGCACCATTGTTTTCAATGACGTCTAATAGTCGATTACGCATCGACCCGATTAGACGATTGCAGATGTCGGTTCCCCTTATGTAATTCCAAATTTCATTACAGTGCTGCTCAATTGCTTCCTTTGTCCTCTCGTTTCTGTTATCCCACATTTGAACCATCAAACCCCATAAATTTTCTATTGGGTTGAGGTCTGGTGACCTAGATGGCCATGGAATTAGAGTAATTTCATCTTGATGCTGGGTAAGCCAGTTCGAGACAATTCTGGCGGTATGTACTCGACAATTGTCGTGAACGTAGGAGAATACAGGGACTTCTTCAAGTGGGTACACTATTCGCACTGTCGGTAACATTGATTCTTCCAACAAATCGACATAGTTTAATGCGTTTTGACGAGGAGAAATTTGGACAAGTTCACGTATACCTCTGGTACCCATCCAGACCCACATGTTAGCTGAAATTCGACCAGATAATTGATTGGGTACTACGTGATCCTCTGTGTATCGCGTATTGTTATAACGCCACAAAGTTAAGCGACCATGTTGAGAAGATCTAAATGATTTTTCATCTGAAAATATGGTATTAGTCCAGTCAAAGTCTAAATAATTACGTGCAAAATTTAATCTTGCAGTTTTGTGTGCATTCGTTAAGTGTACTTTCTTAGCATAATGCCGGTAATGCAGTCCAATACGGTGTAAATGATTTCTTATGGTTTGTAAACAAACGTCGTAACGTGCCGCGAAATCTTGGGTACGAGAAAAAGGATGTTCTTCATAATGGTGCTGCATATCTGTACTTTGTTGGATTGTTATTCGACGAACGCCATGATTATGTTTTCGTCTATCTTCAAGAATGCCCTCTACAGCGTGCCGTCTGATCCATGTTCTCACTGTCTTCCGACTTATATTTAACACTCGTGATATTTCTCGAATGCCATAGCCTTCCTCACTGAGCACTACAATCCGAGCTCTTTGTTCTGCGAGACTACCCATTATACAATTTAATTTGTAGATATTGAGTTCTAATTTTTATCTCATTGACTTTACTTGACTTCTGATATACTTTCAGAATTACATTTTATTTTTAAAATTATAATATTTTTTCTATAATTAAAAGAGTTAGAATTATAAGGCAGATTTCAGTTCGAGATTCAAATTATTTCAAATCATTACTATTTTATCTAAAACATATCTAGTACAATGATAACAATATTTAAAATTGCGTAGTTCTGAGGCTAGTGACGCATTTTTATTAATGTTTATAACGTCCTAAGTGCAACACACACAATAAACCTTACTATTTTGACGGTTTTAAAGGAATTATTAGCAAAGTGGGTCATAAATCAGTTGTGCCGATCGTACCATGTCATATGCAAATAAACTTGTCTTTATGACCAATTTCATATAGGACAAAAATCTAACATAATAAAACAACAAAAGAACATCTATATTCTAAATTCAAAGATTATATTTGGTGGCCAGTACTATACGGCACCAAATACATTTATAAACTTATTGGTGAAAATTCCAACAAAAACGATACGAAAATCTCAGGTAACCACCGCGCTGTTACAAACAGATGGGATATTTGCCCTAATCTTTATTCACCTAACAAACTCAAATAGTGTTACATAATCTCAAAAGCATTTGGTTTATTTTTAAACGCGAGAGACTATCAAACCCATTAGCAGAAGCTCACTCTACCGAAAATTGCCCAGTGAAATGCGCGAGAGTGTTTATAGTAAACGTCTGAGCATTCCAATTTTGAAACAGTGATCGAGTTAGCGTTTGCTTCGGCGGAAACGCAGCGCGCCCGCTTCCGCCGCCCCGCTTCCCGTGACGTCAGCCCGTCTGATTCCCTTCCAGCGGAAGCATTCACACCGTGCTGTAATGAAACAAATATTTTAATGATCTTTGTTATTTTTTTATAATGCTGAATGACACAAAGCTATGATCAAAGGATGACGAAGTTGAATTGTTTCATGTTGAAATTTAATATTTTTGATAAAAGCATCAAAGGAACTTTTCATTTTTTTTAAAGAACTAGTTCCATATCGCCTTATCTGTTCAAAATGTATACATAAAGCCACGTACATACCTGCGAGCCGTAACCGTAACCGTTGCAGCTACTGTAAACAAAAATCATACTGTGTACGCGGCGCGCTCGCAATAAAGCAAATATCAGTGTTGGCGTACACAGAGCACATTACTGTATACGCTCTTCACTTTCTACTCACGGCTCGCAGATGAGTACACGGATTTACGTGTCCTCATTACTTTTATATAAAAACTCTTAATGAAGTGGTATATAACAACAGAGATGCGGACACAATACGTTACAATAAATTCTGATATCTGTATGTATAATATTACAACATTCTAAAAATGCCGTATTTGTACATTGAAGCTATTAAAAAAACTGAAACAGACTATATAAACGATGGAGAACACGACGCATTTTTTTTTAGATATCTTGTCTGTTTTTCGATGCGGTTTTCGATGATAGACAGCTAATTCTTAGACTTAAAATCTGCGCAAATTTTTATCCCACGAATTATGCGAGATTTTTCCCGAGTTTTTAGTTGTTCGGGTGCATAAAAATTACCTTATTTCAACACAGCTTTCACTAAAACGATAGCTTACATTCTTTTTTAAATGCCACAGTACATTGTGCTCCGGAAATCCAAACCGAATCCAATCCGAATTACAAGTCAAAGGTGGACAAAGTCGCGGACATATCCTAGTTTTTACATATAAAAAAACATGTGTTTAAATAACATCTTAATATCTAACTATTAAAATATCGTAACAGAAATAATTTTAATTTGATTTCAAACAACAATGAATTCGCTATTTGACTCGTTTTACTTATACCGTCATAAGCAAGCACCTTCGTAAAAATCCATAAGGCTGCAACGTTCTGTTTTATGAGAAGCAACTCAGTTGATTTGACTGACCGCTCCTATTGTACTTACCACTTTATTTTGTATATATGTAGACAACAATTTTATAATAAAGTTTCACCTAGATAAGACAAGATATAGAAAATCGTCGCAGAGATAGGGTTATCTCAATCGAACACTGAATTCTCAGAACCTCAATGATCATATGAGCAAAGTAGATAAATTCTCAAACTGCTAGACGAGACGGATCGCTATTTTAATATACCTTTGCAATTTAATTAAATAGTTTAATATATTGCCCTAAGCTCTTCAATTCGCTGAATATTACGTTTTAATTGGACATTTAAATCACTATTCATAACATTTGCTCTCACGACAATTTACTTCATTTTCCAGTTATATACTTCTGTGTAAATGTTACCTTTCCATATTCAGCCACTAAGCAAACACTTTAGTTTGTACCCGCAAGCCATAAAATGTGATAAATTCCAAATATAGGCTTTATTTCAATAAGGTTAAAGATTGCAAAAGACAATGTTGTATAATTTCATGGCGAAAATGTTTGTTACTTTCAAAAAGTGTAAATCTTGATTTGTGCAGTAAAATAATATGGTTTGCTTGAAAACAATTTCTTGAAAAAAATCAGATAATGGTGGAAGAGCGTTTGAAGTTTTAAGGCTAAAAATATATATATACGAATATATCTGAAGTGGTTCTGCAAGGAAGAAAATTATTATCTGTATAGGCGAATCTCAAGACAATTTGTCAACGACTAAAATTGACCATCCACGTTAATAATGATATCCATTAGCACTAGATGATTGCGCCAGTACTATTTTTTACAAGAAATTGATTAGTACGCAGCCATTTTAAAAGTAATTATACTTCAATTCTAATTCACTTGTAAATATTTTTACTTTCTGTATGCCATAAAAATGAGACCATTCTTATTTAACTTATTATCTTCTTTCTATTCTACACAATAACGTCCAGTATTTAAACAACAAAAGCTTTTGTTAAGAGATATTAATTTAAACCACATTAAAATATTATACAATAAAAGTATGCCAAGAATGTGACAGCAATTATCACCGGCAAATAATTCAACGGTAGCTTAGATGAGAATAAAACCTCTCGTCACCAGCCGTTTGTAATACCTTTAATTTGAATGTAAAACGTATTCCAAACAGAATTAAGGAGCATTCATACAAATTCGTAGAGAATGTAGTCAAACATTGGTAACAGAAATTAATATCATTTGACAATTTTATATTAATGATGGACAATTTTTTTACCTGTTTTTGTTTACCTGTTCTAAATGCATCATAAATTTATGGAATTGAATGCACTTAAAAAGCCTATATCTGATTTAACGACCAACTAAATTGCGCATATGCGCATTGACAAAAATTAAAAGATCTGCCAAATAAATCTGACAAGTTCCAGTAAAAATTATTTTATATCCTTCTTAATAGATTAACTTTTATATTTTTCTATTTTACTACACCTATTGTATACCAATATATATAAAACACTTTTTTAGAATTATTCCACCACTTAATTCAAAAGTTAAAGTGAGGGGGCTAACTTCATTTTAGAGTTTTGGTAGCGACGAAGTCACCACCTATTGACATAAGTATGTGTAGCGTACACATCCAAAATGATGGTAGCTATATTATGGGAAGATACGTCGATTCTGGTTTTCTAAGTGTTTTTCAGACTCGACCGATGTTTGAAGTCTAGGCTTAGCAGTAAAGATATAAGCAAGTACTTACCGGATGCTGCTAACACCTTTAGTTCTTCGATATATGAATTTTGTTGATTTCAGCGGGAATGATTGTTCGGTTGCACACGCGTGTAGTATAATTCGTAGCATCCAACGATAGAGAGTGACCGCTCTCGATTTTGACGGATAAGGACGTGCTAGACACCAAAAAATTGGTGTCTTCGATACCGCTAGGGCCGTGACACTCGAACATCGATTATTCGAATAATAGAATAAACATAATTATATGCAAACGAAACAGTATGTAATAATGTAACTAAGAAACTTTATTTAATTTTCGTAGTCCTATCTAGCGAAACAGGCTTAAACGCGTTTTTTTTTATTCTTCATTTAAATGTATGATGGCCACCCATATAATATTTATTCACGATTTCACTACAATTATTATATTATTATATCCGCCCATAAATGTCCCACTGCTGAGTTCGGGCCTCCCATTATAGGGGAATGGACAGTATACCCGCCACGCTTGTCCAAGGCGGCTTGGCAGGTTTGACACATCGGTTATCTCGATGTGTAGGTTGCATCACGATTTTTTCCTTCACCGTTATTAGCACGTGGTAATTTTAACAATATGCATATTAGATCAGAAAACTGACTAAGTGGTGCATACGTTCCGGCCAGGATCGAACCCGTGTCCTTTGAGTATAGGACGCGTGCGCTAGCCATTACGCTTCCACGACTTCACTACAGTTACTCGTAAAAATTGTAATTAGGACATCAGATGAACAAATAAAAGTAAAGACGGAGTCTACATGGGCAAAGGCGTTAAATAAACAGAAGCATTCTTTACAAACTTGTGTTGCATACATGTGGTTTGCTATACAGTTATTAGTAATGTATATCTACACTGGAAGCTATTCCAACATTATCTGTACTAATTCGATCATTTAATACTAGGTTCCCGTAACGCACTGTCGCGCAATCGGCCTCCCTATTTCAAAATCGGATTCCTTTAGCCGGATTCACTTTGAGAGCTCGTGGCTTGGTCTATGATTAGAACTCACAGGCACTTCATCGACGATAAGCATAGGCTGTAACTGATAAGTGTGTAGATTCCATAAGACCCTATTTACACCACAAAGAAGAGGAATTAACAATGGCACCGCGGGTTTTAATTCTCTATTTGAAAATTGATTATGCGCCTCATTCTTTTCGCAGCGGGCCGTGTGTAAATTTAATTTGTATTCTGGGAGCTTGATGTTTTTTTTTATTATTCCGAATGCGATTCGAATAAATGTAATTCGATTTTCTTTGTATTATCAATATACACTTAGTTATCATGAAAATTCGAGTAGTACCTAAAATTACGTAATGTTTTCAATTTATTATTTAATCATAATTTCGACGGCATAAATTACAATATGTACTATATTCTGCTAGAATTTTTAAGATATTAATTTCAGGATTGCCTGAGAATATTATATAAGTTATTATAACTTAATAATGCTCTTATATTAATGTAAGTAGGATCATGCGCTCTTACGTACATAATATATTTTAAATAGCATAAAATATACTTTATTGTGCAAAGATGATACGTAAAATCAAGAACGTTCATTTCCAAGTAGATTTTTTCCAGCCAAACTTTGGATGGGGCAAAAACAAGCAACAAAAGTAGAGAGTTACTAGATAAGACCAGCACAATAATTAAGCTTCACCGAATCACTGAAGCGTCACAAATATGCAACCCTCGGTGAAAGCTTTAACTTTGTACCGTGTGCTGTTAAAACACTTGGACCGTCAACCTATATAAAGATTTTTCAAAATGACTCATTGACTCTTCGGGTAATTAGAGGGCTGGTCCCTACCTCGCTCTACGGATAAATATGACGACCCTGCGATGTAACCCAGCCTTCTGGGAACGTTGCAGGCTTCGATAACCTAGGCTCAGTATTATAACCTATAGCCTGGAGGAATTATAGGTAGTATACAATGTAAGTTAAGTTTCCTTCATTATAATAGATTATGTTTCAGTTAAGTTAGTATGTACTTATTGTATTATATAATAAAATTTAAGAAACATTTAAAGTTAGCTGTTAAAGTATAAATTTATTTTTAATGCAAGCTTTTGAGATCCTGGATATCGAGTAGCAGCAGAGTGCTAGCCAAGACAAGTAAAACGAGCCCAAACGACGGGTCTAGCTTGTTTAGTACAGGAGTTCCTATGGCGACCTTCCCACTTATCATCAGAGCAGCTCCATGGTACCAAATTACTGCATTGTCACGCGATATACATATGCGTGCAATATTTCAGCTCAATCGGAAACCGGAAAGTTGGTCAAATTTAACTTGCAAGATTTCACCCGAACTTACATACATACATAGGTACATCCATTGTAAGTTAATAAAAGCTTTTAAAAATAGTTTATAATTTAGTAAATAGCAATATCAATACCTACTATATATTTATGTCGGTTTTAAATCAATACCACTACGCTGACGAGTTCTAGGTATTAAAAAGCGACATCTATGAGTGTCCACGTCCGTGGACCCCCAGCAAACGGATGGGAGTTCATCGTTTCCGTTCTGAAAATATCGGAACGAAAATAGCTCGGGATGTTAATGAACTCTCTCACCCTACGGTTTTTGTACAGGACAGGGTAAACGAGCTTATTAGTGACACCCGCCGGTGATTCAGATGCGCACGCGTCGATTTCCCTCAAAATGCACAGCGGTATCGTATGCGACGATCAAAATGTATTTATATACATATATGTAATTATTGACATATTCATCTATAATATTATAAAATGCTAAACATACCGTATTTGTACATTGAAACTGTTAAAAATACAATGCATTTTTTTAGATTTATTGTCTGTTTGTCGGTTCATCTGTTTGTTCGGGATTCATCTCAAATCTACCAGGTCGATTCCGATGTGGTTTGCGCTGGACAGCTAATTTTTAGACTTTAAACCTGCGCTACTTTTTTTTTATCTTGGAAAACTCGTGGTAATTTTTCTTGGACTAATTTAAAATTCCCAAAGTAAAAAAATCTAATTCCACTATAAATTTTTTCACTGATCAATAGCAAATTTCATGTTATGAAATTTGTGATATTTTCATTCCAGGAATCCTTCGGGGGTGGTTTGAAATTGGTCGGGTGCATGAAAATTCACTTATTCCGTAACAATTTCCACTAAAATGATAGCTTACATTATTTTTTAATGTTGAGATATTTTATGTCCCGGGAATCCCGCGGGAATTTCAAGACAAGTGTTATTTCCTACAAATTTATCTATTTTTACAGTGGCTTTTTCGTTCCATGGAGTTTTAAATCACGACGATTCTTTTTTACTCGAAAATTTTTAAAAATCACTAACATCAATCGTGTATAAAAATATTTTTTTTTTATTTTTTAGCGTGTCGTCTATTGTTTCTCTTAAAGGATATTAAAGCATCTCTATACTGAAATTTAAATAGGACGGAACGCGTTCTAATGACGGTCGATTTAAATTCAATTGTTACGGAATTTAGAAATTTCTTTTTAAATATTTTCGAATATAACCAACAGTTTAAAGTAATCCGAACAGCATTAAAGATTGGGGACGGAACGTTACTTGTTCTAAACAATCGTTAAGAACTATCATAAAAGATTTTGATTAATCCCAAAATATCTGTAGATTCTCCGTGTATTCATTTATATTGCGGTGAATGGTTTTGTAGAAGATATTTAAACACGGGAGTCTCATGTAAAATCTATACTAATATAATTAAAGTTACTTTGCTTTAAGGTTATGTCAATATTTAAACAAAACTGATATTTACAAATAACCAGTGAAAGAATATTTTCTGTCTCTGACTGTTTTGTCTTAAATGGGCTCTGACACAGCACAACGGATTTCAGTGAAAATTTTATGGATTAGAGCAGAAATTTTACCTTCCCTTCTGCCCTTCTTCTTCTTCTCTTTCCTTCTTCTGAAAAGCAACGTCGTTTATGTGTGCTAGTCATTTTTATACATAGCAATTCAGCTGCCTTATTTTTTGTCATTTTCATTCATTTTGACATTTATGCTGATATTAGACAGATCAACCAAATTGCACAGAACTTAAAAAACACAATAGTATCAAATGAGTCAAATTTATGTTTATATGGATCACTTTGGTTAATTCGTCAAAATTTAAAAACAGACGTGAAACTACCTAATATCGATTTTACATAACATTTCATTTTAATAGAAGAGATGCAATATACTTGTTATTCTTATATAACAATTCCACCTCCCTATGTTTGTATCCACAAAACTCAAATTGTAGCGAAAGGGTTGACTTTCCTAATAAATAAAATCCGACGGGAAAACAGCGAAGCGTAACCAGGCTTGACTAGTCTAAACAAAACCTTATAGACTGTAAGACGACACGGAGAAAAAGCATTTCAATTTGTCGCCCACAGTACCTAAAAGCTTACTTTCTTCCAAAACTCGTTACCCTCTTATTTCTAAAGTAAACATGGTATAAATCAATTCTTATTTGCGACCCGACACTCGTAGAAAAGATTAAAAAACTCATATTATCGCGGATTCGATTCTGCTAACTTCCAAACTTGTCGGCGTCGGGCGTCGGTGAAACGCGCCCGGAATATTGTCGGCAAATTTTTTTAAAAAATATTTACGAGAAATCGGAATGTTCGGAAATTCTCAGAGAAGGATTTGGTGGCGGTGCCGTCTGACAGTTTTGCAGTAAGCTTTGTGCCCATGGAAATTTGACGTATTACGTGTTTAGAATGAAATCAATACATTCATATTTATTATCAATATACTAGCATCCTCATCATAATTATTATCAATATACACATCGTTTAAATATTATATATTATGCTCATTTTAATCATGTTATTGAACATAAAATCAAATTTCTATTTGTATTTTAATAATCATTCGCAAAATTTAAGACTATTTTACTTTTGCGATGTAGCTACATTTGCGATAGTGTTACAGACATAGGCCGTTTCACACAAATAATAATATGGCAATGAGATTAATGCGTTAGCGTTATTTGAGATTTGACATAATTAATGACGTTAAATATTAACATATAACGAATATATATATATACACTAATGTGGCTATTATATATAATAAGACGCATTCAGTCACAATCTAAATCTTTGACATTAAGGCATATGAAGCCGCAACATTATAAATTGTTACACGCATACTAAGAACTAATTAAGAGTTTGAACTAGACTCTGTATTTTATTACGATGTTTAACAGATAATGTATGTAAAAATGCATAATTTAATACTGCAACATAGTAATAGTAATGATCATAGCGATAGGCTACGATAGCAATTTGTTGCCATAAAAATACTTAACACGGCAAAATAACTTCAACATTCTCTCGCCAAGACCTAATCCTTTTGTAACAAACCAGTATGACAGATGGGGATTCCATTGTAACAGTTTTGAACCTTTCTTTATATTCGCTTTGAAGTATTTTGGAAATTTAATTAATCAATGTTTCGGCATTAAGTACTCCGTCTTTTATGTGTAATACTCAAAGCCTTATAAAGCTAGCCTTTCATTTGAGAAATGCCTTTAGACTTAGTACTTACTGTACGTGATTTTATAAAGACTCAAATCTTTGTGAAAGGAATAGGCCCAAGATGCTCGATATCGTAAGAAGAAAAAATTTGAGTCGATTTTTTTAAACGAAGTTTTTAAATTTTATTTGTTACTTTTTAGTGTCTAGCTATGTATGGGTGGATCTACGAATGGTGCCGCGCTTCTTAAAAAATATAGGTCCCAAGAACCGGGAACAAAAAATGTTCGGAAAATAAAAACTACGGGGCCAAACTATGTCAAATTTTTAGGGGACCACATGGCAGCTATTCCGCGTCGAACATAAAAAGAATCACGTAAATCGGATCATAAATCACGGAGTTATCGGCGAACATACATAAAAAAAGCAACCACAAAAAAAAAGATCCCGACGAATTGAGAACCTTCTCCTTTTTTCGAAGTCGGTTAAAAAGTAGGAAAGTAAACCCAGAATATCAAATCAGGTACTGCGATGGCAACCTATTACTTGTGACGTTAGGGTGATGATGAAGACTCTGTAATGACCTAGACTGACATGAAAGGACCTTGGTATTGCAGCCTGAAACCTACTGTACTCACATTTAACTAGTAAAACAAATAAACTCAGAATATCATTCAGATACTGTGACGGCAACCTATTTACTTGTGACATTAGCTTGATGATGAAGACTCTATAATGACCTAGACTGACATCAAAGGACCTTGGTATTGCAGCCTGAAACCTACTGTACTCACATTTAACTAGTAAAACAAATAAACTCAGAATATCATTCAGATACTGTGACGGCAACCTATTTACTTGTGACATTAGCTTGATGATGAAGACTCTATAATGACCTAGACTGACATCAAAGGACCTTGGTATTGCAGCCTGAAACCTACTGTACTCACATTTAACTAGTAAAACAAATAAACTCAGAATATCATTCAGATACTGTGACGGCAACCTATTTACTTGTGACATTAGCTTGATGATGAAGACTCTATAATGCTAAACGTTCCGAACAACCTTTGCATGGTTGAACATGGGTATTCAAGGAAAAATAGGTATAGCAAGTAGGCTGTGAAAGTGAGACATTGGTATCAAACTCAATGATATAATAATTAAAGATAATAATACTAGATCGTCTTTGTTATACACATGAGTCTTAAACATGTATCACAACATTAAGCTAGGATTGAGAAGATAAAATGTGACCCCCTAGCGTATCGTTCGATCTGTTACGCGACGTGTGTTTATTCTAGAAAATTGGAAAAGCGGCTTATGCTGTGCTTGTATTAGGAAATTATTTGTGTTGATAAGTCTTGGCTTTAAGAATAACCCTTACCATTGGTTTGATAGGTTTTCGACGAACAAGAAATTTTATTTAGATAAGAAATGCTAGTGGTTTCTACGTATCGTACCTGGGGGATTTTTTATTCCATTAAACGATTAACCTTTTCCAAAAAAAATATATTGCGTACCCTTATAGTCTACATTAAACAAATAAAAATGCACTTAAAAATCAGATAGATAGTTAAAGTATTATATGCACTTTATTGTTCACTGAAACGGACACAATACATTAATTACAGTATATTTAGGCAGGACAATAGGCGGCATTATCTGTGAACTTCAGATTACACAAAATAAAATTGTCAAAACATTATACCACTTCAGATTATCTCACTCCAACTAAACACTCCAAGCTATCCTTTCCTGTTAAAACATATAAATATAATATTCGGAAGAAAAAGCAATTTCAATTAAATGTACCACGAACAAATTACGGGAAAAAAATATTATGTTTGAAGGTGTGCAATTATTTAATAAATTGCCAGACGACCTACAAAAATGTAAAAATACAAATTTATTCAAAATGAAATTAAAAAACCTTTTATAAAATAAATATAAAATGATAAACCGCAACATAATCATATCGAAGACTGCATAGGACCACATTAGTGTTAAGAATTATATTGTATTACTTACTAAATAATAAATTATTATTTTTAATCTCGTTGTAAGTGAACTAGCTACATGTTCTTATGGGAAATAAAGTTCTTTAAACCTAACTTCAATCTATTCCAGTTTAAAGTGATCACTGCCGATTACGGAAGTTTACAACACCAGAGACGTATCAATTGAACTCGACGCGACCGATGGTACGGTGATTGAAATTGATTCAGCATAGTAATGCCCCTGACAGTCTCTCCATCACGGCCGTCGCTTCCCTCGCATAATTTCCCCGGCTGTTCACAGAATAAATAACATTAAAATCAACTTTCCTTTCAGCGCGAAATAACGTTCGCAGACATGAAAAATTAACACCATTGAGCGGCCGTAAATTACTTGACTACGTAATTTTTTTTCACCTTTTTAATGAATGTCATTTACGTGTTAAATGTCAAAGAATTTTCGTTTGTTAATGTTGAGATGTTTTGTAAGTTATTTGTGCAATATAACTCTGAACCTTGGAATATATTTAGGTACATTAAAATATGATTACTACATTATAATCATCTTTTATACTAACAATAATTTTGAATTGTCTATTCATGATTTTAAAACAAATGCCAAATTTTAAATGAAAACTGCAATTAAATATATGATGTCTATTTTTAAGTGATCGTTTTTGACAACTATGTCTGTCTTGATTTTAAAACCATCCAACGGATTTCTTATATATAGGTATGCGACATTTTTATACCTTGAAGGGCTCAGAGGATATAAAGCGAATGATATGCTACCCACAGCTGGTTCCAAGTCATTTTTCGTCCTAGAAATACGTTTGTTTTCTTAATAGTAAAATTGTTGTTACAATCAATGTCACCTACGTTGTTTCTTTTGTCGCATGAAATCAGCAGATGGGCAGATATAGTTATGTTATACCTATATTAATGTTTATATGTATATACAAATACATATAGTTATATATGTAATAGTACTAAATTGAACATTGAAGCTATTAAAAAAAGGAATATCGTAACGATGGAGAACAGGATGCAATTAGATTTCTTGTCTGTTTTCTTATTTATCTGTGTGTCTGTTCGTTCGGGATTCAGGTAAAAACTACTTTACCGATTTCGATACGGTTTTCGCTTATCAACAGG
This sequence comes from Dendrolimus pini, assembly GCA_949752895.1. Lineage (NCBI taxonomy): Eukaryota > Metazoa > Arthropoda > Insecta > Lepidoptera > Lasiocampidae > Dendrolimus > Dendrolimus pini. The sequence goes on from OX457124.1 coordinate 18,432,699, forward strand.
AAATTCTTATATTTAAAATCTGCGATACTTTTTATGGTGGTAATCCCGTGGAATAGTTTACTGGGAATGATTTTAAATGGCCAGATTAAAAAAATCGAATACCACTGTGATTTATTACTGATCGATAGCAAATTTTATGTAATAAAATGTGTGATATTTTTATCTCGCCAATACCGCGGGAAGTTTAAATCAAACGTGGACGAAATTGTGGACATTTCCTAGTACCTATATAAATCTAAAGTTCTAAAATCTTTTACAAACCCTATTTCACTTTCCCATAAACGAATTTCAAAATACAATTTCACAATAATAAGTTTAATTCGCATCCCTTTTCGCAGAGATGGTTTTTATTGAATTTATCGTCTTCTAAACCGTTTATTAAGTAAAGTATTGGCTAAATTGATTTATCTCGTCGTTACCCAAGACGCGCTGAAAGCCCTCATTTTATTATTAAATAACTTCTGGATTTATAAATAAAAACCAGCCAAGTATATGACAGTCTACGTACAATTATTTTTTTAAATGTGTAATAGTAATTCGTTAACGATTACTTTACTAAACTTTACGATCTAGCTTTTAGAGGCTAATTAGTAATTTACTACTAATTAATTCTAAGACTTCAAGATGTTTTAGATAATATATATTAATAATAATAGCTTTAGAAATAAGTTATTTTATACATTTTAGTTTTTGATGTCGGTTTTTTTAAACGAAGTTTTTATTTTTTATTTGTTACTTTTTAGTGTCTAGCTATGTATGGGTGGACTTACGAATGGTGCCGCGCTTCTTAAAAATATAGGTCCCAAGAAACGAGAACAAAAAAATGTTCGTTAAATGAAAACTACTGGGCCAAACTATGTCAAATTTTTAGGGGACCACATGGCAGTTATTCCGCGTCGAACAAAAAAAGAATCACGTTAATCGGATCATAAATCACGGAGTAATCGGCGAACATACATAAAAAAAGCAAAAAAAAAAAAAAAAAAAAAAGATCCCGACGAATTGAGAACCTCCTCCTTTTTTTGAAGTCGGTTAAAAATGAAATGGATGTTGTGTATAACAACCTGCTCATTTTTTTCAAATTTTCCACTACATAATTTAAAAGTTAGAGGGGGACAATTTCATAAATGTGAAAGAAAGAAACCGATTTCTAGGCATACTATGTGGCCGCCGCGTTGTGCGTGTTGGCACTAAGTCTGGTGTGCACCGACTTTTAACCGATGATTAAAATAAAATAATCGCTAGTATGCATAAACAGTGATTATTTTATTTTAATCGTTGGTTAAATGTCGATGCACACCAGCATAAGTGTAGTTAGTTACATCACTGTCTGCATAATTCGTTATGCAGAAACAAAACACTGTTATTAATATTGACAGAATTTTATTAATTCAACCCATTCACTCGTTAATACACAATTAATAATGTTAAGTAATCACGTGCATGTTATACAAATACTTAATTCTATATATGTACTATATACTCGCAATATATATTCTTAGCACGTTTTATATATTATATAGCAATTGAGTCAAATTAGATTAATAATAAAAAGTCAAGTACAGGTTTGACACTGGAAAAATTAAAGTTTTTATTCAAATCAGATCAATGCATTATGTAAATGAGAATGACATCGAATTCTATGACTTAGTTTATGATCATTCTAATTATCGAACGAAAACTAAATTTAGTTGCCTCTCATATTATTTCCTTGACTTTCGATTCTTCTTCCCGTTCGTCTGCTTCTAGTTTTCTAGATTCATTTTCTGACTCAAACTCTGATTGGCTTTGCTTTGTCGAATTGTCATCAGAATTGTTTTTTCCTTTTTCTGATTTATCATTGGATGTTGATTCATTTGATGACGTCGTACCATTAGCTGATGATGAATTATTTGTTTTTTCTTCTGATGGTGCATCGGCCTGAGTACTATTAGATGATTGTTTCTCAGTTGAATCAGAATTATTAGATGATTTCATTGCATCTGCTTCAGCTGTAGAATTCTTTTCAGTAACACTTGTAGTGTTGGATGTTTTAATAACCGTTGAATTGTCTCCAGTTGAATTAGTGACAGTTGTTGAACTATTTGTTGAAGTAGAGTTTGTTGACTCACTCGCTGGCGTTGTCTGGACGAATGTGATGACAATTGCTATTGCGAGGAAGCATGCTGTGATCTGTCGAAAAATAATGTTGTTTATAGTAAAACAACTTTTAAATGTTACATTTATTTTTATGTGCACTTCATATAAAGACAATTAAATAGTTTACATTTAATAACAGTATCACTGTTGTGAAGATTGTAGTTCTTTTTTAAATATTATTTTTTTAAATATAATACATACGTACTATAAATACAATAAATTGGTCATTTATATTTGTATGCTGGATGGAAATGCGGCTATGGTGAGCCGGTTGAAAAAATATATCGTATGATGCAAGCGCCGAGTACACCGCTGTTTTCAAAAGTAAGGCCCCACTATCGGCAACAAAAAACTAAAAGTTTTCATGAAGTGACTTTGATTTATAATAAAAGTGGCTTTCAAAAAAGCCTTTTTAGACGTGTGCAAAACTAGTAATAATATGTTTAATCAGAACACGTAAACGCCTTTGAATGCATAGCGCTTTCAACCCTACTAGTCAGTCAGGACACTAGTCGCTAGCTTCTTAAAGATAGGCTATGAGGAATTGAGTTGTACGAATTCCACGCCACTGATATGTATTCAGACGACCTTAAATTTTTACTTGAAAAATTAAAAAAAAAATAAGAGATCATTTTTAAGAGCCACAATTTTATATTGATGCATTAGGATTCACCGTACGACTTAGCCCGTAGAAGGTTCCGACCCGTGTCTTGCGGAAATTAACCGCAAATATTATTATTTGATTGGAAAGTGACAACTCAAGTACTTATATAAAAATATATTCACACATTTCTATGATTAAATTTAAGATAGTGTACGCTTTCCAACAAAAAATTTCATACTATTTCCAAAGCAAGCATTCACACAGGTTAGATTACATAAATTTGTATTTAGGCTATTCACCTCTTGAAAATACCAATCAGTTCCCCGAAATTTTTTCTACTTTGTGGGATAAAAAAGATCATACGTCCGTTGTCGGTATTGAGACTAAAAAATCAGCATAATCAGTATGGTTTTTCGGTGAAAGAGTAACAGACAGAATTACTCTCGAATTTGTAATATTAGTATAGATACTAGTAGCCGTGTATTTGGCAGGTAATGCCTTACCTATGCTATTTTTAATCAGCAGACAATACACATTGTATATAAGCAACTTGAGCCTGTACCTGTACCTACAAATCATAGTAAACAATGGAAAGTTCGTTTACGAATGCCAGGTATAGGTTCCGGAGACTCTGTGCTGCAGTGAGATAGGCTAGCGAAGTTACAACTCTCGACTCGACTCAAACAGATGGGCCGTTATAATGGAAGTGTATGTTTGTGATTGCAAAATAAATTTTATCCGTACGGGAACGGACAAAGAATTCAATTTCCGGCGGCCAAGCGGCCTGTAGCAAGAGGAGACAACACAACCCACACTCCGGTGTTATTTGCCCGTCTGGATGGCTACCAACACTGATCTAGTGCCGCCATAACAACCTTGAGTTGTGTTCCGGTATTAGTGGCCAAGTTCCAGTCTTCCCTTAAGATAGCAGCATCGCATTTGTAGCACCTTTGATGTTGCAAATGTCCATAGGCGACGGTAACCGTTTACCACCAGGTAGGGAGTTTGCCTATCTGCTGAACTCATGCAATAAAAAAAATACCAACATTGAAATGAAAACTGCTATTTTTATGATGCATAAATATAAATAACCACTTTCATTATAATATATTATTATATATATAATAAAAGTGTTATTTTATATATATTTATTTCTCAATCTGTCTTGAAGTTTGTCTTGAATAGATTCCAAAACGGCTCTATGTATTACAATGAAAATTTTACGGGTAAAACAGGTTTTGAGATCTTTAAATATATTTTGGACATCCGACGCGACGTTACGGCCAAATTTAATTAGAATAAAAATCAAATACCCCGCTTGAAACCGTTAAAACATAATTTTTACTTTTCACATGACATTAAAATTGTAATGAAGAATATAACTCACAATATGATGATTGTTCATGTCGTAGCCAAGCTTCTCGTCTTGTTTTTGTTACAAAAATGTGTTGATTTTTCTGCTGAGTCCGCTTTTATTAAGAAGACGGCCTCCAGATGTTTAATTTGCAAATAATTTAACGTACAAATATGCTTTTGTTTCACCACGAAGTGTCTGTATCAATTGTGACGAACGAATTGTTTTTATGTTGTAACAAGTGATTGAATGTTTTTGCTTTTGTTATTATGTAGATAGTGTCGTTCTCAGGAATTTAAATACATAAATTTGTCATACAGTTACTTTTTAAAGAAATAAGGAATCATAGCAAAATTGCACAACAAGATAAAAGATTGCGGCCGCCAGCTATTTTTATTAAATTATTATTAACTAACTAACTCCGCTGGCTCAGCGTCCCAAAATGTGTCTTGGCCTCCGAAACGATAACACGCCACCTGTTCCCGTCCTGTGCGATTTCTTGCCAGTTAAGGGCTTGAAACTCACACAGGTCAGCCTCCACTCTGTCCCTACACCGGTACTTGGGGCAAACGACCGGACGTCGCCCATCCGATCGTCCCAAATAGGCCCTCTTCACACTTCGATCCTCTCCCATCCGTTCCACATGACCGAACCAACGGAGGCGGTGAGATTTTATTTCTCCTAGCATGTTAGGGTCGGCCACGAGGTTTTCAATTTCGACGTTGGTTCGGGCCCTCCAGCTGCCATTGTCTCTCCTCGTTGGACCAAAAATCTTGCGGAGAACCTTTCGTTCAGCCACTAACAGCTGGTTCCCTTCCTTTCGGGTTATTTTCAAAATATAGTAATTTTTATGTTTTATTTGTACCGACTTCAAGATGTTTTAAATAATATATATTAAAAATAAGATATTATAATTAAAAATAGCTTTAGAAATATGTTATTTTATACTTTTTATTATTATTATATAAAGCCAGGTCCCGGTCGAAGGGGAAGGCCTAAGAAATGTTGGCTTGGCGTTGTGACGTATGACATGCGTACCAATGATCTCAAAACGGGGGATGCTGAAAATCGCGCGAAGTGGAGTAGGAAAAGTAGGAAAGCGGACCCTGGGCGTCGAAGTGAACGCTTCGAACGCAACCGGTATTTAACGCTCGAATAATGATGATGATGGTGAATACGCATATAAAATATTAACTATTCTTGTAAAACTTCTTTCGCATTGCCATAACGAAGTTTGCAAAAGAATTACAACAACGATACAAAAGACGCTATTTTATATCATCTATTTCACGTCATTTATCAGGAAAAAGCAATGTCTTAATTGTTGACCCAGGATATAAACTAGCTCTATTTCGAGTTTCATTTAAATAAATACAGCAATTTTCACGTAATGCTCTAACAGATATACAGACAAACGTGTTATAAGTTGCCCTTTTGAAAAGCGCTGGTCCGAATCAACTCCTCTCTGATTTTATTCTGATTTTTAAATAAACCCCCTACAGATTTATTATAATATAGATATACATTTTGGACAACCTAAATCAAACACTGGGCAAGAATTTGGAGGCGAAAAGATAATATTGATTGATATGCCTCATAAATTTAAATTAATATTAATTAATAAAATTAATACACAAATATTTGCTTAGTTGGTAAAACTTGACGCAATTGAAATTATTCACCTTTATGTAATTCACTGTCATACTATAATTTATTGAATTCAAATTGTCTGATCCGATTAATTTGCTAACGTATTTTATTTGTCAATAATGTTATAAAAAGTTGAAGCTTTAAATTATGTATATTCGTGTAATAAAATTAAAGAGATTATACCTACCTGTATATTGTTTGACCGAATTTATATCAGATTCATCTAGTTAATTGTGTGTTTTGAAGAGCTATCATCTTGATTTTTAATCAAAATTATCCATTTCATATATCAAAATGAAACACTGGAAAAAAAAATTTGTTAATTACATACTTTTTGGATGGATGGGCACAAATGTAAAGGTAGACCAAAAAAGAGATGGATGGATTGTGTGAAGAATGATATGATGATTTATGGTGTGACAGAAGATGTATGACAGAATAGAGAAGTGTGGAAGGAAAAGACATATTTTGCCGACACGAAATAATTGGGAGAAGGTAAAAGAAAAGAGAGATTTTTATAGCACTGAGCAGCCCATACCTTCCTGTCAAATTGCATTCATGTAGATCCAGATGTTGCTGTGAACAATGAATGTGATAAACACAGACAAATGGACCCACACAGACAAATGGACCTACACAGACAAATGGAACACTCAAAATAAATAAAAAATATAAATCTAAAAATTAATTAACCTTTTTTTATTGAGGCGAGGGAAAATGCTTTTAACCGATTTACGCACAATCTGGGCCGTTGCTAGGAAGCGGCACGCGTCGGTCGGGGGCGATAACACTAGCAAAGTATGCTTTGTCAATGCTCCGTCCGCGATCGACGTCACAGAATAGTGTGGCGACTCCGAGCGTTGCTACACGAGCGAGCAACCCCAATATCCACTAAAAACCCCCTCCTCCCGTGACGACCCTGCGCTTTTGTTTGTGTTGGAAAGGCTGAGATTTAGAACATAGTTACACCCAGTCGATCCATCGCAATAAAGTGCCTGGAGTGTGCCCTGGGAGAACACACCCCACTTCGTTGACGGGGGTCGAAGGTCCCTTGCTTTCCTAGCAGCTAAGGGCCCCCCGTTAACGGAACCTAACTCAGGGAGGGAAGTAATGCACGTACCTGCCTCTCCGGGTGCCAGCTGAAGGCCGGCGACCTCGAGTAGAGACGTTAGCACGCGCTGCAGGACTTCGCTCCCTGTCCCGCTCTGCGGCCTCCTTGAGAGACATTACTGCCTCGCAAAAAGTAACCGCAGCTCCCCAGCAATCGTCGCTCTGCAACATGGCCGTTACCAAGTCACCGAGCGAATCGATCGCTCCTACGTGCGCCTCGAGTTCGAGACGCTGCGGCGCCCATGCGGCGCACTCGACTAGCGTATGAAGCGCCGTGTCGGGTGCGCCGCACTGGCGACAGTCCGGAGAAGGCAAGCAGCCCACAATGCGCCACAGATACTGATCGAAACACCCATTTCCGGTCAGTATCTGCGTCGTCCTGAAGGTCAGGGTTCCACTGGTGCGGGTGACCCACCTCTCCAGCTGTGGCCTGATTGCGTCCACCGTAAAGCCGCCGGCCGCAGGGTTCTCTAGGTCTCGAGACCATTCGACTATGCAGGAAGCGGTTTCCCGCTTCCTGATCGTCTCTATCTCGACCTGACAGAGGGTCAGGCCTCTAGCTAGGGCATCCTGCCGGGTACGACGAACTTTGGACAGGACGTCTGCCTGGAGATGCCAGGGAAGCTCGCCTGCCAAAAGAGTCGCCGCCGTCCACGACACTGTGCGATTCCCCCGTATGGTCCTCACGGCCAGAACCCGCTGCGCTGTTCTGTTGTGGCGGTGAAGTGCAATGGACCAGACGGGCGCACCGTACAGAGCCATACTCCTCAGGATGCCGGAGTAAAGTTTCCGCGTCGCACCCCCGGGGCCCCCCACGTTGGGAAGCAGCCTCGAGAGTGCGCCCGCGGATTTGACGAGTTTGGGAACTAGCTGCTCAAAGTGCGCTTTGAACAGCCATTTCCCATCAAGAACTAGCCCCAGACATTTCATCTGGGGCCCTACTCTAATGGCCACCCCTTGGACCGAAACGGTCAAGTCCGCGGGGGGATTACGAAATTTCCTATGGAACATGATGGCCTCCGTTTTCGCGGAGGAGACCCTCAAGCCCAGCCTAGCTATTCGATCTATGACAATCGCCAACCCGGCGTTGGCGACGTCCACGGATTCCGCAAATGACGCAGCGCGTGCCGTGAGTAAGGTGTCGTCCGCAAAGCAGATCAGCCCTACCCCGGGCAGGACCGGAACCCGAAGGATCCAGTCATAACCTACGTTCCAAAGAATCGGCCCGAGGACCGACCCCTGTGGAAGGCCGCACGCGACGCGTCGCCGACCTAACACGTGATTGCCAGACTCACCGCCCTCCCAAAGGATATGCCGATCCTGCAGGTACTCGCCCAACAGCCTCGTGAGGTACGGGGGGACTCCATGCGCGTGGAGCCCCTCCCTGATCGTCTCATGAGGGACGCTGTTAAAGGCGTTCGCTATGTCTAGCGACACCGCAAGAACGACATCCTTCGCTTGGACGGCTTCGTCCGTCAACGTTCGCAGCGTCTCGAAGGAGTCCATCGTGGAGCGCCTCCGCCGAAACCCGAACTGCGTATCTGAGAGCCCCGGCTCCACAGCGTCGTGATGCTTCACGAGCCGCTCCGCCAAGATCTTTTCGAAGACCTTGGCGACCTTCTTCAGCAGCACTATGGGCCCGAAGGCGGACGGATCGTTGGGAGGCCGACCTCCCTTAGGAATAAGGCACAAACGCCCCTCTTTCCATTGCGACGGGAACCTACCTGCGCGAATACAGGCTTCGAAAAGGTCCCGCAGCTGGCTGCGTAGATGTTTTGCAGCCAGGAAGAGGAGTCGACCTGGAACCCCGTCGGGTCCCGGTGCCGTCTTCCTGCCCCGGAGCCGGTCCAGGGCAACGTCTAGTTCCCCCTCGGAGATGGAGTGAGGCTCCTCGTCCGTGGGGGTGTCGGGAATCGGTGGACCCATACTGGGGGGAGTGAAGTTCCCCGGATCCGGGAAGAGCCCGTCGATAACCGACCGGAGCACCTCGGGTTCGAGCGTTTCCGTGACCGTAGATGTGCAAGGCCGCAATGTGTTGTGGGCCCCACGAGACGGACGCCCCCAAGGGTCCCGATCGAGTGTCTCGAGGAGCTCGGCCCGAGATTAACCTTAAACTAAGACCTGTCTAGACCAACCAAACCGCTGTCAAGGTTATAATGTACACAGACAGTAGACAGCATTACTATACCTTGTTGAATTACTTAATTCTTTTTGCGAGGTAAGCTCCTATCTTCCAGTCATTCTTTTTTATGTTCTTAAGTAGGTTACATTCTTAAGTATATTAGAGAGCGGCTACACATTGATAACAACTTTGGTGTTACAAATATCCATAGGCGTAACCCGTTTCCATCAGGTGGGCCGTCAGCAATAAAGTTTTTTTTTAAATCTACCCTGAATGGTTCAACTATGTACCCAGATCAAAGGGTAACAACATATTTGCATCGTTTCAGATTTTCGGAATAATTAACATTGTAAGAGTCCCCTACGTCAGACTCCTGAAAATAAGTTAAAATTAAACTTGGTGAATTAGGCGATGAAAATTAATGTCGGCAACCCGTAATTACTCAAGTTATGAAAATATTTTTTTTACCTTTGATAGGAAATAAAGAAATAGCACTTTCACATATTTTGTAGGCGATTAAAATGAAAACAAACTTGCCGTTTTTACTTTATTTGTGCAGGTGAGTACTATTAAAATAAAATAATCGCTGTTTATGCATATAGTTTTAGCGAATATTTTATTTTAACTATCGGTTAAATGTCGGTGCACGGACGAAGTCACGGGTACAGCTAGTTTTCCTATGTATCATGATTGAGATAGCTTTATCTTAAAAAGAAGTCCAAATATAACAACCCATCTAAAAATATCGTTTTTCTCATTTCTAAAGAAATTATAGCGCTATTCAATATCTTAGTAAGTAGATTATCTTTATTTCAGCGTGTCCTTCTATATACTTAGTACTTAGTGTTGACATATTTTATGCCGAAAGGTATATTATATGACAGCATACTAGCCGGCGCTAGCCTTTTAACTTCACAAAAATACACTTGTTTTACTAACATTATTATGACATGCATGTTACACGTAAATATATAACTTTTTTAAATTAATAATTGTTATAAGCTTTAACAGACTTGGGACTCACCAGGCGTCGGGTAAAGATGGTGCCGTTTTTTCTACAACAAGTACGTAATTTTGAAATATGAAGTCAATTGTATTACTTATGAACAGAACTAATTGTAAAAATATATTGTTGTAAAATAACCTGATTTTTTTTATATGCCTTTAATTGTTCAACCTAAAACATTACCCGATAATTTCATCAACTTACAGACCATTTTAATACAGAGAATATGTCTAATCAATAGAAGATATTATGAAACTTTGTTGCATGATACTTCCACAGTGATCTGTATGAATATTCTATACACTAATAAAATCGAAAAGTGTCAATGATTTCTAAACTAATACCAAAATATGTAAATACGAAGGTTCATAAATTTTACGTTTTTGTAAGTCTGTTTGAAATTTTGTTAGCAATATCCTCAACGGATTTCTATCAAATGTTTACCCTTAAACAGCATTTTCTTTTTAACTCAAGTTTGTTTCATATCGATATATTGCTGCGTTTAGAAGATATAAATATATGTAGTCCAAAATTAAAAAAACAAATCCAAAAAAGAAATAAATATTTTGTACTAAAATTAGATTTGTCATATTTTTATTAATTTATTTTTTATAGCAGGAGTTCCACAGACAGGCAGACGGCCCACTTGATGGAAAGCGGTTACCATCGCCTATGGACACTTGCAACACCAAAGGTGCTACAAATGCGCTGCTGCTCTCTTTAAAGAGACTGGAACCTAGTCACTAACGCCCGAACACAACTCAAGGCTGTTATGGTGACATACTCTAGACCAAGGTTGGTAGCCATCTAGTCGGGCAAATGCCCTACCACCTGGCTGTGGATTGTTTTGTCGCCTCTTACGGCAGGCCGCCCGGCCGCAGGAAATTGTTTTCTTTCTCCGTTCCTGCACGGATAACACTAATGGTACGATCCATATCACATCACATATGGTACGACCACACTCATCGAAACCCATTAGTTACGTAGATAATAAATATTAAGCCATGTCGTTACAATCAGATATTAATAAAAGGCGTAGTTTCATAAAATGTGGGTATGATGACGTCATCATACCCATGCGTGCTAATGATCTCGCAATAAAGAACGCTGAACAAAGTACACTAGAGAAGATAAAGTAGAAAAGATGGTAGTGGTCAAGCCTGTCGCAGGAACGATAGCCGATAGATGAAATGAGTCTTGAGATGAATTTCAATTGTCTCAATTAAGCACTTTAAATGACGAAATGAACATAGGATACTCTTATATCACAGAACGGGGCCTAATTTCCATGGAATACAAATAATAAAAGTGCAAGCCACGTGGAAATCTTTAATACAGCAGTCATGTCCTTAAAACAGACATTAAAACGACTGCCTGTTTCCTAATAAAAGTATTTTGTTATAGCGTTATAAATGTATGTCACGTACTGTGAATAGTAATGAGGCACTTACCGTCTCAGCGAGGACGTGTCGCGATTATTTTAATCTCACACGGCTTCATGGAGTGAATCCAAACAAATCTTATAGTAAGCGAATCATGTCTTCAGTCTTTCTCTTCTTTTCCCAATAATTTGAGCTCGGCTTATATATACCTTCATCAGTGGTCTTCACCTCTTTTGTGTGAACATAGTTGCGGTATCGTGTTCATACTCTTTCTTCGTTAAAATGAAGTTTATTTTTATTGCACGTTTTTCTCATATATTCTTTTGACCCGACATGTCTGTCGTCAATCGTGTATCAATAATTTATTAAATTATATATTTTATAGTGCTCATTATTTATAATTCACATACTCGACCACAGCCGATCCTGAATTTCTACATCCTTCAACTCAGAAATCAAGGACCCTCTGGTGACATTGTCTTAAGTCATACACATAGAACTGACGATAGTTCTTTGGCGTTCTGCGGTAATCTACCATATGGTGACTACCTCAGAGGCATCAAGCCGTGCAACGAAACGTCTACACAGAGCCAACAAAGAAAAACAAAGTCCATTCGTTGACTCTGTCGTAATTAGAGCCACTAAGGATTACCAGTAGTCCATACAGCGACTTACTTTGGACGATCTGCAGCTTTATAGCCAACTTGATACTATGACCAAAATACAAGGGACAGGTATATAATATACATTATATACCTGCCCACCAGTTTGCTGCTGCGTCGACTCCTCCCGTAAAAGATTTCGTAGAGGCAAAGTACGTCCAGTGTTTATGTATTTAGTTATGGAACTAAAAACATTTAATACAGAATAACTCATATCTCTAACGAAGAAAGAATACATCGTGATAAAATCTACATATCGAGATAACCTATATATATGTGGAATCCGCCAAATGCCCTTATAAGGTACGGACTGCCAAGAATTTAGTCCATTTTTCCATTTTAAATCTACCTTTAAAAACAGGAGATACGTACAGAACCATACATTTACCTACATTGTGTTAAAATCCATGTCGAATCCGAATTAGCCGAGTATTCACGTATGGTTGACATATAATTAGTTAATGATCACATTCCTGAGCTAATTAATTAATATACATTATGTGCGTTGTTAAAGTACAGTAATAATATCACGTAGGATAATAGGTAATAGTACGTAGTAATGCTGAAACATAGTTCGAGGTAGCTAAGTTGATAAAATCTTCACGACTGATTACCATGGTAGTTAGATTGTGATAGTTACCACTTACAGTTATTCAATTTGACAAACGTCAGAATCATCGATCCGAATCATCCATATACTAACTATAAGCGGTTTATAACTAGTATATGAATTATTAAAAATTAAACAATATATATTTTGTTGCTTATTTTGTACTGTATTATTTCAATTATAAAATGTTATTGGGAAGCAAAGAATTGGCTTGCAGTGGGCGTGTGCGGGTTATACGTAGCTCGGAGATTAGATTCCTTTCACTGCGCGGAGCGTGAGTAAAGTTGCTCAAAGATATGGAGCTAGTAGTTATACCGTCCAAAAAATTTAACAATTACTTATATTCTATCATCTACCCGCCCTTATTGATAATGTAGACATGTTTTCAACATAATGGATTGTACAGAGTTATTTGTAAAATCAAAAAATGAGTAGTATTAATTATATTGTTTAAACGATACGCGTAGGCGACGAGACACATAAAGAACGAGATGATATATCTGTTAGTGAACTGAATCGGTGGTCCCAGTAAAATGCGACCGAATGCGCCATCTTTTCCGCTATCCCTTGGGAAAAGTAATTTTTTTGAATGAAAGGTACCTTGTGTAGTTTTATATACCTCTAAGAATGCGTGTACAAAATTTAATCACGATCTGTTGCGTAGCTAAAAGGTGAAAGCGTCTCAAATTTACATTTGCGTTTAAAATATTAACTAGCATCCCCAGAAGATGTCCTGATCTGAAAAATAAAAATCAAGGTCCCGATTCCAGCGCCATTTACTGGGTCCGACTGTAGATTTAAACCATCAAGTGACTCAATCAAATCTACACAAAAAAATCGTCATCATCCTGGAACTCGATTCCAACGCCATGTATCGAGTCCAATTGTGAATTTAAGCCACCCTCGAATCCACTTGAACACGCACAAAAAATTACATTCAAATCGGTCCTATACCGTATAGGAGGAGTTCAGTTACATACACATGTACAGAAGCATTATATATATATATATATATATATATATATAGAGAGAGAGAGAGAGAGATTAGGATGTATCGCTTACTCATTTATAAATATATGGTCGCTATAGAAGCATGTTAAAAAATACAGATGGAAAATACTGAATGATGTGTAAACGGTTTTGCATTTCCTTTAGCCGTTTGTACTTTATTTTTAACTTTTATCCGTTGGTCTCCAATTCGTATCCGAATTAAAGGAATGGCATTAGATTTCATTTGTTTCACCATATTGGAAAACATGTGATGGAATTAGATGTTTTAACATTTCAAAGGCAATTTGCATCGCGGTTTATTCACCTTAAGGTGAATAAACCGCAAATAATATGTTTAATAATCTTAAAAATATGTTTATTAATATGTTTTAGCTAATATTTGAATTTAAAATATTTGCAAACGTATAAATAAAATGAGTTAGAGGTCGAAAGAAAACTTTATACCAATAAATTAAATTAGAGTGTCTGTATGCCATTACAAAATCAGTGTTAAAATTTAAGTAAGTAATTTATGCGATGCATCATATCGTATCATATATGACTGTTATCAGATTCTTAAGTTAGTCTTGCTGGGGTGTGTCTGGAACAGACTCCAAAACGGCTTAGTGGATTTCAATCAAAAAGTTCAGATTAATACAGGAATTTTATTTTTGATGTTCGTCTGTTTCACTTTTATATCTTGCAGTGTTTAGAAAAGTGCAAGTGCTGCGCGATTGTTGCGAGCACAGGTAACTCAGCATTAAAAAAACTATTCAAATATATAAATACTTTGCGATATCTCACTTGAGAAATAATTATAAGTAAAAACATAATCGCCTATTTGATGCAGTGTTGAGGTTATTTGTTTTCTCTCGGGATGAATTTAAATTAAAAGTTTTATTTATTTAATATAGTCTAGGTGTCTATGATCGGTATCAGAGTGGTCCTTTGTATATCATTCATAACATAAGAGTAACTTGCTAAACTTAGGGCTATACAATGTGTGTTTCTTTATCGATTACTAAAAGAAATGCAATTGATGTTTACCTTCTCGTAAAGGTAAATCCAAATGATGAATAGTAAAATATATAATAGAAACCCGGCATAAAGCCTTCAAGTAGCTTAACATAAGTTACATAAATTTGAATATTTTCTAGTATTTTCGGATCCCGGGTGCTAGGATAATGTGTTAAATCATAGTTTTCGACGCCGGGTCCTCATTATTTTGCATCTGACGTTTTTATCGGACCCTCAATAACCACATGCCAGCTTTCGCCATTGTTGCTTTCACAATTTGTTACGCGATGCTAGAAATGACTTGTAAATTTTATTAATAACAATAACATACACGTCCATAAACGTCCCACTCCCGGGCTTAGTCCTCCCGTTTCTAGGAAACGTCCAGTATCCGCCACACTTATCCAGGGCGGACTGGCACATCGGTTGTCTCGATGTGCAGGTTTCATTATACTCCTTCACCGTTACGTGCACGTGATAATTGTAACAATATGCACAGGTCAAAAAACTGCCTAAATAGCGCATGCTTTCTAGTCAGGATTCGAAGCCGCGCCCTTTCGATTTGGGACGCATGCGCTAACTACTGAGTTACCGCGGCTGCGCAACCTGCACATCGAGATAACCGATGAGTCAAACCTGCCAAGCCGCCTTGGACAGGCGTGGCGGGTATAATGTCCGTTCCCCCCTATAATGGGAGGAACGAGCCCAGCAGTGGGACATTTATTGACTGGTATTATTATAAAAATAAATCATTAAAGTAAATTATGGTTTTTTTTTAAATCTGATTAAACCAACCCTTATTTACATGTATAGTGACATTAGCTGTTTTTTAGTTTTACTACACCAATTTGTAGCACCATATACACTACACATTCCTATCAAAGTTAATTCATAAACACACATTAGTTTCTGGCATAATTCATACAAGCAGACAGAAAGAGAGACCTTGTGAAAATATAAGACTTCTATTTTTGCCAAAATAGCTATGCGTCGTTTAAAATTTGGTAATAAATGAATTATGAACAACTAGATACCACAGATGTTATTTTTACTATGGTATGAAAGGTTAGGAAAATCCATTTTGGCGGTTACAGTTCCTCATGTCAAACAGACAAAAAATATTGAATCTTTAAGATTCAATATTGGAATTTTAAAAAAATATTTTATTAAAATTTATTTGATATCTTTCGGTGATAAGTTTCTTATTAAGGCACTTTAATATTTTTTCGAAATCATACTACAATATCCTTATAGGTAAACCTTCCAGTATTCATACCTAACTCTATGGTCCCAACCCCCCATAAATCTATCGTTGGGAAACTTAGTTTAATTTATGTTCGAAAATAAGCCGATGGCGTCACCTCCAACTTTGAGGACCACTTCATTATTTGCTTTTAATTTATAGAAGTTCACAATTCACATTCAAAGGAACAGATAGCCGAGGTGTGATTTATTATAGTGATTTCTTTTATGGCTGTTTTTTTTATATACTGAGGTTTAATAATAATAAATGACACACCCATTGTATAATATCAAGCTAAGCCAATTACAGTCGTGTTTTGATTATGGATTATGGATAATAACAACGATTCAGTTTCTGGTTGAATCAGGGAGCACCATGTTCTAGCAAGCTAGGCGGGCTAATGCTTTATTCACTCATTCGCACAAGCCGCCACAGGCAAGTAAGAGCAGATAGAATCATCGTCAAGTAATAGAAATCATGGCAATTTACTGGCTAAGGCACTCTAGTCTCATCAAATAGAGTGGTTAAGAATCCTATCCGGAAATCACACATCATTTTGGAATTTTTCTGGCGTAATTAACATATATTTTTAAGCACAATTACCACGCGTTGAATGTGAAGAAAGATATCACGATGGAAACGTGTTTATCAAGATTATCCTTGTGTGAAACACGCCAATTGGTCTTTGATTAGCAGTTATACTGTCCGATCCGCTACAGATATGAAGGCGTCAATCCAAGAGTAGCACGTTCGAGACCGGATATTGTTTATAAGTCTACAGGTATATAATTCGAAATACAAGTATAATAATTACTCATAAAAAGAACTTTGTTCATTTATTTTTTTACGTAAGCACGCACATCTTAGTAGATCACCTTTTTCCACTAAGTCTTAACAAAGAGAGTATAAACTAATGAGTAAAATAGAGGCACTAGTAGAACAGAGTATTGTCTTGGGTCACTGTAATAGTCGAAAAGGCTTTGATGTTGCGTCGAAAACCTTTGGTCTTACTGCAAGCGATTTTATTAATAACTAGGATATGGCCGCGACTTCCTCCCCGCTTAATTTGAAACTCCCGCGGATTTCTCGGAATACAAAGTATTGCAGCATTTAAAAAAGAATGTAAGGTATTGTTTTAGTGAAAACTGTTTCGGAATAAGCTAATTTTTATGCTTCCGAACAACTTCAAACTGCTTCCAGGAAAATTCTTGCGGGATAAAAAATATCTCACATTTTATTACATTACATTTGCTATCGATCACTAAAAAATTAGATTGGAATTCGATTTTTTTCAATCTGGCCATTTTAAAGCATTCCCAGAAAAATTTCCACGGAATTCCCGAGCTGAAAAGTAGCGTAGATTTTAAGTCTAAGAAGTTACTGTCGAACAGTGAAAACCGCATCGAAATCGGCCCAGTAGTTTTTACGTGAATCCTGAACAAACAGACAAGAAATTAAAAAAAAATGACATCTTGTTTTCCGTCATTTATATAATCTATTCCAATTGTTTTTTTAAATAGCCTCAATGTACAGACACGGCATGTTTAGAATTCTATAATATTATAGATAAAGTAGTTTCGTCCATATACAGATTATGCGAACGCAACAGGAATATCCTGACCATAAGCGCTAAACGAATAGAATAGAAAATATATGGGAAAAATAAATGATAGCCTGAAGGGAATATCACTAAATACTAGATTTGCAACGATTCATAATGTTTTAACAATATTATACATCTATGAGAATGTATTTACTGTTCTTTATATTTGTATCTACAATCGCAAAATTTATAATTTTGTCAAAATATAACAGGTTTTAATATCAAAATAATATAATATTTCATCATGATCAGTTTCTCTACCATAAAATTAAAGAGATTAATATTCTATCAAAGAAGTAGGTGAAATTGTAACGTGAGGTCACATTACTAACACTTATACCGGATTCCTATGGTTTACTATCCATTAATTTGCCTTACTACTAGTTAAAATTTAACTTAGGGCCGCTTGCATGACGTTCCTTAAATTTATTTAAGAAACACTAAATGCATTTAACACCCTTAAATACGATTAGCGTCTAGCACAACGTAAATTTGGCTCTAAATATGTTTAAAGAACTGTCAATACGTTTTGTGTAAAACGTATTTAGGCAGTTTATTATGATTAACTAATTTTATTTAAAGGCTATCGTTATGTAAGCGGACCTTAAACTCCATTACACAAGTGATATCAATTTAATACCGATGTTAATGCTG
Source organism: Dendrolimus pini (assembly GCA_949752895.1). Classification (NCBI taxonomy): domain Eukaryota; kingdom Metazoa; phylum Arthropoda; class Insecta; order Lepidoptera; family Lasiocampidae; genus Dendrolimus; species Dendrolimus pini. Next base: position 18,450,845 of record OX457124.1, read on the forward strand.
ATATTACACAAATTAACCAAATTGATTGAATTTAGTTGAAAGACACTGAACTACCGACGGTATTTAACGACGATGAATCTTTATATGGATCACTTTAGTTAAATTATTGACATAGAAAGTCAGTAAAGAATCGTATAATTATCGGCTTAGGATAAAAAAAGTAAGATATAGTAGAAACCCGGCATTGATAAAACGTTCCCGCTCTATTCTATCAGTATGACCGCAACTGCAGCTACGTCGGAACGCGCACCGTCGTTATTGAGCTCTGCTTTACCTCAGACGGGAGCAATCCGGCCACCAAACAATAGAGCTCAGCGTACTACTCGTGTATTACCGTTGTCTTCATGACCTGGAGATTTTAATAAGACCCGCATAGTTCTATATTCGAGCACAAAGATTGAATTTCATTTTACATTTACATGTGTTAATTAGTTTTCTTAATTGCACTATAACCTCTAAAATGTTTTAATTTGTTTTTCACGTACATAAGTATAAAACATGTTTAAAGTGTCTTTATTTTAAAACGGTAATGTGTGATGGAGTCCTGCATATCACCGATACAATTTCAATAACTAGCAATTGCATTTTGAGACATTTTATACCACAGCACAAAAATGTCATGAACTTCCACTATATGCCATTTCTGAACTATTTTTAAGCTTATACCGTCAGCATTATCATATTTTGATACAGTCTTTTCATGGTTTGGCAATCACAGCAAATACCTAGCAAGACAATAAATGCACGGAAACTAGGATGTTCTGCAAGCGCCCCTTGCGTGTAGACCTCTGGAGGGCTCTCCTTCTAGTCTCTAAAGATTTCTGCTACTATGGGTAGGCCCACGTCAGCTAGGATCATGGCATATTATCAATAAATTTATTTTTGCGATTAGCCCGTGGAATAATGCGAAACAGTGAGGTGTTATAATGTATATATATATATATATATATATATATATATATATATATATACTATATATATATACATATATATATATATATATATATATATGTCGCAGAACGGCCTCGTTCTCACGACATCATCTTTAGTTATTGCAGGCTTAGTGGGCGTCATCAGGATAAAATGCGAGCATAAAACACAATAGCCACGGTTTATATACTTTTAATTAAGATTTGATCAACATTATGACATAGTTTAGACCGAGCAGCGGGTTCAGGGCACCCGCTCATACTTCCAGCTTCAGTACTTTCTTTAAAATACTCCATGGTCCAACTCGACCTGTTGCCACCAACCAAATATGCCACAAAAACTCCTCAGTCTACCCAAGTAGATATTACTCAAAGTATAGAGGGCGCTGACCCCGCTCCGCTATATGCTCTGCTCTGATTGGTCGGTTATTAAATTACAACATTCATAACTTTTATTAGGTTAGAACGATCTTTAAGTTATAGAAACATTCAACAAATCAAATTAAATTACATTAAGAATTTTAGAAGTAATTAAAATGTAAACAAATGATATTGTGCGTTATACGTCCAGTCAACGATACGTCCAATTAAAGCTTCCCTCCGACATATATATATATATATATATATATATATATATATATATATATACTGCTCTGGGCTGTGGGTTAGTGTGGGGCTCCCCAGCTTAAATTCAGTTTACGGACGCCCATGCATAAACTGCATTCGACGATATATTGATAAATAAATTCGGGATTTAGAATGCGGAATTAAGATGTAGTTATATATTATATGTCGGTTTTTTCATAAATCTTGTTCTAAAATATTCAAAAAGGTTGAACATCAAAGAGGAACAGCCGCCCTTAAAATTACTATTAATTACTATACATAAAGCTCAGTCGACTGTAAAATGAATACTGGACCTTGGTATGAAAAATAAATATGGCTTTGATAAAAGAAAAGCAAGACACGAATATTAATTTTAATTAACAAAGTGTAAAAACTAATTTCATTTTGTAAATTGCAAAAGGTTTCACTTTTTATATAATATTTCATAAAAGATAATTACAGTTTAATCTGTTGTAATATAAGTTTCATCAAGAAGAAAAAGCCACGAAAATCGCTAACTACGACCTCATATAAAACCGACTTTCTCGGACGAAAGCACACGTTAAGGTTTGAGTATAGTGATTCGATAAGCGGTTTTCTTTATTTGTTGTTAGGAGAAAAACTTTTCCTCTCGTGCAATATATTTAAATTAACATGAATTAGCTTTACTTAAATTAAATTAGAACTACTTCCGTATCACATCAAGGTATGAAAAGGTGTTTCTTTAGTATATTTTTTTCATGGCCATAGTCAGTCACAAATGCTAAAAGCAGTGTCTATAATTAATTGACGTTGGGCGTCGGTTTTACCGTCAGATTAATGTTATACGAGATTCTCTTATAAACGTGCATTAGTCTTTCCCGTTCACTTTGTATGATTAGACTCATATATTTGGCAGATTAATTGACATAAAAACGCGACTTCTTTATACTTGAGAAAAATAGTGGCTGAGGAGTACAAAGTTTGGACTACACGCACAGAACATGTGCATCGTGTCAGGGGTCTAAGAGATCTGCAGTCTATGAGCGTCGTATTGGGAAGTGCCGGAGGTGACACGCGTGTGGGTAGAGTCACGCGGAAGGAAGGACGGCTGGTCCCTGGAACGAGTCTTGGAACAGAGCACCATGGTTGCGCCGAGGCTACGCATGGGGTGATCACGAGCGGCGCAGATGGCGATGCGGCAAGAATACTCGTTGGAGAGCATCGGGCATCCTCCCAGTGTCGCATCGGCGAGGGAGCGCTTGAGTGGCCATGGACAAAGGTGAGTTGCGTATGCCAAGAAGAAGACTTGTCGTCGTAGAAACATTGTAGGAGTCATGCGTTAAAGTTAAGCGACGTACACCGAAAAGGATAAAGAAGCCTATGAGCTTGTTGGTGTTATCTATGGGTTTGTGACTCTCGTCGATTGTAGTTTTATCCCAAACTTGGACAATGTGTACCGGACTGACTGTTCAGTGTGAGGTATACTTGCATTGGCTTAAATAAAGACATATTCGTTTAGATCGGTGTTTCCTTCCAATCCCGGTATCCACAGCACGTAACAATATATACCATACTATAGTAAAAAAAGCGTTCGTCGGTCGCGTAGAGCGTCACGCCATTCACAGCCTACGGCGCGGCGTTTCAGTCCACTGCCGTAACCAATTTCGAATCGCACGCTATTAGCGTGATCTTCATGCTGGGGCTTCATCAGCGTAAGTGTTAAAGATATAGGCTGTTCCCAAATGCGTCTTATTTAAAGCATTAAAAAATAACGCTTCGCCTATCACAATGCTAGCACCATTCACTAATCCCAGGCATGACGCATGTCGGACAAAGTGAAGGGACTCGTGATTGGCCTGCGTTAAACATGACTTGAGATAGTCGTAACAAACATCGCAGGCGCCATAAGTACCGTAAAATTATGCGTTTATTTGAGAAAATCTGATAACCAGTAAGAGATGGTAAGACATTAAAAATATAAGCAAGAAAGAAAGGAAGGAAGAAAATAATCTATAACGTAACTAGTTTCTCCCTTTAATCACCATCGATACTCTGTATTCGAGGTTTCATTGTATATGCCAGGTAGTAGGGTATTTGCCTGACTGGATGGCTACCACCCCTGGTCTAAAGTATGTTGCCATAACAGCCTTGAGTTGTGTTCCAGTATTAGTGACCCGGTTCCAGTGTCCCTTAAGAGAGCAGCAGCGCATTTGTAGCATCTTTGGTGTTGCAAATGTCCATAGGCGATGGTAACCGCTTTCCATCAAGTGCGCCGTCTGCCTGTATGCTGAACTCCAGCAATAAAAAAAAAATGTACATAGTATATATTTTTATGTAGTAGAAGTATCTGTACACAACAGCTTACTTACTGCGACCAAATGCCAGGCATTTTGAACAAAGGCCAGGTGAAAACATTCAAATATATCTCAAAAATTACCGATCGTATCATGTCTAAATCACCTTGGACTGAAAGAAATTTTTAATTTCTTCTACCTTTAATTTTTTCCCTTGTAAAACACTTTTACGACTATTAAAGAGAATGATCCCCGATAATAAGCCTAAATAAAACTGTTATAAAATAAAAGCACTATATATTTTTTTATTTGTCTATGTGTACACTAGAAAATATTTTCTTTGCTCAGATATATTGTATTGTGATCATCCCTAATTTTTATTTCAGGTTTCCTAGACAATTGTAGGCATGGTATATTTAGTAAACGAATTTTCCATTACTGGGATTGACCCCAGAAAACTCCATTGTATATTACACACATAGAAGCGTAAGTTGCTTAGTTTGGGCATATATAACGCGTTTATCTGCAAACAGGTTGAAGGATGTACTTAACGAAAACAAAATGGCCTCGCTTTTGTCAAAATGACTACGAAAGCCTAAGAACCAGTATTAAATATACTATAAGGATATTAAAATAAAGCTGGCAGGTAACAATAGCAGATATCTCTTCTCAAAAAATACCAAAGTAATCAATCCAATATAATTGGAGCAGAACAAATTAGTACATGTGCCTCAGCACAAACAATTCGGGAAACACGTAAAAGAAGGAAAGCGTAATTTTGAAAAACTAAAAACTGCCGTTACTTAAATCTTGGTGCTTCCAATTTAAAAGTTATCCCGTGACAGTTAAGAAGGGGATGTGCTCCACAAATAGACCTGTCATGTAAAGTAGAGGGGAGATTTGATTTGAACTTGTGTTAGATCTAATACTTTTTTATACTCGTAGTATTTTTATGCCACTATCCAGTTTAATCCTACTGTCTTAGTAGTACTATTAAACTGGATACTGGCAGTAGTAGTATTTTTACGTTACATGACTTTTATACTAATAATAATAAACTTTGTTTCCAGTAATAAAACAAAAACACAGACGTTTTAGATTTAGTACAGAGCAAATATGTTAGTGACTAAAACAGAAATTAGGAGAGAAATCTTGTTCTTCGGCCTACTACTAACTTCTTTTAACTTCAAAACTAAAACTTTACTTTTAAAGTTAAATTATAATATTTAATCTTCTATTCTATTAATTCACCCTCTAGATTGTCAGATTATTATCTAACCATTTTCTTTAATTGAGGTTGCCTGGCCAAGATCGCTTTAATCGATAAAGCCGCTTGTTGTATAGCCTGGAAAGTAATTATTTACTTTAGGGTACAATAAAGTATTAATTTTAAATTTATTTTGAAATCGGTGTAACAAAAATTTGAATTAAAAATAGTGAAAGAAAAAATGATTTTATTGTAAAAATAGCGTGGGGTGCATGGTATCAATAGTTATAAATATTTTATGAACAGATATGAGTAGAATGGTTATTTTCATAATATCTTGAAAAGCACCCAACGCTTTTCTTACAATAAAACTATTTTTCCTTACAATATTTAAAACTTGAGAATTTTTTAATTAATTATATATATATTTTTTTGTGGTTTCTGTAGTTTAAGTAGTTTACAGATAGATGGTCGGGGGATAGATAAATAAAACAAGAACGGGTTGAAGTAAGGGATGTCAGTATGTATGGGTATACATACCAATCATTTCTCAAATCTTTAGACATAAAATTCATAACCCATAAAAAATGCGATAATAACTCGATCTGTCTGTCGGAATATCAAAATGGACATAGACAAGTTCATCCCGGGAGATGGTATAGTTAGCGATATAAAATGAAGTCAATCTCTCGGGGGCAAATAGCACCAACATAAACTCTAGTATCTCCTATAAACACATATTAGTTACCATAAATTTAGGTTGCCAACAAAAGTCACTCTACTTCTTTTTGAAAAATCTCGTCATTTTTTCCATAATACGAAAGTACATCTAACATGACCAGAATAAATTGATGCTGTTTTATTCGTCAAAACTGACATTCTCGCCATATTACTTTTTATATTCTTCATTAACCTACACAGACTCAGTAAATTAATTAAAAGAAACATTGTAACGGTATGAAACAATTTAGCTGCCATAAAACCAACGTTTCAGTGTACCAAATGGTCTTTCCCAGTGAATTTTAGTCGTAAAGTACACAAATCTCGACCGAATTAACTGCATAGTATAGTAGTAGTAGTAGCCAGAGACCAGAATATGGAAGATTTGAACAACTTTGTTGCTTACCTTTTTTGCTTAAAAGGGGATGAAGACGGCTTTATATCTCTACGAGTCCTAATGGTTAATTATGATAAGTATATATTGTTACAATTTAGGCCCCGACAAAGACAAATTCTACGTACAGGTCTGTAAAAGCACATTTTAGTAACTGTCGGCATTTGAACTAATTGTAATCCTTTTATGATCGTCTTCTTTTGTTTAATTATTTATTGGCATACGTTTCTTGTTATTGTGGAGAACAGCCTATTGCCCTATTGTCCTCACTCAGGAGCATCATTAGCCATGTGTTTCGGATTACAAGTACAAGCTAATTCTAAGAAATTGTGTCGATGTTGCCGGGCGGGTACATTTGCACTTGTGAAGTATAAAACGATGGCCTGATGTAGAGGGGTCAGTTGAGCTACCGCCATGATACAGACGTGACGTGTGTATTATCCCCGCAAATTGCTAATGCGCTGGAACCTTGTCAAATCAACATTCACGTGACGTCATCCGCAACTCGATATGTATCGTACTCGCCGGCCAGTGATGCTACTGTAGTACTGAGTGTTCGGCTACAGTTACGTAACCAAAATGGCGGCCAGACGCAATAGCAATTTGCGGGGATAATACATTCGTGAATCTAATAGTGACGGACTTTGCACGTTTTATTGAATCACAACCTTCTGTATTACGTTTGGATTTGTTGTGTTCGGTTATATTTGTGCCTGTGTTATACGTGTTTGTAAAACTCTCCTAAACTCTATAATAAGTCTAACGACATTTTAATTCGAGTCCCGCTAACTCATAACAATATGTATTAGACATAAGCGTCTCCAGAAAAAATAAATGAGTCAATCTAAATTACACCTAAAATCGAAACTCTTCTTTCGGGCGATTTTTATTGCTAGTGTGGTTTTCGTTCATTCGTGTTCCGAATAAGCCGGGCGGTCAATTTATAGAGCAATAATAAAGCACAAGATGCCAATACTTGAAATACTTCACTGTTCAGAGGATCTTACACTTCGCTCTAAATTCAAAGTACTCTCTCGTGATAAAATTATTCCCATAATTCAAAAACTATGTCTTTATTTTTTCGCCAGACAAACGAAGACAATTTATATCCCCAAGTTAACAAGTTACGCTTGTGTTATTGATTACAGACAATTCATGGGGCCGGCTCAATTGACGTGATACCACGCTCTTACGTAATATCCGCGTGAAACGGTTAGCGTTTAGCTAATCGTGTTTTGTGCAATGAGTGTGAGTTCTTATTGCCCAGTTCTTCCTCCCCAAATGTCTACCAACCATCGCCTTGGTTATCACTTCCCGTTAGATGGGCCGCCTGTCTGTTGGTTAGCTTTGCAATCAAAAAAATAGCCGACAATTCTGAAACCATAAACAACCTAAACTATGTTGATGAAATTTAGGCCGATAATAACTTAGACCACCCACGTAGAGAGTCCGTTTCTCTTTATTTAAATATATTCTATTCTAAAAACAAAAATGTATGCGCCAGCCGGAAATTAACTGGCAATGGGGTGAAAAGGCTCTCTGCTGGACCCAAAGCGAATATCAGGGTTGAGAGGAAATGAAGCTGCCGAGGGCAGGCCCATGCAAACATATCGAATCAATATTATTTGCCGTCCAATGTATTCAGAAAGGACCTTTGTTTATGTAGGGTTTTGTGTCGTATTTATTATAAAATACATTTATTTTAAATCGGGCACCTGCTAAAAACGCCACACACTATGAAATGATCCGTAGAGATAACGAACATGAACTGGTTTTATCATTCGGCTGCAGAACCCTAAAAAAATCAATTAATTTAAAATACCCTGAACTTTAAAACCAGTCAAAGAATTTTGTTCAAACGAACTTTCTTTGTAGTAGTTTGTAGTAGTAATTTTCAAGCTCTACCACCTTGATTTTTTTATGGAAGTATAAGTTTGCGTTTGACCGGTGTCTCACCTGATGTTGAGAGATGACGCAGTCTAGGATGGAGCATGCTTACCTAGAAGATACCTATTCACTCGTGACTTTGAAGACTTCAAGATTGTATTTGTCAGCAAAAACAGACTCCGGCAAGTTATTTCACTCTTCGGCAGTGCGCACCAGAAAAGATGAAGCGAAACGCTTGGATCTGACTGGTGGTGTTTCCACCATGTAACGGTGGCGCAAACCGGTCTGTCTGGTTTTCCGATGGTAAAAAGGGGATGGAGGAATCAGCTCGTGCAATTCTAAGGTACACTCCCCGAAATGTATCCTGTATGTAATGGATTATTATGTAATGGATTATTTTAGAAATTTCCACTTCATAGTACGAGTACACAAGTTAGAGGAAGGACAACATCTTTACAATTTTGATAGCGAATATTTCCCCCTCCGATCTATGGACTTATATAAAAAACATCGTTATGATTTTTCAAAACCAGTCGAACCCCCATGCATATATGCATATACCTAGAGAGACCACGGTCTTGAACTAGACTTTATAGTTTAATTTTAATATGTACATATAGTTTTATTTAATTAGGAAATCATATAAATTAACCTTATTATATATATCAGAATATTGTTATCCATCATTTGCACATCTAGAGAGAGAAAAAATTTCGACAAGGTATTTCATTATTGTGGTCACCTTTTCATCTTTTTCATGATTCATCTATATAAAACATTATAAAGTGGTATGTAGGACAACTTACATCTTCTAACATGATGTGTGTATACAGACGAAATGAAAGACATGCGTAGTTTATACAGATCCTATTTCTACCAAAATGACTATAGACCTTAAAAAATCTAACGCAGTCGTTATTCTTAAATACTATTAGTATGTCCCAAAGTCAGTCTAATAGCTAATCACGTTTTGTTGGCCTTTAGTTGATAGAATTAATTCTGCCAGAACCCAAATCATAGGATGTCAGCAAGAAACGTGGTAATCGATGGCAGAGCGCAGGGGTGGTTCGCACAATCGACGGCTGTTTCATTATCAAGCCTTTGTATAATTAATCAGACATAAGATAGAGATGTGCTGATTGCTGATTTTAAAATATCGATACTTTTGGCGTTTTTTAAATTATTTGGCATAAGAGCTTTTCATATGGCTTTGTTCGAAACCCAAAAAATGTATTATTTTCCTAAATAGAAAATACTCTATGTTAATCCTCGTTGTTTACTTACACTTGATCAAATAAGTTTTTAATTAATATTTCTCTGTAGTCCATACTGACTACTTATTTATCAAAGTTTAAATAATCATACAATATGTAAACAACCGTCAACACTTCCAATCTGTTTTATTGCTGACACGAATTGTCTGGAGGAGATCGTTCTGTAGTGAAAACACCGACCTTTGTATACAATAAGAATAGTACTAACCCGTAAATTTTCTGTGTGTGTTCAATAAAAAATTATATACCTATCTATCTTTATAAAGTGAATAAATATATCATGTATTCGTCGTCAATTAATCGCAGTCCACTGCTGGACGTAGGCCACCTCAAGGCGGCGCCACGCATCATATCATTTGTTATTTAAATTTAAATATCGATATGTTTTCGTTCTCGTAAGGTCCATCCCTATGACCATTCTAGCACACAACTGGCCTGGGCATGTGTTAACGGAGAACAAAAGATCGTGACATCCATTTATCCATGTACGGGCCTCGTTGGGCCAAATTAAACCGATAACCATTCAACAAGTATGCGAAACGTAATTGAATTCCCCATTGTATTAAAAAAAGATATAGGCCTCCCCAAGTCCGCGCCATTGATCCCTGTCCTACGATTATCTCATCCAGCACCTACCGGCGACCTTATGCGTATATGGATTTGTATAGCGTAAAGTATTAACATGAAAATAAAACTAAATTACACCTAGAATAATATTAGTATTCACAAAATGGTTGGTTATGATTATACAGACCCATCTTGTGTTTATACATAAAATTAACTTTGATGCAGCGTTCTCTTCATATCACAGCTCAAGCAAGTAAGCTTAGTTAAATAATTCCTACATATACTAATAGATGTCACTGTTTACATTAAGTTTTATAGACAAGGTTTTTGTTTGAAATATGTCATTTTTGTCTCTTCTAATTTGCATAAAATCAACAATTTAAATTTTATTACGGAAGAAATTACTAAAAACTACTATCACTTAGTAATGGATCTCTGAAAAGTTCTGAAAGTCTATTCGAATAGCTAACGTCTCAGGTCATGTTTTAATGAGTTCAGAAACTTATTAAGGGTTTAAATTTTTTACTAATAACTTTTTTTGAGCGATTGTATTTCTAGTTTTCCCCCATACTTGGATGTACTGACGATAGCATAGACAGTCCATGGAAGATACTGGCCAGAGTAGTACCTAGCAATCTAGATAAAACACGATAGTTTAACTAGATGGCGCTATACATTTAACACTCAAAACTAATTTTTAGACGGTCCAACCCATATACAACCACCCTTACCGGGTTCTAATTTTGTCCACAATAACACAATCGGTATTGTTTTTGTCTAACATATTCTAGAATGGTATTATTTTATACTAAGGGCAATTACACATAGGGTACATAGAGTAAGTATTACAGACATGGATCATAATTATCCAAATATTTATAGTTATTTTCTTTTTGTTCCAGAAACTCAACGTCACGAACGAAGCAATTCCAATCGAATAGTCAAAAAAGTTCCTATTTTACTTAGCTAAAATGTACAATTCGAACGAATTCCTGCATAGTGCTGGGGTCAGCCGCCATATGCAAGCGACAGGGGAAACCCCCTCCCAGAAGACCAGTATGAAACGACGTTCCTGCGAAGTTCCTCTGGGAGATATATCAACGAACAACTTCAAGGTCTCCCTTGGAGATATTACGAATATTGCTGACCAGCCGAACTATGACTGCCGCTCGTTGAGGTCTGTAAAGTCTGAAGACACGAGATCTTTGCGGTATTACAGACCAATTGATAGCCGGAGTGTAAAGAATTTTAGGTGAGTTGGATTATTTCTTATTATAAGTTTTCTCTTTTCTTTCAAGATAAATCAAGACTGAAACGATTGAACACGCATTTCTTCATAGTATGATCTAAATAAGAATTTTGATTAAAGTAACTTTAGAAATTATGACTCAAATATACAGATTCTCATCCAGTAATTCAAGCCAATCCACTTAAAGTTGCGTAGCTAAATAACGACAAGCGCACATATTTCTTACCTCTACAGAATCATAGCTGTGCATAGCCAAGCATTTCCATAATTTACTTTTCATTTTTTAGCAGAAAGCCTGATGACCCAGCTGATGGAAAATCATTACTCTTGGATAGGTTACGTGTCATTTCGTATAATTTGCAACAACAAAGCTAATGCTACAACGTGTTACCGGACTCAAATTAATTTTATGATACTTTTAAAAAACCTATATAAGAATACTATGAGAAAACTCAGCTCGAAGGTCGTTCCAAATTCTTAGTACCCCAGAGAAACTTTCTAGACAATCTTTGCGTTTTTGTTTCTCGTCAACCTTTGGTGCGTACTATAAACATCGTAAAACTTGGTAATTGTTCACAGATCTTCATTGGCAGACATATCAACCTGTTCGCTGTCACGGCCACCGAGTTACGACCAGCTGTCTCGAAGGTCAATCGTCGAAGGACCCGAAGGTCAAGGGATCACGTCCAGCATCGAAGGCGTGTTATGGTCTGATGAGGAAGAAACTGAGTACTTTTACCATGAGAACATTACTGCGGCTTGGAATCAAGGTACGTAATATCTTCAAAAACGTGGTAATACGATAATCTAGAAAAATGTCGAAACGAAGCTGAAAGGTTACATGAAAAATGAAATTACCAATACACTTCTTTGTGTACAAAGTAAGCTATAAAGCGGCTATTTAGTATTGTTTAAAATTACATAACATTCAACAATTACATAACGTAATAGAGAAACAAAAGCAAGTCTGTTGCCATTGATAATGCAGGGCATTGAACTTGAGATGATCGAATACTCAATGCATTAGCATTATTACGTATACATGAAGCACGATCAAAACTGTTCTTGTTTAATTGTAAAAACGGAATTGCATAAGTTTTGTTAGATACAATGTCACGGTTCTATTTCTGCATAATTTTTTAAGGCACATGTCATTTATAGTAAGTATGCCAAATTGTTAAATTACACACAACACGTTTTGATCCCGTTTTATGGAAATCTGTTGTAGAGAACGAATGTGTAATTATGAGGCTTCCGTCTGGTCTCAGTAGAAGGGTTATGTGCAAAAAATGTTGGCTTAAGCTTAACGTCCTATGGGATGCGACACTTGCAAATGGTCAAACAGCAAGGGATGCAAAGACCACATTTAATGAAAAAGCAATAGAACGAAAGCCGATCAATATTACATAAATACTGCGTTGCCTAATTTCATGGTAAACTTGTGTCATTAGATTTTCAAAAATCATCCACCTATTTGCTAACACGGGTCTATTTGGTCGTTCTCTATCTGCTTCTTTTTCCTTCGCTTACCTGTTACTGCGTCATATGAAGTATAATCTATGATTGAATGCCCAACACTTACTCCGTATTTACATTATGCCCTCTTCTATAGCAGCAAGCAGGAAAGATCGAGGGAAGTGGGCAGCGCGAGTTTCAAACGCTCAAAGTTGTGTTTACATATTTACGCCGCCCACTTCTCTCGCCAGTTTTCCACTTGTTGTCATGGAAGTGGGCATCTAAACGAGAGATTCGAATGATATCTTAAGTTAGATTCTCTGTTGGGTCTTGGCGATTCGCACCGTTTTGTATTAAACCTGTGTGCGAGAGAGGTGTCCACTGCGCCGTAATCAGATAATCCATATCGGAGAAACACATGAAAGAGAGGATCAAGGGAAGTACGAACTACCTATATACTCCGCATCAATCGTAGTATATCCGGTGTGGCTGTCTTTCCCAGGAAGTTCTTGTACTTTCACTAGAACTCGCCCCGTATCGTACGCAATATGGATTAGCTTATCTCCTATATTGCTTAGGAGACGCATCCTCAACATTATAGATGTGGTTTTGATTCATTTAATAACGATAAAGTGATAGATTTAAAAAGGAAAATCACAAAATATGCATATCATCGATTCGCACTAACATTACCACACAAGTGTTTGTTTAACAAGAAATTACTATTGAAATAAGTAGATGATTAGAAAGTCAAGTGCATCATGCTACAGATGTAGTCTCATTACGATCCTTCAATTAGTGCTGCGCTAGCGCAACTTCGAATCCATCAACTATTAGATACGATCTATTTGATGCGAATTAAATAAGGCTGACTTCAGTAGCTCATGGGTAATATAAGGCTTATAACAGAAAAAAATATGACAATATATTAAATTTTTTGTAACAATGAAAGAATGCACTTTGTAAATCAGTTTTACGGTTTCGTCAGTCCACTGTTGGACAGGCTCCTCAAGTTGGCTCAAGAAATTATTTTTATTGTTTTTCGATCCGCAGTTTATGTGAACACGCGTGATGGCTATAGTTTTTTTTACTTCCCACTAAAAGAGGAATCTAATTATTCATTCTTTACTTAATAATTCTTTACTTGTCTACTCTTAAGTAAATGAGTGGTTAGTAAGATAAACTAAGCGTTAGCAGCAGAGTTATACATTACAGTGTTAGAGTTATCATTTATAATATTCTTCTTTCATGCCTCCATCAGTAAATTACGTATGACTCTATCAGCAAACGATCTATCCTACATCTTACTGCCCATTCAATTGCCTTTGCCACTCGTAGTTAAAATTTAACATGAAGTCAATTGAATGTCGATTTTACGGTAAATGGAATGGAAAGTATGATATAAAAAACCAACACTAGCGGCATAACGACTATGAACGACTTCAAAAACGAATTTAAACATATCGTTCAAAAATTATGCAGAAAACTGTACGAATGGCGCCGCACGGATGTGATAAAATTGCATCGATATTAATTAAGATGAAAGGAGCTTGCCAAGATTGATCCATCCTTTTATCTTTACGCTTTAATCCTCTGATTGGTAATCGATAAATGTATTTTGTAATATAGGGTAATGGTTAAAGGTCGGTTTCGTTTTAATTTTTGTATTTCGCTTTTGAAATTTTGTTTAATCCATATAGAACATGTTGTAGTTAAATTTATATTTTTGTAAACAAAAATAAATCAACATGTTTAGTCTATCCAATTATACACATAAGTACTTTCAACTTCATACAGTTAGATATCAAAGTCTTCATAGCTAATGGAACCGCTTTCATCACAAGGATGTGAATTTGAATTCTAGGCGGATAGCATGTGCCTACCTTATATCTAGTTAGGTTATCTGACCTAAACACAATTGTTTTTAATATTACACAGTGTTAACGGTGAAGGAATGCAGGATGAGGAAACCTACACATGAAAATAACCGATAAGCGAAACCCGCCAACCGCGTTAGACAAGTGTGGCAGGTATATTGTCCATTTCTCTAAAACAGAAAGGCTCAATCACAGCAGTGGGAGACTTATGCGCTGACATTATATGAAAGTTACATTTTAAGAAGGTTTATAAAATTATTTAAGCTCATCATTTCCTTCTCTTCACATTACGATTTGCAAAAGTTGATGATATTAAGAATTAGTGATAGGCTTTCTTCCTACACTATGAATATTAATAATTATATAACTAGAGAGTTGATATATTTTTTCGATAAAAGGGGCTAATATAATAATAATAGAAACCATAACAATATCATTACACATTTATTAAAAGTAAAGAGCACGTACTAAACCTTAATCTAAACAAGGATACGTATATTAATCTATACAAAAATTAAGAATACATCTTTTAAATTAGTTGATAAATATATTTATGATAATTATTGAAGTAAAAAGCGACGGTCACCAACTGGCACAATGTTAGTGAAAATACCGAGATAAATTTACTTACAGTTTTTACTAGGAATAATAACTATTTTAATTTTTCAAAAATTCGCCGTAGTCTGAACTCTAATCTCGTGTATTCTCAAAAATGAGAAGTCGGTTCACCCCAATATAACCGCAGTAAAAGGGCGAAAGCACAATAAACAGTGGCCCTGATACTAATAAATGTTACATACATATAAATTATTTTACAATAGAGTGTTCATTGACAACTTACGTTCCAATGTTTATTTAAAATCTAACTTGGAAATAAAATGATCAAATATTGAAATAGTTAACACGGACCACGATAAAAATGATTCTTAAATATACTCCTAGTGAAGTCGATAAAGTTGTCTTGTCAGTTTGTGTATCCGTTTTTCTAAAGGCGCCACATTATGCCTGCATCCGGGAAATCTAGGCAAGGGCAAGACGATATCGATGTCTAGACGACAGATAGGCCTAGAATAAGATATGAGCTGATAGCGAGGTTAAAACCTTCATATAAATAAAATAAAAACCTTATTTAATTATTTTTTTACATTTTATTTATATCAAAACAAACATGAACTATAAATTATTGTATTTGACAATGAAGAAAACTTAACCTAATTAATTGATGCTTTTTAGTTATTTTGCATTTTACTTACCTTAAAGTAGAATACTGAGCATCATCGCAATCAAAGGGTAAGGTTCCCAAAAGGGGCTGGCTGCGTTACCTCACCTTACTAATCCGTTGTCCGGGATAGGAACTAGCCTATTTTTCACAAAAGCTACAAATAATAAAATGCCTATTGTATGAGGCTGGTGCCTATAGTAGATCTATGCAGGTCTTCACTACCGACACTCAGATCACCATTGTTATTTTCACGATGGTATAGTTAGCAAGAGCAAGAGTTTTTGACAAATTTTGAAGAGGAAACTTATCTGTGTAATTTTACAAAAAAAGGTATATCTTTTCGAAAATAAAAAATAATATTAGGATATTGATTGATTTTAGGTTAAAATTGTGTCTATGGAATAAGAAGAGCAAAAAGGCAAAAAAAACCAGTTTGCATGCGACTACACAAGGGGGTAGTAGTGAATTTAATAAAAATAAAAATTATGGATGGTGACTTGAATCGAATCCTTCAACTTGATGAATTGATATACATTTGACCGATTTTATTTATACCACAGTCTATACACTTTAACTAAGAAGTTGATAGACACTTTAAATGCAGATGGGGTGAAACTTGCTTGGCAATAACGCAGTATGCACAATGATTAAGGACTCTCTCATAAGTGTATTCATTTTAACCAAATAACTCATTTCTAAAGACATTGACGTATAGTAACTTAATAACGTTGTTGTTGGAAAACTATGATCTTCAATACACCTGTAGACTGTATCACTAATATTCATAATAGATTTGAAGGTTCATGTATATAACAGACCCCCCCACATTTAAGAGAACAAAGACGTGCCCATCACGCTTGTCCTAGCGCATTACACACTTCTTATTACAGATGTAAGTTTTCCGCCAAGGTTCAGTTTGGAATTCCAAATAAAATCACAAAATAAGTTTTTCAAAATTTCAGTTGCAGGTACAATTTTATACATTAGACGATAAGATCAAAACAAATCATATAGTGTAGGTTTTTGGGTCATGTTAACTAAATGTAGAACAAAAAATAAGCAATTAGATGTTTGGCTTTGGAAGATAGGTTACGACATAAAAGGTGGTAGC
This sequence comes from Dendrolimus pini, assembly GCA_949752895.1. Lineage (NCBI taxonomy): Eukaryota > Metazoa > Arthropoda > Insecta > Lepidoptera > Lasiocampidae > Dendrolimus > Dendrolimus pini. The sequence continues at coordinate 18,467,619 of OX457124.1, forward strand.
AAATCTAGCTATGATAGCGTTATGCGTCCCTCGGGTACCGACGTCAATCGGGGCCCCGGAGACGCAGATATGCGCAAGATCTCCTCCCGTAATTCCGCTACAGGGTTCCTTCAGCATCTGGGGAGCGAAGGATCAAAGCCCTGTTGACAAAGTGAGTTTGCCTCTCCCGGGGCATTCTGAAGTACAGTAGCGCAAGATCGGCGTGCGTGTAACTACATTCTAAATCTTATGCCTTTCCTACCATGAGCGCGGGGCACATGGGAGGAAGGAGATTTTAGTGGAATTAACCATTAGGTTGCCTCTTTAATAGTGGTACCTTGCTGAGTCTCCACGCAAGCCGGCAATCGACTCTATTATCTGCGCCATCTTCAGTGAATAACTCTCATTGCTTTGGTCTAGTCCCAGTAAAGGACCCGGTAGTGTACCAAATGTGTTTCCCCCTGCCTCAAAAACAGCTCTGATAGTGCTAAAGTATAATACTAAACCTTTGCGCTTTTGGATCGAATCTACACCATTAGAGTGACATGCGGATGGCTTAGCCACTGAACTAGCAAGACTTGCCAACTAATATAATTATGCAAATAAGTTCCATTCCGCCTATCTGTATACTATTAGTCAACACCAACAAATTGGGTCACTAACATGCTAAATATTTATTGGAATATCATCTAATGTAGATTTTCCGTGGCAGACTGCACTAGCAGGTTTTCTGTACTTTCCAAACGAGTGTCATAAATAATAATAAACACAAGACCCTTTTAAATTTATGCACGTACGTGTATCTATTTTCTACGGGTTAACTGGGTAGTACAGATCAACTAAGTTGGTCTATGATCGTTATTACAGACCAACTTAGTTTATAAATCTTCGATTCTTGATCCTATTAGAAATGAAATTATTACAGAATTTACACAAAATAAACAAAGACCAATTAATCTGAGGTATCTCTATATACTACTAAAATTAAAGTTTTTTTACTTTTTTTGGAAGTTATAATTTTTTGATACATAATGTATTTATAACTTTGTTAAATAAAACTGTATCTACATAAAACGTCATCTTTAAATTTCCCGCACAAAAGTAACACTGGCCTAACTACGGCTTTAGAATGTGGACCTGAATGTAGCGAACTGTTTTGTTTTGGTTACATATTTCATTGGATTGTTTACACATAAACGACGCATAAATCGCAGACAACTTTACATAGTCACGTTATTGAGCTCTTTCTTTCGAACCGTAAGTTATGAATTATAACTATCACACGCTCTGATATTTAAATTCGTATCAACTTTAATGGTTAGTTTATGATGAGTTAGATTGAAAGGTGTATTTGCACAGCGTGAGACTGTCAAACTTCTAAAAGAGCAACAGAAGCAATATTTATTCAAACATCGAATAGGCTAAGATATCTGTTTCATTTCATTGCGAAGTTACCAAAAATCCAGAAGGTCCACCTAATCCAAAATGGTTTCTGTCACCTACTATAGAGGTTTGCAACAGCAAGGTCGATATAGCCACCAGTCAGCTCTGCAATGAGCACTTTACTATTATACAAGCTACTGCGGCTACTTTGGAGATGTCATAAAGTTAAAAAAAATAAAAACTTCGTTTAAAAAAACCGACTTCAAAAACTAAAAAACTAAAATGTATAAAATAACTTATTTCTAAAGCTATTATTATTAATATATATTATCTAAAACATCTTAAAGTCATTCAGACCCGTTTATTCGCACCTTAAAAAGTAATAACCATTAATATGCCGTTTATTTGACTAACGCTTCATCTACATTTGTATCGTTTGGTAGAACCTATAAATATGTATAATAATAGTAATTTTCATTATTGTATATCTAAAGGTATTAACAAAATAGACCATATTTGTGAGTACTTGCAAATGATCGCATGAATAAGACGCACAAGCTAGCACTTCTAAAATAGAACGTTAAATCAACGAATTTGATACAGGTGTAGACTGAACATAAATTTTATGATAGATCAAATGAAGGGCCCATTTTAACTTTCGACGATCTCATAAATCAAAACATTAATCAGCATAATTAATATATGAAGGTAAAATTTTACGACTAATTTTCACCGCATAATTCCCGGATATTCATTTATCATTATAGTTAGTAATTACCATACTAAGCAGTTCTCTTCTAAAATGAAATCAACTTGAATATATAAAATACGTAAGGGGTTGGTCAAATCCATGTCTTTAGAACTTCACTGTACCTACTATAACATAAAAAAAAATTAGAAACAATATCCAATACAATAAACAAAGAATTAAGATAGTTTGGTCTAATATAATAATTTATGTATACTTTCTTTGTAATTACGATTCTCAGGCGGTCAGGATTCGTCCCGACTATCCCGGCACTTTATGTGATATCCAGATTTCCAACAAAATAACAATCTCACGACATACAGTTCATCGTTAACATTGTAATGATTTGAAAATCATAAAAAATGCAATATTTTACGTTTATTAATGAAATTTAATTAACAGGAAAACGAAATATTTAGGTTTCGAAAAAAAATATTTTAAAAGCAAAGTAAGGAAAATTATGATACAGCATCTTTATTTTTCAGAACAAATACCCAGATACTTCGATATTTCGATGTGGGAAATCTATTTGTAATTTCTCATTTAATGGATGATTAATGGTCCATTATTCGACTCTAAGCATAATAGTGAGTCAGTATTTTATAGAAATCTAATCGTATATCTTTGAATATAATCATACTTACCTTATGAAGATGAATAGTCTTAACAGTTTCACTTAAGAATGTGTGGAAAGCTGCCCATCGGTGATTTATTTAACTAGTGTTGAGTGAAAATCATCTAATTTACCTTTATGAGAAAAACTCGATCAGTTATCCTGTCACCGACAGGTCTGGAAAAAGGTTAGAACGTATATTACAAGAAAACAAGATCGTATTAATTACAAATAGCTTGTAATATTACTGTATCAAAAAAACACCGCCTGAATCAATAATTGTTAACCATACTTATTCTTGTCTAACTAACGACTGGAGGCAAGTTGAAAACAAGACAAAAATCAAATACATATTTATGATTAACTTAAATAAAAAATGTATAATTGTTCTTTGCGTTAGGAAATATATAAAAATATTAAGTTGGATAAAAATACCCTAAGCTAAAGGTTTTCTTCGCTATGTTCGTATATATTTACGTTTTATTTTTAATGTACGGATTTTTTTAACATGGACTCTTGACATTCTCGTGAGGATCTTGCGATAACAACACGAAAATTCAAAAGAAGAACAAGAAAATCTTTTCAACATTCTCGTTTTTCGCGCTTCTCTAGCTTACTTGTGGGAATGTGCAGGGCTTCTAATAAAAAAATGAAATTAAAATAAAATGTAAACGTAGGTACATACGTCTATAGCGAACAAAATGAGCAAACATAGTTTGCTTATTGATGTTATTTGAAACTTTAATTTCACTTAAGCATGAAAATTATTGTATTAATATTATAAACAAGAAAGTTGGTAGAGACTAAGGGTGGATGTTTATTACTATTTAATGCAACAACTATTAAACGGAATTTGATAAATCTTACGATGATACGGTTTATACAAAAGTATAACTAATTGACTCTAAGGAATTGGCCAACATATAACAAAAAGTGTCAATCCCGCGATAACGCAGTGTTTATGGCATTTATAGTATTCACCAACTAAATTTATATTAAAGGTAAAATCCACAATTAATAAATTCGATATGTGCAATTGTGGTAGTATAATAAATAAACCTTTGCCTCATTATTTATTTATAATAACATCGCTTGAGTGCATGACGTGTAATTGTCCATTACTTTCGTTCCTACATAATTCCCTATATTTGAGCCAAATATACCTTGCTTACTGGGTGAGAAGAAATCGACGTAAAGAAAGGAGGTGATCCAATTGTGCTCTGTGTGTCGAAAATAAAATTAAATAATTATTATAAAATACTTTAAGTAAATTGCGTAGTGATACAAATACTCTAAATATTTATCAGACTTAATAATAGTGGCCATAAGATATAATAATATAGAAGAACTGTGTCGTATAACCATTTGAAGGAGATCAGGTGAGTTCCCTCGGTGTCCTTCCAATTTCGATACACTAATTGTGCTCAAAATTTTGTTTATCAAAATTGAACCAAAGCGTAAACATGCAGCAATAAGCACACATAATTTAAGTTATAATAATCAGTTTACGTCTCAGTGATTGGAAAGAGAACAAAACCATAAAAAGTACACATATTGAGAATAGATATCATTAATCGACCGAGCGATGCATGCTAACCCCAGAACATCTTTAATAGAACACACAGAATCCGGTCTTAGACAACATGGCACATAATTATCTAGTGTGCTGACACTAAAAACATGAAGAAGTACATCTTTTATTTATTGCTAACTGGAAGTTCTAATCGATGTTCTAAACATATTAATGTTACACAAATTATGTACGAAGCTGTTTATATTTATACCTTTAATCTTATCTATAAGACATTTTTATCCAACGGAAATTAAGTTTTCGTGTTTTTCACATTTCTGATGAAAGTCGCACAACAAATTTCATTTTATCATAGCTATTTATATAGTAAATTTTATAATAACCAGCAGAACCTGCTGTTGCAAGTCTTGCAAGCATCCATACGTAGTGGAAGCCACTATTTAAAGTCATCCAAGTCCGTGTCTACGCAAAGTTAAGGCTTCCACAGAGATTATGAATATTCATTGTATTTGTTATTTGATTATGGAAATACTACAACGATTAACTATGAGGACTTCCGACCTGACTTTTTTATCAACTGATTCTCCACATAAAAATTCTACCTCCCATAATACAGAAGTTTTCCATGTACATAGATTTCTCCTATTTATTTAATTTATCCGAACAGTATGTATTGTGTTTTTGTTTATGTACATTTGCACTTGTATCAAAAATAAGAGACTTTTTATGGCTATTGTCTAATTTTGATAAATTGTTTTAGACGGTCTTGCCACTTAATCATTTAATCGAATATAATTATCCAAAATATCAAAACCACTCAATAGATCTTGTTTAAAGATAACTTTTATCTTATAAGCCGCTAAATTGTGAAGACCTGTCAAATTCACGTCATACACAACTAATATTGCTGGAAAAATATAAATTACACATACATATGTAAACGAATTTTTTAATTATTAATTTGTATGTAATAGGTAAACATTTAAATACTAATTTATATGTTTATATATACAAGCGGACTTGCACGAAATACCAAAAAAATAAACATATATATCTAGAATCTTGCATAGACAAGCAACGAACGTACTTGGCATTTTTTTATTACCCTTTCTGATTTTTCCGTTTCTTTCCCTGACATGTTTATTTGCAATCAATTTTCAAAAATCTTCATCTTCACGTGCTTATCTAATGGAAAGAAGATGATTATTCGAAAACAAAGCCGTGTGAACACGCAACTAAAGCTGATAAAAACTAGTCGCTTTAAATTAATCTACACAATTAATTCGCACTGAGATAAAGTAAATCGAGTCGTATAATTGATTTGCGAGGTGAAAGCAACGCAAAAGTGATTTGGCTTTTGAGGCAGCCCGCTTTTATAAAGTCAAACACACACTGACCCGCCGTACGCGACACATGCAACAATGACGACGATACTTATACTCTGCTAAGCTAACAATTTAATATTAATTTAGATATTGAAATCATTATACATACATACATATCTAATATTTTGTTTGTTTAATAAAACTAATACACATAACATAAAATAGTAGTTGCTCACGCGATAGACACTGTTTTCCTTCATTAAACAATAGGTTCTATTTTTTGTGGGATTTTTATTTAATTAAAACCGCGTACGTCTCAATCAGAAAATGTATATTTTACTCTCTTTTAATCTCATGTGGACTGTATTCACACAACATTGTTATTTCACCACACATAATAAAAACCATAGACAACATATCACAAACATCAACAACATCTCCATACATCATCAAAACGTAATTGGGATTGTTCACTTTTTTTCAATCTAGCTATTTGAAAAACCATTTCGAGGAATAGTGTCCCTAATCATTTCTGTCTAGTTAAAATTCCAAAAACCGTACGATCTTCTTGTATTTTGTAAGAAATGTGTTTGACCTTTAGTTGACCTTACTAAATCCAATCAGGTAGGCCGTCTGCCGGTTTGCCTGCTTCAGGTGTAAAAAAATCTAGTTGTACATTATTTGATTTAAGTTCTGTAACATGGATTTTTCCCTAAAGATCACTTTAAAAAATTTAACGATAACTATAGAAAATAATAATGGTTGAACACGAAAAATTATAAGCCTAGCGACAAAAAACACTAAAATGATCACGATACGTAATGAGTAATGACAGTGACATTTAAATAGTAGTAGCACAGATTACTATGATTAGTAAGTTTTATTATTTTTGTTTCTAGGCAAAAAAATCAATGTAAACTTGTCCCTTATGACGTCATTGGAGAAATAATTTTAAAATCGAATTATAAAAAAACTAACGCTTAAAATACAAAAATATTCAAATTAGTATCTTAAAATACCCTATTTCACGTAATAAAAATATAAAATCAGAGGGTAATTTTTTGTGAACAATCTCCATTGATGAAACTTACCCATTTTTGTTATTTTAATTTGATTGTTTTTAGTCTAAACGACTCCTCCGGTAAAACAATCAATTTGAAGAAATTTTAAGTACGAGAAACTTTTCATACTATAAAACTATTTCTGTCTTTCACTTGGCAGCTGTTTGATATATATCAGCTTCAGAATTTAGAATCAGCTTATTAATATGATCATATTTCTTGACTTTGCTTTAAAAATATTCATTACTTTTATAATTTTAATTTAGGTCAAAAGTTCAGTTATACAAAAAAGTGATGTTCATTGTTTTTCCCATAATTTTCACTTGTATATAATTATTACTATGCATTTTTTTTCTTTTGGAGTGAAATAATTATATTTACAGTTGAACAACAAGCTCTCTCTCACGCATATGTACTTTCAGTCTGCTATGACTAGCGTTGCATACGTTGTGTACGTGGCTCAAGTGTACTACTCACTTTAATGTGTGTGTTTATTTATTTTATTTGTTAATTAAAGCCAGATTGGATCAACTTATTTGTCTTGTGAATAACTGTGTGTCAGGTTTTTGATTCTTATTACTTTTTCTTATTAGATTTCGCTTGGACTTTGTGCGCGTATTGAAAACGAATACGTTCTAAATTCCATTCCATATACAGAATTAGACACAGAATAATGGTAAAAGCGTTAAGTGAGTAAGCTATTGTAAACATCTTTGAGGTATAAGAATTTAAAATACTGTGTTCTTCTCTATATTGTTATTAACAAACACATATGAATATAATTTAAAGCAAATAAATTTAATGGCATTACTTAAATACTTATCTGAACCGTATAGAAGTTGATGATTTTTAAGATTTAACACTGGCTATGTGCAAAAAATGTGCGCAACAAGTAAGAGTTTCAATGTCTTGAATTCATATTTATTGAAACATTGTTGCGTAGTAGACTTCCGTTGAATTCGTTAGCGAATATTTACTTATATAACTATCGTATTGTATTTCATCATTAATCTCTCGAAAAAATCTAAACAAATAACAAAAATAAACCATCAAACTAACCCATTAATATTTACTTAAGGATTGCCAGATCCTTCCTTCAGCATTCACCATACCAATGCTGAGATAAAAACATTATAAAGTATATATAATATTTACAATTTGTTTAGAAATAAATCACAGCACGCGTACTACTAGTAACTACAACAGAGCAACATACAACCGTACATAAATCATTCGTCTCATAAACAGTATCAAGAATTGTATGTTTATACGCATTACTTTTGACCCCAGATGGGTTTGAGCTACAAAGAGAGTAACGCCGGATGTGAATGTTTGTTTCTTCTCGCACTTCCGTAATCATAATCTACGTTGGCATTTAAATTGAACACATTTCAGCCCTACAAATACTATCATTAAATAAATGCATTGTTATCGTAATATAGACTTGAAAGAATAAATGAATGAAAGAAAACACTTTATTGTTCACCAAAATTAAAACTACGTTCTTAAAAACTAGATACAGTAAATGCTGAACAAAGGGCGGCCTTATCGCTTAAAGCAATCTCTTCCAGGGAACCCTGGATAGAAGAAGAATACTACGAATTATAATCGCATAACACCATATCAAGCAAATTCTTAAATGCCTCAATCATATATACTAGTATGCTCTCCCCAGATGTTACCAATATTAGGTACAAACCCATCAATTCTAAATTAATATATAAATAGCTTTTTTTGTTTTAATAAAACAAATTTACTAATCTCATAAATGTTGTCATATTCTAACTCTTCTGTATATAATTATATTTTTAAACCAAATCGTATTCAAAAATCTTAATGTTTCTTTTCTACTTTAAAACGGCATTTCAACTTAACTTCCAGCGCTTTCTAGTCAAGTAAAATGTAGAAGCTTATAAGAGTTATATTATTATACGATTATCTTACGTAACAATATTTTCTCAAAGTTTATATGTAATTTTGATAAAGGGGATGATAGGAAATCTACTTTCCATCACAGAAGTAGAATAGTTTCCGCGGAATAGGAATTCAAAGTTTATAAAGAACGAAACCGCGTTGTTAAAAAAGCAATACATAAAAACTTTCATGCCATATCTATAAAGTTAATGATTCGTTATTGACTTTCTATTACAATCAATATTTGTATACATATAGTATAGTTTTATATTTAGATCAGTAAGGAGATCCAATAAAAGTTTATCTACGTATCAATCGATAATAAACTTGAAGGTTGAATTTTTGCAAAAGCTTTACAAAAAGTCCGTCAAAGGCGCGCGGCGGGAACCGAGCGTTGACTCCTGAGTCATCCTATACAAGGAATCGGCTACAAGAGGGTTAAAATGACGCTTACAACTTGGTGCAGATTAAAATTTTACAGCATTAAGCTTAGTTTGTTGGGTTTCTGATTCACATTAGCATTTCTGATTCTAGTATTGCTTTGTAATGCCTTAAGTAATATTACCACCAGTTTATAAATTTTGAACTCTGTGGCAAATGGCAGAAACTTTTCCGAAATTACTCGTATGTTACTAATTCTTACTTATATTATTAAGCTATTGCATAGCTTTTTTATTTTACAATTTGTTATGTTACCCGACTTTACCGTAAGTATTTCAGTATTTTATACACACACGATGCATATAGAAGAATGGCTCGGCCAAAATAACCTATTATTATATAAGTGTATATATAAAGAGATTAATAAACGTAGATGAAATAAAAGATTTATATCAAGATTGTAGCAAGTGGAAATCCATCGCCTCTGCCTACCCCTATGGAAAACAGGCGTAATAATATGTATGTATGTACGGTGTCATGAGATTTATTGTGCTCAACTCGAAACTTTTGACAAAAACAGTCTAGTAGTTGATAAAGAATTAAGATTTACTATGTGTACATCTCACGTTTAAATAATCGTATTTTACTCAGTTATATGTTAATACACTATCTTAAGGTCTCGCTGCAAATAGTGCCCGATATTAGAAGGAAGTTCCTTATTCCTTTTTCTTTTTAAAAAAAGATCCCAAAACTACTGTACCACATTAATTAAATTAAATTTACTCTATTTCAGAAAATATTATTTTCTCTGTCTGAATGTTATTGGAATTAGGTTTAGTTACCATTATTACTAATGTTATCATTGTATATCACTGAATACCTTAATTATACTATTCGTATGATTGCTTGCTAAAATAATATAACACTGAGCGTCTAGCGTCATTTTATACGTCACGTTTTTCTTCCCGTCTATTATAACCGCCGAGCTATAACCGTCGCAACCTGTTCCCATTGTAGTTCTCTGGGGAGCGAAATACTCAATGATGCGCAGGAGTCATTCCGATAAGCGTCGTAATTGTTGCAGTGTTGCTTTTATTGTAATATTACTGAAAACCGTCAGAAGCAAACAGGACAAGCAAGGCCTTTTTACAATAATTTTGCTCATTTGTTTATTTTCGTGTGCGATAAAAATATAATCCATATAATTTAATATTTAGTTTTAGTTTATTACTTCGTCTCATTACATACGATAAGACGATGATATGGTGTTTGAACGCCCGCTCATTTTTTTTCTTCTAAATTGTAACAATGACATGTGTCATCTAAGAACTGACAAAACTCTATTATAAATGGTCCACAGGACACACAGGTCTTTGCAATCGAATACCGATTAAAGCCTTTTTCTTTAAATTTTCTTTCATCTGTCACTTTACCCCATGTGTGTCATTGGCAAAATCAAGGCCTATGCGTTGGCGCCACTTGGAAGAAAAATAGATAGAGATAGACTAATATAAACGTAACTAAAAAAACTAATTATAAGACGGGAAGGAGTCACAAGGCTTCTTCAAGTCTTTCTTAGTTTTATAATATTAAAAATAATTTATTATAAAAGGTAAGTACTTATTAAACACTGATTAAGCTAAAAAGAAATGTTTTAATTATATTTTTTATATTTGCTTATGGGTAAACTAGTAAACCGTCCACTAGTGGTTACCAGCTCCCATGGACTTCTACAGTAGGAATCTGATGCGTTGCCTACTTCGTTGAAACTTTAAACATCACGTCAAAAATTAAATGATCTGTCGCATTTTGCAAACATACAAGAGCTTTTGAGAATAACGTCTTCTACTGTAATGTAGTCATTTTTAATACAAACCATTACTTTTCGATGGTAAAAGGTACTGATTAGTCCGATTAGTATTTCCTCTTCAAGAGTTCGGGATACTGAACAATAATGTGCTACGACGTGAGAACATACTACACCTACGACCATAATAATCGATACATAGTAATTAGAAAGTGTAAATTACATAAAACATGGTGAAAGAAATCGTAGATACCTAACACTCTTCGATATTGTACATCAATGGGACTTTCTAAACAATTAGCCCTTTAATACCATAAAGAAATAAAGTAATTAAAGTTAATAGCTCTTCAGTTAATATTGAAGGGACAACACTGTCACTTTTGAATGATTGTTAGTTTAATAATAATAATAAAAAAATGAGCAACTATATACGGACTAAGTTTCTTTGGTATTGTAGTCAACTTAGTAACAAACAGTAAAGTTTGAAGAAAACACATAATTAAAATTGTATATACGTAACATAGAGCTACTTACCATCTACGGTATTTCACCCGCAAAGAAAACTGGTTATGAATGAATCCTATAGTAATGATAATAAAATCAAAGCTAATGAAAACAAACTATAACAGTTAAGTATAACTAGCACAACGTAGAAGATGTAGCAAAATAGAAAAAGTTTTAACGGAAAGCCAAATACCGATAGAGGTAAAGACATGTTACTCTAATTTCATGTCATTTTACAATGTCACTATATTCGTTATAAAGCGGTATGTTCCTTTCATTTTACGTTGGTATATAGCCAATAAATAGACTACAAAAAAAATGATTTTCATAATTATATAGACAGAAGGACCGAAAGACAGACGAATAATTAGAAGTCCAGTATTTTTTATGTCAATAAAAATCCCTTATAAGAATAAATAAGTAAAGAAACTAGGTCATAATTACATACACAGAGATCAATAGACTCGGTAACAATTACCAAATGAAATGAAAAGTAATTTAGCGGTAGAGCCACTGAGCTTACTATAAGATCATTGGGTAGAGCAAAGTAATAGACGTTTGTATTTTAAAGACCTATTTAATTTTGTAAGACGAAAAGTAATGCTTGTAGTTAAATACATGTAAAAATAATTAAAGCAATCAATCGACGTAATATTTAATAAAAGCTTTATGCACCCACCAGTATTCGGACTGATCTGATTAAAACCTCAACTTTAAACATTTTCCTTCCACTTTAATACCTTTAAATGAGATTAATTAATCTGATTGTAACAGTGTAACGCGATCTGACTCCATAATAACTGTTAAATCCCACAAAAAGCAGAACTTAAAATTATCAGATTCAAAAAATGTAGACCACAAGCATGAGATGAATGGAAATCGATTTCTTTCGGTGAAAAACGTTTTTGAGGCTTAACATTCATATCAGGATGCTTGTTAAAGTTTGGATGATTTATATTGTTTCCGTTGTCTCGTGGGAATCACGTCTCTGGAGTATTTGGAGTAATTCTAGTTCTGTAGTGTATTAGCTGAGGCATTTTGGCATACAGAAATACTTTCTTCTTAAAATTATGAATGATATGGAAGTTAATAAGGACTGATTTTGGCAAAACGAAGCCATTACGAACTCGGTATATCCGCCCATCCGTCTGTCTATCTTTCTTTCAGTCACAATATTTTTCTCGGAAACTACTGGGTCTACATAAATGAAAGACAAAGATATAGTCTGTATGGCGCTTCAAAGTTTAGTAGTAAAATCGCGAAAAGAATGAAAATAAAAGCTGGCCGTCATACATAAGCTAAGTGTTGAAAGAATATATTTTAATATAAAATTAAAACAAGGTGAACGCTTTATTTTTGTTCCCGCCCAAAAAGTATTACCAAACAGAAAGAAAAAGCGAAAAAGACCTAAAGCTACCGAACCTTTTTAATGCAAATTAAAGTCAAAAACTTGATTAAAATCTATTTTTAGCAACAATTCAATCATGGATGTCCAAAAAAGTCAACGTTACCGTTCCAGCAACAGATAATCAAATTATATATTACCAGTAATCGTTACATAAATCACCAAAAATGTGTCCAGAGAGCAAAAAAGCGGCCGAGATGGTCGAACGCCTAAAAATGTTTGGACGAGAGTGGAATTTTAAACAGGACTCCTTTAAGGGAATCGGTGTGGAATGGGTCCTTGGACTTCGGGGAAAAAGGTTTGCCGCCGAATCAGGTCATGATGGATGGAAGGAATTCGTCTAGATAGATTGCATTGTTTGATGGAATGTCGAGTATTATTGGAGGGTTAACTTTTAGCCTAAAATATTCTAAGCCAGTGGTAAAAGGCGTTGTTCCTATACAAGTGCCTATAAGAGTGAATGTGATGTTATTAGCTTTTTCCTTGTTAATGATATTTCTCTAGACTATGGTCATCGTCATCATCATCCAAGCGTTAAATCCCGGTTGTGTTCAGAGCATTCGCTTCGACGCCCAGGGTCCGCTTTCCTACTTTTTCTTCTTCATGAGACCATTGGTACGCATGTAATCCTTCACAACGTCAAACCAGCATTTTTTAGGCTTATCGCATCTACCTGGAACAGGCGAAGGCGACATGGCTAGACATTTGCTGTTACCCCCGTAACTAACCGATTTCTCTAGACTTTGGTAACAACCCTATATCACGTTAGGATCGTAAACAAAGAAGCGTCAGACAAAGGACACCTAAAAGGTTGTGTGTTGTTCCGAATAAAATTCGAACCCACTAGCATGTTAATTAATACAAGAAGATGTCGTAACCGTTATACGGGGTTAATGAAGACTTTATTAGAGTTTTGTTAAAAAGGATGTTTTTAAATTAGACGATTGAGTAAAAATCCTTATAGTCTACACTCTACAAGTTTAATGTTAATGCTGGTTAATTTGTGCGTATAGGCAATAACGATGTTGTTAAATAACTTAACAGGTATCTATATATTTAAGCTTGGGTACTTATTTAAAGTAAAAAGGTGCCGAAATAACTGTAGTGCTTAAAAATTTAAAGAATATAGAAAAACAAAAAAAACAAAATCTATAACTGACTTTCACTTTATATTGGCAACACTGGCAGTATTTTGTTACACAAAAAATTAAGAAAAATCCTTGGTGTAATTTTACCTGAAAACATTACTACAAGTTACATGTTGAATTTCGCGATACAGGTGACACAGGCGCCTTTTTGTACGCAACGTTGTATTAGCAATAAATATTGCGGCACAAAATACGCCCAAATCACATGAAAGAATAGGTCATTATGTAAATTTCGCGCGTAATGGCAGGATTCGTGAGTAAATTTGACATTTAACAATAAGTCACTCTACCTCTTGTAAGTTCGGCAAAGTTGTAAATTTTATTAAAAATCAATTAATTGAAGTATCAATCTCTGATTTCAAAATAGATGACAGAAATAAGGTGAATAATACTATTTATGCATGATCGTAAAATACCGCTTTTAGAGTTTATTGTCTATCCGTCTGTCTGATTTTTTTTCTCGAAGACTTCAAAAGAGCTCAACGGACTTCAATAAAAAAATGAGATTAATGCAGAAAAATTTACCAACATTTTCATATACGTATTATTTCGATATCTTCAAATATTGATTATTAGTAAATATAAAATCCAAGTCCCGCGCGAATTAAATGGCAACACAGCTATTTTAAAACGAAAACAAAGGGCCCAAAGTGTTATTTTTCACAGATTCATATTTTATGATGAACATGACAAGTATCATCATGAAGTGGAACTGTGACGCTATGTCTTACAATTACCATTATATCTAGACATGTGTTCATTTCACTAAGCGATTCTCCAACGGGGTCATATTTAGGCCTTCTGTACAGCAAAACATCACCTTTCAAGATCTCGCTAAAACTTTCAAATGTAATCATCATTATAAATCACAAAATATGAAAATGTTAAAAATAAACACAGATAATAAAATATACTCAGGTGAACGAATGAAAATATGGCATCGAATAAAATAAAATTACCGAGTAGACCAAGGTGTGCCTTAATAAGAGCTTTGTAGTATCGCCCTACTTTTATGACATGTACTGCATTGTTCACTGTTGAATAAAAATAATACTGAATCAATATTCAAGATATGTGTTTTATTATAAAATCAATGTATGAATGGAATGATTTAAAGCTTTTAATGTGGAGGTCAGTTGCATTAATTTTCATTATTTATTTTTTTACTACTTCGAAAACTGTTATTTATCAGTAATTGACACATAATCAACGAAAATGAAAAATAATTGCTTATATTTCAACCTACAATTTTTGTACTCTATAAATTGCTTTCAAGTCGATTTGCGGATTTTTATGTTTGCTTGTAGGGAAACTGGCGGCCGTTTCGTCTGATAGTAAGTGGTTGCCATCGCTCATGGACACCTGCAGTACCAAAGGAGGCAATGCGTGTCGACTTCGTCAAGACTTTGAATATCTCTTTACGTCCTTTTGGAAGAGAGACCCACCTCTATACAGTTCATAGCATACATCACAGAATTTAACACATTACCTAACAGGCATAGATATACAAAAAAGTGTTTATATATTATTTAATTAGTAACATGGTTTCTGTTTGAATGTGTAACACTTAGACATAACAAGACACGTAGAAAATCATAAAATTTGTTATGTATGTACATAACACAACAAGGATGATATTTATAGCAAATTTTTGTGAATAGATTCCGCAGAATTTCGAATGGAAGAAAGAAAAAGACAATTCAGAATTGTGACCTTCTTTTCTTTCTACCACTACATTGCTGGGTGTTCTTTCTTACTTCCTTGAGCCGCTACGCTCATGTACGCAACGTTTCTCAAGAACCTTTCTCTTAGCCATTGTGGCGATATGGAATACTTTGCGATATGGGATTTTTAAAAAAAGTGTGTCCTAAAATACCTTCTAGGCCCACGGCACGTTGATAGTACCTTTGATACTGCAATAGCCATGGGCAATAGTAACCACTTTCCATCAGTCTGCTGTGGGTACTTTGGCTATAAAAAAGTAGAGCAACCACATGAAAAACCCTGGTCATATATATAAAATGAAAACAGATAACCATCAATGTGTTATTATTGTAAATAATGTAATAATCCAGATACAAGTAGCAACCAAACATTATTATATGAGATTCTTTATAACCAAGACTCGACCTTATTACCTACAAAAAAAGTTTAAATTAAAAGCTAATAAAATAGTGCTGATCTTACTCACTCGAGACTTTCATTGACTCGGATTTGTCATTTCAAAATCACTCACTTTATGATTAATGGTGGTCGAAAATGCCGAAATTACAAGGTGCTTTCGAAATTGGTCCCAAATGTAAGGACGTGATCCACTCTTTGGACAAAAGGGTTAAATGCAACGGAGAATGTGTGGGAACGTCCTGTTATTACAATGTTTTCTTTTTTTCGGGCTGCCTTTGAGATTCGGGATGCACAGATCTGATCAGTTTTATTACTCACCGGTTTAACGGTTATGGGTTTTGGTTAATTTAAATTATTGTTTCTGATAGGGGTGTAAAGGGATAGGGTTACATAAAAAATGCTTTTGTTATTGTGAAGATTTCATTGTGATTTTACTTCCTTATTATATGCTTTTCGTTCCAGATACTAAATCAATACCATTTGATATGAGAAATAGAAATTCACGAATTTAGTAATTTCTTAAGTTTTTACGAGTAGCAACATAATTAAAACTACGTTTTTAATTATGTCACTAGTCTAGACTAGACTACGTGTGATCACGGCTACTGAAAAATGGCCGAAATTTGTAATATTTTTTCACTGATCAATAGCAAATTTTATGTAGTATTTGTGATATTTTTTATCCCGGGAATCTCGCAAGAATTTTCCCGGGTTTGAACTTGTTCGGGTGCATAAAAATTAGCTTATTCCGATACAGTTTCCACTAAAATGATCGCTTACATTCGTTTTTAAAATATTTTTTTAAGTAAATAAAATAATTATAATAACATTTTAATTGTGCTCAAGTTCCGGGAATCCCGCGAAAATTTAAAGTCAAGTATGGATGAAGTTTGTTAAAAACTTAGTATAAAAATAGGTGCTACTTCAATATTGGCGTATAAAAAAGAATATCATAAAATATCAAATTATTTGCAAAAGCATATATATGCAGCTCAAATAAAAACACTACAGTTTGAATTAGTTCACAATTCGCACGATATAACTCAAACCAATTTCGAAGGGCACAAGGGAATACTATTGTTACAATACAAGCGCACGCGCACTGAGATCAATTTGGTCGTGATTCGAGGGCGGAGCTCGCGACCCTTTGCCGAAATAATAATACTCCGAGATTTCACTGGGATAACAACCACACTGTTTCGTTTTGAAAAATTAACACTGCATTTAAAATTTGGAACATTTTCTGTAATAATTTTAAGCAATGTTTAACTTTCGCTACATACTTTTGTCCATTATTTATGTATGCAACATCACTTTATAGATTATAGTTAGGTAAAGCCGTCATTAGACGGTTGATTTCTGTCTTTCAATTTGGATTAATCAACCAAAGTAGTCTATCTAAACATAAATTTAAATCATTGAATACCAACCTGTCATTTCAGTTGTGGGTCTTTCAACCAAATTGGTTCAATACAAGCAGAGCACCAATGAAGAATGTTTTAAAATCGGGGATTTTTCCTTTTGAGAGGTTCCGCTGCATGAGTTTCACCTTCTACGTATACAAAGTCGCGGGTTAAAGTTAGCGTTAGCCCAAAGTAACTACTCCACGCAGACGATGTCGCGGGCAGAAGCTGTTACAAAATAAACTTAAGGACTAAATATATATTATGTACCATAAAACGGCTTTACTGCGAAAAAGTGATGTCCTCCAGTAAACTCCAGAAATAAATTGAATTGATAATGGTTATTACTTGTAGTTATTTATATTAAATGGTCGTAAATTTATCCAATTCCTCAAAATTTGATATTTGTCCGAATCAAGGTTTCGAAACAAAAGTAGGTAGCTAAGCAAATTTTGAGCAAAGTAAATTAAAGCAATTGCATAAAGTCTAATCTGATTATAAGAGGTCAGTGAAGTTTGATGTGAAGCTAGTAGCAAGACTTGAAGGAAGCGGTTTTCAAGTTTCGAATGCGACGGCAACTGTCGCTGCCGGTTGGCGTTGATATGCAACTCAATTCATTCGCGTTGCCGCTTTGCTTCAGGTTGGGTGTGTGTGTATCGCTTATCGTTAGAATTCCAAAACTGTTTTAAATAAATAAAGTTACGTGACTGATTATACCTGGGTATAAAAATATAATTATAGTGTTTCATATTTAAAAACAAATTGATAACATAAAGTTTTGTTTTTGTTGTGTGTGCAAAAAGTAGTGTAATTAATTGGTTGTTCGTGCAGTGAAGTATAGACAAGTAATTCTGACCTTCGCAACAAAAAAGAACTTTTTTGTTGAAACTTGTATGAGTTTAGTGATGGTAATATGAATTCGAAAAAGATTGAGTGCTACGAGGACAATGATTCCGTGGATGGGAAGCCGAGTCTCAGTTTTTTAGGTAAAGTAAATAATATAGTTCATTGAATAAAGAATATAATAATATGATCGGAAGGTAGGCTCCGCAAAATAAAAATGACAGTTTATTTAAGTTTCGAATTTCGAACGTTGTATTCATGTTAAACGACAGATGCTGATTAAATATTTTTGTGGCAAATTTGAAAAACAACAACAACAACAACTGATTAAATATTCATTGCTTTTTTTGTTAGCAATGTAACAGATCTTATTTGAAATATAGAAATAGACTCATTTTGATTTATCCGTGATGACATATTTGTTCCATAGATATAAGAATGTTATTCAATAGTAGGGTATTTATGAACAATGATGTCTGTTATATTATTTTGATAACAGTACAAGAAAACCGATACCAATAAAAGCATGTTCATTGATTGTGTCTGACATACAAATGAGTTTTCCACATTTATGTGGCGACATCTATAATAGTTAAATCTAAAATTTATATCGGAAAGTGTTTGCAATACATTTAGCAAACACATTTATTGTTTTATCGGTATATCGTTGCAGACATATTATCTCTCTGAGTTTACGTAGCTTATCTATGTTATGAATTATATGACTTGAATGTGAAGCAAGTGGCTTAATTTGTTAATAGGAACCAGGTTAATTTTAAGTTTTTCAGCTCTGCAATATTTCTTTTTAGATTTTATGAGTGTACTACTTGTCAAGATGACTATTTGAATTCTGGGCCTCAATTATATCGCATGTGTCATGTTTATAACCCGAAATGTCATATTACACTAAGCTAACTAATTTGGATTTTTTGAAAATATAGACTATTTTCAAAAAGTTAAAATTTGACCACTTTAATTTATATTTAAAGCTAACGATATGAAAGACGGCAAGACTTGGGTGTGCTTAACTCTCAGAGTAGAATAACTTTACCATGTGCCGACGGCGATGCGACGGTCGGTATCTTTATTTTATACATGTATACAAGAAATAATTATACTTAATTTGTCTCTTAGTTTGTAAGTTTTAAACTTAAACGTCCCACATTCCAGTCTAAAAAATCCTGATACTTTAATGAATTTAATATCTTTATATGAGTTTTTTAAACAATATTCAGCTTACCAGATCCTTATAAAAGTGGGTCAACTAATCCTAATTAAAGAAATCATCATTATGGCATGACTAAAAATCTTGCATCATTATGTTGAAACTGTCTATCTAAAGAGATGAGGGGGTGGATTAGTCACAGATTAACGAAGCTGCCTTGGAGACTCATGAGTCAGTTGGTCCACCGCGATCCTGGTACTCAGCCTACGCTAGTCTATGACAGAAAATTGTGTGTAGGACTGTGGATAGACAAAGCCAAAACTAATACGTTTTAGGTTGGTATTCCCCACTGTAATCACCGTCCCGTAATGTTTAAGAATAGTTAGTTTTCTAAATAAATAGCTACTAAGCAGCTCTCTGTGACGTTCGCTTTTTAATTCAGACGGTTAATTTTCGATTTAGGTATATGATTTTATGCAAAAATATAATTCTACCCTACACTACATATGTATGTCAAATGAAGAGATTTTTTCATATCTCATATTCAGAAAGTATACTTATGCCTGATCACTTTTTGTCTCTGGGAACCGATTTTCCCTACTGTCAAAAAATGTAAAAACTATGCAAACTATAGAAAATAACATGCGAGTTATGTCCCAACTTTCTTTTACTGCCAGTGTTAAATCGCGGCATAAATTGTTATAAAAAATAACAATAATTTTGTAATATTATTTTATACTTATAAATTACTTTTCACTTAATTATATTATTCCAGTTACATACATTTCAGCTAAATATTTACTATCATCAGTGACGATGAATACTGGCTGGTAGAATTACACAGACAAAAAGAAAAACTTGACGTTTGTCTATGACGTATTAAATGAGTTAATCAGATTTAGATATGGACACAGAGTACATTGAATATATGATATGGATTTGACGCCTGATTTTATCAGAGAAGTAGTTGTTTTTTAACTAATCACCTTTTATTTAGTTTCTTCATATTCGAAATGAAAAGCACATTGTTAATCCCGGATGAAAGGCCATTTAGGCACTCAAACTATTAGCTCCCTCGCTACGCTCGTGCGCCAAACCATCGCATGCCTAAGTAGATCACTCAACTCTCGTGTATCGTGTACCTACTATTCTTTATTTTTGCCTCGAAGAAATTTTATGGCACCCCTTTTTAAAAAAGCTCCATATCGTAACGCTGTGGGAAAACTTCAACAGGGACAACAACAGCTTATTTCAAATCCTTACAGTACACAAGAGAAACGTTGAGTAGATGACCGAAGTGACTCAAGGAAATGCGAATGAACGCTCAGCCTATGGCGAGTGATGCGGTGGTAGAACGAAGATGAAAGTACCATTATAAACAGTTCCTCGGAACACTCCTCGTTATACATTCGGTAGAATATGCAGAGAGAAGCGAAGTCTCTCCGAAGGCCAAGCGCATCTAAACCGTCTGTGTATTGTACTGTACTGTGTTTATCATCGACAGCGCAAACGGCTCGGCGTTTAATACAGTCCAGGGGATTAAGTTGGCAGGCTGATGCTCCAGCCCACAGATGTAAGCAGTACTCCATACGCGGCCTCACTTGAGCTTTATAAAGCACAAAGCGAAGCCGCGGAGAGAAGTATTGTTTGGACCGGTTAGCACACCTAGCTTTTTGAAGGCAAGTCTTGCTTTGCCTTTCAGATGGCCCCTGAACTGCACATCGCTCGTGATTTCGACACCAAAGTTACTCTTCGAGATGGTAAGAAGAGTAACTTGGAATTGAAGCGCTTGCTCGAATGGAGTTTTCTTGGCAGAGAATACACAGACTTGTGTCTTCGTGCAGTCGAAATGGACAAGATATTGTCTCCTCTATTCAAAGACTCGAAGGAGGTACTTCAGACACAAGTCTCACCCATTTTCCTCCACAAATGATCAACGGACGTTTGCACGACCAGAGTCACGTCACCAGCGCTGACATCCGCATAGCAATTAACGTTGTCAAAGACACCATATTATTGATATGCAAAATCAAGCGTTGGAGACAGCACACAACCCTAGATCACACCAGTTTTTATAGGCTTGGTGTTTAAGCAGCAACCGTTGACAACAACTTGAATACTACGCCCCCCAAAAAACCGGAAAACCAGGTGCAAAGTCCTTCGTATATCACTTTACGAGTGCAGCTTCGACAAAAGAGCCCTGTGCAAGACCCGGTCGAAGGCCTTAACAATGTCTAGACAACTGCCAGAACTTTCCCTTTGCTCTTAATGTCTTCAGCCCAACAGTGGGTTAGGTAATCTAAGAGATCCCCAACTGAGCGACCGTGGCGGAAGCCGTATTGTCCTTCATTAAACAGCTTGGAATCTTCAAGGTAACCCAGGGGCTAAAGCGTTGATGATTATATGCTCCATTACTTTTCAGAACAAAGAGGTTATTATTATCCCTATTGACATATGTTGTTATAGATAAAAAAAAAACAGAAAACAGCCTCGAAATTACACATCAGATTATATGCAGTGCCTAGTATAGAGCTGATGAAAATCATATAAATCGGTGGCGCATCTTATAGTATAATTCAAAGGTAAATCAAATTCATATCAAATTTGGGTTGAAATTTTGTACGCTAAATTTAAACTCAAACTCTTCATGAGACCATGATGTAAATATAATTTGTTCATCGAGAACAGTAAAGAATCATATTTTGAGGAGTTTCTAAGCTGAGACTATTTCCTGGACATTTAATAATTAGTAATAAAAATATATCTTAAATTTTAGCAACTTATTGATAAAAGAGTATTTACATTGTCAATTAGGTCAGTTTATTAATTAAAATTATTGACATAATTATATTTCGATATACGTGTCGTCTACACTGTGTTTACGTTTTAAAAGGTTATCTTTAAAGAAGATTTATGCGACAGCGCTGTAAATAGGATAAAATTAACACTTCCTTTGTTTATTATGATGACGTTTTCGCATTAAGGAGATAGTACTGGCGACGTCTCCTCTGATTAATTCATTCATATTATCGTGTTAGGGTTTAAATACTATATATGTATACCTCAAAAGAACGCACAATGGCCGGTTCCAATTATATCTACTATTTAGTCACTTGCCTTAATATCATCGGTTGAATTTTGAAATTATTTGCTTCATAGAGCTTATCTCAAATGTTAAGCGATAATATGGCAAACGAATGTTCTGTGTAATATAGGTACCAACCATAAAAGTATAGACGAATTCTACGTGAACAAACGCGTCAAATGAAGTGATACATACACGACATGGTTTGCGTCTCTGCGGTTGTATCCACTGCAAACTTCCATGTCTACTGTACTGTACTGATTCGATTCGATTCTCGTACCTCACTGCGGCGCGATCGGCTTCCCTCTTAGAACTTGGGGCTCGGTCTTCATATTGGCCCGTTTAAGATTTAGTTACTTTTAATTTTTGTGTAGAAGGGACCAACACCTAAGAGTTACGAGTTAACGCTTAAAAGATAAAATTAACTATAATTAGGGTTAAGCCCTTGGTCACAGCTTATTAAATGAAAACTATTAGAGATTTTGAAATTCAAATATAATTATCTTCACACTACACATCCTTTATATGACATGCAGTTTTGACATTTGCCTTTTTTAGCTTCCTTCATTCATTATTCGTGTGTTATTCGATCTTTTGGTGTCAATAAAATATATTTATTATTAATATTATAAAAAGAAATGGCTCACGTGTCAACTCATATTTTAGATAGAACATGGCAACATGTTCTTTTAAATTTTTTTATACCACTGGGCCAAAGTCGGACGGTCCTATGTAACAAAATCTTCAGCCAAATTGTAGATATTTGACTAAAGTCAAGCAAGGGGTCCTAGTGGCTGCTTGAAAAGGAACATATCACTAATCACTTTGCATTAAAACACCAAGAATCCCAAAACTATCGTTTGAAAAGAAACAATAGTTTTGGGATTTTAGATTGATACTTAACATTTTTGGAAAATATAACTTAACTTGAAGGTGATGATATTTTGCTAGCACAGCAAAACATTCAAGTTCTTGCCAAAAATTCAAAAACACGACTTAAATTTAATTGTATACAAATAGATTTAACAATCATGATTAGGCACTAGGCACCAGTGTGACCAGATTTTATTTGACGAATCTACTGCTTGTGGAGGTTAAAAACTACTGAATTCCACCAAAAGGGAACAAGAAAATACTAAAAATCTACTAGATTTTTTTGCTGTCGTGTTACAACGTAAAACATGAATGTTTTCTTGATTAAACGATAAAATAATAAAAACAACAAAGAAACTACCATTAATTAAAGAAACCAATGGTTTTTTAAATTAAATTTTACAATTTAATTTAAAAAAAAAACTTTGGTTTCTTTAATTATTTAGATAAAAAAAACCGACTTCAAAAACTAAAATGTATAAAATAACTTATTTCTAAAGCTATTATTATTAATATATATTATCTAAAACATCTTAAAGTCGGTGCTTAGTAATTTTCAAAATATAGCAATTTTTATGTTTTACTTTGCACCGACTTCAAGATGTTTTAGATAATATATATTAATAACAATAGCTTTAGAAATAATTTATTTTATACTTTATAGTTTTTGAAGTACGTTTTTTTAAACGAAGTTTTTTTATTTTTTTTGTTACTTTTTAGTGTCTAGATATGTATATGTATGGGTAGACCTACGAAAGGTGCAGCACTCCTTAAAAAATATAGGTCCCAAGAAACGGGAACAAAAATGTTCGTAAAATGAATACTACTTAGCCAAACTATGTTAAATTTTTAGGGGACCAAATGGCAACTATTCCGCATCAGACTAAATAAGAATCACGTAAATCGGATCATAAATCTTAGCGTAATCGGTGTACATATGGAACGGAATAGATTTTTTTCATAAAAAATATTCATAAAATGAAAACTACGGGGCCAAACTATGTCATATTTTTAGGGGACCAATTGGAAGCTATTCCGCGTCGAACAAAAAAGAATCACGTAAATCGGATCATAAATCTCGGAGTAATCGGTGAACATACATAAAAAAAAGAGATCCCGACGAATTGAGAACCTCCTCCTTTTTTTGAAGTTGGTTAAAAACATCGTTCATAAACATCGATATATCGTTCATAAACATCGATATTTTTAACATCGATGTTTCACTTTTGAAAACATACTTAGATATCCTATCCTATATCCATCGATGTTTTTTATGAACGATGTTGCCTCCCTAGATATGCCAAAAAAGCACTAGAATAACTGAAATGCGTGAATTCTACTAAAATCTACCAAATAATTTTTACATACTAAATTCTGTTGCCAGTACCTCAAAATCTACCAAAAAAGTAGAAATCTACTAAATCTGGTCACGCTGCTAGGCACTGAGACGTGCATTTCAGTTGATTGAAATTTCAATTAAGTGTAAATTCAATTGAATTGACATTAATTGCATTAACAGTTGTAATCTACAATATCGATGACGCGGTCTCGCGATATAATCGCTTCTCTGTTCCTATTCGATTGTGTTTGGTCATAGCATCGGTTCTAAACAGCGTGACCAGATTTAGTAGATTTCTACTTTTTTGGTAGATTTTGAGGTACTGGCAACAGAATTTAGTATGTAAAAATTATTTGGTAGATTTTAGTAGAATTCACGCATTTCAGTTATTCTAGTGCTTTTTTGGCATATCTAGGGAGGCAACATCGTTCATAAAAAACATCGATGGATATAGGATAGGATATCTAAGTATGTTTTCAAAAGTGAAACATCGATGTTAAAAATATCGATGTTTATGAACGATATATCGATGTTTATGAACGATGTTTTTAACCAACTTCAAAAAAAGGAGGAGGTTCTCAATTCGTCGGGATCTCTTTTTTTTATGTATGTTCACCGATTACTCCGAGATTTATGATCCGATTTACGTGATTCTTTTTTGTTCGACGCGGAATAGCTTCCAATTGGTCCCCTAAAAATATGACATAGTTTGGCCCCGTAGTTTTCATTTTATGAATATTTTTTATGAAAAAAATCTATTCCGTTCCATATGTACACCGATTACGCTAAGATTTATGATCCGATTTACGTGATTCTTATTTAGTCTGATGCGGAATAGTTGCCATTTGGTCCCCTAAAAATTTAACATAGTTTGGCTAAGTAGTATTCATTTTACGAACATTTTTGTTCCCGTTTCTTGGGACCTATATTTTTTAAGGAGTGCTGCACCTTTCGTAGGTCTACCCATACATATACATATCTAGACACTAAAAAGTAACAAAAAAAATAAAAAAACTTCGTTTAAAAAAACGTACTTCAAAAACTATAAAGTATAAAATAAATTATTTCTAAAGCTATTGTTATTAATATATATTATCTAAAACATCTTGAAGTCGGTGCAAAGTAAAACATAAAAATTGCTATATTTTGAAAATTACTAAGCACCGACTTTAAGATGTTTTAGATAATATATATTAATAATAATAGCTTTAGAAATAAGTTATTTTATACATTTTAGTTTTTGAAGTCGGTTTTTTTTATCTAAATAATTAAAGAAACCAAAGTTTTTTTTTTAAATTAAATTGTAAAATTTAATTTAAAAAACCATTGGTTTCTTTAATTAATGGTAGTTTCTTTGTTGTTTTTATTATTTTATCGTTTAATCAAGAAAACATTCATGTTTTACGTTGTAACACGACAGCAAAAAAATCTAGTAGATTTTTAGTATTTTCTTGTTCCCTTTTGGTGGAATTCAGTAGTTTTTAACCTCCACAAGCAGTAGATTCGTCAAATAAAATCTGGTCACACTGGTTCTAAACCTTTATCTTACCAATTGATTTAATTAAATTAAATCACGAAGCTGACCAATTAAGTGGTAATGGTTCGATCATTAACCAATTAAGCGGAAATTGTTTTAGTGTTATATTCGAAATATAAAATGAATAAAGGGAGTCTTATGTCTTTTTTTTAATTATTGACAGCTTTAATCTTTAGACAAAAAAGGATTTTGTTTTGAATAATAAAATGTTAAAAAGAGGGACAAAAATGACTCGTGTCAACCAGTTATGTAAGATTTAGGATCTTATCAGTTTAGTTTTTTTTTACTGAGCTCATTACTAGTATATAATTATAACGTAATTTATAAAAATCGATTGATATAAAGGTCCGTAAAGAGGAAACTAACATACACATGAGACATGACTCTGAGTTTAGATAACATTAGAAAAGTAATATAAAAATGTAAAATCTTAAAAGTCATGGAAACCTGAAAGTTCAATGTATTATAATATTCCTTCAAATTACTAAAAAATATTTGAATATACAAGATATGATTAAAATAAATTAACATAAGTCCTTTATTGATATTGATACTGTAAACATACTTTCTTGATGTAACTAATTCATAAAATTGAATATTTATTGGATTTGTTTGATAATAATGTTAGAGAGGCAAGTTAATATTATTATGGATTTAATGTCACAGAATACATAAAGATAGGGATTTAAATAATTATCCTAATATTATCCTCATGTTCTTGATTAATGATTATTAACTCTCAGTGATGGTACAAATATGGACGAACTTAGTTTAAGCTTGCGTCTACAGTTGTACTGTCCTTTTTCTTATTTTATGACTGCAGCAGACAGGCAGACGGCCCTCCTGATGGAAAGCTGTTACCATGGACTATGGACATTTGCAACAGTAAAGGCATTACAAATGTGTTGGCTCTCTCTAAAGGGAGACTGGAACCTGACTACTAATGCCGAAACACAACTCAATGTTGTCATGGCGGCATACTTTAGAATAAGGGTGGTAGCAATCCAGACGGACAAATACCCTACCCAAAACTTGAAGGCTTATTGATTATTTTCCAATTTGTGATTGGTCATGTTTTCAAATTGAGGGGTGGATTTGATTTAAAAATTAGTTTATTAAAAGGAAAAAACAAATAAACATAACAAAACCGACTTCAAATTAAAAAGGAAAAATAAATATTTTACACTTTTCTTTCTACAACATCTTAAAGTCGATGCCAAGAAAAACATAAAAAAAACAACAACAAATATTCAAAATGTAGTAAATTTTATGTTTTACTTCGCACCAATGTCAAGATGTTGTAGAAAAAAGGTGCTTAGATTTTTATTTTTAGTTTTAATTCATTTCGTTTTTATAAAAAATATTTTTACTTTTTAGTTGCGCAATCACTTGAATAGCTTTCGAAATAATATAGCGCTTGTAGAATTTGTACTACTGGCAGTTGTACACGGTTACTATCTCACTCTTCGCTGTTGACGCTCGTCAACAAGGATTGTTCTCGATTTGACCTTCCTGACTTGGACATAGGAGAATAAAAAAATGAAAATCGGTCCACAATAGACGAAGAAATGGCATTACATGCATACAAAAAAAAATAAGCGCCTGTAGAAAATGTAATACCTACACGAGTATACAAGGTTTTTTCCACGAATGTAGACGCGCGGCATTCTTTAATAAGTAATGGTTACTCTCGATTTCCTTGGAATCCACTCACCAGATCTCTTATTTAGTGACCATGCCACCGCCTCGGGAGTATAGACTGCGAGTAAAGAAAAAAGATTGTAAAGCCGTTTAGAATTGACGGACATATCATATCGTGTTAAGAAGAAGTCTGTTATCAATTTTCGTGGGTTTATCTAATTATTTGGAATCCACTTTTTCAACCCGAATGGTTTGGCATTCAAACCCATTCTTGTAAATCTTAAACTTACCTTAAATTTGTTATAAAAAATGAAATAATTTTCTTGAGTGTTACTTGAAAGTAAAGTTCAATGCATAACTATCGTAAAATCTAGACCTAAATAAAACATTTAAGTTAACGGACCATAAGTACGGCGGTTGTGAAAATAAATTACAAAGACTTACATTTTCATTAAATGTACACATTATTATTTACATTTACGCCAATTATCCAGAATCCAATCTAATCCAGGCTATTAGCTATGGTACCTACGCTTTTTGTCATTATCGACACGTCTTCAGGGTTTAAGTGAAAGCCTATTTCACTTATAACTGCAGATAAGTGGTGTTTTAAAGCCTTTTAACGATGCATTTACATGTTTTATATGGATTAATGTTTAAACTAGTATTTTCTTAAGGGGCCTCTATATGATTGTTGTTTATTAATATTTATTTCCTTTTAAAATTATATATCATTAACTTTGTATTTCGAACTCTGTCTGGCTTAAAGCCCTAGCTGACAACCCATAAAATAACAAGAATTAAAAAAATGAACACTTATTATCTGGTTGTGTTTGTTTCCAGTGCCTTTAGTAGATTTAAAAATAGAAGGTAAAGGTTTCCTAATTTAAATGCATGTATTTTTTAAATGTATGTATATTATATTATGTGTGTATATATTTATAAGTTACTGATTCGGTAGTGATTATAATGCAACATACCTATGTTCTTATCAAATTTTTTGTCTATCCAAATGTTGTATGGAAGAAATCGCTAATAGCGATAAGACCGCCTATTGTATTGTAAAATTTTATTTTTGTTAACTATATAAAACACAATAAAGCATATTGATTCATTCATTCATTTATATTTCATCTTCAGCTTTATAAGCAAGTGATAGACTTGTAGCGAGCTACAAGTCTATCACTTGCTATACTTGCTATACTATCTCAATCGATTTTAAAAGTCCGCGTCCTTAAGGTGACACACGGTCGAAAAAGACCGTTGCGCCGTAGAATAGGTAGGTAACACGTATTCGCTGGCATGTATTTTTGGCTGAACAAGTCCTCTAGTACTCTGGAGCAATGCAAATTACCCCTTATTATGGTAGTGTTGAAAGCGAGATTGTAAATTCGTGACCTAAATATGGCTTCAAAATTGGAACTTCAATACTTACAATACTTAGTGGTAGACGTAAATGAGATTATATTTGTTCAGAAGTTTATTTCTCCTTCTTCACATGAAAAATAGGCGAAGGTCATAAACTATACAACCTTAACAGAAACCGATTTAAACAAGAGATATTAGTATTGCTAGAGATGTAGGGATGGGAAAAGGGCTTCCAGGAAATGTCCAATCATCCATTTCAATGGACACATTTAATGCCATGAACACAAGCGCGTCTCCTTTTGTAGTGAACTAATAGACCACACTAGTCGTTCAAGCGCCTATATCACTTTGTACAGTGTGTTCACGGATTAACATAGGATTAGGAAGATGACAGGGCTAAGATGCAATATGTTATGGTTTTTTGGATAATGGGAGAAAGAATTTTAAAATATCTATATTGTTAAAAACCTTTTTGGTTTTTATTGCAATTAAAATCTCTTTTAAAACTTTAATAACGTTAATAATAATAATTTAGTAAAAAATTTTTTTTAAGAGGATGCTACCTGTTTTATTTGGAAATTTAAAGTCTGATACAAATTTAGATAAATGACACTCACAAAATAACTAACTACAAAATATCATATATACAATATTTTTTTGTTAATACAACTATCTAGTCATGTTTTACGGTGCAATAGAATCTTCATTAAAATTTTCTAAGAAACAAAAATCCAGCTTCAAAACTTCTAAAAAGCAAAAAATATAACGCGCAACCTATTTTTATACGATGTTTTAGAAGTTTTTATAATCCAAGCACCAACATAAAAATATAACATAATATATATAAAAAAGTAACCTGTATATATATATATATATATATATATATATAATATAACGTCTGCTCTTTAAATAAGAGGTACGCACTAGTTTTAACTTTATAGTATTGCTAATATATTTTTCGAATACTCATTATGTATCGAGATTAATCAAAAACAAACAACTTTGAAATCCTGTCGTGGACTGCGCAGGATATCGAAGGTTGTCAAGCCTGTCCTTTTAGTTTGGAATGTGTACCTGTTTACCTAAAATACAGATGGACTAAAACATCAGACCTAAACAAACGAATGGTGTCGTACTAATTTGTTCTTTCAATATTTGTTAGTCATATACTATAATGTGAAAGCATTTGATTTCTTCGTCTTCCTAGTTTTTATTCCTTTAAAAAAGCTTTTTTGAATAAACGACGATGTTGTGTAATAGACTGGGACGGTGGCGTCACACAACAACATTGACATTTTGTAAACTATAAAAATCTCCAGGACATGCACCTTTCTTACCAATCTGAACATGGGACTTGACATCAAGATTTAATTAACATGTTTTACTATTTTATATTTCACAGCTATTTTGACACTATTTTTGTTCAATTAGAACTCATAATTAAATAAATAAAATTTTATCCGTGCAGGAACGGAGAAAGAATACAATTTCCTGCGGCCGGGCGGCCTGTCGTAAGAGGCGACAAAACAACCCACAGCCAGGTGGTATGTGCCCGACTGGATGGCTACCACCCCTGGTCTAGAGCATGCCGCCATAACAACCATTAGTTGTGTTCCGGCATAAGTGATTAGGTTCCAGTCTCCCTTAAGAGAGCAGCAGCGCATTTGTACCATCTTTGGTGTTTCAAATGTCTATAGGCTATGGTGACTGCTTTCCATCAAGACCGTCTGCCTGTCTGCTAAACTCATGCAATAAAAAAATAAGTAAAACGCAAACAACAATAGTTGACCTGGTTATAATTAGTTGCATTTTCTGAATTGGTAACGGAAGCGATTAGCTATTGTGATGTAGACGTAGGATTACAATATTTGACGGCCTTAGGTGGTGAGACAGGGAACCTCACCGCTCCAATAAAGGTCCTGAGATGGCGCTGCGATGTGATCCTGCATCTGCGTCTCGTAAAGTATGAAGAGAGTGTGCAACACTCGGTCTACACGAAAAGGGGCTCAATGAGCCGACGCCGTCAGCGTTATTGGAATTATCATTGGTTCCCGAGACTGATATTACAGCGTTGCGATGGAACATCAAGGTGGTTTAGTTGGTAGGTTCGAGCATGACATTGGGAGCCCAACACTAACTTATGCTATCCATG
The DNA here is from genome assembly GCA_949752895.1 of Dendrolimus pini. NCBI lineage: Eukaryota > Metazoa > Arthropoda > Insecta > Lepidoptera > Lasiocampidae > Dendrolimus > Dendrolimus pini. Next base: position 18,498,948 of record OX457124.1, read on the forward strand.
GTCGGTAGGACTACAGCTCCTTAAAAAAAGGCTTACCATCTTTATTAACTATACTTATATATTATTATTATTATACTATACTTTTGATTACTACACAACCCAGATTTAAAGAAAAGATCCAAAAATCTGTGTAATAACTGTTCTATATCCTATTAAGATAAAAAGTTTTAAACTTTATAACACTGACTAGCGATCATGCTCCGAGTCCAGCATAACATGTAGCAGTCTTACATCTGACATCCCTTCTGTTTGGTTTACGTTATAGTTGCAGGCGGATCCTAATTAACCTTTGAAACTTTTACCTGAAATTGATACAACGCCCAGGGCCAGCTAGATTAGGTACGCGTTGACAGGTAGTCATATGGGGGTCCCGACACGACCCCGGTGCGTGTAGTGCAAATAGAAAGTTGACTATCAGCAGGGTACTTAGTTGCATTAATCTATGGGCTATTTATTAAGGAATCTCGTTAGTAACAGTGCATGATACCCACTTATGCATAATAAATGACTTATAATTATATGAGTATAAGAAGTAAAACATTGTAACAATTTATAGGGATGGGAGGGAACAATTTATAGATTTTTGTTATTCCGACGTTTCGGCCACTTTTCAGTGGCCGTGATCACGGGAAACAAAGATATCAAGTGTCAACGAGAATTGTTAAAGTTTTATTTAGCCTACCGCCAACTTGTTAAATAGTGGTAGAGTAGTTAAATTATAATTTTATTCTATTTATTAAAAAGTAAAGTAATATGTAGCTAGAAATACACCTTTTTATACATATATAGATGTAGATTGAACAATCAAAAACAAACTAATACACTTAAACGTGTGTTGTTTAAATGTAATTTCGTACATTGTAAAAAATACCTTACATATGAACTGTCTGTCGCCTCCACCTCAAGGCCTGTCATTATGTGTATAGTAACATGTTATACATCAATGTATAGACGCGTGTTCGTGTACTTCCAAATACATCATTGTAGTACCGCCACACCTAGCATTGTAAACGGTCATGGTCACAGAACTCGACCTACATTGAGTGTTATACAAACAGTAATGGCACGAACGTTTTAGGCCATCGAGCAATGTACACCGAAATAGGGAAATAGTCACGCCTACTTTAAGGCACTTACACACAAGACGAACCTTTGAAAGGTCCAGCAACATTTAGATTTAATAATAATAATAATAATATTCATTTAATCCAGACTAGGTCCATAAAAATTACATTGCTATTATAATATTAAAATATGATTATGTCACTATGTATTTTCATCCAATGTTTCATCAATGGTCCATTTACTTCAAGCAGAGCAGCGACTATTTTATTTTGGGAGTTATAAAATCTTTCTCTTGTGTTCGCTACTCTTTGTCTAATTAGTGCCGCAAAACCGGGGAGTCTTGTTTCTGTGAACATCTCTGAAGCGCTACAGAATTTTGGTAACCGTAATATTATGCGTAGGGCATTATTATATTGCACTCTCAATGCATTATATTCCGCTTTCGTGTACTTGCACCAAAGTTCACATGTATAAATAGTGGTGCAGTATGTTTTGAACAGTAACATTTTCACATTGTCACTACATCTTGCAAACCTCCTAGCCAACATGTTGGATCGCACGCTTAAAGCACGGCGTTGTCTATCTAGGTCCATACCGTCCGTTAAATTGCTTGTCACTACATGTCCCAAATACTTAAAGCTGTCTACGTATTCTAGGTCCTGACCATTTAATTTGATAGGCAATGTCGAAACAGGCCTCTTGCCTTTTCGAAAATACATGACCTTTGTCTTTTTAACATTGTATGTAAGACCGTGAGTAGCAGCATAGGTTCCACATACATCCAAAAGTCGACGCAGTGCTGACACCGTTGGTGCCAGAAGAACCATATCATCTGCGTAAGCAATATGATTGACGCAGGTACCTGCAATGTGGCATCCAATTTTAGTATCATTAAGAAGCGTATTCAATTCATCCATGTATATATTAAAAAGAACTGGCGATAATGATCCCCCTTGTCTGACTCCACATGGAAGAGGCACTGGTTTAGAATAAGCATCATTCCACTTCACCAGATTTTGTTGCTTCTCGTGCCATTTTTTTAGGAGATTTATGATTGCAGAAGGTAATTGTCGATCCTGGAGTTTCTGCCATAGTCGATTATGTATGACTCTATCGAATGCTTTTGACAAATCAAGAAAGCACGCATAAACATTCGTACCGCGACTTAAATAATGACTAACTGTATGTTTGAGAGCAAATATACCTATGTCAGTTGATCCTCCTGTTTTAAACCCTACTTGTGAATCGGATACGGCCATCTTATCATTGTATTTTTCTAATAGAACTTTTTCAAGGACTCTGGCGCACACTGTCGATAGTGATATCGGTCTATAATTAGAACTAAGACTTGAATCTAATTGTCGACCCTTTGAAATAGGTAGAACCAGCGTTTTAGTAAAGTCAGGAGGTAGGTAACTACAGTTAATCATGGCTGTAAATAGATTTGCCAAAAGCATTGGTATTTAAAAATAGAACCTTTTTTTATTAATAGTCATGTTATTTTGTAGGTTTTGTTTTAATTATAGTATAGTTTAATTTATATTAAACTATAGACAGTGTGAATAACATTTTAAATTAATAGTAATAATCAAATCAATCAGCAAAATCAATTTAAAATGTGTAGTGTATTTGGGACATCAAATTTATTAATATGTATGAGCTAGTAAATGAGCTGCTACGTCTACGAAATGCAGCATGCTTGCAGTAAGAGTAAACTAGATAAAATTAAAAATAAATTGTGTGTGTGTGCAGTTCACAGGCAATAGAAGTGAAACTTCAGAAAACATACTCACAGATAATTGTTCTCTAACTTTTATTAATATAAATAAAATTCCTTTAGCCTGCATCCGTCAACATATTATACTTCAAACTAAATATATTATTGTCAGTTTTATTTCGGTCCAAATTGGACCTATATTTAAATATCGGTCTTATCATCTATTCTCTCGCAGGGTTAATCCTCTGGATTTGTGTTTATTTATCTCTTTTAGTGTAGCTTTTTCAGTTATTCGAATTCAAATCACAATGATTCTAAAGAAGTTTCACTTCAACAACTTTTGTATGATTGTCGACATTGTCGTTTTTATTTATTTTTTACATATTTATTATCTGACCCCTGACGCCTATAAAATGAAGCCAAACAGTTATTTATACGCTTTGTAAAATTACAAGATATTTAATATTTTATTTGAGGTATTAATATTATAATATATTAAGTTAACTCGATTTTAATAAATATTTATTAATTACTACGTTTTTCTTTCACGATAATCTGTTTACTAATCTGACTTGCGCTTCATATTGCAAAGATTTTTATTATTGCAAGGTATTATCTTAAAAATAATATGCACCTAATATGTACCTATCGACCCGAGGTTTAACAGACGGCAGTGAGTAAATCCCTTTAACAAAGTCAATATTTTAGTTTGTTTGTTGTATTAGCACATTAGATTCCTAAAGTTCATTGGACTATTGTAAAAGTTTTGTTGATAGCGCCATACTGTATAGCTTTTTATGATAGGAAATAACTTTTTGTTATTAAATAAAAGCTTGGTGTATTATGAGTAAACAAGTAACCTAAGACTTCGTCAGCAAATCGTTGGCCTTTCCAAAGTATGATATGACCTGGTGCTACCTTTTTTTTCTTACTTATTTTCGTATTTTTTCTAACCCTTGTTTGCAAATTTAGGATATGTAGTACGTGTTAATCCTTGTTTAAGGTTTTGTAGCAATTGTGGCAAAACAGAGGCGTTATGTTTGTGTAATCATGTCATTTCCATCTATCTATATTTTTTTATATATTATAGTCATGTTTGTCAAACTGCTGGGTTTATAATTATGACAGACCAGGTCGACAGATGCGCGACGATTTTATGTACTCTGTGGTCTATATGGACGTTTGATTGGACAGTTTAGTCCTTAAGGCGCTGCACAATGCTGGAGTAAAACCGCAAAATAGCTAAAAATTAGGGTAGGTCGCGATACATACAACTGATGGTTGAAAAGATCTTGAAAATTGGTGACGATTTTAGTATTTTTTTAACCGACTTCGAAAAAAGGAGGAGGTTCTCAATTCGTCGGGATCTTTTTTTTCCCGTTGCTTTTTTTTATGTATGTTCGCCGATTACTCCGTGATTTATGATCCGATTTACGTGATTCTTTTTTTGTTCGACGCGGAATAGCTGCCATGTAGTCCCCTAAAAATTTGACATAGTTTGGCCCAGTAGTTTTCATTTTACGAACATTTTTTTGTTCCCGTTTCTTGGGACCTATATTTTTTAAGAAGCGCGGCACCATTCGTCGGTCCACCCATACATAGCTAGACACTAAAAAGTCACAAATTAAAAATAAAAACTTCGTTTAAAAAAACCGACTTCAAAAACTAAAAACTAAAATGTATAAAATAACTTATTTCTAAAGCTATTATTATTAATATATATTATCTAAAACATCTTGAAGTCGGTGCAAAGTAAAACATAAAATTTACTATATTTTGAAAATTACTAAGCACCGACTTTAAGATGTTTTAGATAATATATATTAATAATAAGAGCTTTAGAAATAAGTTATTTTATACATTTTAGTTTTTTAGTTTTAGAAGTCGGTTTTTTTAACGAAGTTTTTATTTTATTAGCTCAATTGCTATTGGAGAGTAGGTAACTTTCCAAAGTCTTAAAAACTGGTTCTTAACTTTGAAGTAGGAAATGAAAAATTGTAAATAATTTTAAAAATGTATAATTTTTGGGCTATTTTCGAGTAAATAAATAACAGAAGTTTGTCATCTCTCCTAACGTATAGTTCGTGAATTGTCACGCACTTTTTTGATTTTTCAACTCATTAATTGTAAGGTTGGCATATTCTTATTATCTTTTATAAATAGGTACACCTGCGTAATGCAATTGCATCAAGCCTCAGTGCGTGATGTTACAAAATACGCCATAAGCCAAAACCATAACATACAGTCATAAAATATGACTCAGTCGTTTAGAAAGACAGACACGGTGCTGGAACATCTTTAGTTAACGTTGCAGTCTGTCGTATTGATAACCGCAGGCGACACTTAGATTGCGGTTACTTTTGTTAGCAATGCAGTTACAATCTGCAATATGTCGCTGAGCTTGGAATCATGATTTTAGAAGACGCGCTATATTCCCACTGCATTTCAATAATGAAAACATATATGAACTTTCTTGACTATCGATAAAATTCATTTGGACTCTGTCTCACGAAAGACGTCCCGCAAACGGATCGCTACGGATGTGCAATGGAACTTTCAAAAGTTAAAATAATTTTTGAAACATTCCGATTTAATAGTATTAGTAAATAGAGTACGTGTTTATAATTTAGATATAACATTATTATGTTACTTTGGACGGTCTCCGTGGTTACCCGCCGAACTCGTTGAAACGTAGAGGCTCCGGCTTCGATTCCTGGCATAGTAAATGTCGGAAACTAACTTTCTATTATTTTCTATGGTCTTGGGTGTCTGGGGTCGTCCTCAAAGTGTGCCGTTGTATATCACCCATAACATAAGTGTAAATTGTTGCGGATATACAATATCTGTGTTTGTCTGCCTATTATTATTATTGAAACAATCGAGAAAAACGACATAACAACGTGGCTGCGCTAATTCTCTGTAATTAATTCCATTTTTTGCCGAGAGTTTTTTTTCGTGAGACGCTCTCTAATTAGAATATAAAACAAAATGGAAACGATGTGCGATAAATTTTGCAATAAGGAACTTTTTAATAATTTTATACTACACGTAAATTTATGTATTACCTTGCGTCGGTACTTGTACTGTCGTGTCGTCCTATGACTCAATCTATAACAAAAGAGTAAAGGCCTCCATCCGTAAATTCATTCAAAATACGACTCAGGAAGTGGTTAGTCAAGCACATATTTTAGAGTCATGAAGAGTTTATGACCAATTTTAATTAAGATCATAATTATATTGTTGAAATTGACGTGTAACATTGTTATGAATAAAAAATAAAACTGCGATTAAAAAAACCGACTTCAAAAACTAAAATGTATAAAATAACTTATTTCTAAAGCTATTATTATTAATATATATATTATCTAAGACATCTTAAAGTCGGTGCTTAGTAATTTTCAAAATATAGTAATTTTTATGTTTTACTTTGCACCGACTTCAAGATGTTTTAGATAATATATATTAATAATAATAGCTTTAGAAATAAGTTATTTTATACATTTTAGTTTTTTAGTTTTTGAAGTAGGTTTTTTTAAACGAAGTTTTATTTTATTTGTTACTTTTTAGTGTCTAGCTATGTATGGGAGGACCTACGAATGGTGCCGCGCTTCTTAAAAAATATAGGTTCCAAGAACCGGGAACAAAAAAATGTACGTAAAATGAAAACTACTGGGCCAAATTATGTCAAATTTTTAGGGGACCACATGGCAGCTATTCCGCGTCGAACAAAAAAAGAATCACGTAAATCGAATCATAAATTTCAGAGTAATCGGTGTACATATGGAACGGAGTGAAAATTATTTCCATGAAAAATGTTCATAAAATGAAAACTACTGGGCCAAACTATGTAAAATTTTTAGGGGACCAATTAGAAGCTATTCCGCGTCGAACAAAAAAGAATCACGTAAATCGGATCATAAATCACGGAGTAATCGGCGAACATACATAGAAAAAAGCAACAAAAAAAAAGATCCCGACGAATTGAGAACCTCCTCCTTTTTTCAAAGTCGGTTAAAAAGATTTCTGATTTTAGACTATATGATGCCTTCGTAATACTTCTTCATTTGAAGCAATTATCATCTTCACCATCAGTCGGCCTAAGAGAAGTCGGAAAAGAAGGAATTCAAGCCATACATTTACAGGATTATACATAAAAATAAACAAAAGTTTTCGTGTTGTGTTGTAGATAGAATCCACGAACAATTCCACACAATGCAATATTCACTTTAAAACATTGCTAATTGAAACGGGATTTTCAACCACGGGAGGTAGACAGCGTCCCGTGGGCGTTGAAAATTAGTTTTGCATCTCTTTCTAGAAAGGTATGAGTGAGGGAGATATGAAAAGGTCTATTACCACAGGCGCGAAGGTCTGGCGCAGGTTTCGAAAAGCTTCGGCCGTTTTAACAGCGTTGTTCTTGTCTTACATTTTGAAATTGAAATTTAAGTTATTGTACATAGATACATAATATATATATATATATATATATATATATATATATATATATATATATATATATATATAATTATGTATTGTTACAAAATTAGATCAGATGAAGTCTTTCAATGATGTTCAAGTTTTGCCTTCGAAGCATTTTTATGTTAATATTTTTACTTTTTACTATTTATTAGACTATTTATTGTGTAATAATTATATATTATATTATTAACGTAGTAATCAGAAATGCCGAAGAATTTCAAACACAACAATATATGAACAAAATAAAACAAAACAAAAATGGCCTCAAATAATTGGGAGAAGGTGAAAGAAAAGAGTGAGTACGTGAACAAAACAATTACTGTAGTCCTTCATAAGACGACATCTTCCAAACAGACCATATAATTTTATATAGGTATTAATGAGTACTACGGCTTAATCGCTGTGTTATTTTTGTCGATTAGTTCATTTACAATACAAACTACACACACAAAAACACTAAGCTATACCTAATAAAGATACGATACTTGTTTTACTTTGATTACACGATCGTTGCTAGATGACATTGCATAAAGTTCAATATCTCATTACTGTTAACGAGGATATTGTATTCATCTTCTATTAGAATTTTCTTAACGTAAATATGATTTAAATTTAAATAAAATATTAAGAAAACTATACTATAAATAAATCCCTAACAAATGTATATACACTGAAAAGAAAAGAAAATACTATATATAAGTAACAATCGGTCCAGCCCGGCCAGACCGTTGTCGCTGGGCAGTGTGCCTAGGAGGCTGGCAGCATTACCTCGCTGAATACATACGCTCATACTTTGGGCGAGGTAAGCTCCAGCCGTCCGGTCGCCTGTGGCCTCGACCAGACGTTTTTGTTTTTAAAGTTATACTAAGTCCATAGAGTAGGTTTAATTTTACGACCGTGATAGAACGGTATTTGTCGACGATCAAATACATTAATTATTAATTAAGGTTTCTATATTTTTTTTCGTTATACATTAATCATAAGTAAGATTGCTTATAGGAAATCGTTTATTATTCTGATTTAAATCGTATTCTATGATTAATCAACAAAAAACTTGGTTATATTCCAAATATTTTCCATAAGAGTAGCGGGGTAATACCAATCACTTTTCGCTCTTACTCGGGCCTAAGCTCACAGGATCAACAACTAGTAGCGTCGCCGGCGCGGCGCATTGGTTTTCAAAAGTGATAATATAGTGTACCTATAATATATTCATATGAAATTCCACCGTATGTTTGTTAGTCGTGTCATGTCGTTGTATTCTGAATAAATCAATTTGAAATTTTATATTTTTTATAGGTGATGATCGGTATTTTAATCAATTGGTTAGTATTTTATATTTCTGGGATTGTTTTAGGAAGTGTTTTGTTTTGTGTTACTTTAACAGTTATTGTTAGTTTTGCTTATAGTATTAATTACCTCTTTATTCATATTTACTTTTTAATACGCCTATATACTTCGTATAACTGTTATGAATAATGGGATGACTATGTAGTATAATTACTGTCCACTAAAGACTGTCTCCTTTAATAAATCATTGTGTAAGGCTAAAAAAGAACCCTCATGATACCATTCTGGTGTCTATCTGGGCTGATTTTCTCAGCAACTGTTATGACTAGAAATATGAAATCTAGTACTGGTACAAATTTAGTAGAAAGGGTAGACCAAAACAGAAATGGATGGATTGTGTGAAGGATGTTGTAATGATTTGTAGTGTGACAGAGGACATATGTCAAACTAGAAGCGTATAGAAGAAACAGACGCAATGTGGCGGTCCTAAGTAAATGGTAGAAGATGAAAGAAAAAAGAGATAGAAATCTGTTACTTTAAATATGACTAGTGGTTTCTGCAGACGTTGCCCTGCCCTGAAAAAATAAAAACCTTGAACCCGATTCCAGCGCCACCTACCGGATCTAATTATTAATCTACACCCGGATCCACTCAAACGCAATTTTTTTACACCCTGGGTTACATTATTGAAGTTATAGTAGGGACTCTATTTTTTTCTAGTAATAAATATAGCCTATATTAATCTAGGATGCTAAAGGTGAAACAAATTATAAAATCGGTCCAATACTTTTTGCGTTAATTCGTTACAAACATATAAAAATACTAATCTTTCCTCTTTATAATATTAGTATAGATTAGAGTGATAATATTTTTTGATTGGAGTATATCTTCTATACCCTAGTACTTATGACGCTTGAAATTTAAATATTTTCTTTAAAACGGGACGTAATTTAATTATAAATAAAAAGCGACATAAATACGAAAAAAATACATTTGCTAAGTGCAGTAACCAGTTTTAAATTAGGTCATTCTAATATAGTAATGAACACAATAGGTGGGTATGTTTTATAATAATTATTATCTAGTAGTTGCTTATGGGCTTCTGTTAATAATCATAAGCGGGACGATTATTTGTCTGAGTGTATATTCTTACTATTCAATTAATTAGTCTTATTGCGTACTGCTTTTAAATGTCCTTCCTTATGTGTATTAATAGATAAAAATATTAAAAAAAAATGATTTCTATCACTAATACTGCTCTTACATATCGGTTTTCTCTGTGTTTTTCGTCATCATCAGTATTTGTTAATTGAAATGAGATACACAACTGACAAAAATATTCAAACCCACGATATTGAAATTTGACGCGTGCCCCTTAGCCCCTAAGCTGCCATGACTTGCGTGAATAATTGTGTAAAAGCAATTTATGTATTTGTTACTAAAGTTGAATAAAATAGGACCAGCCCAATTTTTGACTCGACCACTTTTAAAGGCTTTTAAAGGCTACCTGCCGAAAGATCGGTTCCCAAAAGCATTATAAAAAGCACCCACCTGTTGGCTTCAGTGTTTAGAAGATACGGTGATGTGTTACCAGAATTTGACAAAACTGCTTTTTTTGATCAGATCTTAATTTGTGTATATGTATTTATTTTCTAAAATTTTCAAACGATTATATATTAAATGAAAATTAAAAAAATACAAACAGTTCTTTTTTATAACGGATGTCTTAATTTTTTAATATGATGATTTTAAATTTATCTCCCATCCCATCTCCCGGCTATAAAAGTATTTATGTCCTTTTTTGGTATTAAAACTAAATTTTAACAAAATTACAGCAAAACAGGTCGGGTAGTCCAAGTAGTTTTTGCGTGAAAGCTTAACAGACAGACAGATCGAGTTAATATCTTATTTTTTTATAGATTAAATTTTTTTATATCAACTTGAGAAATGATTGGCCTACCATACAAACTTTCATCCTCTTTTTTTTTAACAGGGGAAATCCGTTTGAGGACCGTAAGCCGCGCGAGAGGGAAAGGTCGCGGCCCGTGTGTGGGATTCGCCAGGTTGGGGGTGGCACTAGCACCCCACGTTGAGATATGAGGAACTATTGCCACGCCGCGGTTAGGGATACCCACTAAAACCCCTGTGCGATCACGAGTGTCCTTTGTCCAGGCTGTGGGCTCGCTCGCGCATTTACCACCAGCCTGGACGGACGGTGGCCGGCCCCTTGCGGGCTGGCCTCTCCATTTGGTAGCCGGAGATTTGGGTCTCTCCGGCTTCTCTACCTCACCGCGAGGTGAGAGAGGGCACGCGGGTCGGCGCGCGTCCCTCCTCTCCGGCCTTTATGTGCGGGCGGGTCCGGTATCCCCGCCGGTCGCTCGCACGGCCGTAGCCTACGGCTGGAGGTCGTCCTGGACGACTCTCAAACGCTGCCGCCGACTCTGACGGGAGGGGAGCGTGGTGGATTGCTCCCTCTCCCGCTCCGCCGTCTCCTTCGCGGAAATGACGATCTCGCAGAAGGAGGCGGCTGCGTCCCACGCGTCGGCGCTTCCAACCATAGCGGCCACGGCCGGGAGGGACAAATCCGCCCCGATGGCTGTGACGAGATCACGGCGCTGCTCGTCCCAGGCTGGACACACCTGGAGGGTGTGCAGCGCCGTGTCTTCGTCATCGCCGACGCAATGGTGGCACCCTGACGTCTGTTCGCGCCTTATTTGACACAGGTACCTCCCGAAGCAACCATGCACCGAGATGACCTGCGTCAGGCGAAACGTCAGGGTGCCATGAGACTTTCATCCTCTATTTCAACCCGTTTTAGTTTTATTTATCTATCTATCTATAAAGTAAAAAAATAGCAACAATGACAAAAGTTAACAAAATGGCCGAAATGACACAGAGCTGTTTTTATCCTGATTCAAAACTTAGGATACTTTTTATCCTGATAAATTATGTCGTTTCAATAGTTCTGCTAAATAGATGGCGCTGCAATCACGTTTTTAAATTCACTAAGAAATAGCTACGCATCTTTCATTACGTTATCATAAGCAACATGTCATCCATTGCATTACTTCAAATCAGGTTGGTTTTGACACACCTCATATTTTGCTGGGCAGTTGTCTACACTATATGAACTCTTTTTTTGTTATTAGTTAAGCTGATTTTTTAAATTATTATGATATATTCTTTTTAGGGCATTTTATTCTAATTACAATTATTATACCTAATTAGCCAAACATTGTGCATCTTAACTTTTGAACCATTATGCATTATCGGACATCTGAACAGTCATGTATTAGAAATAAGTTATCGTTATCTTTATACTCCAAGGTACTTATTTAATTATGGTTTTTTTCAGGCTAGTATCGGGCAACCCAAAACTCAGTTAATGCATACAGATTTGGAGTCAAATTTCTGTCTATTTATCTAAAACGATTTTATCCACTATAGACAATGGAATTATCGCCTCCGAAGAATTATCTGTTTGACATAGTAAAGGGCGCGTTTTACCCTTTCGAATAAAAAACTGTCTAAAGTATAGATAAAATAGCTGACTTTTAATTGGGATGATAAGTAAATTATTTTACTAAAGCATTTGATTTTGTAAATGTATGTCAAATAAGTAACTATAATATGTGAATATGATGGAGGTACTTTTCTGGTAATTAAAATTAAATAAAAACCAAAAAAGGCTAAAATCGTGCAACGTCTCGTAACTGAGTTTCGTTAAAAGAGGGAAATCCCCTAACGGCTAACGCTGTCAATATTTGAACCGCGCGTTCCGTGTTCCTTTGAATTTGACTGGACGTTTGGCGTAAGATCACGAACAATATGTCTTTTCCTTTTTTGGGTGTTTTTTATTCTATTTATATATTATAATGCGGGAATGTCTTAAATCACAATGATGGGGCGGGATTTGAATTTTACAATAAAAAAAACTATAAATGTCTTTCTTGTAAAAATAAAAGTTTGCGGAAATGAGCTTGTACATATTGATTTTCTTTAAAAAAATCTTGTATATGTAGATGTACGCGCTTTTGAGTGTGTATACGCTTATTTATACGTGTTTGTTATATTAGTGTTATAATGGTGGTCTGTTATAAGGGACGAACCTAAAAAAAAATACTTACTATATTCATGCCTGGTCTAGTCTTAATATTACTACTAATAAATATACATAAAAACCACGAGTGCGCATTACCTTGAGGTCAATGTACAAACGCTTCGTAAGATCAAATGCTATTTTTTCTTATAATATCAATTTATTTTTAATCAATTAAGTAAGAAATTAATATTGTAATCAAGTATTATTATCAAAATATCCTTCGCTCCTATTTATAAATAAACCTGATGTATTAGTATAAATTGTATAAATCAACTGAGGATTCATTAAAATGAACTAATTAAAGGATTACATGTAACGTGCCAAATTCGTTCTTAAAGACTACTGTTAAAGTTAAAATTCCTTTAAAATCCCATTAGATTTTAATTTCACCTCAGATTTATGGTGAAGACAATCAACCTATCGATTACACATGAATATTGCGTTTAAAGCAACAATTAATAATATAGTAGTCAATTTTTGTTCGAGTCGATTGCTCTATTAATATTCCCGTTTTATATTACACGTAGGCGATGTGTTATCAAAAAAGGTATATAGATTGTAATCTTTACGTGGGTTTGATTGAGAAATTTTTAAATGAAGTTATCAACCCGATTATGCATTGGTAATAGTCCACTGATCACTTGCTGTGTTTCTTAGTTTATTACTGAATAAAATAAATTGGTTAGTGTCTCGCAGTTCTTGCATAACAATGGGTTCCGTCGAGGTGAGAAATATCAACTGTAAACGATATTTGACTACGGAATGAAAAATTATTTAACCCCGTATCTGATGAACTACTCAACGTATATTATTTAATTGTTCAAATTTTAGTTTTTTGAAAGTGTTCTATAAAATATATTTGTTCTATATAGTTGAAAACTCAAATTTTACACGAGTTTGGGGGCTACCATCTCGCCACCTATTGATTTTATTTAAAACGTCATGGCTATATTTTACAAACTACACAAAAATGTTTCAATCCTTACATAATAATATACGACGACCACTCCTAGTGTTTATTTATTTCGCAATTTCACTATGTAAGTTTGTCGCGCTTTGGATGTAGACTATACCTTCCTGTCAAATTGTACCTATTCTTCATAGGTAAAATTTGACAGGAAGGTATAGTCTTCAGTACTTTCCAAGAAAAATTAGTATACATAGATGGAGAGACGGACATCTGCTTCTTTCCTACGATAGTTTCGAAGTAGGTACGCATTGTAACACCCATTTAAAGAATAATTAATACGCTATTTGATTCATTAAAGTTACGACGTCGTAACTTGCTATTCTCGTACAAAAGTTACAAGTCTTCGGTGTTTCATAAAATGATAAAAAGTGTCTCAATAAGTTGAATGTCAACTACACTATAATATGTTTTTTTAAGCATGTTAGTAACATTTGGTCTCAGATGAATAAAAGTAAGATAGAGCCTGCGTGAATAGAGCGTCCAATGAAGTGAAGCTTTAAACAAACTTGTATGCGTAAACTTCGTAGTTTTCACGTCGTTTGCGTGTGTGGTGGTTAATAGCATTGACAGTAAACCAATGAAAAGTGTTCCACCTTTATCCGTGCTATTAATTCGATTATTTAATTCTACACGTTTTCGTAATGTACTGCGGCACGATCAGCTTTCTATCCCAAAGTAGACTTCATTTAGCCGCCTACACTCTGAAAGCTCGAGGTTCGGTCTACCTATTTTGTACCTCTTAGCTTTTGTTATTCTTCTTTGTTCCTATCTTGTATAACATACCTGAGACAAAGTTAGTGTACATAAAATACACGACGTGGTAAAAATATCGATTACTTTGACAGACTGGTTTTCGAAGAAATCTTTAATACTGTGTCAGCATTCCATGTTGCAACATTCGCTTTTTCTGAATTAAAGTGAATGCTCGGAATATTAATACCAACCTCTAAATGTACTCTGTTTCCCATTTCACTCCACACAATTGAATATTCATAAACTTAATTAACTCTAAGGAACCTTCCAAATTGCCTTTACGACAACCAATCGACACGTTACATGCTCTTATGCAATTCGACATGCAATGACCCTTTCATTTCAGCGGTTTAATATGAAACGTCATATCTCAATAAACAAATTTAGGCAAATTTCAGTCTTATTACTATTATGTTAAAGAGATAATAATTGACAGTTAAGACGTCATTTTATTATAAGGTTTGACATTAAAACGTTGTCTGTGATTGAGAAAGGTGACGTGTATAATGCATTTCGTCGGTGTTGTTTTTAAAATTGCAATATGCTTGGAGATGAGTTTAAGACTTGTAATGAAACATGACAAAGGCATTGCTAACGGAACCTTTCCCCAGGTATGGATAAAATAAATTATGTCATTTAACAATAATAATTTCATTCATAGCCTAATTACATGTGGCTGTCAAAGTCTGACGTTATATCATAATAATATTCAGATATATATAACTGGGCAAATAATTCTATACCTCGAAACATTGGTAGAAGGTATAACTAAACTAGAAAAATTTCAACCTATATTCAGTAGCAAGTCTTCTAGTATGTTTCGAATTTAAATTTCTCGATGTATAATCATTATTAAATACAATGTTACGAGTTACAGGACTCGAATTAAAATGGCGTTAGAATTACAAAATAATGTATTAGAACTATAAAAACACGTATAACACAGGTACAAATATAATAACACGCGCAAAGTCCGTCACTAAATAGATTACCGAATTAATATATACACGTCTTGCTTCGCTTGTGCTTATCGCTCGGCTGTCTTACCCCTCCGTTGGGGCATTGCTTTATACTGTACAAATACAATATGTCTCGACCGCGTAGACTGAGTTTCCAAGAATCACACCTGGCTAATGACTACCATAAAGATTACAATACACAATGGGCTGTTTTCTAATTACAAATTTTAAACACAAAGTAAACAAAAGAAGCCCAAATGCCGAAAGGTAATAAACTGCAGGTGTGAATTGGTCTTTGTCGGTCGTAAGAATAATACGAACCTATTTTCATATTATGAAACTCGGTTCACGTTTTCATACGCGAATAAGTAAAAAGCAAACGTACTTTCTCTTTTATATTTAAGTAAGGAAGACAGGATAAAGGATTTTTGTGCAGCAGGATAATACAAAACAGTTATTGGAAAGATCGCATTCGTGACATCGCTACTTTAAGAACTTAAGTGTTTGTAAAGTATCGCAAAAAGCCTTTATGATAATGAGGGCACTTAATCGTTTTTTCTTTTATTGTCGGACGACTGCATTTAAAGTAAGTAATTACTATAGGCACCGACACATTATTTTATTATACTTGTATAGGGTACAGGTATATTAGTGTTGGTACATACTGTGGCGAAAGATGGTTGAACCATCTAGTTAGTTTTAGAACTTTTAGAAAAAACTAGAACATTCGAGAAGGAAAAGACAGAGATAGATAGATGTTAGAAAGGGATAGACGATGAACGAAAGAAAGAGATAGATAGATGTTAGAAAGGGATAGAAGTATAAAAGAAAGTTCCCGAACAGAAAGTTCGGGAAGGAAGAGACAGAGATAGATGGGTTCTAGAAAATTCTTCCGGGTATATAAACAGCGTAAGGCGCGCCTACCGGGCAGTTTAAAGTTGAGTTCAGTTCAAAACAGTGAAGCGACAAGTGCGATACGAAAAAGTTGTAAAAAGCAAGACACCTTGTCGTCGGGACTGTGCATCGTTGGTCGTGCGTAAAGGGGCAACCCTATAGAGAGGTATTGCGTGCGGCTGAGTAAGTCAATAAAAGAGTTAAATTAAAAATTGGTGTTTTCTTTCAATCCGTAAGTGCGTACCCCCCCCCCCCCCTCACACGTAACAATACATTTTTTTACCAAATAAAAATCCGAAGTAAATCTTTTTAACAAATCAACACTTTTCCTTACTTTGATGTTTAGCACTCTATCACAGAAAGTATATATATATATATATATATATATATATATATATATATATATGTGTGTGTGTGTGTGTGTGTGTGTGTGTGTGTATATTATTATTTTCTTGTGCGCAATAAAGAATATTCTATTATATATATATATATATATATATAGTTTCAGCCGAACCGGTCTAGTAAAAACGTAATAGATAGACATACAAAGTTACTTTCACATTTATAATATTAAAAGCATTTATATCCTAGAATTTCATGGTGGTAAAACTGGACAGGCTTCTTCTATGGAAATGTTCCACACATAATAACTAGGGTCTAACCATCGACCTGATGATAGCGGGTATGTGACTGCGTGACTCTTCCCAATGCATCATTTCCACGCCTTGTTCTGTGTTATTCAATATTGTTAATAAATTCGCCATTTACAATCGCACGCGCATTGCCAGTTTATTGGTCATGTCCCGCTCGGACTTGCACGAAGTCAAGTAAATTATTGCAAAACAACTATGTTAAATTCTGTATTGCTGAAATGAACTAGGTTTTAGGATCGTAAATTAAATGTTTAATGAAGCTGGACTTCATTTTTAGGGTTCCATGACCATTATTGGCAAAAATCCTTGTATAATTGTTGGATGTCTGTCTCACTTAACGCATATTTTTCTGAGAAACTGCTGGGTCTGTATTGATGGAATTTGGCAATAAGTTGTTTTTATATTTCTGCTATACAAATTAGTAGGGAAATGGAAATGAGGCTGCTGTTATCCGGGTCTCCAGATCTAGTTTTGAAAATGTCTCCAGTTTGATAAAATTATTATGTCAGAACTCATAATAGTAAGTATAGCTCGAATTTATACATCCCACAGAAAAAAAATACAGGAAAAAATAAGGATGATATTAACCAATGATGAAAAGTTTCATTCAGCATAATTAGGTTGGTGTGCACCGACATTTAACCGGTGGTTAAAATAAAATAATCAATGTTTAGCCATATGTTTTAGGTATTATTTCATTTTAACCATTGGTTAAATCTCGGTGCACACCAGACTTAGTCGCGTGGGAAATGACTTTTTTATTTAAGCCAAAAGTGGGAGTTAGTAGCTTCCAAAATCACAAAAGCCGCCTAGAAACATGTAGGTGAACATAATTTATTTGTAAACTACTAATTCATCGAAGTATATCCTACAGAATACTTAGTTGATGAATGAAATGTAGGCCTAGTGTCCAATTCATAATAGACTTACTAATTCAATAAGCAATTTATCATAGTGAACATGTTTACGATAAATCTTATGCGACAGCAAATATCATTATCCGCGTTTAAACGTTTATTTTGGATAACAGTTCAATTACATTATTTCAATTATAATTATAATTTGTGTAGATTCCAAAAAGGAGTATTGGAAATTTTACGATATAGTAGTAGCATAATGCCAGAATTAAGCGAGAATTGTTTGTTTAAAACTATCTATACTGTTTAATGAAATGTAACTTTTCGAATTAAAAATTAATGACATAATTTTGCTATAAATTATGGGTTTATATGGGTTGGCCTACCACCTAAAGCCTATTTCCTTGAAAACTATTATAAAACTAAAATATTCTTGAATACTTGACATTATCTAGCTCGATTCACAAACGATAGTAAGCCATGTTTAAAGAAGAAGAATATTTTATATAACTGTTAGGATTTTTTATTAGTTTTAAATTCCTAACATCGCGATAGCTTTAACAAACCCTAGACATCAACCAATCTTAAAACATTATATTAATACAAAAGTTAGTATACAATTAAGAGTCGTGCTTCGGAGCTCTTCCATTTGTATCGTTACCGGTCGCAGATGAACGCAGCGATACCGCTGCGTAATAAATTGGCCGCAGACATCGACTCGTCTGAACGCTGCACCGTTAGCAAGCAATAGGTAGGGCTATACACACGGGTGTTCAAACGCTGCAAGCAGTAGGTGCTGTAACTGTGATTCATTCCTGGGGTTGTCTGGAAGAGATAATTTTTTAACGATAAGACCGCCCTTAGTTCAGAATTAGATATAGTTTTAGTCTGCAAGATCATTTTTGTATTGGTGTACAATAAAGTGTTATATCTATTTATTTTCTTTAATAATTTAATTTACTTCATTTACAAAATGGAACGGTTTGTTACGAGCATAAAATTCCGAGTGCTTGTGATTTGTTTTTATACTGCTTATTTCTATTGATAGCGATAACATAATACGTTAATCAAATCTTTATAGCTGCTTCTGGTTAAACATACGATTGCCAACAGGCGATTAATCTTTGGAAAAAATTTATGTAATTTTTAAAACATTGCATATCACATTTTCATAATTTCAATTTTATTAATTAACAAACCTGATAATCGTTTTGGTTTAACAACTGATCATTCTTAAAGATTATACACAAAAACAAGTAATATCTAGTGAAAGTACCACTATGAAGAGTGATTAAAAAAATGGCTGCTTTACAACGTTTAGTTGCAATATTTTTTATGTTATTTTTACAATTTTAACAAGAAATATTTTAGAAACAATTTATTTTGAAATGTGTAGTTAAATTAAATAAAAACCGCTGCGTTTAAAACTCCCGACTGCGTTGCTATAGTGAATAACAAAATAAATTATAATCCAAGACTTTTAGTAGAGAAATCTAGTAATAAGTATAAAGTATTAAACTCAAACCCTTCAATTTCAGATGCTTTCACTAACTTATTACATAAAGTTATATTTAAATGGATATCCCAGTAATACTTGTTATTCCTAACTTGGTAGTGTTTTGCCATCATTAGGGGATTCGTCAGGCTTTCTGTTTGTATAATTTATATCATTAACTACATGTAAATCCGATACATCTTTGGTTTAAAAATAATAATTAGGAAATTTTGTTATTCACGAAAATATTACATTCTGCTTGATACTACATCGAATGCTAATGTAAATGTTTTTAATAAGCTTAGTGTCTTGAAAATCTTGGTGTTGTCGTGGTTAATTCATTATACTTTCTATATTGAAGAATAGTAAACTGATATTGTTATTAGTATAAGCAAATTTGTTTTGTAGGGTTCCGTTGTCATTATAGTAAGGACGAAACCCGTATAATCTAATAACATGTATGTTACAGCTAACTTACCCAAAAACGAATATATGTATATATATGGGTGAAATTTTATACTCTATAATGCCGCGACACAATAGTGAAATCTCAAAATATAACCATTAAAAGTAGTCATCATACATGTATTTAAGGATGATAATAAGTATGTAAATTGTGCTACCCTTTCATCCGTAATACTTATTGCTGGTAAATAATAAGAAAATAATTTTAACAAAAAAGGTTTTCGAGAAGGTATTATTTTGATCAGTATTTGAGTTGTTGGGTATCTTCCATTAACTCCTTTTTCGGGTTCCATACTTAAATGACAGACAGTGGACATTCGTCACCTTTATAAAAGAACTATTCATTGCGCTTGGATATGAACGGAGAACCAATTACTTGAAATGGTATTTGAAGTGAATTAAATTTCAGTGCAAACTGTCTATACAATATTTCCACACCTTCAAAGGTGTACTTGCACAAAAAAACAGACACTTCCTATTTGTTACTGTGCCAGTAACATGAAGGTATTGATCGATCCACATACCAAGCAAGCAAGTTTCGTAACGTCCACAAATAGTCACCATCAAGCTAGCGCGTTCTTATCTTACACTTTGAAGTTTTATTTCCTGTGCTTATCTTACATCCATCGATATTGGGTCATGTCTATACTTGTTCGCTCCTATATTATATTTGCTGCTGGAATTAAAATTTTGATTATTTGAAGGTTGTATGTATTATGAATTTATTATCGACAATATTGTATTGGTCCAAAACATTCTGATTCAGATTGCAAGTGCATTTATTTAGCCAGCTTGTAAATTGGCAGAATCTTAATACTTTTAAGGTCCATAGGCATTTAGAACAGAACCTCAACTAAATCGTTTTATCCGTCCATCTGTATGCTTCCATTCCTTTTTATTGGAAACTATTGGGTCTAAATGGATGAAAATTTGTAGGCTATTGAAAACATGGAGAAAATATAGGTTAGGGGTATCCGCTATACATACAACGGAGGTGGTGGTGAGGTCTTTGATAAGTTTGAGCGTTATCTATATACATTTTACAAAACAGTCTGAATTTTACTTAAACTTTCGGAATTTATATTTTTCTTCTGGTATTTCTACTTGCAGTTGAAATAAAAAATGTTAGTTATGGATAAAATTTTCGTAAAGCCGTGTACATGTAAGACGACCTTCATTTTAAGGCCTCCGAAATTCCAAGAGACGAAGCAAGAACTGCACATTGTGTTCTTAATCGATACATTGAAGTTTATGATGGCTGACAAGATGTCGGAGATTCTTGCTTTTTGCACCGATACAATTTCGATCAGCCCGTCGCACAACTGTACCTTGTTATATGTATATTAATATTTGTCTTTATATTATTATAGAGTTGTTAGTTTCATGTACTTTTTCACAAACTCTATAAGTTTAGGTTCAGAATAAATCGGGTAATTAGTAGTTTTGTAAAGATGAGAGATAATATTTTCATAAATTTTCATTGTCATAATCATAGACTACACCTTTCCGTAAAATTTCATCCACGTAACGTAACAAAAACAGGCAGACATACTTTACAATTATAAAAGGATTCTGTTTTTTCTACATGACTAAAGAATCCTAAAAAATAAGTTTTAATCGAAATTATTCCATATATAAATTTGTGCGCATTGGTGAGGCTTTTTTCCCGTTTAAACCAATTTACAAGTGTCTTTTAAACACCACCTTGATCTTGTCATGAAAAAATCCCAAACAGTGCATGCTTCCTGGTCAGGATTCGTACCTCATGTCACTAAAAAAAGACACAAGTGCGTTAGCCGCAAAGTCGGGTATAGCGACGTGCCAGGTCTTATCAAAGAGAAATAATCTTGAGTTGCTTTATAACTCAGAGTAACGTTATTTCTGACGATTTAAACTTTTAACGGCTAACCCTGTTTTCCAAATTAGACTACATAACAGTAGTAATGTATGTTGATTCAATTAAATTTATATAAACATTAAATAACGATATTTATTGTAAACAAAATAGATATATGAAGGGCGAAACCGTTCACCAGAAAGTGGATGGATTAGATAGCAGTTAATTACTATAAAATTGCAAAAGCCATTTGATCAAGTTTGCTACTTTCTAAACCTGATGAAGTGCATCCTATTAATGCTCTTTGAGTATTAATAAGTTATCTACATATATGACAACTTGTAATAAAGCTTAGATTCTAATGGCTTGCTCGGAATTTATTTGATTTGTGAAGATCTGTTGCACAAATGCTGTTAGTCTTTCTTATAAGCATATTTTCTTCAACCGTCTGCAATGTATATATTACTAGCTTCTACCCGCGACTTCGTTGGCGTGGAATAGTTTAATAGAAAAGTAAGTTAATAGAAAACCCGCGATTTTGAAACATACTTCATTGGTGCTCCGCTCCTATTGCTCTTAGCGTGATGATTTATAGCCTTCCTCAATAAATGGGCTATCTAACACTGAAAAAAAATTTCAAATCAAACCAGTAGTTCCTGAGATTAGCGCGTTTAAGCAAACAAACAAAGAAACGAACTTATCAGCTTTATATATTATATATATAAGATAAAACTCTCTCACCGACACCACACCCTGTCAAAATCTCCGCTTCTATTATGTTACGTTGCAGAAAAGTTACATTGTCTGTTATAAACTGCTTAAGTGATTAAAGGTTTTTAACTGTCCCACGGGAACTCTTTAATTTTTCGGGATTAAAAGTATCCTATATGTTGACCAGAGATATAAGCTACCACCATACAAAATTTCATGTATATCGGTCCAGTCTTTTCGAAGATTAGCCGGTACAAAGAGATAGACAAACAGAGAAACAAAAAAATCTAAATTAGTTCTATTTCACTTCTTACACACCCCCCTGACTCGGTTTGTAGCATTTTTTTCATTGTACAGAAATTTGACCTCTACCATTTTATTATATGTATAGATAATAGTGGGTTGACTTTTAAAACTTGATGCCCCGTAAAGGATATATCTAAGGGCAATAAATAAAATTGAGGAGTTTTCTTTTTTTAATAAGTCCCAATGTATTGAAAACTGCTACTTACACGGTACCTAATCATGATAAATGTTGTAGTTTGGTGGTTAACGCTTTCGCGTTCGAAACTCTAGTCGCAAATGACTCTAGTCCGAATAGTGCCCAAAAAACTATGCACCTCTTGAGCAGTTTTCTGAACTAGTGTGCAAATTGTTACAATTGCTACGTGCTGACGGTGAACGAAAACATCGTGATGAAATCTTCACATTGAAATAATCTATGTGCCAAATCCAAAAAGTTGTATTAGACAAGCGTGGAAGGTATACTATCCGCTTCTTTAATAATTGGGAGGACCAAACCCAAGAGTAGGATGATCATGGGCTGTTGTGTTGTGTGTTGTGAAAATTTGTCTTTTTAAAGATTGTCTCGAAAAGGCAAATGATTTCTTTTCACTTTTATTAAAATACAATTAACATAAACAAAAATTTACGTGACTGCTATGTACCCTTTTCTATTCGAATCTTTGCCTTGTAGATACTTATGTCGGAGCTCATAATAATTACTAGATTGATTACTAATTTACATACATTCATCAAAGAGGCATGTATGGTAACATGAGATTAGAATCGACGTAAGCAAACATGACTCAAACATGTTATGACGACTGCTGATGACAAATATGTTCATGTCATTGCAAAAACCTACTTTCAGTTTGACTGACATGCAAATTCCGCATCGATAAACACAAAGACAATCCAGCACTTTCGCCAGACGTTGTCACCTGACATGACCTGTCGGAGTAACATCTTTCAAAACGAACAAACGACGGATTAAATAAAAATAAAGAATGCACTTACATTGTTTCCGTAAACTCATTTTTAACTTTTTTTGAGGGAGGAATAGGAAGCAGAGTCTTCAGAAGGTTACGTTGATGTTATTGTCTAAGCTGTGTATTTGACTGACAAAATATTATCGAAAAGGTTAACATTAAGGCCTAGACCGCACTACGGTTTTTTCCCGGGAGCGGTTAACCGCTATAACTGCGAAACCGCCCGTGATTTTTTCACAGTTTGAAGTTGGATTTCAAAAGAGCAGTTTGTGTTTTGGTGCTCTGGTACTAAGAAATAGAAAAAAAAGACGTAAACGAAAATTTCGCTAATATTGGGTCCATTCACTCACTACCCGTAGATTTGAGAAAGGTTTCTTTCAGAAAAAATATAAAATTTTAAGAGAACATCCAGAGAGATTTTCCAACTACTTTCGAATGTCAGTAGCCAGCTTCGGTAAAATTTTAATTTAATTGTAACGGGATGACAACACAACTATTCTTCGCGGCGGTCGGCCGAATACAAGCCAAAAAACCGCCCGCGGTTAATGCATAGTGCGTGTGCGCCCACTAAGTTCTATGGATTACAAATTTTGCTACGGTTTCTTACCGCGACATTTTTGTAACATTTCACGGTTTTAAAATCAGTCGCGGGTAAAAACCGCAAGTGCGGCCGCTTGTATTCGTTTTCGTGTTTCATAAACTCACACGGTTAATAACCGCTGCGGTTTCACCGGCCTAGGCCTAACGAGGAACTCTAGTCAAACCACTAAGTTATTGGAATAAGGAGATTTTCATTGATAGTCAGTAGCTGGCTACTGACTTGGAGAGCGGACTGACTGCAGAATATTCAATCTGGAATATTGAAGTCAGTCAGACTTTGTAGTGCTGTACTGACTTCAAATCAATTTCCACGATGCCACTATGAAGTCAGCACTGGCTTCTTTCGAATTCGAAGTCAGTAGCTGGATCAATAAAATCTTTTTAAAAAAAAGTACTTAAATATAAAAAATAGAACAACAAATATAAAGAAAAATTTTTTTTAGCTAGACGTGTTGCTGGGGAGTTTCTTGCCGCTTCTTCTCCTTAACAGCAATAACACGTTGCGAAGCGGTGTACATAGACTAGGATGTAAAATTAAATTTTAACCTATATGTATGACCTTCAAAAAGTGTTCTCCAGTGGAACTTATTTTGAATAAAAACTTTTGAATTTGAATTTGAATGTAAATCAGCTTTAATATTATGTGATTATTGCTTTGTATTTTTTGGTGATATAGGTTATAGGTTAGGTACTATATTTACACCCATAACCAGACATGACTGGCGTGAACTGTAAGAATAACATCTTGGACGATAAATTTAAAATTGTAAAGCAATTGTCCTCTTGTAAATTTTCAAAAACCAAGGAATGCACTTACATTAGCTTTGGGATAATTCATGAGGCATTCAGATCCTTAAATGGTACGTTCGAAAGTGATCTTAAGTCTGCAGCAGCCAAAAATGGAGACGCTGCGAATCCAGTTCGAACGGAATGTGCTTAAGTTAATGTAGTTTTGAAGATTAAATTTAACATTTGGCAATAGGAGTTATATATTACAAAAATGGATCTTAGAATGAATACGAAACAACTTAAAGGCCATTTTCCATCATTTGTTAATTGCTAACGTATTCCTTTAAATTGGATTTATGTCATTCAGCGTATGTTATACCAGGCTACTTTATGAATCAAAAACACTTTTTATGACCTAGAGGAATTTGATGTTTAGAAACTAGCTTTATTCAGTTTCTTGACGTATTTTACACGACTTAAGCAATTATTAGCTTTCATTATTTAATTTTTGAAGACTAGAAAATAATATAAAAATATCATTATGCACATCACTGATTGAGTATATGTTAATAACTATGTATATGTATTTATTGATAGCGCGACTTTGTTAATGTTACTCAAATAGCTTTACATATCCTTAATATGCCTTCAAGATATTAGAAAAAATCTTAAAATCTGGCTATATATAGAATAAACTAATATCACACTATGAAATAGATGTGTTCTTAATTTATGGAATGGGTTCTTATTTCTTATTGCAGATTGAGTTGATTCCACAGGCGATTTGCCTTTTACACTGATCGTATGTTCGCGTGAATCGACTAAACAGCCACCAGGTGAAGGTCCATAGGTGAAGTTTCGTGTACACCACGACCCAAGTTTGACACATTCCATAATTTACCTAATGTGAAAAGATATTAATGACAAAGATTTTACCGATTTATCTAGTGTAAACGATTATATTATTGAAGTGTTTAATCAAGAAGACTTACAACTTAGCCATTATTATTTAAGCCTAATTTATTCTTAATATTGAATTAGTTGAAATCATATCCCTGAGTACCACAATGGACTTGGTGCTTAATTTCATTAATATTAATTCACCACAACCCGTTGTGCTGACCACCTGGTGTTTACATCACCGTAATTGTTCACTTGATTGATAAAACTATTACTGAGATGGAATATATTATTGGGTTTTGTATGTAATAGGTCGTTGTAGGTTATCAAGTATTAATGAGTCGGGCCCTTGTGCGCAGTTATTGACAGTCTTGTTTCTATTACTTGGGAGACAGTACCGGTTTCAGTACTTGTGGCATATCACTGTGTAATATACTTATTAGATCTTTTCTCGTCGCTTAGCTTGTACTTCGAATCCATATTCGCGAAAACAATTTTGCGGAATTAAAATTATGCTTTCCTTAAACCCCTAGACATTTTCAGTGGCGCTGATCCACAAAATCTCTCAGTGGCCTATAGAGCTAAAGATTCATTATTTCTTTCGTGAACAAAATCCGGACAGAAGATATCCGTAATGAGACCAGTATTACAGTCGTAGTTTGCAAAAATTGTAAGCTAAAACAACAGCGGTCATGTTTGTCGCAAAACCAACGGTCAATGGAATAGGCGGCTCCTGGAGCTGAACGTAGTGTAGAATATCCGTCGGCTTGGTACACCACTAACCGTACAAGGATACTGGTAGGAGCTAGACGGACTCCTCTATAACACAGAATAAAATGAGACAATTCCTATGATTCTGTTTTATTTTTCATTGATGTGGTTTAAAAATATCTTTGAAATAATAAAAGGTTAAAAATCCAGGGAAGATGTCGTACCTTTGGTGTCATTTTTTTAGAGTTACGTTCTTTATCAAGTACTTGTTATTCTTGGTGTTCTTCCATGCGATTAAAAAGAATATTAAAGTGAACAGCGTATATACTAATAATAAAACTTGTCAATTATGCAAAGTAAAAACAAACACCATTAACTATCAAGAAAGTTTCCGTTGAAATAAATATCTTTAGCTTACTTTCCAAACGTTTAAGTGAAAATTAACCCATTGTATGGTAATAATATTATCTTAGACCTCTGTCACTTTATATTTCATTCATGTACTCCTTTCAGGCTTATCTATGTTTTGTCACGATATTTCATTTCGAATTATTTAAATAGATTTTGTTATTAACTTTCCAGTATATTTTAGTCTTTGTGAAATAGCTGTTTAAAAATGTTTAAGATTGGATTGATTTCTTAGAATCGAGCTGTATATCAAGAAATGACTACTGTGCCTTAGAGGAGGATATTAAAAATGGCAATCGCCTATTAAAAACATAACTGAACATAAATGAAAAGCCACCAGAGCTTATCTCGTTATATTTTGTAAAATATTTTTTACTTAAAAAAAAGTAAAGGAGATGAATAAGCTTTCATTTCAATCTTCGGCCCAGATTGTAAAAAGATCAGAATAATATTGTAATAAAAAGAAATCTTTAAATCACTCTCGATTTTAAGATTTCTTATTGTTGTTATGTTGGTTTTTTGAAGTGATTACTTCTTATGGGAGGGTAAATCGCTTTGTTACGAAACGCGTTACGGCGCCAGTCTGTCTGGCTTCCGTTTCTCTCACGCATACGGCAGCGGTAGGCAGGCTCCTCTCTCACTCTAACCCACGCGCTATATACATAAAATTTAAGTAATAACCTAAACTTTTCTCAAGTTAAACAATTTCAATATTAAATAGTTCAACTTAGATTACTTTCAGTTATCACTTCTGTCGGACTTCCCGAGACGCACAAGTTTTTTAATTTTAGAATTGTAATGGATTTAGTTATGTTAAATGACATCTTTGTCTTCCGTGATCACGGCTACTGAAAAGTGGCCGAAACGTCGGAATAAAAATCAAATAAATACGGTCTTAAAAGCGCTAAAACATAGATTTATTATATTTTGAATGAATTAAACGTGTTGTAAGAATATGCATATTATTAATTATTGTAATTCATTCATGTAAATCTATTATGGTAATGGTAGATATTTTATTGCTGACATTATTTTTATTACATTTTTTTGGCCCACGATCTCCGTCTCCTTTGTAAGTTCTTGACGTATTTGATTACAAAATATGTTTTAAAATTAAAATGTATAAAAAGATAGCTGTGGTTCTTTTTAAACCTTTAAACTACTATTGTTAATATAAAAAAACTAATATAACTGGGTACTGTAAATCAGTCAATAGTATTTGACTATAGTTAAACAGTGTAAGTTAGTTTTGATGATCGGATCCCAAACAGCCGCCGCTTTTCTTGCACCGCTTCTTCTCTTCAAGCCACAACATGTTGTGAAGCGGTGGTAAATTAGGTTAGGCTCCCATAGAGTAAATAATAACCATAAACAAAATTAAAACTAAATAATTAAAATGAACAAGTTGGCGGTAGGGTAAATAAAACTTTAACAATTGGACAAATGTCATCTTTGTGATCCTTGACCACGGCCACTGAAAAGCGGCCGAAACGTCGGATAAACCAAAATCAACTAAATTGCCGCGCCTAAAACAGTTAAAACGAAGTTTTATTATGTATACAAGTCGCGAAAACTTAAGAAAATATTAAGTGTAAGTTCATTTAATTGAAACTTGAGCACTATGTATAAAATTACCGTAGAAGGTCTCGCCTCTTACGATAAATCTCCAACTGATGCTTGATAAGTCAACCTTCCTGAATTACCAATCTTGCAAATGAATCGACATATATGGAACGTCCATTAGCGATAATTATGTATGACATTGGGAAAATTCCATGCAACATCACTTTTCTAAGCAACAATTTTCAGTGTTTACTCGCTTGCCATAAGGCATTGGGCGTGTATGAACATAAGACTTTATAAAACAATACCAGGGCTTGGATTCAAGCTTGAAGTGTAATACTTAAGAAATCAATTAATTAATTACTAACAACAATTCCAATGGGTATTTCCACTTTTGTTCTTAGTTTCTTTGTACATTAAAAAGTAAATTTTGCTTACTTTATATCTAAAATATTGTATTAATCCAAAATGTCTAAATAAATATTACCGTATTATACGAGTACATGTAAAATTCCACCGCATCCAAAGCAATTTTAGTTACTGTTAAAGGAGAAGAAGCGGTGCAAAAATTCCTCAGCACCATGTCTTTAGTTTATTATTATTATAATAGTAATATTCATCTTGTTTTTTAATGTAGTTTATACTAGCATATGATTTAATAAAGTAATTTATTTGAATGATTACTGCAAAAAGTTGGTGGCGATCGCATATACTCATTCGATGCGGTCACCTAAAACATCTAGTCATAGGCCTTCTCGCACAAATGTTCTGTTACTATTTTTTTAAATTTAAAACTGTTGGACTTATGCCTCATGAAACTATTGCAAAAATTATGGAGCCTACATGTTGGAGTTTTTATTTTATTTTTGTAACCAGTGGTAGCATCCGACGTGTGTAACTCTCGACTCGTATCGTTTTACTTCTTAAGATGACTGGGTATAAATGTAAAAGTAGACCAAAATGAAATGAATGGATTGTGTGAAGTATGATATGATGATTTGTGGTGTGATAGAAGATGTATATCATAAGATAAGAGTGTGCAAGGAAAAAACATATTGTACCGACCCCAAAAACAAATCGCAACGGACAAGTGTCAAAACGAATCGCAACAAAATTTAAAACTTCAAGTTAAAATTTTGTTGCGATTCGTTTTTCCACTTGTCCGTTGAAGTTTCACTTCTACTATGTGTCCCAGCACACATTTCGTTTTTTCTGTTGTGTACCAGTCAGAAAAACTTTGAAAAAACTATTAAAATATGTTTTTATTTTTCTTTAAAATTAGCTTCTTTTAACAAGAACACCGGTAAGTGCGAGTCCGACTTGTATAAATGTACATTGTACACGGCCATAAGATTCGATTATTTTGCTACTGAACTATCTCAGCTTCTTTGTTTGCATTCGTATAGAGTCGATTAACAACTAAGAACCGTTAGTTACGTGTTGGAGCAGATCCTACATTGATTAATCCGGTGCTTTATAGATTAACGCCTACAGTTCTATCACAAATATATTCAGAGCTGATGTCAGTTTATAAATATTTCATATTGCGTAATAGAAATAGCGTAGTTTTGTTGTCTGTGTGTTATTAACATATTATCTATGAAGGTTGAATAAAGAGTTATTGTTTCAAGATCAGACTGTGTGTTTCGAACGTTTTACTTTTGATGTATGTATAGAATTTGCCACTTTAATTAACATTGCTTGCGACCCTGTGTAGTCAACTAGGTGTTTATACTTTAAATTAAACTAAATTAATGAACTAATTGGCTGTGTTCTCATACATGCTCAGGCCTTCAAATATAAACACTAAACTTGTCACGTGTAGATAAGTAATTATATAATGCGTTTTATAAGAAAATTCATTGTTACTGATGTTCATAGTCTCTTTGCGTGCTAACATGTGTGTTGTTTTTGGTTACAGGTAAGCATCAGCATCCCTTATACGTCTGCTTGCAGAGTACTCTACTTGCTGAAGGTGCTACTTTGAGGTCGGTTGATCTTCTGAAATAAATTTGACAAGAAATATCATTCTCATATCCTAATGTAAAGTACTAGGGTCTTCTTCACCTGAGAAATATCACCCATTTATCTACATTATATAAATAACGCTTTGTAATTTTAATTTTTGCATTAAATGTTTGTAATGAATGTTAACAAATAAAAATCTGAGTAAATATTCTCTATTTGAACAAATATTACGCTAAATAGTCTTTAAAAGTATGGTTTTAATATCTATACAAATAAATAAATTTGAAGTGTCTGTTTGTAATGTCAAAATAAAAATGTGAAAAAATTCATAATAACTCGAACCAGGAGATTCGAAAACGCAATTTTTAGAAATTATGTCTGTCTGTATGTTCCGGCTAATATCTGGACTGATTTTGATCGGACTTTCATTGGCAGATAGCTGATATAGTATAAGTAGTAACTTATGCTACTTTTTTTGGGGAACCGCGAAAAAAATTACAAATAGTTTCGGCTAACCTCTGAAATGGCTGAACCGATTTTGACCAGACTACTGGCAATATAGATGATGTTATAAGGAGTAACTTAGGCTTTTTTTAACTTTTTAAAGGATTTAGCGAAAAAAAATCCACTCAGACGAAGGCGTGGGTACAGTTAGTCTAGTGGTCTAGTTAGTAACTAATTATTATTTTCTTTTTAACTAAAATATTCGAA
The DNA here is from genome assembly GCA_949752895.1 of Dendrolimus pini. Classification (NCBI taxonomy): domain Eukaryota; kingdom Metazoa; phylum Arthropoda; class Insecta; order Lepidoptera; family Lasiocampidae; genus Dendrolimus; species Dendrolimus pini. The sequence continues at coordinate 18,530,056 of OX457124.1, forward strand.
CTACAGCTACTATTAACTCCACAGTAAAATAAGGAATTCAATTTCTCTATTCTCAGTTCAGCAATAAATCTTGTATATACTTTACTATACACACTATATTATATATCTACCGCGCTATTCAACAGTAGTACCTACCATCAATTTTCACAAACACAACTAGGCTTGGCAGATGCCAATCTCTAAAGAGATTCAACAATCATTAAATGCATTGTGCAAGCTCCAATATAGCTATTTAAGCCAACCTAACTGTTGCGGATAGCAAAGAAATACCGAGGGCCATTGTTGAGCCTATCGATATACTTGCATCAGATACTGTTAGCTATATGAGAGCGGAACTAAATTTAACAGTTGCTTTAAGTTGACTGAAGCGATGCGCCATGACGGATGTTCAAGTCGAACGTTTCGAATATTCAAACATCTTCACGACTGTTGTTTTCACGTGTAATTAACGGAAGCACCGATGAATCGACGTAACTGCGTCTTCTGCAAGCAAGCGAATTCCGCAACTCGACGACATGGCATGCAAGGGTGAATGAGTGTTTACTCCATCCAGCCAAGCTCCTCTAGGAAGTCCACCAGCGTCTTAACGTTGCCGAACTCAATGTCAAAACTCCGTATTCTACTAAATCTCAGTATCTTCTTGATATCTTCGCGGCAGAATAATAGTAGAAAAAAATGGCTTTAGCTGAAAATAATAACATTGATTTCAAGAGTATTCACTTATAAATATTTAGAAAGATAGAATAGCGTGCGACAGGCACGTAATTGGGCTTAACAGACTATCGACATTAGGCATGACTACGATTGAGAAGATGACCAGACGTTGTCGACCAGATAGCAAATAGTAGTAGTTAATAGCAGAATTGGTCCCCTGGTCACGTACGCCGGCCTGCTGCCGTCCCGTCCAGTTGACTTGAAACAATCTGATAACGATCGAGAAACGAGTCTATTGTTTATTCGATTATACTTTCGGATCGATTGCGATTCTTTCGATTGTTCAAACATTTCTGAATCGTCCATCGCCAGTTGGATGTTATATCGGTCAATTGATAGTGTCATTTTTTTTATACAGTGACGAGTTAAAGGCATGTTTCGCGTGTGATGTAATTTCAAAAGTAGTAAGCTTGTAAATTGATAATTGGATATGTACGATAAAGTCATCAGCATCTTTATCATTATTTTCGATCTATATTAATTAATTCCCAAGACCGAGGAAGAACAGTGACTTTCATATTTATAAGTACTTAGCATATGTACATAAATATATTAAGTATGTGTCGAAAGCCATAAATGTTTCCGGAAATGAAGAGAATTTCATTTTGCCACCATTACACTTTAATGCTTTATGATTGACATTTATAAGTCGTTAATATACATAATAGCCCATAAAGTATACACCACTTTCGAATAATTTTGTAAATTTCTTTAAATAGCAACTATATTTAAAATTTCATTCGAGGATTAAATTTATTATATTAAATTGACTAAGTAGACGTTTCAATATGAAACGTTCAATAGCAAAGTAACTGTAGATTTCTCTTTTGATACTCGCAATTCTATACAGCCATATCGTAAACCATTCAGACCCAAATTACATCTTCGCAAATGCATCTCAAATTCACCACAACACCACTAAAAGCTAATAACACACGAAAGTACAGAGCGTGTCTACAACGTTGTAGTACAGTGACTAGCATTTCCCTTGTGCCAGTAAAATGATTAACACCTTAAGTGGTCCGTTCGATCGGTGCTAGCGATTGGAGAACATGAATCTTAGTGCCGATGCTGGTTACGTTGTACGTCCTTAGGTCATGAGCGACAGCGGGTAAACAAAACCTTCGCTGTAGGTTTAATGTACCTACTAGCAAAGTATTATCTATGCCTACTAGATTGTCGCTTAAAATATATGATACACCAAGAAATGCTTTAACAGGCAAATAATTTGAGGAATTAATTAGTTGTACCAAATAATTTGGTTTTTTTTCGGAATACTAAATAGAAATTTTATATTCAAGTCACAGTCAGTTGCATTAATTTAATAGAAATAGATTTTATACACAATATTTATTTCAAATATTAAGACACTATAATGAAACCAAAAACCTCGCTTTCAATTCTATTAATCTAAATTAAAATTAATTTCACAATTTTAATGCTATATGTAAATTTAATAATAAATTTCTCGTTAATTATGGCTAAATGCATAGTACTGTGTTGAAATTAAGGGGTATGGGGTCAAGGTTCTAAATATTAAATTGTATATAAGTATTCGAAAAATGTCTGCAAACGGCGCCAGTACTGTCCTCGACACTTGCTTGCCAGGCTGTATTACAAATTTAGTTTTTAATAAAATTCTGCGTCTTTTATAAATTTTATATACATAAACGTATTCTACATATTATTTGGTATCATATTAAATTAATGCATTGAGGCAAAACGAACTTTGTGGTAGCTTGACAAAAACTCTAAAAACGGTCATTTTTTGTTATATATACATACGTGGTATAATTATTGGCATTTATTCACATACAGACACTTCAATTTTATTAGTATAGATTAATATTATGTATTTTTATTAATTAGATCTTTGATCACGTGGTTTGATATCACATTAAATTGTTACGCAACAAATTCGTCATTATAGTTATTTTTATCAAACGTTTATACGGGGAAGCCTTATCTGTCTATAGCAGTAACCTTAAAAACTTGAAAAAGACCGCTCCTACGTCATAACTTATACCGCAACACCCTCAGGGTTACAGGGTTCCGTTGCATTTGACAGCGATTTTAGAATTTAATTGAAGTTTTAATTGGAGCCCGCGAAAGTTGCGACGCGGACGGCTAGGTTAGATCATACGCTCTCAACAAACAACACTATTATACAACTAGTTTCGAATATTTGGAGACGACAATAAATAATTCCGTTTGTTTAATTATTTTTTTATATTTTTACTCCATCTACTGCTTTTACATCGACGAAAGGAAATACCAAAACAGCAAAAAACTGAAAGCTTTATTATGCTTTTACCTGCATAATAAAACTACAAAATAGAATAGAAGACTGAGTTATATCACTATCGTGTTTAGGTTTTCAGAGATTTTATCTGCCGATTGATATTCCTGGTTTTGCATTTTTTGTGATTATAGTCAATTTATAACATTTAAAATTCTAAATACTTTATAAAAATCTTGTTTCCCAAAATAAATTCAACTAAACTAAACTAAAGTAACTATTCATTTAATCTTTTCCACTTACTGAATTTTTTTCCACTTACTGAGGCTTTATTCAAAAAGGTTTTATGTCGATATTTACAAACAATACGATAAATAACAATGCCAATATTACGTGCCAAATATTCCATAAACAAGGCTCAAGTCATAAACCGCCAAATGTACGAAATGAACGATACTTACAAAAACAGTGGTTCGCAATAAACGCCTACGCGACCAAAAATATTTATTTTGACATATTTAAAGTTAAATGTTGACACTTAAGTTATACTAAGCGTAAAAAGTATAAAAAGGAATTGGTTTTTTACTGTCCTATAATGAGGTTTTTTATACCTTTGTTTGTCAACTGATTTTTGTCGTAAAACCCCTGCTGAGAGGTTGAAATAATTTGCGAGTGTGATACTTTGGTTGCAAATATAGGATCGTCTGTATAAACAATATGTGAAAACTTCAGCCAAACTTTAGGTCGTTGTCGTCAAACGTCATACTTCTTGCGGCAGCTCGAGAAAATGTATTTTCTATAAAACAATAAAAGCCGGCCCACCCAAAAACCTTCCTTGCATATCGCATGCGTGCAAATCGTGGATATGTGGATCAGTCTAGCCCAGTAGTATTCAATGACACTGTCGTAACAATGTTTGCAGACACAACGTCGTGTTTCTACACAAGTTTTCATTGATAAAACACAAGTGGGCGGACTCGTCTCAAGTCCGGTCCATTCATGAATTGGGCAACTGAACTGCCCACGCGCCTAACGGTCTGGATTAAACCCTACGTACATTAATAAATTATCTGTGTTAATTAATACATGGGTTTTAAAGTTTTACGGAATACGGGAAACGGTTAATTATAGTTATGGATGTTTCTTTTAAAATGTAAACATCGAATTTTGCTTTGAACTAAATCTCGAACAACAGGTACGAGCAGTTACCGTCAAATTAGCAAAAGAGCAATAAATAAATAGCACTACTTAAACCGGTATTAGACCGTTAATTTGGATAAATCAGCCAGTGTTCCATATAAATAGAAATGTAAATAATTCAAAGTGATTGAATATCGTCGACTCGTCGTGTACTTTCAGTTCTATGCCTTTCAACCAAATTGACTCCATTAGATTGACCCGTCTAATACCAGCATTTTGTTATAAACACATTACACCCGTTTGTCTGTTATGTTATCCATGATTCATTTTTTTTCGTTTGAATCTTTGTTTTGTGTAAAGGTTTAGTTGTGAACATAGTCACAATTTAAATAAAAGAAATTAATTTATATTTATCATAAAACTAGCTGTGTCAGCGACGTCGTTCGCGTGGAATTTATTTTTAAAACCCCCCGATTTTGAAACGTTCTTCATTGGTGCTGCGCTCCTATTGGTCTTAGCGTGATGATATTAGCCTTATAGCCTTTCTCGATAAATGGGCTATCTAACACTGAAAGAATTTTTCAAATCAGACCAGTAGTTCTTGAGATTAGCGCGTTCAATCAAACAAACAAACTCTTCAGCTTTATATATTAGTATAAGATAAAATAACTGTTAATATTCCTTAAAGCTCTATATGGACGACGTCAGGTCGTGTAAATTATTAAATAGAATTGTTATTTAACCAACCAAAAACAGACTGTGTAAAGTTCTATTGGAGTACAGCAAAACAATTCCTACTCGGAGTTTGTTGTCTTTATGTAAGAGTGAAAAGCTTATTAAAACTATTTCATTTGTTTTTGTCTTATAACCGACCAACACAAGATAAATCAGCTAATATAGCATATTCAAAATCCTATACAGCCTATTAAAGATTCAAATTACTGAGATCGTACAAATTAATCGGACTTCACAGTCATGTGTCATTTGAAGTTTTTTTTTGTGACATAGATAATCACCCACGCTTGGTGTAAGTGATAGATGGGCATATAAATAAATTTATTTTGGGTGTGGAGGACTAGGAATCAGCCTCAGCTTTGCCCGTATTCATTTTTACTTTGATATGTTTTTTGAAATGCAAAGGAAACTATTTGTATCAAAATATAAATTTGCAAAATGTTTTCTATTGAAAGAGATCAGCAAACAGGCTAATACTACTAATAATTAATACTTCATAGTTTTTTTAATGAATATACATACACATTTCTTATAAGATTTATAATAAAATTGTTAAAAGTTTGGAAACTAATAAACACGTCAATAATAATTATAATCGGCAAGCAAACACTCATATTGTATATCCCCAAGTTAAGCAAGTTACTCTTAAGTTCTGGGTAATATACAACGGACCACGCTGGGGCCGATCCTAGACACCCAGACTATATAGTAAATAACTTAAAGTTCGTTTATGACATTTACCACGCCAAGAACCGAAATCGGAGCTTCTGTGTTGTAGTGAAGTCAGACGGCAAAGGTTTAGCCTGCCCAACCACATACGACATACGCCATTAAAGATGTTACCAAAGTAGTACATCCAACTGCCAGCATTGAAAGAATTTAACTATTATTCTACCACTATTATTTCTTTTTAATCTATAGTTATGCTATCTCGTGACTTAACTCTCCTAAACATCAGTTCACTATCTTTTACAGAAGTGGAATAGTTTATGATATTCATTTCCGGAGTATGTACCAAAGTTCAAGAGAATAATTTAATATCGAAGATTGAGAGATATTGGTCAATACACAAACTTCCATTAAAATATTTATTTAACTTGTACCTAATAGAACGCAGCGCTCTCTTTAAAAATGTAACTCTCTTTATAAATAAGTAGTCTCTTACAAGAACCCGTTCTGCTAATTTCAAGTGTGTTGTGTTTTGATTTCTGCTACCGTATTGGCTTATATAAAGCTACTGATTTACTTAAGCTAATTAATGTACAGTATTAAGTAGCGGTATATTAGAACAGTATTAACTGTATCAGAATGTTTTAAATACTCGTTAACGAACCTATAAACCTCGTAAAACTATTAGGAATAAAGGGGTAAATTTTTATATAAATTGAACTTACAAACTTAAGATTATACTACATTTTTATAATACATTTGAAAGATAGATAAGACTCTTTATTTTCGATGGTCTAGTATGTAAAGTCATTATCAGGTGCCAAGTCCTCGAAAACGGTAATGAATAAATAATAGACTTTGGCTGACACCGAAGAGCGCTGTTCTTTGACCCTAAAATTAACACTTTAAATTTTCTACACAATTTGTGCATAAAAACAATATTCTCTAGCTATTGTTTATTTCAAACAAAATGTGTAATATTATTTAAAACATTTGCTTTTTGAGAAAAAAACTGCACGGCAAAACATCACTCCTCTTCTAATAATGTTCTTACTAAAACCTCCGAAAATAATCTTATACATTTTTTTTATCTAATGCTAGGAAATAAATTTAAATAAACCGTTAAACCGTTTGGCATATCACACTCAAGGCTAGTCCATAAATGTAATCTCAAAATAGCAAACAAAAGATGACTCATCCCCTACTTTATTTACATTCAATGATTTACAAAAAATATAAGAAAAAATCTGTTCAACAAAAGGATTAAGATACAAGCGGTTACAGTTAAAGCCTTTTGCCACGCCCCGGGTCTAAGCAGACAATAAGGCGCCCCGTCTACAAGTTACAGACCGACTAACAAACCTATTATGCTCTATAGTCATGACATTGAACGCGATATGATTTGCACAATCCAATTCAGAAATAACAGGTTGTAAGAGCGGATTGTAGGCTTATATTGTTACGGCAAAATACCTATAGCAGTTCCCGTGGCGCGTCACCAAGATGCGGAGGGAAACTGGTGGATTTGGTGGCTAATCTAGCTGCCAGCATCTCTCAATTGCTTTTTCGTTGAATGCTATCTGACAGCCGGTCGCTGGGAGCCCCATATACTGTAACAACTGTCGGATGCAGAAAGGATGTTGAGTGAGCCCCAGTGAATGGAATTATATCCGTGCAGGAAAGGAGAAGTAATACAATTTCTTGCGGCCAGGCGGTATGTCGTAAAAGGCGACTAAATAACCCACAGCCAGGTGGTAGGGTATTTGCCCGTCTGGATGGCTACCGCCCCTGGTCTAGAGTACACCGCCATATCAACCTTGAATTGTGTTCCGGCATTAGTGGCCAAGTTCCAATCTCCCTTTAGAGAACAGCAGCACATCAGTAGCACCTTTAGCATTACAAATGTCCATAGGCGATGATAACCGCGTTCCATTACGTAAGCCTTCAGTCTGTCTGCTGCGCTCGTGCAATAAAAAAGTGATAGGAATAAGGTTTCAGCTCCCAAATACTTGTATTGTAACCTTTGTCTCACAAAGGATAGACTTTTCTCGGAAAATGGTAGATTTTCCTTAACAACGTTACCTAAATATCTTTTACATATTCTGAAATTAAAAATATCCTCCATCCTGCCTGGTAAACTAAACAATGCTTTATAAAAAGCTATGCAAACAAACTAATTAATTTTATGCATTTATATTAAATGCAGGGCCATCTGCACCCGGGGGTGCAAGGGCTGCTTGGCACCTTTATATCTACACATACTATACGTATTCGTAAAAATTACTTACTTAACCATCATTCACTATATCTATCCATTTAATACATATTAATTTTGATAGTGAAGGTATGCAATACTAATAGCCCATGGACTATTTGACCGAACTAGTTGGCCCGGGTACCATTTTTTAACTGAAAACAGTATATCCTCCAGTATAGCTTGTCGAATATAATAGTAAATATTTAATTAATTAAATTGCAGTTTCAAAGAAAAACTTCCGTTGCTACCAAATTAGTTACAGAAATCTAAGGAACAATAATAATTACATTTTCTTTTTATTCTTAGTAAGGGACGTGCAGTCAAATTTTCGCACCCCCGCGCCCAATGTGGTTAACAGTCCTGATTAAACGTCTCTTCTCCTTTGAAACGTCTTATAAAAATAATTACCAATTTCTTAATTCTGATTCTGTGAAAGAAAAAGGGAATAGATACATAAATACTCAAACTAATATAAGAGTTAAATATAAAAATACATTCATATATACATAGTCATATATATATATATATATATATATATATATATATATTTATATATATATATATGTCGGAGGGAAGTTATAGTTGGATGGATTATTATTTGGATGTATAACGCACAATATCATTTGTTTACATTTTAATTACTTCTAAAATTCTTAATGTAATTTAATTAGATTTGTTAAATGTTTCTATAACTTAAAGATCGTTCTAACCTAATAAAAGTTATGAATATTGTAATTTAATAAACGACCAATGAGAGCAGAGCATGTCTTGAGCGGGGTCAGCGCCCTCTATACTTTGAGTAATATCTACTTGGGTAGACTGAGGAGTTTTTGTGGCACATTCGGTTGGTGGCAACAGGTCGAGTTGGACCATGGAGTATTTTAAAGAAAGTATTGAAGCTGGAAGTATGAGCGGGTGCCCTGAACCCGCTGCTCGGTCTAAAGTATGTCATAATGTTGATCAAATCTAAATTAAAAGTGTATAAACCGTGGCTATTGTGTTTTATGCTCGCATTTTATCCTGATGACGCCCACTAAACTTTTTTTTTTTTTACCAGGGAAAATCCGATTGAGGACTAAGCCGCGACAATGGCAGAACCTTGGGGGGATAATTCGCGATCTAGTGTGGGATTCGCCGGATCGGGGGTGGCACTAGCATGCCCAGTCAGAACTGGTGCCATGCTATTGCCACTCCCCGGTTAGGGATACCCACTAAAACCCCTGGGTGTTCCGTCCTTCGCCTTATGCCAGGGCTACGGGTATATGACCTAGCCTCTCCGCAACCCTGGCAGACGCCCACTAAACCTGCAATAACTGAAGAAGATGTCGTGAGAATGAGGCCGTTCTCCGACATATATATAATATATATATATATATATATATATGTGTGTGTGTGTGTGTGTGTGTGTGTGTGTGTGTGTGTGTGTGTGTGTGTGTGTGTGTGTGTGTGTGTGTGTGTGTGGGTGTGAATGTGTGTCTGTGTGTGTGTGTGTGTGTGTGTGTGTGTGTGTGTATGTGTGTGTGTGTGTGTGTGTGTGTGTGTGTGTGTGTGTGTGTTTGTCGGAGAAGGCCTCGTTCTCGTGATATCTTCTTTATTGCTTGCAGGTTTAGTGGGCCTCATCAGGGTAAAATGCGAGCATGAAACACGATGGCCACGGTTTATACACTTTTAATTAAGATTTGAACAGCATTTTCACATAGTTTAGACCGAGCAGCGGGTTCAGGGCACCGCTCATACTTCCAGCTTCAATACTTTCTTTAAAATTCTCAAAGGTCCAACTCGACCTGTTGCCACCAACCAAATATGCCACCAAAAAAACTCCTCCATCCACTAAGGCAGATACTACTCAAGCACAGATGGCGCGCCCCGACCCCACTCCGAGCCATATGCTCTGCTCTGATTGGCCGATTATTCATTTACAATATTCATAACTTTTATTACATTAGGACGATCTTTACTTTAGAAGTAATTAAAATGTAAACAAATGATATTGTGCGTTATACATCCAAACAACAATCCATCCAATATAGCTTCCCTCCGACATATACATATATATATATATACACACAATATACACATACACTAAAATATATTTCAAAATACACAAGTTACTATGGTAAATGTATTAGAATTATTATATTGTGTTAATCAGACAACCTATTTGTGGACAAATAGTGTTTTTGGTAAGGATTTGACCTCTCTGACAGTAAGAGGCAGGATATTCCAAAGTTTGACAGCCTGCACTGTAAAAGAAATATCATAATAGGATGAAGTGTGTGCAGGTTCAAGATACCCAGCTAACGACTAAAATACACGTTTTTTAAAGATTCTCGACTGCTTGATTGAATACCAGTTTTTTATGACTGACACCAATCATAAACATAAACAAACTAATTTAAAACTCGTTATTTGCTTTCACGCAAACTGTATATATATGTTCCAACACTATTTAGTATAATTATGCTAACAGCCTACAAATGACCCACGGCTGGGCTCGGGCCTCCCACTATGGGGGAACGGACAGTATACCCGCCACGCTTGTCCAAGGCGGCTTGCCAGGTTGGACACAACGGCTAACTCGACGTGGTAATTGTAACAATATGCACACTAGGCCAGAAAGCGGCCTAATTGGTGTATGTGTCCCGGCCAGGATCGAACCCGCTCCCTTTGAGTTTGGGACGCGTGCGCTAGCCATTACGCTACCCCTACTTGATGGTATGGTATGGTCGATGTCCCAACACTAATTACATATTTTTCTTTTAAAAGCTTCAAAAAGAAACGATACATTGAATGCGACAAACACCTCAGGCACCTACGCAGTGCCTTTATCCGGGCCAAAACACTTTCACGTTGCACTGACCCACTTATAGAATGAACAAGTAACTCGATTCCAACAGATATCGATTACGTCTAAAGTTACGTTTGTCCAATTATCACTCAATTTTAACTGTTTTACAAATGACTCATTTTAACCATATGTGATATGAGATGAATGAGTGTCGTAAAGATAGTTTTTGACATAAATAGTGCGATAATTTTATCGATAGTATCGATTTACACATATCGACTGTGGGAAGAATCGATTTATAACTATTTATATGTTAAATATAAATATTTAGTTAACACTAATTTTGTAAATCTATTTAAGAATACGAGGTGGTTTTGTTTGTCTATAAATAAACTGGTTTTGTAGGTTTGGGTTAAATGGCGGATACTACTTTGACAATTTAATGATTAAATAAATAAAGAAAGGTACCTAGTCTATATTTGCCGGCGGAATATTAAAAAAAATGCGAGTTAATAATCTAACTAGTCACCTAAGACCATTAATAATAATAATAAACCGCAGGGGGGCTTTGTGGCGAAGCCTTAGGTGAGTAGCGACACCTCGTACCTGACTCCGGGGGCCAAGACAAGGCCCCGCGTCCGTGCTTGCCTTACCCCAATAGCCTGGTACTTCCTCTTTTCATTTCCCACAATAGTCCTACACTGGCCGGGGCTTGTCCTTGGGTGCGTTATTATATGGTGTAGACAGGGATAATCGCCGGTCAGTGTCACGCCACATTTAGATTAAATTTGTCAAGGGGCCTATACGTGATGGCCTCCCCATGGCCCCACGCAAGCCCTCCAAAAGTCCGGGCCATTTTTATGGTCCGTGGTCTTGAAAGACATACATTTATAATAATAATAATTCATTTATTTCAGAAATTATTTCCATATTGTACAGTTTTATATTAATAATAATTTAATTTACTAATTTTAAATTTAAATTAATACTAATTACTATTAATTAATGAAATAAATACTAGGGCATTACACCCGCGTCACAATAATGACCATAAATGTTCCTACTCCACGGCACGAAGGGACATTTATACCAAATGATTTCAATTATGGTCTATTATGGACTCCGCCACTGGGCCGCGAGGCGGCAGACAAACAAACAAACTCACTCACACATAAATGTGTGAGTGAGTTTGTTAGTTTGTTTGTTGGGTGCAACTGCACACCCAGTTATTACGTAGCAGTGGCGAGTCCCATCGATCTACAAAAAGATTAATGTAGGTCTAAGATATTCACATTGTAAACCATCGATAAATAACGGTTTATATTTTGCGATACTTGCCCATCGAATAATGGTTTTTTTTAATACATATATGGAGCTATCTTGCTCCCATTCACCCCTAACATAGTCAGGGACCCTGTTTTCTTATATTATGTATCTTAATATTTATTAATTCTATAATTGTACTTATTAATATTATATTATCTTAAAGGGTTTTACTCTAATGTACTAATATATAGCCGACGACATCGTCGGCTGTCTATTGGTTCCGAGGAGGGCGAGACGACGCCCCCTGGTGCTATTCCTTTTTTTCACTATTTTTGCGACTTCCAAACAGAAACGCTTAAAGTGCGGCCTGGATTTCTTTTACGCAATTAGTTATTTTATTGTGTCCTCTGTCAGTCTTGTTTTTGTAGCTATTTCCACGTCGTACCTGTGCGCCTCATTTGGCATTCGACCATCAAGTGTTGAATCGTCTCGTTCGCCCCGGACCCACACATACAAGCTTTCTTACTGTAAGAGACAAATAAGGGAGAAAGCGGTGGAGCAGTGGAATTAGAGATATGTAGGAGGGACCACTGCGGGAGTCACAAAACTGTTTCTACCCACCGTCCAGGGCGCATTTAAGACCGTCAGGAAGGTATGGCTTACCCCCATCTGGACACAAGTACTGACTGGACACGGGTTCTCAGCATATCTGCACAGATTTAAAATAAAAGACATTCCGAATAATGGTTACGGCCCGTAAAATTCTGAACCTTCTCTTAGCAAGCCGGTTTCTAGGAGACTTCTATTTTAAAGGTGAAGAATAGCTTGCGGCATGGTGGAAGGTTGCAACCAGCAATAGGTTTGGTTTAAACCAAAACGGATTAGGGGATTACAAGTATATTTAATGTCCGTTCACAAACTAGTGACAGTTTACAAAATAGGTTTATTATAAATTAACGGTTTTTACAATAATAATTTATGCAACCTTGAATATTTTTATGGACGAAAAATTACAATCGAACAGTAAAGACGTATTTCAGAAAGTCATAAATCCCACGACTATATGTAAATGGGCCACAGGTAATAGGGTAATTAACGATCAAATCAACTGAGATACTTGTTATAATCTTACAAAACATCGAAACCATCTAGATTCATATATGTGTAGCAAGTTATGACGTCATATCTTTTAATCAGTCTAATAGCATATATTAATTATTTATTAAACAGTAATTACAATTATTTCTATAATAATATTTTAAAAGTAAAATGGTGTCTTAACATGTGTTCTTTTGTACGAACAATATTTTAGAATTGATTGTAGAAAGTGTCTACCTGATTTTTCTTCTCTTCAGAAATGTTATTTATTAAAGCATAGTTTTCCCCGCGGTGTAGCCGCGGGTTAAGCCCTGCTAAATATCGCTAGTATAGCCGCGGGTTAAGCCCTGCTAAATATCGCTAGAAACTTCATTAGATTTTAATACATCGCAAGCTGAGCCGCGGGTAAAAGTTAGTATAATACGTATAGTATAATAACTTCTTTGAAAATGTATCTAACTGGTGATGAAGACCGCTTAAAAAGCCGCTGCGCAGCTTAGACAAACTTAATTTTATACTATGTAAAGATATATTTTTTTAAACGCCATAAATAAAAGATTGTAAAAGAAAAGTATTGAGACTTTCGATATTTGTCAGTTTACGCAAAGCAATATGGCAAGTCCTAAAAACAAAATAAACAATGTCATTAATCACCCATCGTACGCCACACATTTATTACTTGTATATTGAAATTATAAACACTCTCAATCAACTCGATTCTTGGTCTTCATGTTTGTTCACGTAACCCACTCAAAACAATATCCATAACGATTAATCAGGAATCACTTAATTTATACTTGAAACGACAGTAATAAGTAATAACTGTTTTGTGTTAAGGCGTGGGGTAACCAATTATCGAATTTATATCTGACTAGTGTTTTCATCTGACCACTGGCGTAATCATTCAACGTCGAGATTCCACAAGAATTTTTTTACATTTTGTAGTATAATAGGAATGCGGACACATGTTACAATAAATTCTAACATTTTTGAATATAAACAGAAAGAACAGGCATAAAAATAAATTTCTATTAACCTTTAAAACATCATCTAGTCGCGCGCATAATTATATTGAAATTTCCTAAAGAAATGGAACGAATGGTAATAATTTTATATCATGTAAAACCACCTCCTTCCTCTTTCTCTCCTGTACATACCTTAGCAAGCGGAATAAAGAAGACGGCATGCGACGTTAATAGCATCGCAATAGTGGTCATCTTATAAAATTCACCTTTTGCTAACGTACTACAACGCGTACGCATCGTTTAAATATTGTTACTAATTTTTCGTCTATATACATAAATCATCTAATTAATTGAATTCGTGAAATTTGAACATTCTTAGTGTCGTGCTAACTACTAAGAAACGAGAAATCATCGCTTCACTACATAAGGTACTGTGCAATCTTTAACAGTTTTACTTACTAATTCGCGTAACCATCATTAGAGAAATAATTTTAATCACATTTTTAAAACAATAATAAATGCGCTGTCTGTCCCTTGTGCTTGTACCTACTTATGACGTCATAAGTAAGTACACTCGTACAAAATCAATGAGGCTGCGACATTTTGTAGAATGACAAAAGTATCTCGTTTGACTTACATTCCACTTCCCTTGGAGACGGTGGAAACCATTGGTCCCCACTAGCATGCCAGGAGTGCGGTGCACCTCTCGAGTCAACATTTCACACACTCGTTAAGTGCGCCGCGTGGGGAACCCAGAGGTTCTTACTCCAGGCTGGATGGAGTAAAGCCGGTACTCATTAAGGAACTTGGTCGAGGCCATGATCCGCGGCGATTCTCACTGGCAGGCGGTTTTATCCTTTTGCAAATCATTAATGACTCAAAAGTAGGCTGCCGAGAGAGAGATGGAGAGAATTGTGTACCAAGTTAGAACATTAGAACGTTTACAGTGAACTGACTGAGTCGTAAACCCTGCGTCGTTCCGTCTAAGTGCATCCCCTCACCGAGACGCAGGTAGGTTTAGTTGATAGTTTGTCAACTTTTTCTTTCACCGGAGAAAAATCGGTTGTCATTAGGTACAAAAATCCCACACGCATACGAGTAGGCTCTATCCGTTCCCCTATTCTACTTTATGCCAAGGAAGAAGAATATTAAATGAAAATGACGTCAATATAAAACATGATCTTAAAAAGCTTCTTAACATTACATGAGTAGATGGCGTCACCGATCATTATTTTCTCGCTTTTTGTTGTTTTATTTTTACAAGCTTTTATTTAACTAACAAATGTTTCTTAGTTACTTTGCTCAGATCAAATCTTGCAAACTCAATTAGAACCATCTTTACGACTTTTCAATTTTGCATTCTTGTACAGTTTAGCTGACCAATAGAAGAAATTGAAAAAATAAATAAAAACGTCAAAAAAATAGTTTTTAACCAAAAGTATAATACATCTCCAAAGAAAAATATTATTTAAAAAAACATGCTTATATTTATCTTACTTGAAAACGATTTCCACTACGCACCCTCTTAAGTGCATTCGCATACGATTAAATAACGATTGGCATTTTGAACAAGTTCTTGTTACGAAAGTTATTTCGAAAATTTCAT
Organism: Dendrolimus pini; assembly: GCA_949752895.1. NCBI lineage: Eukaryota > Metazoa > Arthropoda > Insecta > Lepidoptera > Lasiocampidae > Dendrolimus > Dendrolimus pini. The sequence continues at coordinate 18,545,533 of OX457124.1, forward strand.
CAAGTACTTTTTGATTTCATTCATGTTTTCGTCGATTATTGTAAGGTAAGATTAAACAGTGGTGTAGTTTTCGAAATCTTGAATGGAGTTATTATAACAGTTAAATCGATTTTCCAGTCTTAACTTTTTACATTAACCCTTCTTTTTACTTTGAAAGTGTTATTATAGAAATAATTTTTATTGCCGTTTAAACAATAAGATCAATAATTTGCCTTGTTAAAATTCACGTCATAAAGCAATACATGTATACGATTGTAACGCTGTAGTCATGACTTAAAGTATGTCTGTTGATTTGACTCTCGAGTATCACATTCGATCTTACATACAAAAAAAACTAAAGTATTCTGTTTTTCATTCATTTATAATTTGCTGGGTTACGTCCACCCATCTTTGTGTGATAGCATTATGTATATCTATACAATTATTATAAAGAGGAAATATTTGTATCTTTGTAAAGAGTAAATTCAAAAACTACTGGACTAATTTCAAAAAATCTATCCCTGATTGATATAGGCTATATAAAAATAAGGGGCTCCTACTAAAATTTCAATCGTGTAATTCATCAATCTAAACAAAAATCGAAATGTGTGCTGGGACACATATTAGAAGTGAAACTTCAACGGACAAGTTGAAAAACGAATCGCAACGGACAAGTGGAAAAACGAATCGCAACGTACAAGTGGAAAAACTTCAACTGACAAGTGACAAAACGAATCGCAACAAAATTTTAACTTGAAGTTTTACGGGCAGGTTTTCAAATTGGATAAATACATTTACAATCTACCCGTCTACACTGCGAAAAATATTGATGATAGAATAAAATAATGTACTACGACTTTGCAGAACACATCATTATTTACAAAAAGTGTCGCGACACTATATATCTAACTATTATAGGTTATGACACAAAAAGTGTTCTTTTATTTTAACATTTTAATTAAAATTATTAAATGCCGCCGCTAGAAAAGGCTCTTTATTTGTATCTTGGTATTAATCCTTAACAAAATAAATTACTTCATATTCAAGCCTGCTTCAATACCTTCATATAAATTTTTGAATTATTCAATTTGTACATTCCATTCGAAAGATATCACGAGTTTAAAAATGTAAGAATTAGTGACGGTGACCACGTGACCGTGACACCTTTTCGTGAGCGAAACATCGTAAGACCCCCTCTATATAGAAGTTTCACTTCAAAAGCTTTTTATTTCTGACATCTGTTTACAATTCGTATTAATTATTATTGTCTTAATTGGTTAGTAAACTTAAATTAATGGTTAGTATTGTTGTTGTTCACTTATTTTTATGCAAGAAGCCCGGGTTGGGTGAAGGCCTCATTCAAAGACACCCATCTGTCTCTATCGTGAGCTACTTGACACCGATTAGGCCGGTTACTTTTTATATTCTCTCCCAACTTGTTAATCGTCTCTCTCCTTTGTCTCTCTTGCCTTGTGGTCCTCTGTATATATAGTATGGTCCTATTTTATTAGATATACAATACGTTGTAGGATAATAAACGTTCATGCTATTTAAGTGTACAGTGTAAACGTCCCTTGAGGCGTTGGCATTAACTGCTGGGTCATCCGATATTATTTAAAGGTTTACATACGATCGCAATATCCGTTCCCATTTCAATATTTGCCCATTTCACTCCTATCTGGTACGCTTTCACTGTACATCCTGCGTTTTTCTTTTGTCACGAACCCGGAAAGTTATCGATGCTCTGTTAAAATGTTAACAATAACCACCGATTAAAGCTGGGTTATATTTGGCAACTGCTAAAGATTAAATATGGACACCTGTGCAAATATATGTCACAGTTAATTTAAACAGTTGGTCTTGTTAGGTGATTTAAGGTTCAGAGTTTAAACTGTAAAATTAAGTTTATAAGTATTCAGCTCTGTTTACTTTATTTAAAAGAAATAACTGTATTTATAATTATATATGCAAATCGTAGTAGCTTAGTGGTGAACGAACCTTTTTCCTAATGTGCATAATATTGCAAGTGCAATATATTACATGCGACGGTAAAAGAAAAGCTCGTGAAATGTACACAACAAAATAACCGATGTGAAAAATTCACCAATCCACTTTGAACAAGCATGATAGGTAATACCGACCGTTCTATTTAAAAAAAGACCCATTCCGGTCTGGATGTTATGGAAATCAATATAAATATTTCTAGTTGCATGTAATCAAAAGGAAAGTTTACTCGCTTTTGAGTAAATTTAGTTTCTTATCTGGCGATTAATAAAATATGATACCTTTTAAAGCAATTGTGAAATATCTTTATTAACATTTTTCTGCTTTTATTTTACTAGAATATATTGGACTTGTCCTATGCTCTTGCTACACTGCGTTGGTATGGCTTAAGTTTTGTTCAGTTGTTTCGAAATTCGGTACACAATAAGAGTCAATGAACTCATAATATTTGCCCATCTGCAACTCGCTACGTGTGAGAATCATAAGCTGTAAAGTCTAGATACCCTAAAACTTAACGACTTTTTATAACTGTTAGCAAAACGATTTTTGTATTTAGGTTACTGAATACGCCTTTATTTAGTTACATTTTAATTGAAGCGTTTCTTTTTTTTAATATATAACTAAGTATGTATTTTATTATAAAACAAATGTTGTAATTATTCCATACAAGTATGGATTTATGTGTATATAGTATGTGATAGGTAACACACAACGAACCTTTGAAACAACCGGAATAGAGTAAATGCTGCTTTTGGCAAAACCTGAAACGGAGATCGACCTCCGGGTCTTTTAGTATACCACTAATTTATACTCAGACACATTTATACACAACTTGAAATACACCAAAATATTTGCTATATTTCAGTTGTTTAGTAATTTTTTGAACAATAATTGTTAGATCAAATTCCAGCTGAAACTCTGCTCTTTCGTGTACTGCATTTCTATTATCCGAAAAAGAATAATTTTTAGTATAATTAGAAGAAAATATTTTAGATGCCATCTTTTCTTTTCGAAAAAAACGACAACAATATCTAACTACTTTTCATCTGGTGAGCTATCTTCTATCCTTCACCATTAAAAATACAAGTTTTTGTCTTTAATACAGGCTCTTTTTATATAGGCAAATCCGTAGGTAGGTAAGTAAAGCTTTAATGATAATTATGAGTGAAATAACATTTTATTACTCAAACTCACAGAACACCATCATAAACAGTAAGTAACCATGGTTCATACTTTTTTTTTTACCCAAATCAACCAGATGTTCTCGCCACTCGAATTTCATGGAATTCTAATAAACCCTCCCAAGAGTGCTTCAAACACGTGGCATGACAGGAAGGAAGCGTTTAATGTTCGGCATAGGGATATGATACTGGGGTTTGTCAAATAGACCCCTAATAAATCAATTACGTTATATATATTTCAAGCTTGAAGGATATTTTATACCTACATACAACATCCAAACTGTAATTAACGTACTAGCATTAATGCTGAATTTGTTAAAGATTAGCTCTACCATTTAATTTTTGTTGTTTGCCATTAATATTGATAGTAAGGACTTACTTACTATTCATCGAAAACTCAACTTTTCTTTGATCTATTTTGCTTGTCGCAAACGTCTAACCTAACGTAACAATTTTAGCGTTTTAAAAGAAAATACCTGTGATTTAACAGCAGATATTTTCAATTTGTCAAGTTAGAGAAACCTGCGTAATGAGGTAGACTGTGCCCACAGTAAAATAGTTAATAAATGCGTAACAAAATTTTCTCTTATAAGCCGGCAATGCGTTATCAACGCCCCTGGTGATGTAAAAATAAGTAGGCACCTACAGTTTTTGTGGCTTAGACAATATAAAAGCCGGTGTTAACATTTGCCCGACAGAAAGAGATTAATTTTAAAGCTCCATGTGCTGTCAGAAAGACTGGATTCGTAGTGGTATCACCAATCATACACGCAACAAATATCGTAAAACCAATACCTTTTCAAAGTTATGAGTTAAGCCGATAACGATGCTGTAATGCTTGTAGGTACGATGACTTGGCATGCGTTTCCAAGTAACTCGATGCCTGAGTGTGCAAATCTCGTTTTACGTCGCCAACAGTCGTAGATGACGGGCTTAGAACAATGGAGCACTGTACTCCGGTCGCTTGTTACAGTGTCGTGTTGCTAGGTGACAAAGTTCAAGTCTGTTCTGCGTGTAAAAGAAAATGCAGTGTGAGAGATTGTGTGCGGACTATACAATCATGGGATTTATTTTAGAGAAGAATACTAGAAATAGCCTGGTAAAAACATAACTCTGAATTGTTTTCACATGTATGACTTGATAATTCCAAAGTTTTGATCGATCGCTAGATTAAATTAGTAAAAAAACTTGATTCTTAATATCAATTCCTCAGGAACGTTCAAGCAATTCCTCAGGAAAGAGGAATATCATTCATGGCGAAGGATATTTTTAATAATAAACGTCAAAAGCGTGAAAATAATGATCTGTAACACCATTAAGTCATTTAGGGTTTTGGAACTCAAAACTTCCACTTTTACTGGGAAAATGTCATTTATGGTATCCTTTTTCATGATTTTATAAACGTTTTTCTTTGTTAGACATAAACACAAACTTTTTCATAACATTTTATTCTAATTGTATTCCGCAGTTTCCTTCGCATTAATTCAGGGTTATTAATAAACTTAAACTTTTAAGATGTCGGTATCAGGTCCGCTTGCTATATATATGTTATAGTCGCTTTGTGAACTTTCCTACAGTTTTCCAAATTGGTTGACATTTATTCTTACTATTCCACTCCTTTCGGTTAAAACATCCAAATTCTTCAGCCTTATTTTATTAGTATACTTCAATCATCTTACCACAACTAAAGGTGAACTGTCATACAATAAACAAATAAATCTACCTGTTCGTATAATATTTCCGTAACAAGCATTGGAAATCAACAATAAATCCAGCGGCACGATCGACAGTACCCTGCCCTCTTGTAACCCCGATCTTATCTTATCACTTAGTTGAGCTTAGATAAACATAAACACACCTACCTACTTCGCAGGGCTGGTGAAAGTAAGAGTCTCGAATGACGGAAGTTACAGACGCGTTCCAGTATAAAAGACGAGCAGAACTGTAATTACTTGGAGCATGATGTGAAATCTTCGATTACGGAGAGGGGGTGTGAAGAGAGACACTATACTACTAAACCATGGAAGAAAATATGACACCTAGGAATTGAAAATCGTCTAGTAAAAACGTAGCCCCGAAAAGCTATTAAGCCCTACCAATTACTTTACTTTTTTGTAGTGTATTTACTTCATGTACGTACGTATGTATACAAGTTCTACGTAAACAGACAACTAGAACCCCAGGCGCATAGTAATACCTCAGCGATATTTCGTACGTATAATACGCTCTCTACGGAATACCCCACATTTACATATTTTTCACAAGTCGCACATTAACTTTAGAAGAGTGGTATTCACAATCTTAAGATAGTTTTCTTTTAGAGAATTTATTTTGAAAACGCACTTCTAATTCACCTAACATAATGCTCTATATGTAACTTTCTTGTGTAGACTTTTTGGATTACAATCCACACAGTTAAAATTAAATGAATAGTAGATGCATGAGCATCTACTATTCATGTAATTTTAACTTATTGCATTTTATATACAAACGCTAGAGTTTATTCTTCCGTTGCTTTTTGGTGTTATTAATTTAAATTGTCAAAATTAATCGTTTCTACTTTTGACTGATTTGGTGTAGAAAAATATGTTGTACCTAATAAAAAAATATGAACCGTACAAAAATAAAATTACTATAGATTTCGTCGGTTACCCGCACTTATATTAAAAGGTATAATTATTTACCTGTAATTTATACCTTTTTCGGCAATTTACACCATTGCCAGTATGATTACACCGTTGTAAAGCGACGTAAAGTATACAGCTTGCCAATCTTCATTCATACAGACTCAGTTGTTTTCGTAAAAGTCGTTACAAAGAGACAGATTGACGATAGGACTAGACGATTTAAATTTTTTCCATTTAAAACGACCCATTGCAAAATGAAATATGTTCCAGAATATGTAAAATATTCTTATTCCCATATTTATTTTTTAATACCATAACAAATCATCATTGCCACTCCTAATCAGAATATTCGTGCCACGGGTTGTCTGGAAGAGATCGCTTTTTAGCGATAAGACCGCCCTTTGTACCCAATTAGAATAATACTAGTTCGTAAGTTTTCTGTAATGGTGTACAATAAAGTGTTCTCTATCTATCTATCAAATTTATAATATTTTCTTTAAACACAAAAAAATATTGTCAGCCCTAAAATCTTTAAACTACTAGAAGCTAAACGTATTGGTTTTATCGCTTGAAGTAAACAAGGAAAGGAACCTTATATTATTAATATTAATATAATTTATATGTTTGGATGAAAATATTATAACTAACAAAACGAACTCGTTTTTAAAGATGTTTTAAATTGTAGATTCTATCAAAATAATTAATTATATAAGAAGATAGATAATCAAGCATCTGCATAGAAAATTATAGTTTAATCTTGTTCATAAGAAATAACGGGTGCGCCAGAGAAACTTACTTATTTGAAAGGTCAATAAAAAAAAGTACTTCAGTTATTGTTTTAAACATTTTTTTATTTGAGAATACAATATCCCAATTTTTTTTTTATGCAGTCTTAAAAATGACATCGGATAAATGGCGACCCCCATTGCGCATACACTGATGAAGTCGATTTTTGAAATTCGTATCCACTCTTCGCAGCATATCAATCGGTATGTTGGCAATGGCGTCGCGAATGTTGTTCTTGAGGTGTGCTATGGTCCGTGGTCGATCGACATAAACCAGGGATTTCAAATAACCCCATAAAAAGAAATCGCATGGAGTCAAATCTGGAGAGCGTGCCGGCCATTGGAGATCGCCTCTGAGAGAGATGAGGCGGTCGGGGAAATGTTGTCGCAACAAATTCATTGAGTCTCGTGCTGTGTGTGCTGTGGCTCCATCTTGCTGAAACCACACGTTCCTAACGTTCATTTCTTCGAGTCTTGGAAGAAAAAATTCCTCGATCATGTTCCTGTAACGAGCTCCATTCACGGTAACTGCGCGTTCGTTTTCTTCAAAAAAATAAGGATCAATTATTCCCATTACCGACACCGCACACCAGACAGTAACTCGCTCACAATTAAGTGGCTTCTGGTGAAGCTCACGCGGATTTACATCACACCAATAACGCATGTTTTGCTTGTTGACGCAGCCGGAAATGTGGAAGTGAGCCTCGTCACTGAAAAAAACGACCGCGTCTTCAGGCAGGTTGTCAATCAGCATTTCACATGCATTTTGACGGGCAACAAAATCGCGTTCAGTTAATTCTTGCACAACAGCCAATTTATAGGGATGAAATTGAAGGTCTTCATGGAGAATTCGTCGAACAGTGGTATCAGAAATTCCCATAGCAGCTGCGTGTTTGCGAGCCGAACGCCGGGGAGAACGCACAACTGACTGCCTCACTCTTTCGATATTTTCCGGAGTTCTGATGGTCCGTTGAAGTCCATTTCTGGGTTTAGCGACACTTCCACACTCCCGAAATGAGTTAACCCACGAAAGAATCGAATTACGGCCAGGAACGAGTCTGTGAGGAGGAATTTCAAAGCGAGCGCGGAAGGCACGTTGCGTAGCAACAAGTGAGCGACCGTTAGAAAAGAAGCTCTCAACTGCGAAGGCCCGCTGCTCTCTAGACCAGAGCATGATGGCAACTGACTGGAGGGAGAAACAAACTTGGGAACTTCCCCCTCCAGATGCGCCCCCTCTTGCCCCTCTACCCGCCCAACTCACCGCGCGGGAATTTTTTCAAATAAGTAAGTTTCTCTGGCGCACCCTATATAAACACAAAAACTAAAATATAGAGAGAGAGAGAGATAACTCTTTATTGCACACCAAAACATACAATTACAAAACAGACCATATTTACAATATTTTCTAGGCGAAACAATAGGCGGCCTTATCGCTCAAAGCGATCTCTTCCAGGCAACCTAAATCAAAAACAAATTTGAATCAGGCGATGTAGGTGGTGGAGGAAAAAGGCAATGGACACATAAATACTCAAACTAAATTTAACAAATAAATATACAAATACATACATATATAATAAATATACAATAATGACATAGTCATAAATATAATATACAATAATGTATTACAAAATACATATGTTATTATAATAAATGTATTAGCATGATTATATTGTGTTAATCAGACATAGCTATTTATGGACAAATAGTGTTTTCTGAGTAAATTTCTAAATGTTGGTAAGGATTTGGCGTCTCTGACAGTAAGAGGGATCATATTCCAAAGTTTGACAGCCTGCATTGTAAAAGAATAATAATTCATCGCAACTATGACAAATAACAAAAATTGCATTTAAACAAAAAATGTTGCTTTATTCATATTTCAATTTTTGAACAGTTTGAAACGAAAAGGCCCTCAAGACAGTGGCCGGGCCTTTATAGTATAATCCCTACACGAGCCTTAAGCAAATTATGTATTAATCGCTAAAATTTATATCGAAATGTTTTGAAGCTTTTTGGAGCCTATTCGTGACAAACTTTAAACAAACACCCTAAGAACATTTACTATTATTGATTTGCCATATGCCCAAATTCAATGTTATTAAAAAAAACAAACAAATTGCATAAGTTTATTTAAAACTAGCTGACCCGGCGAACTTCGTACCGCCATATTTTCTGAATTCCTAAAAGACTGTTTCATGACACAAAAACAAAATCACCATAATCGGTCCAGGTAATTAGGAGGACTCTAGAACCCGATCTCAGCGCCATCTACCGGTTCCAATTGTGGATTTAAACCATCCCGGGACCCACTCAAACACACACAATATTTCATCAAAATCGGTAAAGTCGTTCTCAAGTTATGCGCTTACCAACACATTTTGCGATTCGTTTTTATATATAAGATTAGCTTCTGCCCGTGACTTCGTACACATGGAAAGGAAGTTAAAAAACACCCGCGATTTTGAAACATTATTCATTGGTGCTCCGTTCCTATTGCTCTTAGCGTGATGGTTTATAGCCTGTAACCTTCATCAATAAATGGGCTATCTAACACTGAAAAAAAATTTCAAATCAGACCAGTAGTTCCTGAGATTAGCGCGTTCAAGCAAACAAACAAAGAAACAAACTTATCTGCTTTACATATTATATATATAAGACAAAACTCTCTCACTGACACCACACCCTGTCAAATTATCCGCTTCTATTATGTTACGTTGCAGAGAAATTACTTTTAGTCTCTGTTATAAGCTGTTTAAGTAATTAAAGCTTTCTAACTATCCCACGGGAACTCTTTAATTTTTCGGGATCAAAAGTATCCTATATGTTGACCAGGGATATAAGCTGCCACCATACAAAATTTCATTTCAATCGGTCTAGTCGTTTCGAAGATTAGCCATTACAAACAGACAGACAAACAGAGAAACAAAAAATTCAAAAAAAATCCAAATTAGTTCTATTTCACTTCTTACATCCCCCTGACTCGGTTTTTAGCATTTTTTTTAATTGTACAGAAATTTGACCTCTACAATTTTATTATATATATAGATTAACCATTCCTTTTGAAATCACATACTTTTCATTTCATTTTTTACTATTATAGATTAATGGGATAGATACTTATAATTATATACTTAAATAAATGTCGAAATTTTCCCTGTTATTAAAACCCTTAACATAAAGTTGAGTTAACCCCAATAGCATGGCAAATTTATTCGGATGAAACATATACATAAATCATTACTGACGATATATTATGCAAATTAAAAATTTATCGGATTTGTTGCAACGAGAAATGATTTTAATTATGAAGGTGTTAAAATTTATTTTCGTCTCTCATTAGGTTTATTTTGGGGTGTTGTGATGCAATATGAACAATGAACTTTTTACAAATGGCAGTATGGTCGTAAAAATGCTAATAACATCTCGTTATTTCGATCAGCTGGTGATTCATCTTGTTTTATATGCATGAAATTGAATGCTAACCTTGGTTTTTAAACGTTAATTTATATTTCAAATTATCAAATATCACTTGATCTAATAGAGCTTACTGGTATTTTAAGGAAATTAAGCAAATTTTGACTAAAAATATTAGTAAATTAATTTTGATTTATGACTATCATGATAATTTTAGAAATTCACACTACTTTTGTAGTTGTTAAACTGAAAAATCCCATTGCTTGAATGCTTCTGTAAAAAATTATTTCCAAACTTTTAATGTAGAATAAAGTTGCGGATATGTTTTCTAAGGCCATAATAGCGGACCATACTTGTGTTTTAAGTACACGTACTGTTGTGATTACTAATGAGACGACCCGAGTACCCATGGGACCTAATGAATACTGATGAGACATTGTCACTGATGAGGCAGAGTAAACATTAATGAAACTGTCAATCCGTCTCCTCAATGCTCAGTCTGCCACGTCTCAATATATACTGAAGTGACAGGCTGAACACAGATAATAAAGAACGACGGCGGGCGTGATGCGATGGCCGGGAGAAGGCAAAGGGACGTGGAAGAAGAAGTAAGGGAAGAGTGACTTACCTCGCCACCAGTCCGCCGCCACACGGCACTCGTCCCCCGGGGGCTTACACACTCACTAGAATATGGTTTATGAGCATTTAATAGGGCTACAACAGCTTATTTCTTTATTGTGTTCCAACAGTCGTTGTATGTACATATCTGTATTGCGGTGAGAGCACTGACAGAAGGTTAAAAATTCCTGAATGTTTCTTGTTTTGCGAGTTCTCTTCACTTAAAAGTTTATTATTTTATTGATGGCGAGGATGGGGATGAAGAATTTATAAGGAGGTGTTCCTCGGCGCAACCAATGAGTGTTTATGAATCATATTTACCGGATATCTAGAATTGAAATGTTTACGGTTTGTATAAATTCTTCTTCAGTACATATGCAACAATGCAGAACTAACGTTTATAACGTTAACGTATAACGTTAAATCTCCCTCTCAATCACTCTATTAATTGATGGTACTATGATATAAACTACAATCTCTATAATTGATTGAGCGTATCACAGCTTTATTTATTTACTTAAAAATAACCGACTTTCTACATTCATTGCGATTTTAATCGTTACTATTTAAGGGCAATATAATGTTAGAGAAAGCTCAAGTTTTGTGGGATCGCGAAGATTTGTTATGATGCAATTTATAGGTTTTTATGGTCGTCATAAAACTGTGATTACATCTTTATTTTTCCTGCGTTGTTTATATTCTGTTGAGAATTGTTACCCGGTGACTATAATTTTGAGATAAATGTCATACAATTTTGAAATATTTCTCAACCAGTCTCAATGAAGAAATAAATTATTATTGAATAAGAAAAACGAAATAAAATATTAAACACGGGCATTTGCGAAGATACCGTTTTACGGTTAACCTATTAATCAGATAAAACGTCTGTAATGTCAGTTACTTCTTCTGTAAAAATATTTGTTGGTCTCTTTTCTGCCGGTAGTAATAAAAGTTATCTACCATGTTAAGACAGTTTTCTATAACCATACTATATAATGTTCATACTGTATCTAAAGAAAAACGAAAATTCTTATAGCTTTATAGGCCAATTTAATAATAAATTCAGTCTCAAAGAAAAAAATAATTAGGTCGAATCACGTCCCGACAGTCTATAATCAAAAGACTCCGTTAGGATGCGAGTTTTGTATATAGACGATCTTAGTATCATCATGGATTCTTCTTCTATGGTATAATCAAATACTTAAAACATCTCAAATTAGAAACGTTTTTATTTTTATAATATATGCTTTTATTGCTACATTTGAGGTTACCTTTCATCGTCGAAAATTACCATTAAACTACTTTAATGGCATCAATCTAATGTTTCGCCGCGAATTAGTCAACTTGTACACGCTTTATGCGCTGAATGTATTGGACACATGACAAAAACGGGAAACGCATCAGATAAGCATTATTTAGCGATATTACGACTCGTTGAATACTTTGTATGGTTATCAATTAGTTTGCGAGTTGTTCAGGATGGGTTTGTTTAGCATAGCATGAAGCCTTTGTATTTGAAATCCTGCATGAATCAGGTAAAATACTTGTTTTACTAATGCTTGTCATACAGGTCACGTTTCAGTGGTGCAATGTGATAAATAATTTTCAAAACTCTAGTAATACTGGTTGACACAATTACACAATATTTCGTAAATTAAAGAAAATTTAATTTTATTTCGAACTATTTGCACAACGGAGAACATATAGTCGTAAAATTAAACGATACTACTAGCGACTGCTCATGTTCTGTTAGCTGTAAAATAATTTTATTGTTCCACGTATTAATAAATAACTCACCAGTTACAAATCTCTGTCTTAGAGCTCCTAAAGAAATGCTTTATCAAAGCTTTAAATTATTCTAAGTGTTTTTGTAACCTCACATCCTTGTTGAACAGTTACATTAGTATAAATGTTTTCAATCATTATCCTTTTGTATTTCAATATAAATAAAACCACTATCTGACTAAGCATTACCACTTAAAGTAAAGAAATGTTACGTAACGTCTACTTATCATTTCAAATGAAACTTCTCATAGATAATATTGTCTGAATTCTGACTAATACTTAAATGAATCAAGCTTCAAAATACCGCCTTTTCAAAAGGTCATCTTGATAGAATGGAAAAAGTTTATATGATAAGGGAGTAAAAGACATTCTTGTACAAATAAGTGTACTAAGCAACTAAAGATAAATTGACATTAAGAACAATAGGAGTTTCAACGGCGTGGGAATGTTACGCTTTTAGAAAAGGTTAAATGAAAGAAAAGTTCCTTGAAATTAGAAATTGCATTAATAAGGTTAGTAATATAATTATAATACTGTCTCAACGAATTTATGTCATAACGACCACAACGTACGATCAACACAATACACATTAATCTTAGTGTAGCACCAATATGCTTAAGAGGTAACACAAAAACTTACGTAAACCTAGTACATGGATGGCACCTAACCTAACACATCCTATAAACAAATTCTCAACAACTATTACAGTATATAATATAATATACAGCACATCAACTCGCAAGTCCGAAATATCTTCCTTTTACAGTGGAGGAACCGTGGAACATTCCATCATTGTGCCTTTACCACTGTACAGGTCATCAAATAACGAACCTCAGGCAGTTATGACAACAGGAGTCAGGAGTGTCGCCATCTTATTTGAGTCAGGACAGACATCAAGCTACTTTGTTCGCTTCTCTTTAAAATATGTTCGTATTGTCCGGACTTAATTCCCAATATTGTGGTTTGAGGTGTTACAATGTCTCTCCACAAGGAAGGCATAAACTACTTTTTCCCGCTTATATTATACAATCTAAGAGTCTTCAAATCACAAGTGATTGTTACACGTTCTTCATCCTCGACCGCGTCATCACTTGACATCAGCGAGACAGTAGTCAAACGCGAACCTGTTCAATCATAAAAAAAATATTGTTTGATATAAAGTTTCTTCGGATATGAACCACTCTTCAAATGATAATTACTGTGAGATCAACGACCCCACGTTACTTAAACAATTTATTACCGACTCTTATTTTAAACATTATGATTGTGAAATCTTACACCACATGCAGAATTCGGTAGACGTCTGAATCACGTAATAATTATAAGCAAACATGCAATATGTTTGCCATCTGTAATATGAGCATATTTAGATTGATCGTTTTACAAAATTGTCATGTTGTTTATATATCAACCGATGGACATCATTCAGTTTCATTATATTGTACTGGTTTCTTAGCTTGTGGCGAACTACAGGATATACGAAAACGATTAATGTTGTTTTTATATGTAAGTATTTAACAAATTACATTCGAGATTAAATAACGGTGTTATTGCTACGAATTAAATTACTTTTGTTTCATGAGGTAATAAATTAGTCGAATTAACTGCAGATAATGAAAATATTTTTTAAATATTAACTCATATCAGAAAGACTTGCGACATATTTATTGTCAATATTTCTGATCGCCGTACGACACTTCATTAAGAGAGTCTTGAAACATGAGATGGATTATATACATAAAACGTAAAGGTCATACGACTTTCTGTGGGATAACCTTCCGCAAACCAAACAGGAGAACACTATAATAAATTCTTTTTTGTTTTGACTTGTTACAACAATCTCAAAAGGAGTACCTCAAATATGTGACGTAATGTGTCTTAAATTTTAACAATACCATCCTTACTATAAACCCCATGGCCCTTAAATAAAGTACATTTTTCTTTGTCCAAAAAAACAAAAGGAAAACACACTTGTAACACATTTGAATTGGTCATTTATACAAATTTATCTATGGAGGCCACGTTTATCTGTTCTATGAAGCAATAATATCAATTTTATCTGTAAATATAAGATATGCCACTTTATCTCTTAACCAGAAAGGTTACGTGAAGTTTGACGGTATCTTTGTAGGTATCTGTGGCTGGAGGCGAGTTAGTATTACTATGTTGTATTTCGGTGCAAATTTGTCCTGAAATTTTATAAAAGTCAGTCTGTTTTTTCAAAATATTTTACTACGACAGAAATGAATATTTGAGGAGGATGTAGAGACGACTGACCGATTGTCAGGGAATAGTCTAAATATCAAGAACATAAGCCAAATTATTACAGTTTCGCATGCGTAGGTTATTTATGTATCTTTATGAGGTTTGGTTCATGCGTTCAAAATAAGCTCAATTGTGAACGAATATTTATATCCAAACATTGAGTTTCATTGACATTTTATTTCTATCGAGTTACTTTAGAGAAATTAAGTAAGTAAGGAAATAATAAAAAACAGGCCAGAATCCGATTAACTTCTGCGTTCACAGTTGGATAATGGCGCTTAAATAAAACAATCAATATGTCATTTTTATTCCGTATTTCACATTGGTATCAAAGTAAGAAATATAAATTTACATACATACATAAACGTGAAGTTATTCACGCCAGGTCCCTTGCGGGGTAGGCACGGACAACAGAGCGCCATTCAGGCTTATTCTTACACACCTCACTAGCTTCTTTGACATTCATAGCTCTTGTCATGCACGCTCGTCTGTTCTTAAGGCTCCTGACATCACCTTCTGCTAATACACGATCACACCTTCCATGATCAAATTGATCATGGAAGGTGTGTCGTGGCCTTCCGCGACTTCTGCATCCATCCACTTTTGCATTGCATATCTGTTTAGTCATTCTTTCATCATACATTCATTCCACATGCCCGAACCACCGGAGCATTCCTTTCCTTACCTTCACCCCGACACTCTTTCAGACCAACTTTCTTTCTTACTTCGGTATTACGAACGCGATCCGCGAGCGTCACTCCGCAGATTTTGCGCAGTGTTCGCATCTCGACCGCGTTTACTCTATTTTCATGCTCTCTGTTCCATACCCAACTCTCGCTTCCAAATATAAATTTATTACAAATTTTAAGTTACAAAAATGTCAATCATAAAAATGTAAGTAATAATAAATCTTAAATGATCATAAATTATCTGTTATTATGCATTTGTATGCGAAAATAGGTATATAAGTAGTATGACAAACATAATTTATACCTGTTAACATTAATTAATTCTCGATTAAAGGTAAGCGAAATCAATTAAAATGAATCCACAAGTTGACTTACGACATTATAAAGCATATGTCGATCAGTGTAATCAATTTTTTTAAAGTCTGGCGCCTTAGTGTCGGCTGACTGGGCGCATTCAATTGATAAGCAAACGATTATCTTAGATCGTTTAAATGATAATGATAAAAGTGGTGTGAGGTTTATGTTTAATTTATTATTTTATGACATTTGATAAGGACAATAATTGCACTATGTGCATTACTAAGGCGAGTGCGTAAAACTTAATTATTTAACAGCTACTTACTCTTTATATATCTATAACTAGCCTTCTAAATTTCAGTTTTAGAGTTTATCTCAGTAACTTTTAAGGCTAGAGACATAAAATTGGCGATTTTTGTTGGAGTACAGTAGATAGGCACATTGTACACCTGGTTGAAAGTGTTTACTGTCGCCTATAGATATTTGCAATACCAGATGTGTTAAGAACAAGCTTTCGATCTTGAAGGAATTTTTTGGCACTTTTAAAAAAAAGTTCATAACGTAATCCTGTGAAAACATTTCACTTGGAAGCTTATTTGGAAGCCCTAGACGCAAGTAAAACTTTCTTAAGAACCTTTATAGATAGGAGTAAAACAGCTCAAGAAATCGACTAAAAACCTGTGTTGTAAAACAATCTCGTGTTTTATAATAAAAAAATCTATAATTTTCCATTTTACCATGTATAATATCTTATTTTGGCTTGAAGAGCCCAAAGGGTAGATTAGATAGATAAATAATATATTGCACATTACAAAAGAACTTCGAAATAGTATTATTCTAATTGTGTACAACGTGCGGTCTTATCACTAAATCGATCTCTTGCAGACAACCCGTGGCAGGAATATTGCTGATTTGGAGTGGCGATGGTGGATTCATAATAATTATTGTACGATTTCTTACATTTTAATAATAAATATATAATTATATAATATAATAGATTCCACTCTTTGTGCAGTCAAGAAACTAGTCACATTAAGAGTATTGGATTTTCTTTCATTCATTCCACGAAGTCAATCCAAAGGTTTAGTGATAAACCTACATTCTCCCAATTGTGTCAGCCTAATATTCACAAAATATAATTTTCAAAGCCTTATTTTATAAATATAACTCATTTATTTATCTATTTAAATTAAACGACCAAGGTGTTAATGTAATTGTTTCTCTACACATGCCATCTAAAATAGGTCTGTCTACAATTAGCTACTCGTGAAAACTTATCTCGTAGCCAATTAATTATGTTGACCATAATTACTTCTTATATTATACCATAATGACTTACAACTCTATGTTGTGCTCAATAAGGTTCAGTTTAGTTATGATACAAAATACAACGGTATAAAAAATGTACCAATTGATATCAAAAGTTTTAAGCAGTTTATTGAGCTCTTATTTGTTTACGAATAAGGTTGATTTTCGTGACGTAACAACTCTGCAAGGGACAGGTTATAATATGGTTTCGTATTGTTTTCTTAAGAAATTCCTGTCCATAAATAGAAAAGGGTAATGTATCGGCGCCCGGCGCTTATATTGCTTTGGTCAGTGAATTCGCTTACATTTAAATTGAAAAGAGATGGGATGTGGAGAGCCTTTTATTATTGCATGAGTTCAGCAGACAGGCAGTCGGCCCACCTGATGGTAAGCAGTTACCATCGCCTGTGGACATTTGCAACACCAAGACATTTACACATAGCTTTCTTGTCATTTACACAATTGTAACTTTCTTTCGCGAAACACCATAATCAGCTTACAAATGTGTAATATTTGAATAACTACTTCACATGGTGTAGTTAATTGTCAATGGTCATATAAAGTTGGCATCAAACATGAATAATGCCCAAGTGTGAGAGATGTAAACAATGATAATAGATATATAAAACAAAGGAATTTCCTTTCATATTCCAGTTTCTTATTAACTTGACTTTAATTTACACATGAAGCTTCGTTGCAAGCCAAATGATCGATCGTTATGCCGATCATCCGATAGCCGATCCGATCCCACTGCTGGGCTCGGGCCGTTCTATTAAGGAAATAGACGATATGACGTGCATATACGATTCGAGGCTAAGGTATTCGTCTGTCATTCAAATAACGCTGATCCGAATCATGGCCGAGAAGCATGTACCGCTTAGGACATTTTTCTGGCATAATGTGCATAGTATTACTATGACAAATTTGCAAAGGAAAACTGCATAGTTGATGACGATCTCAAATCACAAACTTCTGTTTTAAATGACACGCGGGTTGGAATCCCGACCGGCGAGCATGCACCACGTAGGGAGTTATTACCACGTACTGACGATGAAGGAAAACATGAAATATGCACATGGAGATAAAAATATGTGTCAAACCTGCCACACCACCTTAAACTAGTATGATAGAATTTCCTCTCTCTAGTGATCTCTTAGAAATTACCTAAGTTCAACAATGTGACTTTTGTCTTTAAACTTTTAAATATCCGCAACATGATCTCAGTAGGTGGTGATTAACAATTATAATCATGATTAAGCTCAACAATGAAGGAACAAAGGCTTTTATGGAAAATAAATACGTTTTACAATGGGTGGACAGTTAGCAGTATTTACATACTTGACATTTTTAAACGATTGTTCCAAGAAGCTGTTTTATGATTTGTATTTTCTGCGTGAAGAAAAAATTGGACTAAGTCAACTGTATTTCATTCGTAAAACATGTAAATTTCGGTAAGTGGAATAATTGTTGTGTATAAATAATGTTTACATTCTAATATTTCTGAACATCTGTTTGTCTAGAAATGTTTAAATTATTCAATGAATGAATAACGACTATATATGAACAATAATTTATTGTTTTTGTTCCAGGTAAGTGACAAACAACGCGCACATTATAAGAAACATCTTGCTGTATATGTAAGTAAACTATCAATGACATTGAGGCGGAACTTTGGCCAATTTTTGATAACAAAGTTATGGCAATATATGTTCAGGGTAAAAATGTCAATTTTTGAATACGAACCCAAGCTGTACTCTAGGAAAGTCACATGAATGCCCTAGAAAAAATACTTACAATATTGTATGAATTTGGTAACTTTTAAAGCAACTCGGAAGGCCGACTTTAGTAGATACCTTTGTTCTAACATTCTACTACAAAGATAATGCACGAAAGAGCCATGTTTCTACCTAAATGTACGATAGCAAAGGGGTACATGAGATACATACTATTTGCTTACGAATTACTACTCAAAGTAATCTCGACTCGTGAGTTTGTCTTTCATTATCACCGACATTTACAAAGTATGGTATTTTAAGGTACATGATACATCACATAGAATTGAATTTTGTTACATATTTATATATACATTTATTATTGTTACAAAAATGTATAAAGAAAGAACATGTTACAAAAATTTCATTAGTTTGTGTTTTATTTATTACAAAACTGCCACTGCCATAACTGTTACCAAAAATCATAGGATATCCTTTATTTATAAAATAAGTACAATTTGCATTTTCAAATCCTTTCGGTATTTTTCTAGAGTGCTACATTATAATGTAAAGATATTTAAATTCTCAAAATTAAATTTAATATAGTACAGATAAATTAGCTTCGAGACGTTTTTGCGTTTGTAGTAGTGTACTGTCATTGCAATATTAAATAAACTAATACTTTTTATATAGTTTTATAGGCATGTAATTCATATGAAACTTGTAATATTAAACGTAATTAAAATAATAAATATTAATAATAAACGTAATTTTTATTACTAAATTTCAAGTTTAGAAGTCCTGTATATACAAATACTACTACAAACGCAAAAACCTCTTGAAGCTAATTTACCTGTGCTTACTTATGTCCATGGGCGATGCTAACAACTTATCATCAAATGGATTATTTATTGGCCTACAACCAAAAAACCGCACCAAGGCATTAAAAACAAACACATATTTCAACATACGAATATCCTTAACCTGCCACTCGTTTAAGCATGACTAGTACATAATTATACGTTTACTGAATGAACCCCTCAAGATATGGAAACGGAATAGAAACGAGAACTTAAGGTAAATTTTTTAATGTCAGAATTTTTCATATGAATCTGAGGCCTTTGGGAGCCCATTGACTACTGTCACGAATTTGTAGGGGATTTGCAGGATGTAAATTCGAAAATGCCGTTGGAATTATCACACAGTTTATAAGAAGTACACACATGTGATTCCCAGTTCTTACAAGTATAGCCGAATACAACAAAACAAACCGAAGGGCAGAAACACGTTATCACATAAACCGCGTAAAGTTCGTCGTTAAAAGATACTCTCTCCGAAAGTCCACTAGGTAACGCCTCGTTTGCAGTCAGAACACGACTCGCGTATTTCCCGGCTGGTTCTTGAAATCGTTAAATGGTCTGCTTAATGAGTTCCAAGAATTCGCTGAAATACCAACAAAGGAAAGAAGGTTTTATAACTTTTTGTTGTGGCGTGAACAGAGAGAGTAGCGCGAACAATAATAGATCACTCAAATTCAAAGGGGTAATAAGACACTTGCAAAGGAATAGTATCGGCTTGCAACACTTTTAAACAGTTTGCTAAATTTTTGAACTATTCAAATGTAAATTGTCCTTAAAAACTTTAAGTCACGTGTAGCTTTCATATCTCGTTTCCTTGACGAAATACTAAGGTTATTACAAAGGAATAAGATATAAAATCCATTGCATTTTAAAGCTTAACAACTGAGTTTTACCTTTCATTAGAAGTCGTGTTCTTAGTATTTACTCCTGATATCTAAATTTAGTTTTAGTGATCCTTTAAGACGTATTTTGATGTTATAGTCGTGTTTTCTGTATTTGTTTAACGGTGTTTGTAGATAATAATAACACAATGAGTATTTTTATATATACAAAGCGCAAATATTTGTTAATTTGTATACTGCATTTAGTGGTTTCTCTGTCCTGTTTCTTAGTAGTTTTTGAAAGTTCACTAAACAAGCACAACTGCTGTTTACTTAGAAATAAATTAATATTGATCGATATATTATAATTCTCGTATATTGCTCAAATTTTCTTTGTTTTTGAGATCTTACTGTCGGACAATTACTATATGATATTTACAATAAAGTAATAATAAATAACGACACCACACTGATCATTCTTCTCCCTGTTTTTGACGTTATATTATTTTTCAAATATATTTCGTTTGTGAACTGATTTACGATTTTAAGTTACCAATGTTTAAAAGCGAGAGAAGTATTTGGTGTCATCTAGTTTTGTACATTTCCATTATGTTTATTTTGACCTATGTTTTTATAATAAAATTATAATTTCCTAAAATTGTGTCATATCCGTTACGTGACAGGTATTCGTCATAAACCAAACTTTAAGCTACGTGCTAGGCGGATTGGACTTTTCTATACGACTTATATCCTTTATAATCCAATTAGTATAGAAAGCTTCAATAGTGATTTATCTTAAGCATCTTGCTAACAATCTAGATAAACCATATTTTATCTACTTTAGCAGCAGTCAGACAGAAAGCTATTCAAGTAGACCAGATGATTTATAATGAGTCCGAGAACACTTTCTAAACGATACAATTGTTTCATGTTAACAAGGCGTAAACGTTTAACGCCATGTTTCGACTTCATCACCGTAATTAATTTGCTATGTTAATGATGTAATTATTTCGATCATCAAGAGAATTTAGCGTGAGAAAAAAAAACGACCAATGCATATCGGTCATCGCACAATAAAGAATTCCTAACAGATGGACGTCCGTTGATTTTGTCGTCAGGTTATGAAATCCTAACAAAACAATTTGTAATCGAAAATGCCGCATATTTCAAAATTACTTACGAATCTTGTACAAATTATCAATTGAAAGTATTTTTTAAACTTTAATATCTTGAATTATTTCAGAATATTTCACCACATATGTAGTTTTAAATTCTGCGTCCCCCGTGCGCTCAAATTCAAATTACATACACTTCACAACTTATTTAAAAAACTCACTCAACACTCATTAACTTAAATTATAAAGTATATAAAAGTTGTGCATGTTTTGCCGAAATCAGATTACTAAAATATTTTTAGTTTAAATATTCGCGTGATTTTTATTTTTTAATAGTTGCACATCTCAATAACCACTTCTTGGATTGTGATTTTAAGAAGAATAATTTTATTTACTTTCCATTAGCGATAATAACGCTATTTTGGTTTTTATATTCCTAGAAAAGTAAAATTACATACGTTTAAAATAGAGCTTTAGACCGGTTATCTATGTCTAAGATATGTAGTTGTTTTTCTGCTGCTATGTCTATTAATGTTATTAGTAAAATATTTTTAAGACCATATGCAGCTTAAATAGTAATTCCACCAATACCACTCGACGTTTATAATGTACACATATTAAATATATTCATTCATTGTCCATTAATAATTATGATCAGGAAAATCAATAAGAACTCGTTTCAGAAACGAAAACAAAAGTTTATTTTTATCTTAAGCGCATTTTAGATTTGCTACCTGTTCGTTCTCTTTATCTGTAGTTCATTAGCTTATCTGTGACTTGAGTTAATGACCTGATATTGTATCATGTGTCGGAGATTATTTAAAGACACAATTAAACATACGTTAAATTTTTGAGCCAATTTGAATTAAGAACATTTCTAGGGTTACCTTCGTACTGTGGACCTTTAAGGAATTTAATAACACCATATTTATTTTGATATCAGGTAAACAGACCATACTAAGTGGTGCGCATCAAATAGCAATAATTAATACGTTTATCTTCTTGTTTGGTTCTCCATTATAATATGCCGGTAATATGTGCTTATTATTACAAGGTATTATAGTTTTAGAAATATATCTGATTGAAGCATATATTTCATTATTTTTATAATCATTACTGACTATTATGTTCAATATTGTTGTACAAAAAAAATGCTGCATCTTTCCTAATTTTAAATATTTACATCCGGATTATCTTTCACTCGATTTTCATATTTTTCATCAAATATCTAACCCTAGTTAACTAACTTGCCAATGAAGCTTATAGTGCCAGTGATTCTATAAAAAATCTATAGTCTATCATAGACATATTCCTAGCACAGCCAGGTAAACCAGTGTACATTTATAATGGGAGTAGGTAAGTTGTGAATTTCTAAAATACGTGTTTTAAACCACTATAATTAGTACTTTGTAGATTTTAAATATGAGAACTTTGTACAATTAGTAGAATTTCTACTTTAACCTCTTAA
The DNA here is from genome assembly GCA_949752895.1 of Dendrolimus pini. Taxonomy (NCBI): domain Eukaryota; kingdom Metazoa; phylum Arthropoda; class Insecta; order Lepidoptera; family Lasiocampidae; genus Dendrolimus; species Dendrolimus pini. The sequence continues at coordinate 18,568,458 of OX457124.1, forward strand.
AGGTTAAAGTAGAACTTGACATAGTAGTGTATTTTAAGATTACTAGATCTTAAAATGGTAATAAATTCTACTACCACAAGTGCGAAGTACCTAACTCACCCAATATCGTGCATTTGCATGTATTCATAATTTTACCCATCCTTCTTTAGTCTGATACGTAAATAATATTTGACTGTCTCTAAATTGCGTTATATTAGAACGGAAACACCCTCTGACCTTTACACGGGCACAATAGAAATCATAGTAGGGGTCACGGAAGCATCTCGATGCGAAACGTGACTAATCCACGAATGACCGTTATACTGATATCTAAATTATACATTGTAATGGCCGAACATAACAAAATGGTTGTACGTTTTTCGTTTTCTCTTTATTGATAGGGCTATCTATGGTTTATTGATTTAGTTTTTGTTTTTTATTGTTGCTTCGGTAATAGAATTAGGACTTGGTTATGCGTCATGTCATTTGTGAATGCATAAGTACGAGTAGTTTGATGTTATTAACGCATATAAAGACTTGATTTAAACACAAATATAAAATCGTTAATTTTGAACTAATAGCGCTTAGTGTTATCAAAAAAACTTAAATTTGCAAAATTAGTAAACTGATAATTGCCTGAAATAATTCTTAAGCATGAACTCACAAATGAGTATCGTTTTAAAATACTCCCAAATCTTGCAACCCTAAATAATGACTGTCAAGTTTATATCTCTGATGATTTATAAAAAAAATATTTTTCATATAAAGATCGCCGCTTAAGTCATACAGGTAAACATGATCATTCAGATCTGAACGGTAGATAGTCGTAGCGATACCAAGACAGTATCACTTTCAAGGAGACAAGCAAAATACTGCTTCGTAACCCTACCCACCGGCAACACCCAGATGAGTCTGATCTGCGATGACATTTACTCCGGCGCAGATATTGTTTGTGCCCGCCATTTTCACTTTGACAACTCAGATCTGATATAAAGCATGTACACGTGGACCCAGGGCTTTCGATTGAATTTATGCAGTATCATGTCGGCCGATTTGCGCTCGTGAAAGTTGCAAATGGTAGGGGTCGATTCAGATACCAAATGTTACAATCTTTATTCGGTTTTATGAGCTTAACATGAAATTATAGAAGCTATATAAAACCTGTGTTATAAACGATTGTATGATTATTACATTATATTAGGTTTTATTTCCAATTATAGTTATTCTATAGATATATAGTTACTTGACCTCACTGACATGACTGGCATATCAACACACAGCCTAAGCTACTGGGGCTAGGATAATGAAAATTGCATGCGAGTTCTATCTATACTATAGGTACACACTGAGAAAGAATGTTTGAGTATTCGACCTCTATGTGCGTGCCAAAGGGGATGAAAGTTTGCTCAAACTGTCAATAATTTTAATCTACGCGAGCAACAGCTAGTTATATACCTATAATTGTATTAGTATTAGCTTTGTATTTATGTTTTAAATTATTCTTTGAAAATTACGTCGGTGAATCAAAATTATACTTGAGTAAAGTAAAATTATATTTTGGGATAATATGAGGTTATGTTTTCCAAAGTAAAAATATATTGGCACTATAAATTTCAAAATCGTTTAGATTTTATAATATCTTTTAATCGGCCAAAGAAGACATTTAAATAACACTGAAATAGGTAATTTAACTGTTTCAAATGATATTAATTTTAATTTAATTTAAATATACCAGTATATAAAACGTTCTACTTTTCGTTTAGCTGCTTTCATAATACAGTTATACATAAAGATATCGCGAAAATATACAAACTAAATAAGGCATTGACTTTATTAACTTCAAACTACACATTTCCTAGAAACAAATAACTTTTATCACTACTTGAGACAAATAACCGTGATACATTACGTACATATACACATATAAGTCAGTACACTATCTGTCCATCAACTTAACGACCGCCATAAAGTATAACCGGTATGTAGAAATTATAGTATATGTATCTTGATTTAACTTGTCTTATATAAAGACACTCGTTTGCTTTAATTTAAGGCATGAAAGAATTCTAGAATATTTTTTGTTGTTGCATGAATTCAGCAAACAGGCAGACGGCTCACTTGATGGAAAGTGGTTACCATCGCCTATGAACCTTGCAACCCCAAAGTTGCAACAAATGCGCTGCAGCTCTCTTAATGGAGAATGGAACCTGGTCACTAATGCCGGAACACAACTCAATTGTTTGACGTTGTTATGGCGGTATACTTTAGTCAAGGGGTATTAGCCACCCAGTCGGCCAAATGCCCTACCTTGCTGTGGGTTGTTTTCTCGCCTCTTACGACAGGCCACCCGGCCGCAGGAAATTGTATTTTTTCTCCATTCCTGTACGGATAAAAATGACAATGCCTTTGTAAAAATATAAGTTATAAGTCATTCTTCTCTCGCTTTTGACAATTTATTATTTAAAATGTTATATTTTCAGACCAAATACTAAAGACTTATTGAGACATTTATTGTAGTATTAGTAACGCCACAGTTTCGTATTACTGACTCCATCTATTGTTAAAGATTTAGACTAGTATTCGCACTAACAATAGGTATATGATTGATTTAATGCAAAAACGTTGAATTAGTGTAAAGTGAAAGAAGAATGACTTGTGGTCATCTAGTGATGTAGGATTTAGATAGATTACACTTTAATATTTTCTTAAATTTTCGCGACTAGTATACATATAAAACTACCAAAAAATATAACAAATTTTGTCTTAATATTAAGACTGAACAGTCTTAATACAATATTTGTTAGGGCTTAGTCTAGTCTAGGTGTTAGTATTCACTAACACCTAGACTAGACTAAGCCTGTATCTTTAGGTGTTAGTTGCTTCCAGTGACTACAGTTTAACTGTTTTAAGCGCGGTAAGTAATTTGATTTTTGATCATCAAATAAATTACTTTTCTTAAAACCGTCTAAACGTAGTTCTATTAGATAACAATTTATTGTACAACTATACAAAATAAACCTACAGAGTAAAACTATATCTAATTATGCACTATCTTATTGCTAAAAAGCAATCTCTTCCGTACAACCGCAAAAAATAGGGAAATGGGAATGGATTCAGGAACTTTTGTAGTTGTTTTTTACCGGACTATTGACATTCCTAGTATTCTTCTATATCCTACCTAAAATTTTCAACAAGATACGTGAACTTATTCTATAAATAAACATAATTATTAACTACGACAAGCTAAAACAATATTACTCAAATCGATTCAATAATAAATAATATTTTCTCTAGTAAGTCTCATAAAGCTTCTAATATGAGTGGAACACGCCACGACTGACTGGTAAGCAATGCTCGCTCGACTCAATAAATCTATTCGACTCTCACTTTCGTGACTGAAAGGAATATGAAACTCCGATAAGTATTTAATTTCATTATAATTACTACCTTAATTATATTTATCTTTTTAAAAGTATCTCCAATGCCACAATATTGCTTATCACAAACAAGTTGCTAAGAGAACTGGGCTGGGCGTTTCTTTTGTAGATAAAATTGAAAGAAAAGATTGAACTAACCTTAGTTCTCTTACAGATATCGTTTACTGGATTCCTAATATAGCTCGTAAAATTAGTGCTGAAGTCGAAGCGAGCCGTGTTCATTGGTCGCACCACTGCTGACTAATGGAATACACAATTCCATAGAGCGACGATCGCGTCTCGGTAAGCTTAGGATGCCTTTTTGTCCAGATGAACGATGAACTGCGTAAATTCGCCGGAGGGCGTTAAATGAGGATAGCGGAGACCCAGGATATTTGTCTCAAACCCACCGGTGCTATATACGGACTATAGTTGAGCTTAGAATAATTATATAATAAAGATTTAGCAGATGGCCGCTGTTTACGCCGGGGGTATCCATGGACCTCTTCTTTGCGTAGTGGTACAGCCCTGCATCCTTGGGTTTGAACCAATCTAGCATACGTCACAGTGACCTGATTCTGTTGTACATCCTGTGTCGTTCTGACTAAGTGTTTTCTCTCATTGGGACGCAGGTAGGTTCAGTGGGCATTCATCGGTCCTCTTCCTTCAATGGAAGAGAAATCGGGACACACACTCAATTTAGGCAGGGCACAATACTAAGTACTGCATTTGGCTTTCCCGAATGCCGGCCCCGAGTGTCTGACGCAAGAAAAGTTGAAGTCCCCCTGCGTTAACAAAAAAAGCATGTAATAAAGATGGCGTCTTCACCAACAATATTTTAAAGTAATATTTTTTATAATATGTCAATAACATTTGTTCCTTACTCTGTAACTCAGCTTTGAGTATCCACTTTCCTTCATTTACTATTCTCAAAGTTATTTTATTGGTCCATCTCAGGCCAGCTGGCTCGTCTTAAATAAAGGTAAGGCGCTCAAACTAACCACACACGTCACAGTCATAGCTAACACGTTGGTTTATGATTGATTGGCAGATAGGTATGGTTGGTCTTTTCTCTGCAAGATGCTGCAAAACCAAAAGTAAAATATCATCTAATATCATAATATAAGAAAGTAATTATGAACATCGATAAACTTGACCGGTTTATAAACTTGCCTACGAAAAAACACATAAAAGAATACAACTTTCCTGATATGGTATCGAAAAAGTTCCTTCCATGTCCCTTAGTCTAGGCTAAACAGTTAAATACTTGATGACATTAAATAGCACATTTATTTAAAGAGTTATTACACTTTTTTTCACTTTGTAGCCGTTTTGGCAAAAACGAACCCCTGTTTTTTAAGACTGAAATACTTTAGATTATTTTTTATGGTTCTGTAGCCATATGATGAAAACCATAAACGTTCATCAACCTTATGTACTAATAGTTCGTAGACTGCTATTGCACTTGCCCGATTTTAGTTTAATAAATATATACATATATTGATATGAGTCAGTTCTGAGTTATTTTCAATAAAATCCAAATGAATATAAAATAATATAACATTCAAATCACATAATAATAAAATTCTGAAGTAAAGTTATCTTTAAATATGAGTTCAGTAAGTGATCCCATGGACATCTTCAACATTAAAAGAGTCGATGCGTTGCCTACATTATTGAATCTTCAAAATTTCTTTTTTCATCGTTTTTCATTAAAAGTCTTACATATTTATTGGAAAACATCATCTATACTAATATTATTAAGAAGAAAGTTTTCTAACGAATAAACTCAAAAACTACTGGACCGATTTCATAAAATCTTTCACCAATCGAATGCTACATTATCCCAGATTAATACAGGCTATATAAAAATTAGGAATCCCTATTAAAACTTAAAAAATGTAACGCAGCAATCGAAAGAAAAAATACTTGGCGCTGGAATCGGTTTCTACGACTTTGATGAATTTTTATGTGTGTTTGAATGGGTCCCGGGGTGGTTGAGATTCACAATTAGACCCGGTAGGTGGCGCTGGAATCGGGTTCTAGATCTTTATTTTTTCAGGGCAGGTTAATGTCTGCCGAGACCGCTAGTAATTTATATAATAAGACTTAAAGCGTTTAATATTCCCACAAAATCAATTTAATCAAATGTTTGTTAAGACTTGAAACAGCGCTTTTAGTTAGTACTGGAATTTCAAAATGAAAAACGTGTTCAGTCTTTAACTAATTCTAAAAAATAGCTGTCTGTCCCAATATGGACTACTAGGAGCTAGCCTTAGTTAGTGCTTGTTAATAACTGGTTTCAAACCTTCAAAGTCTAAGGCAATGTTGATTACTTTGAAAAAGAATTTGATATGATCTACACGGATCCTAGAAACTTTTACTAATAATCAAATAATATCTAGTTATTTCAATGATATGAAAAAATATGAACGTAGTATATTTGAACTGTCAATTTGACATATAAAAATCCATTCGAAACAAATAAACAAAGAAAACTTAACCATGAAACGTAAGTAATTTATATTACTTATATTGTATTCTACCTATAATCTCTTAAGGCTATTAATACTGAGCCTAGGTCACGGTCTTTTATGGGTGAGGTTCACAAATCTCTGGCTATGTCAATTATCTGTATCTTCATACTCACGCATTGTACGAAGTATGCACTAGCAATCCATTTAACATATATCTACATATAATGTCATCAATTGTATATTTTCTTCAAACTATTTTAGTTAATCAATAATAGAAAAGCTTAAAATCAATATAGACCATAAAAGATTAATCATACTTGGTCTTATTAGTGCTAGTTAATTGAAAGCTCTCATTAGAGCGTAATTAAACTTCATTTACCGCTAGTCCACGTTTCTAATGAAACTATCAATTGATCATTGATCTGATTTATTTACAAGCTTTATGGAATAACTAGTGTCCTCGTTTCAATTTGAAGAACTGAAAATGATCTTATCTTAGATGCATAAATTTATGTTCAGGTGAGTAAGTAGTAACTTAGTAAGGTAAGGTAAGTAAGTAAAGTAAAAGTCAAATATACCTACTACCAGCTTGCAACAAACAGACAAAATCCGTATCTCTACTCATCTAATTTTTTATTATTCATTAATTAGCATTCAAATAATTATGTGTAAGTACACCTTAATATAATAATAGTAATCACAGCCCATAAGTGTCCCATTGCTGGGCTCGGGCCTCCCATTATAAGGGAACGGACAGTATACCCGCCACGCTTGTCCAAGGCGGCTTGGCAGGTTAGACATCGGTTATCTCGATGTGCAAGTTGCATCACGGTGTTTTCCTTCACCGTTGTCAGAACGTGGTAATTGTAACCATATGCACATTAGGTCAGAAAACTGCCTAAGTGGTGCATGCGTTCTGGCCAGGTTCGAAGCCCTTTGAGTTTGAGACGCGTCCGCTAGCCATTACACTACCACGACTCTTACCTTAATTGTCTACCCTAATTTTAAATAACCTATACAAACTATTGGCGATTACGTGACAATAACCTAGAGCATACATACATTGTCTTATTAGAATATCATATTGATAATAATCACTTATTGCTTCTATTATTCTATGTGAAACTAGTATCCATAAAAAAAATATCAGTCACAAATGGTAGAAACGTAACTCTGAAAAGCACCTAAATCCTATATGATAAGATGACGACAAAGGTTTTGTTTCTTTTGGCCCCTTTGTATGGCTTTTATACATTTAATTTTTTATTTAAAAAAATTGCAAATTTATGCCAATTTCTATTTTCATAAATTTCTTAAAAATGTTTCAAGAATCTGTAAAATATAGGTAGAGAGATACAGATACGTTTCGAAGGTAACTCGTCCTTTTTCAAAGTTTAACATCAGAGAACAGCTGCTTTGTATCCAGAGATCACCTTGCAATCCAAATTTGAAATTACAAGCAATAAATCATCAGCTCAATGCAGCTTGCACTTTTAACCTTCCATGCCAAAATCCAGCAAGAAAGAGAGATCAGTATTAGACTAACTTGGAACGAATGAACAAGATACAAAACATCGATAACTCGTTTTTGCTCAATCCAAAAATAGCCCGCAGACAGACAAACAAAAAAGCAAAAATATGTGTTCCCGACAAATACAGGCGCGTCTTCTGAAGGGAATGTTTGTTTACTTTTAGTTTTTTTTGTTTAAACTGGTTAGAATTGATTAAATATCTTCGATAGATAATATTGTTAGGCTCCTGACCAGAAAGCAATCGATCATCTTATACGAGTATCAATTAATTGCAGAGCATATTAACGTAATTAATATTATAGTCGTACACAGAGAACTTAAAGGTGATTAACGTAATAGACAATTAACATAACCATAATATATTTTTTATTACATTGATTCAATAGTAACATTTTAGGTAAACAATATTATTAATTAGGTACCTACTATGCCTGCAATTTTGATTACGCCTTACTTAGAATTTTGTATTATATATTTTCGAAATCCTGCAAGATGTCGAAGTGATACATACACATGATTTAATATAAAGCTTCTTTTTTAAAGTGGCTGTGTTTATCGAAGAATTTTCGTTGGAAGCCACTGAGTTGTTTCGAGACCTATTCAAGACAAACTTTGAGACAGGCCGAAAGATGAAGATTCTTTCAATGGTCATTTAAGCATAATTAATATCGTATAAATAGCAGTATTCACTTGAATGTTGGCATTTATTTTTTAATCATAGATAACCCCTTCAATTTACTACTTAATATTTATTTTGCGACTACACGAAGTAAATAAAGGTAAAAAGAAAACAAGAAATTCAGTCGTTGTTACTAAAAGACAATGGATATGGTAGTACCCATCAATAGACATGTACCTTCGCCCATTTTGGTCTGTGAACAACATTTCTCGACGAATTCAATTAGGGTCAACTGATTAGAGAATGTTGAACAATACCTTAATCCTCAATAATAATTGAAATACAAGCAATTTGTACAACTGTTAGATATTATCGTTCAAATTTTACATTATTCTGGATAGATATAATAATTGATTATGAGGTGGGCGTGTGTGGGAGTGAAAGCTGCTTAAGCATATGCCCAGTACTATACACCAACAAACAAAATTGAAGTTTGACTGTGTTTTAAGTAAAAACTGCTATTTATATGATGCTTAATAGTTAATTTTCATTTTTAGAATATTCGAATAGGATCCGAAACGGCTAAACGAATTTTAATACAAATTTCATACATCTTCGTGTGCGTTCCGTTTCCATGTCATGCAGGGTTCTTAAAATAATATTAGCATTGGAATATAGTACCTATTACATATCATGAAAGCTATAATTTCAGAATGAATAGAACTGATGTTATTGCAGACATCATTTCCTTTTTTCGACTAATTGGTTGAAAAGATCATAATAAAAATTGACAAGTAGATAAACTGCATCCCACAGAAGGATATAGGCCACCTATTAAATTTAACAATATTGCAGAGGCGAAACGGGCGATAAAAATTTGTATGGGCAACACATAATTTCTCAAGTTAGGGATATGAAAGATATTCAGGATTTTAGTACAAAAATAAAGAAATACGTTTCAGCATTATAGTAGTGTTCTTACTTTTTAGCATGAGCTCAGCTGACAGGCAGATGGCCCACCTGATGGAAAGCGACTACCATTGCCTGTGGACATTTGTAACACCAAAGGTGCTACCAATGTACTGCTGCTCTTTAAGGAACACTGGATCCTGACCACTAATACTGAAACACAACTCAAGGTTGTTATGGTGGCCTACTCTAGACCTGGAATAGTAGCCATCCAGACGGGCAAACAGCCTACTACCTGGCTGAGGGTTGTTTTGTCGCCTCTTACGACAGACCGCCCGGACGGAAATTGTATTCCGTTCCGGCTCGGATACAATATACTTTATTCGGAAGTATAAAAATAAAAGCGAACAAAGTCGTGGGTAACAACTAGTATGTCATAAACATGTTTCATACAAATTAAAATATATTTCATCTAAACTAACATAGTACTTACAACATCTCGTGACATCTCAAAGTAGGGTTTAAGTAAATACAATTATCCGATAAAGAAACTCGTAAATCTGTACGTCAGTGGCCGCACTATCGGCTAGGGTTTATCGGGACCACGTGAAAGCTTGAGTACCCGTTAAGTGAGCTAGGGTCGATTAGGATAAGTTTTAAGTTAATTTTACTTATTTAAGTACTCGGTTTCGAGAGTAGCGGCTGTTTCATTGCGAGACTACCACAATTTAAAATAATCTTTATTGTTTCAAATGTAGGATTAAATTAAAATTTATTTCTGCATTTAATAATATATAAGAGTTTAAGACAAATACCATATTCGTTCGCATTGCTACATACCTGGAAAAATAACTTGTTAGTTGCATCACGAAGGTCAAAACATAGAGTTAGTAAGAAAAAAAGAGAGAATGAAAAAAAGTGAAGCTTTTAGCCTTTTCCTCTCTATGTTTGACCTTCGAGACGAGAAAAAATTATTTTTCCACATCCTGCGCATTTTCTTACAGGTCTAAAGCTTGCACTAGTCAGCTTCCAAGATATTCTTTCAATGGTATTTAGTATGATCATGGAAACAGATTCTTCTTCCATGGTATGACAAAACAGCCATTCCAAATATGCTTTTGTCGTGTTTTAGTTCTCTAACAACATTTCTATGTGACTGAGCCAGAGGATAGGAAGAGCTTTTTTTTCTAATACATTAATTACCTATTGAGCAGGACAGGATCACAATCTCCTCAATGACGGTTGCTTTGAAACGTCCAGCTACTTTTTATTATTTTCTCTCTTGAGCAACATCGTAAGCCGAAATTAGACGAGCGCATATCTGTCTTTCAATTTGTAAAGAAATGAGGCACAGAAATCTTAATTTTTTTTTAAGATTTCATAAATGGCTTTTTTAAATGCTTTTTCGCTTTTTTATTTTATTGTAAAGGGTTCCAAATGTAGAAATACTCCATAATCTAAGAAACATCAGTAAATAGCAAATAAGCAGATAAACAGTTAAAAATGTCACCTATGAAATCTTTTATAACAGTTAAGTTCGTTTTCTTTTTAAAGTGGACAATGCCTCATCTCAAAATTGAAAGGCATAAATAAACCGTCTATTTTCGTCATTTTTAGGGATAAGTAATATATTAGTGCTTTGTATGCTAAAATAAAATACGGAAAGCTTTCACATCCTATCTCACGTTCATCCATTCAATGAATGTGAGACCATTTGCATCTCCATAAATCGAATACAACACACATCCAAGTTTACCTTATGTTTACTATCGGAAGCTCCTTATCTATATAGTAATAAAAATGTCTAAATGTCCAACGGATGTGTAAAAGAACCGCTCGGACAAACAGATAAACGGTGAAAATGTTACTAGCTATTACGTGTCTTTATAAAGATTTTTTATTTTTCTGATATTAAGTTCTAATATAAGAATTTGCATAATATATTTTAATTATCAGAAAAGTCGAGGTCATTTACCTAAATTTGGCGAGCAAATAATATATATAAATAGATGTGATATACAATAATTTAAAATTCACCAAAATTTTAATGATTTATATTCTTGAAACCCGTTAACAATAAATCAATCGTATGGTATATTACTCTCTGCCGGGTTTGTATCATATGTATATCTATCCTACTATTCATTCTTTTTTTACCTTATCATTGATAGAAAATTTTCATTAAAATTTGACTTTAACTCCATACAAGAACTAAGGCAAATGAATTGATAAAAATAAAATACTTTTTTTTTGTCATTGCTAATTACTATTTCTGATAATTTCTAATAGACTTGCAACTTTTTTTTGTAGTTTATGTATAATTATTGTTTCCTATATTTATTATATAAACTTTCTAAATTCATTAAATTAAACCAGAGTCGATTCTAGTAATATCTAAATAAATAACTGGTACAATTATTTGATTTTAAAAGAGTTCACCCATCTGAGGTATAAGCTCGAATAACATAATCAGATGGTTTCCGAAATCAAAAGATAGAATCTTATAAGGCACAAATAAAAGGTAAAATATTCTTAACAATTTCTAAATGAATTCCAATTTCTCTTCCCAAGTCTCGGCATGTACCATTCGTAGATCAATATAATTGCTTTATTAACTACTATAAATCTTATCTCTGTTGGTAGCATAACAGAGATTTTTCATTAGAAATTCAAGTGTTACCAACCTCGATAAATCAATGCACTTAGTTTAGGCATTGGTTCGAATGGTAGCGACTTGGAAACGGTTTATGTACGCCACACGAACCGAGTAACGACAAATTAATTTCAATTGCAATTACTGTCGATATGGTATTATCTCTCTCTCTATCTATCTATATATATTTTCATTTAAGTTTATTTGAGGTTATATTTTAGTCATTTTAAAGTAAACAAAAAGGTCTAAAAAACATTTTATTATAAAATGATTTCTATAACATGCAACGCCGTGCTTTCTTAACTTTTGTTTTAATTTGTGATTAGTAAGGCATTTGACGAAATGTTAAGTTCCAAATGTTCACTTTTGAATGTTTGTCTGTGTCTTAAAATAACTAAATATAATTAGTATTTTATTACCTTTAATAATAATTCATTGCTAAACACTGTCAATAACGCTGTAGATCAATTTTGGGAACTAATGGCGATTAGCTCTGGGTTGTTAAAGAACTTGATTACTTTTTGAATCTAAAATAGAATTCAAGACTGATTACTTACTTATGAAAGCTTTATCCCTTTGTGGTCTTGCATGCCAGTTGATAGAGTTATAATCTTATGTTTTATCAGTAAATTTTACATATCACATTTCAATGGGCCGGTCACGTCTGCCGCAGGACGGATGGCCGTTGGAGGAGACGAGTCCTGGAGACCGCGTCTCGGTAAACGTAGTGTCGGACGCCCTCCAGCCCGATGGACCGACGACCTGTGCAAGGCCGCCGGTAGGCGCTGGATGAGGAAAACAGAGGACAGGGATGAGTGGCGCCGTCTTGGGGAGGCCTACGTCCAGCAGTGGACTATGAATGGCTGACGACGACATTTCAATATCTATGCAGCCTCGTTGTTTTATGAGATGATATAAAGTATCTTAGTTACTTTTTAATTTTTATCACCTCTCTTTGTCTCTGTGGGCAGCTTTTATATGCTAACTTTTTGCATGCCTCTATTGGTTCTCTACTTATAATATTATGTCTATTTTATTTATACAATATTATATTCTTACATAATATAACCGTACATTCTTAGTTAATTCATTGTATCAGGTCACGTCGTCGAAAAAAGGAGTTAATAAATAACTCACTTAAAGCTGTAATTAATTTCAGAAAACTAAGCCTCGTAGTTTTGTATGACAGCAACCATTTTCGTCCGAGATTTCCTTTGCAAAAGAACACTACAACATAAAGTATACGTTTTATAAGTGATCCGGCGCCACCCGTACAGTGCAGTGATCAATCATCTCAATGAGAGATACCAATGCGATTCAATAAAATCACTTTTGCAATTGGTCTTCTTCAATACGTGTTATGACACAAAGCCTATAAATAATTTTAGCTGGAGGTGTCAGTGACTTCATAAATATATTTGTGGTATATCTGAATCGTTCTTGTGAGATTGAAACATTATTATTATTATTGGCGCAAAGTTTTACACTATAAAAATTAAGTAAATATGATTATTCTGTAATTGTGGCAATGTGTTGTAGTTCTTTGGAGTACGCAGCATGGGGGTCATACATCAAAAAGTTTCTTTGTTGCCGGAAACACGCTGACAACGCTTCTGGTATTAGAAACATTCATAGGGCACCGTAACCATCACTACGATCAGAGGTACCTCTATCGGAATAGGCTCTGAAACAGCTTAAAAGATTTAATTAAATGTTAGAGATTAAAACTAAAATTTTGTTTTACATTTAGTGGTAACTATGTTTCGTTTTACGTTCCTTGCCAACGTAGTCGTATAGTTGTAGTATTGCTATAACAACAATCATTTATATAGTACTAGCTTCTGCCCGCGACTTCGTCCGCGTGGAATTTTGTTTTTCATAAAAAGTACCCTATGTTACTTCTTATACCTCCAAGAATATATGTACAAAGTTTCATGATGACGGTTCAGTAGTTTTCGCGTGAAAGCGTAACATACAACTTACTTTCACATTTATAATATTATAGTAGGGATTTATTAGTAACGACAGAGAATATATTGAAGTATGTTAATTTCTATTCTGGCTCTTCAGTGAGCAATTATCACCTGAAACGCCACAGTAACGATATGATAAGTAGTCGCACTAAATTTTATGGCTTCCCAAATCAGCTGCAGGATGTGTAGTCGCTGCTTTTTATGAAGAAGCGTTATTTGCACAGTCATATGTTAAGAACATGAAATGTTAAGTGTGGAATATTTCTCGTACCACGCCAATAAACAAGTACCTAATAGAGGCCATAATAATAATATAGTTAGATGGCAACATGATACGATTGGTATTCAGCCATGCCATCAATAGGCTCAATTAAATGTGGACACGTTGTGATAAAGCACATTGTGCCAATTGAGTTTACAGTCGTATTAGATCGATTCTTAGAAAACTGTGTTGCTTCCAAGATGGTATATTTTGAAATGTTAACCAAATTTACCTCACGTACTCAGTTTAGAATATAGTCAAAACATGCTAAAAGCAGATTATAAACGTCTTAGCCATACGGTATAATTTCCTTGATTTTCTATTGACGCCCAGAATTATAACGAATCTAATAACTTGTTAAGTATAATATGTACATATATATGTAAATTAGGTAAAATATAATTTAGATAGTATGTGGATATAAAAATACAAAACCTAGGTTATCGCCATCTGTGGGTAATTTGTTCAGAAGGCTGACTGCGTTACTTCATGGTATTGCCATGATGAGCTTGAAGTACGAGGTAAGCACCAGCCCTCTGAACTACAGGAGTCGATTGGACGTTATTATTAAATATGGACATGAGCTAAGGGAACTCTGGCACTGAGATACAAGACATTTCAGTTTGCAAAGTATTACATCTCTAGCACTTATTATTCTGCTAACTAAGTACTAATAATGTCAGTCATAATGTACCAGACTGTTCAGTATTCCTAGATGCGTCCGTCTGATAGGCGACAACACATGCGCAATCCGAATGCGGCGTCGTGATTTGTGGGCAAATTATAACACATTTGTGCTGCAATTTATGTGTCTTGATTCACATCTGTGCTCGGTGATAATCCTATTTGTTTACTTAATCCATAAACGGAAGAACTAGGTAATGTTTTAAATGTTAAGTTGCTTACTACACCTGTGTTTTGATATCTTTAATAAGCGACATAAATTGGAACGGGTTTAATCTTAATTTATTACCTTATAAAGTTATAATATAATTTGTTGAAATGCGGCTGCTACTTCAGGATTTCATCCATCGTTCCATCGCATTCTTAGACAGATATAATCAGCCTACTGCCATTTCAAATTGCTAATTTTAGCTACGTCAGTCTTATTGGTTCTATTTCAAATATTTTCATTTCGTATTAAATCCATAACTAATACAACATTATGTAACTCACGCCTTAGCCCATAGTCTGCTAAGCAACTTATAATTTAATTTATTTCTTGTAGTTTTACACAGCCGATTATATGGACTTTTCATTTGGAAAAGACTAGCTGAAAATCTGTGCTGTGCTTACATAAAGCACAGCGTAAACTGAGCCAGCATACTTTCTACCCTTTATCAGATAAACTAGATTATATAGGATACACTTTGGCGAGTGTGCCACGGAATTGCATGAATTAATTCTTTCCTCACCATTTTACCACCGGGGACAAGCAGACGTACGAGCTCACGCCACCGATATATGATGGAAATAACAACAAAACGAACGAAACGCTATGCTTCCATTTTTACCATACGTACCGCTGATAAGTGAAACTCTTTACCGTCGAAGGTTTTTCTGAAAAATACAATCTCGGTGTCTTCAAGTCTCGCGTGAACAGGTATTTTCTAGGTAAGCGTCCTCCACCTATTTCCACCTGACATCAGGCACAATGTCAGTTAAACGCGAACTTTTACTTTTTTAAAGGGGATAAAATGTAATTTGCCTTGTAGCTTATAGGAACGCAAAGATCACTGGTTCAATTCCTGTCCTTTACATTACGTAAATGAACTTGCACTTATTGAACTGCACTCATAAATAAATAAATTATTTATTTATAATTGTATGGGCGTCTGAGATCGACCCCAAAGTTTTCCACTGTATATTAAAGAATACAATGTGTATGTCGTCTGCAGATTTTTTTTTAAACATAGAATTGTAATTAAATGTTAAAATTTGTAGTCTAGTCTCTACACAGCAAGATTAAACAAGGTCAATGGACTTCACCATAATGATAAAGTATACCAGATGCAACAAATTCTATGACATAATAAGCCCATTGAACGAAACCACCTTTCATTAGTCCGAACTTTGATTATAGGTTATTAATCTTTTGAGGTGATCCGCTTTCACACAGCTTCCTTATAGATGATTGTAATTAGAGTCTATTAATTATTAAGAAATAATAGTAAGTACGATTAATAATATTGTGCTTCATATCTCAGATGGATGGGTGCGATGTTGGAACACAGACCCTATAGTCGCAGACAAAGGTGTCTCTCTCTTTTTAATATGTATAAAGACATGGTCAGTATCGTCGATAAAAATACTTCTTCTACAGTCTGTGTTGGCATCCTAAAACAGATAGCAGCTAATATGTATTTATAGGAGATGTCATGAAAGTATAGTTGTAATAAGTACTCGTATAATAATGCATAATTTATTAGATTACATGAAACTATTTAAGAAATTTTATAAGATATATGACTTTGACAGTTGTGAAAATAAGTAGTTGTAACGTTAGACGCCACTTGAGACACCGACTGTTTACAGAAATCGGTGGGTAGTGATGGTTTTAGCACAATAATATAAAACCGGCTAATGTTTGTTGGAATCTGATTATTCGACCGTGATTCGTGAACTTGTAAAGGTTGATATGTAGAAAGTGAAATAAAATGTTGGAATCGTGCATGGTATCTTTTGAAATTCGGCATCCTTCAGTTCATATGTTTGAAACTGACAAATTAAAATATCAATGGAATCAAACCTAATAATGACAAATGAGTACCACTAGTCTTTGATTTCCCTTTCAATGAGCAAAGCATACACAAACAGAAGCAAAAGGCTCGTAGTACAATTGACGGCCTTATTGCTAAAGAGCGATCACTTCCAGAGAACCCTAGGCTAGGATTTAACTTAATTATAAAAACAAAAAACTAGGCAACTATCGGAACTGTTACTGTTCATTTAACCGCGCCTTAATTTAATATTTCATAATTTAGTCTGACGTTCGTTCAACCACTATTTAACTGGTAGCCTTTAGAAGTAGCAGTTTAGTATAACTAGTAGTTCCTTACTAGTATGAAGGCTACTGAAACGTGGCTTAAAACGCACAACTGTTGTAACGTAGGTTTCAGAATGTGAAAAGTTGAGAAAATGTAAGAAAATACTTTTTATTTTTTTTATTGCTGGAGTATAGCAGACGGGCTGACGGCCCAACTGTGATGGAAGTGGTTACCGTTGCTTATAAACATTTGCAACACTATATAGGTATTACCATGAAGTGCTTCCGTACTTGTAAATGGCAATGGAACCTAGCCACTAATGCCGAAACTCAAGGTTGTTATGGCGGCATGCTCTATACCAGGGGTAGCCTTACCACCTGTTCGCAGGCTTTAGTATTGTTTCCCCGTTCCTGCGCTGATAAAAAGTTATTTTATAGTATTCTATCTTTACTCTTTATACTTTAAATGCATTGCAATAAAACAGTTTAATAGTAATTACAAATATTAAAATTGATTAAGCTTAAAAAACTATTATTACACGAATAACAGTTTCAACTTACGTATGACGAGTGCAGAACAATAAAGAGCCATTAAAGCCAGCAGTAAAACCATGAGACAGACATAAAAATGAATTGAGCTTTGAAAGGCGGACAAATTGGCATAAGGAACATGGGACAGATGAACTGTGTTGTCTTTTTCATGTCTTTTTTATCTGTGGTTAAGACAACAAA
The DNA here is from genome assembly GCA_949752895.1 of Dendrolimus pini. Lineage (NCBI taxonomy): Eukaryota > Metazoa > Arthropoda > Insecta > Lepidoptera > Lasiocampidae > Dendrolimus > Dendrolimus pini. The sequence continues at coordinate 18,585,996 of OX457124.1, forward strand.
AACGGCATACTAATAAATTATAGTTTAATATATCATTATATTAATATTTTTTAAAATATCATAATTTATTGCTTGTCATTAAAAAATAATAATAATAGTACATACATCCATAACTATACTACAAATACTTGCAATATAGATTTTGTATATATGTTTGTTTTGAATATTAGTTAATTTTCATGAGATTCTTTATACCTATATATGAAATATTCAGTAGTATATAATTATGTAGGTATAATAAACTTTAGAAAATGAATATGAAAACTTCATCCTTTTTGGGGCTTGCACAATTCGACAGGCAGACCTGCAGGAACTGAAATATTTGTCAGGAAAGCCGTGTTGTAAACCTTAGTATTTATTCTTTACATGTCACAAATAATCTAAAGTCACTTTGAGCTGTTCGAGTTGCGCCTAGTGACTGAGGGGACCCATTAAATTTTCCATATTAAAGTATATTTAACCAAAATCTGTTTGTTACTCATCATAATCCAATAAATTATTCAAGTTTCATAAACCTTCCAAAAATAATCAAAAGATTAAACGTTAAGCCGCGTGAAAGCTACAGTAAGAATTAATCAAATGTGTGACCTTTTCGATATTGAGATCTCAATACAAAAAAATCTCGCCTCCATTGATAGGAAATCAATATAATATTAAAATGGGCCTAATTACGAACTGTGAAGTGAAAGTACCAATAATAATAATAACTAATGAAATGTCTACAAAAAGTCAAATTAAGTGACTGCCGTGACCGTACATTACACGTAAGAACACTTACAGACAAACCGGACTAAGCGCTGTTGTGTCGATGATTACAAAGCTACTTTTTGCCGACTGTTATAGGTTTTAAGCAAAAAATTCTTACATTAAGTTATAGGAGAATTAAGAATTCGAATGACACCCAAGTAAAAATTAGAACTCTATTTTCCCTTGACCGTTTAAAGATCATTTTCGTAGTGTCAAAAAGATCAGAATAATAATGTTATACGTATTGATTACGCATTTTTAGAAACGCACTTTGTGTTTATTCGATGGAATAAGTCTCAAATATCATTTTATTATCTGTATTTATTTTAATAAATTATCGTTTAGGCCATAGATAATACTACTTCCCCACGCAGAAAATTTAAAAACTTTTGGCTCGAGAACTATTACAGATTGTTGTTTAATTTGTCAAAGAGAATCTAAAACATCAGATTAACCGATAAGTAATCTATAATAATAGTAATTTAACATGTAATTAGTGGTCACTACTTATTCTTTACGTTACCACTAACTAATGCAAAATACGGTTTTGTAACTATTTCTTGAAGTCTTTACTATATCTGTATAACTGGTACGAAATTTTCATGGACTACACGATTACTGGTAGGTATTTTATGTGTATATTATCGGCATCCGTCAACTCATACGCGTCTAACTTCGACTCATGTGTAGGATCCCTTATAATAATATTTTTGTCAATAGAAATGTTTGTGCTGCAAATTAACAAAAGATGAATATATTCATTTATCTCTTGTTTGGTTTGTAATAAAAATATGTATACGAATTTTACAAATTATATTTTTGAATAAGTATATGTCGAGAGGATTTAGCATATCTTCATTTAAAATTATTGTATGATTATATTAAAACGAATACTATAGGAGAAAATATAAAACTTTATTGTCTCCGCTAGCTTGGTCTAATAGAGGAAATGGTTCAGGATCAAGGCGTACAGAAGTCAGTTATCTAAAATATCGCTGAAATGACAAAGTGTAAAACTCGAGCCTTATTGACACGCGCTAGACAAGCAATAAGGGGTTGTTATTTTCGTTTAGAAAGTTGAGAGATACATCGAATCCCTCAGCCAAAGAGGTGAATAACTTGCAAAACAGCCTTAAATTTTTCACTAAAAATGTTACTACATCATAGTCATAGGCGACTGCAGTGTAACTAGTAGTACCGTAGCAGCGATGCTCGATGGGGTGTTATTTAAATAATTATTATATTATCGTTTCGAAGGTCGCCATATATTGGGTCGTTAAGCCAACGGTAACATAGTTTAATCAGCATTCAAGTGGTTTCTTACTATTTCGTGTATGAGTGATCATTGAAAATTACAGCCCCGTTAATCATAATAATATTAAATATAAATCCAAAATGTAACTTTCACCAGTTGATGCTAGTACATTCGGCGCAATTGCCTTTTACGGCGATGTCGCTGCACAGTGCGCCTGCGCCGGCGCCACTGGATGACTCATATCAACTTTGCCATGCATGCCGCAGGTGGTAATGCGTGCAGATTATTGATTACTTGTCGATTTTGTAATGATTTCACGGTTCTATATGGTCATGTACCAAATTTCTAACAGTAAGTACTATCCATAAAAATGATACAACAAAAAAAATTATACCCTTTGTAAAATAAGAACAAATACGTACGAGTATATACGGGGTATGTAATACATTAATAATTGTTAATGCAACAAAAATATACTTAAAAATCACTTAAAATAAAATAGAAATTTTAGTTCTTAAAATATTAAGTCTCATATTTCGCTTGTTTAAAAAACAAAATTATCTCAAAAATATTGTTGTGATCTAAAAATACAGTCCTGCCAAAAACTTGGAAATACTCTAATTAAAACCATCATATAACTTTATGACAAAATTGTAAGTTTATTAAATATATTGTCTGTAATTATAGAAATTATAAAAATAGTGATTTGATAACTTTAACTCGCTCTCTAAAAAAATTACTCTTTTGAGTTAATAGTCTAAATTCAAGTCATCAAGATTCTTAATCAGTTATTTCTGATCCTTCCGTATTTGTCGTCGTAAGTGTACAAAAAATTCCTACCGTGTAGGATTCGTGTATTAAATTAGGTGGAAGGCAAGTACAAAAACTCAACGACGATAGTCTAAATTGGCAAACTGAAATTACTAGATAAAATTAACGGCAATTACAATTTCCGTTGAACAGTAATTTTATTATTACTGAGAGTGACCTAGCTTTAAACTGTTAGATGAACCATAATCTATAATGAATAATAATATTATAACATTTTTAACACGCCGTGTACTGTTCATTGAATTGATTTAAAAAAACTAGAATAAACTATACTATATTATAGACGGAGAACATAATGATTTTTTTAATTTAAATTTAAAATATCATCGAATATATATGTATCCCAAAAATTATCATACAAGATCACCAATAACTACTTTTATGTACTGGATATAGAATAGTCGTTACTTTTCAGTCTTCATCTCCTGGCGTTAAGAGCAAGTTAAAGGTATATTCCTGTGCGTACTTAATTTTTGTAAACATGTGGCGTACAACCTTGTGCCTACACATCCGCTCTGGATTTCAGACAATCAGCGGGTTTGTGCGGAAACGATTATTCTTATGTGAGTACGACACTTACTCATAATGTATGGTCCCAATGTACGCGATTATGGTTGCATACTGTTCTAAATTGACAGAACTAAACATTTCCTTAAACAACCGAGTTGAAAATGTTGAGATGCGTGTGCAGTGTTATGAGATCAAAAAAGTGAGACAAAACTCCATAAGGGATCTTTGAAAATTGCACCTATCAGAAAAATTGAGGAAAATAAAAGTAAAAAGGTACAGATAATGAGAATGGGTGAAAATTATCTGAAAAAAAACAATGTTTATTCAATGTCCTACCATTGATTAATAAAATAATAAAGGTTAAAATAAAGAAAAAGGACAAAAAACATGTTTGAAATTGAAAGAATGGTAGAAAGATATATGTTGTGATAGAGGATGTATAACACAACAAAACATGGAAGGAAAAAAAACATTATTCACAACAAAAATTATTAGGAAAAAGTGAAAATAAACAGACGTGACTTGATAAAAAATATGATAAAAATTAAAGTAAGGAATATATTTTTGTGTGATTAAAAAAATGAAGCATGATCAATGTTATAATTAATCAATTGTAAACAAAAAGATGACCAATGTTAAATAAACATTCAAGTATAATTGTAAAAACAAACGGGCATTAAATTATTATCTATAATAAAATTGACATGACTCGTAAATTTATTTCAAACCTGATTTATGTCTTTCTTATCGTTGATAGCTTTTGAACTCTCATAAAACGATTAGGAAGTGATAATTGATAATTAATAAAGGACTAGTAATTTTGGAAAGCTGTATTATTATTACGAAACTATGCCGCCTCTGTCTGAAAAACCGACTAAACTGAAAAATATTCGCCTGACGTCGCAAGGAATTCTGTGCGTAACAACTCAACACGAACAAGACATCTAAAATAAAACCGTGCGAAAATGAAGAGAATTTCCGAAATGGGCGCACGGTACACATTTTAGTTGGAAAGCGATTATTTAATAATCCATTTCTTTTCAAACTTGTCATGGACCCTCTAACACTGGAACTCTACCTGCATATACATTCTAAAAATGGTGCAATTGAATAAGCAGAGAGTGGGTGTAATGTTAAAAAGTTTAAAGTGACTTATGCTTTTGTTTTGAGTATACAAAATATTGTAGTTACTATCTACACTTGATGTATCCTACTTAATTAGGTGTATAAAAGCAACTAATTAACCTAAACAACCAACCAACCAAGTGCGCATAGTACTTTTTAAATAGCATTTTAATATTGTCACTGACAAATTCTATTATCTATGATCATATAAAAGTAAAGACACGTAATGCACAAGTTACATAATAGTACTTGTAGACATACATATAGTATAATAATATTTTCGCTATACTGTTGTCATAATAGATATAATCAATATGTTCCTAATTTAAAATATTTTCAATACGCAATTTTAGGCATAAATGTATCGACAATAATAAAAAAAACTTCGTTTAAAAAAACCGACTTCAAAAACTAAAAAGTATAAAATAATTTATTTCTAAAGCTATTTTTAATTATAATATCTTATTTTAATATATATATTATCTTAAACATCTTAAAGTCGGTGCTTAGTAATTTTCAAAATATAGTTGCTTTTATGTTTATTTTGCACCGACTTCAAGATGTTTTAGATAATATATATTAAAATAAGATATTATAATTAAAAATAGCTTTAGAAATAAGTTATTTTATACTTTTTAGTTTTTGAAGTCGATTTTTTTAAATAAAGTTTTTTTATTTGTTTCTTTTTAGTGTCGAGCTTTGGGTAGGCCTACGAAGGGTGCCGCATGCCTTAAAAAATATAGGTCCCAAGAAACGGGAACGGAAAAAAATTTCATAAAATAAAACCTACTGGGCCAAAATATGTTAAATTTAAATTTAGGGTACCAAATGGCAGCTATTCCGCATCGAACTAAAAAAGAATCACGTAAATCGGATCATAAATCGCAGAGTAATCGGTGTACATATGGAACGGAATGGTAATTTTTTTCATAAAAAAATGTTCATGAAATGCAAACTACTGGGCCAAAGTGTTTTAAAATTTTTAGAGAACCAAATTGCAACTATTCCGCATCGAACTAAAAAAGAATCACGTAAATCGGATCATAAATCGCAGAGTAATCGGTGTACATATGGAACGGAGTAGTAATTTTTTTCATAAGAAATGTTCATAAAATGCAAACTACTGGACCAAAGTGTTTTAAAATTTTTAGAGAACCAAATTGCAACTATTCCGCATCGAACTAAAAAAGAATCACGTAAATCGGACCATAAACCTCAGAGTAATCGGTGTACATATACACAAATAAATAAATAATAAAAAAATACCGGCCAAGTTGAGAACCTCCTCCTTTTGGAAGTCAGTTAAAAATTAGTTCAATCTTTAATCCAAAAATAAAATTTAAAACGCCCTGAAATTTACTACACAACGTTATTTGAAAAACTAATAAAATACTGTTTGTTAATAATTACTTAATAATGATTACCATAAAAATTCGTTGTATCGACAATTAAATTTACAAAATATAAGATAGCTCGTATAGGCACTTACCTTGAAAACTGTATAAATAAATATAAAAGATAATGTAATTCAAATTTTAATCATAAAAATCCCATTTACCAGTTTATTTAACATGCTTTTAAGTTTTATTTAGTTGTCTTTTATAGCTGATATATGAATTAAATTTCAGATTAAATGTAGGTAGGTTATCGAAACACCGAAATACTAATTTGTGACCCTTTTAATTTCAAATATACAGATAATTTTTATTTCAATTTTGTTTTGAAGTCTTTAAAACTGAGCTCTAAAGATGTCTGATAATCCATAGAGATATGTAAGTTTAGAACACTCACTAATAAAATTCTTAACTGAAATTAACTTTTTTAAATTACTATAAAGTATTTTATTGAAAAAACTACTCATGTAGAGTCATTTTATATCCAAAATCTAAATTTGAAATATATGTTGTTTTATTACAGTATATGTATTAATATAGGAAAAGTTACCACTGCGAAAGACAGGAGGAATAACACTGCGAAGTCGTCTTCTTATAACAAGTAAATTTCCATTAAAATGATGTATGAAATAACCTAGTAAAACAATTCTCCATCACAACTTGGTTTGAACAAAAACTTTAAAGTTAAACAGCTAAACTGAACGGATACATACAGTGGAATGTTAACCTTAATTTTCTTCAGGTACTTATGAGGTACTACTTAAATTAAGCATCGGTCACCACTTATCGTCAGGTAGATCAACTGATCACCTACTTTAGTCAATAATAAGAGTTAAGGCCATATTTGTACATTTTTAAAGATATTAAAAATTCTGTTTACAATGATTTAATAAAGAAATAAATGCCATAAACACAGTATACCAAAACACATAAACTATGAGTGAGGTCAAAGTATGAACTTGAAATGTCGTAAAGTTTTCAACGTATGTCACAGCACCATAAAATTTATCGAGTTTCTTAAATAAAACAGTCACATAAAATCCTTTTTAAATTTAGAATGTAAAAGCTGATTTACACTGATCCAGCTGCTAACTTCAAGTTCGAAAGAAGCTATTTCTGACTTCATACTGGTATCGTGTAAATTGATTCGAAGTCAATACAGCGCTACCGAGTTAGTGCCGACTTCAATATTCCCCATTGAATATTTTAAATTTAGTCCGCTCCCCGAGTCATTAGCTAGATCAATGTAATAAGCTCTTAAAGCCGATTAACATTGGTCCAGCTACTCACTTCAAATTTGAAGGAAGCCAGTGCTAATTTCATACTGGCATCGTGTAAATCGATTTGAAGTCAATACAGCGCTACTACGTCAGTGCTGACTTCAATATTCCTGATTGAATATTTTGAAGTCAGCCCGCGCCCCAAGTCACTAGTTGGATAAGTGTAAATCAACCTTTATGGAATGAATACCTGAGAAACGCATTAGGCTTAAAATGCCAAAAATGTGCGGATCAGGGTGCATATCGTTTTGTTTTTTATGCAAAAACACATGAAAGTTATTTAATGCCGCAGCCCGGTAGATCGTCTGCATTTTTGTTGGTCTGAGTCACGTCTTAGGTATTGTGTGTTAGTACTAAAATGAATCACGTGTGAATAACTAACATACTTCTTCCGATACTTTGGTACTACTTCAAAATTAGTTGTTGATTTTTGTTGGGTCAAGATAGAGAAACGATAATTTTATGCTGTAAGTCATCGGCATCAGTGTAGGACTTTGTAACTACATTTTTGGGTGACATTATATTTTTCGTCAAAACTGTTACATAATACGTATAATTTATTTATATATCACAATTTTGACGAAGAAAGTTATATCACCAAAAACGTAGCTACACTGCACTGACGCCGAAGAATTGAAATTGTAACTAATTTTTACGAAAATTGACTCAGTTTATTTGTTAATTGAACTTATTCAGAGCACTTGTAGTTATCCAAAACGAACAGGAAAAACTGTAACAAGTTACATATAAAAGGGAGAATAACACTGAAGGAAAACCTACGTAGACAATACGCTGAATACATACAAGGTTATATAAAAATAATAATTTGCATTAATTCGTTAAGCAGTAATGAGAGTAAATAAATACGAGTAACACTTAAAAAGAACACAGCTTTCTGTCATTGCAATTGGTTTTTTTATACGTGTCTAAATTTGATTCTATTGTTTGATGTTAATAAAAAAATCCTAGTTTTAAATAGATTTTTTAACTTTTGCCTCATTATATGTAACTATTTTTTAATTGACTTAAAAAAAGGGCGAGGTTCGCAATCGGTTTTCGTTTCGTTGAGTAAATGTTTCTTCTTTTTCAATAACTGAAAGCCGCTAATAACCAACAGCCGAGGTAGGAGCCTAGTTTGTGCTACTGCCAGTCTTGACTGTAAGACCAACAATGTATTTATTTACATGTAGCATATTGTACAAGTTATGATACCAAAAACGTAATAGTTTGTAGGCGCATAATACATTAGTCTGACTACAGTATCTTTATACTTACATGAAAAAAGTTATTGATAATACAATTTGTCACATAAAAATAAATTTAATAGTACTGTCTCATAAAATTACAGATTATTGCTTAATGTATAGCGGCATTTCAGAAACGATATATAATTAGGAGTATCGGTCCTCGTTACTTGCATATCGATACATTTTATACCACTCTTTAAGTATTAAACAACACTTATAAATTACATAACAGTAATTGCTTGAAATTTAATTAATTTGCACATTCTCCTCGTGCTAAAGGTGTTAATTTTAAGCGATGTCGTTTAAACTTTAATAAATTTTGAGTATTTTTAATCAAAAAGATTTTATCCGGCCATGAGGTCACATTTTGAAAGAGATATCGATTTAAAAACAGAATTTTATTATCGGTTAAATCGATAAGTTACTGTCATTGTATGTTGTCATGTTTACATTTAAACGCGATACATTGTTTTTATATTTTAACAAGAAAAATATTTGAGTCAGTGTTCCTTCTTACTTCTTCGTCGAAATAGGATTGGATTAGATATTTATCATTTGATACCCGATAGATAATAACAGTACGGTACTCTTTACCGTACTCTAGTACAGTACGGTACTAGTACTCTCCGAGGAGTTCCAGAACAACATTCTAGAGGTGAAACGCTTCAGCGACCGGCTTATGGTCGTGTCAGTTCTTATCGAAGGGGTTGTGACCCATTTGATAAGTGCCTACGCGCCACAGGCTGGTTGTAGCGACACTGATAGAATGAGGTTCTGGGATCAGATCGGTGATGTACTGCGTGGCATCCCGTTATCACAGGGAGTCGTTTTGGGTGGTGATCTGAACGGTCATGTGGGTGAGAAGTGGGAAGAATTTGAGCGTGTTCACGGTGGCTTTGGATACGGAAGCCGCAACGCAGAAGGGGAGGATATCCTCCGAATGTGTGCGGCTGCCGATCTTGCCATCGCGAACACGTATTTCAAAAAGAAATCCGAACACTTAATCACCTACAAGAGCGGGAGGCATGCTACCCAGATCGACTACCTACTCACCAGGAGACACCACATCGGCAAAGTAGCCAACTGCAAGGTCATACCCGGAGAGAGTCTCACTGCACAACACCGTCTCCTTGTCATGGACCTCTGCGTGAAACCGAAAGACAAACCCGTTGAGCATTGTCGATGCCAAATTAGATGGTGGCTGCTTGATGAAGGCAGATCCCAGGAGTTCGCTTCAGCATCCGTCGAGATGTGTGTCGGAGCTGACAGCGAATTAGTCCAGTGCCACTGGGATAAGATCCAAGCAGCCATTACTAAAGCGGCAAATGCAGTGCTGGGTGTGTCTAAGGGTGGTCGCAAGTGTGACAAGGAGACTTGGTGGTGGAACGACACAGTCCAGAGGGAGGTTAGGGTGAAGAAAACCCTGTTTAAAAAGTGGCTAGCGTCCAGATCTCCTGAAGATCGCGACGCATACAGGGCCGCAAAACGTGCCACTAAAAGAGCTGTAGCCAGAGCCAGACGTGACCACTTTCGATCGTTGTAGGATAAGTTGGAATCGTCTGAGGGGCAGAAGCTCATATATAAGTTGGCACGTTCCAGGATCAAAGCGGCAAAGGACATTTCCAAGTGCCGCTGTGTTAAAGATCCTGGCGGCAACCTGTTATGCGAGGACCTCGCGGTGAAGGAGAGATGGCGCTCTTACTTCCACGAACTGCTAAATAAGCAGCACAAAGAGGTACAGCCACCGAACCTCCCTCCGAATCAAGGACTAGTGCCACCGATAACGCCTTATGAAGTCCATAGGGCTCTTCGCCGCATGCGGAATCGGAAAGCTGTCGGAGCCGATGGAGTCCCCATCGAAGCCTGGAAGGCGATGGGTCCTCGTGGTGTGGGCATTTTAACAAACCTTTTTAACCGCATACTCCTCACCGGAAACATCCCGAGCCAATGGAGACTGAGTGTTATCACTCCAGTCTTCAAAGGTAAGGGATCGGTACAGGAGTGCGAAAACTACCGCGGAATAAAGGTAATGTCCCACACCATGAAGCTCTTTGAGCGCATAATCGACTCCCGGATCCGGCAGGAGTGTACTGTCTCGGGATGTCAATATGGGTTTCGCCCCGGGCATGGTACCATGGACCCTGTTTTTGCCCTAAGGATCATCATGAAGAAATACAGGACGAAGAATACGCCTCTGCATTTCCTGTTTTTGGATCTGCAGAAGGCCTTCGACTGTGTTCCTCGCGTGATGGATCTGGTGGGCACTGAGGTCCAAAGGGGTGCCAGAAACCTATATTGACATTATCCGAGATATGTACCGTGATTCCGATTCCATAGTTCGGACCGCTGTTGGCGACACTACACCCTTCCCCATTACTGTAGGCGTGCACCAGGGATCGGTCCTTAGTCCGTTTCTGTTCAGCGTGATATTAGACGAAGTGTCGAACAGCATCAGAGATGCGCATGAGCAACCTCCATGGTTGCTCATGTATGCTGACGATATCGCGCTGGCAGATTCGGACAGGGGGCGCCTGGTGGGACGTGTAAATGCGTGGAAGAGGTCGCTAGAGAATGGCGGTTTGAAACTAAATGTGGCGAAGATACGGTCGAGCGCACGGATCAGTTTAAGTACTCGGGATCTGTCCTTAGTGCGTCCGGGGATATCGACCTCGACGTCAAGGCCCGTATCACAGCAGCTTGGGCCAAGTGGCGTGAGGTGACAGGTGTCATTTGTGACCCCAAAATACCGGTCAAATTAAAAGGACAGGTCTATAAATCCATCATTAGACCTGTCCTTTTGTATGGCAGTGAAGCGTGGCCAGTACTTGAGCGACACAAGCAAGAACTGCGTGTCACGGAGATGAATATGCTGCGATGTAGTGAGAGTTGTGGAGTGACGCGGAAAGACCGGGTCAGGAACTCCCGCATCCGCGGCAGTCTTCATGTCCGTGACATAGCAGACAAACTGCAAGAGTGTCGCTTACGCTGGTACGGCCACGTTTTACGCAGACCGGCTAATTATGTGGGGAACAAATGTCTAGCCATGCCGCCTCCGCCAGGTCCCGGTCGAAGGGGAAGGCCCAAGAAATGCTGGCTTGACGTTGTGAAGGATGACATGCGTGCCAATGGTCTCAAAAAGGGGGATGCTGAAGACCGCGCGAAGTGGAGTAGAAAAAGTAGGAAAGCGGACCCTGGGCGTCGGAGTGAACGCTCCGAACGCAACCGGGATTTAACGCTCGGATGATGATGATGATGATGATGAGATAATAACAGTACGGTATATATAGCAAAAAAATAAAATAATCCAAATTAAGAAATCATTTATAGTGTGAATAAATTTATTAAAATACTTTTGTTACCATATTATTAATTTCTCTAATATAATTTAAATAAAGAATTTGTATTGCTATTACACAATCATCCTTCAGTTTTTGTTTGAATATGAGATTAATCTATAATATTATGAAATTCGTACATGCCGTGTCTATACATTAAATGTAGTAAAAAAAACTGGAATAGACTATATAAACGATGGAGAACATGATGCATTTTTTTTAGATACCTGGTCTGTTTGTTCGGGATCCACGTAAAAACTATTTATTGATGGATTGATAGCTTCTTAGACTTAAACTCTGCGCAACTTTTTATCCCAGGAATCCCGCGGAAATCTTCCCGGGAGCGATTTGAAATTGTTCGGATAAATTAGCTTATTCCGACACAGTTTTCACTAAAACAGCAGCCTGTATTCTTTTTTTAAATACTGGGATACTTTGTATCCCGGAAATCCCCCGGGAATTTCAAGTCAAGCGTCGACAAAGTCGCGGGCATATCCTAATTTTATAATACAATAGGGCAATTTAGTTTAGCCTTAAATTAATTTAATATATTGAATTAATTACTATTTTTATACATACATAATAACTAATACGTATGTAGCTCTCGTAATTTTGTATCAATATAAGTATCTAAATCAATTTAAAATATATGGAGAAAAAGTAAATAAACAGTTAATGAAAAATCTATTTTATATATAGGTACATAGGCACAATACAGAACTATTAACTTTAAATCGATTTTTAAAATAAATAAAATTTCGAAGTAAAACAGGAATTGTGTTAATTAATGTACCTACACAATCAATCTAACATCAGTCAAAACAAAAGTCATGTCAGGTGTCGTATTATGTAATGGTAATAGGTTTCAATGAGAAAATCAGACAATTTAATCGTCGATTGCCTTACCGACTACCGTAAACTCTGTTCGATATCGGCAGCATTATACCGTCAAAATATCATGTTACTTAAGTCCATTACTTTTTAAACGTTAACCCGAGAGACATTATTTTGATGTGTTTTAGTAATATTTATGGCAAATTCTGGTTGAATTCTGAAGCTTTTTTGGGTATTGAAGTGCCTTTGAAAATTAGTGGCATTTTCCAAACAGTTAACAAATATTGGATTGGCAAAATTCCCAGTTTTTTAGTTTTTGTGCTTTTAAGGTCATAATTTCCATTTTTCAACTGGCCATACAGTCATCAGCGGTTTGTTCAATTTTGATCCTTCTGCATACACTGCAAAACGATGTCGAGTAGCTTTTGATGCCTCATAACTTTGATCACAGGTAAAAAAGTGATGTCGAAAACGTTTATTTTCTCAACTAAATATTCGGGTTTAAGAAACTGAAAGTTCACTTTAATTAATCTAAACAAGAAAATTAAACTTAATTTCTGCCAGAACAAAACATGCTCTTGCAAATTACTTTTTGTATTGCGAACGTACAGCAAAAAGGCTGCCATTTATTGAGACCAGATTTATTTAAATTACTAATACATCTGAGCTGCCGTCGCTGCCAATATTTATTTATTTTTGTAATATTAACATGTGTGGTGAAATTTATCCAAAAATTTCAGACCTATTATAACACTTCTAATACATCGTAAGCTTATATCTTATAAATTCACATAACTAATCCGATTTAAACTGTAGTTTCTTGGTGCGTACTAATGGTTTGCGATATTTATACTTACCCAATATTTTCTTAAACCTATAAAAGTTCTTTTTGACAGATTGATTTTGATTGAATATATATGGTGACCCGTCCGCACTGTTTATGTCTCCTTACTAAAGCTGTTTACACAGGTGAACCAACGATCATATGTTTAGTCAGGTTAACAGGTTGAAACGTGCTGCCATCTTTGTCTCTATTTCTGAGTCATTGTTTGAGAAACCAAAGGATATTTGTATGCGTAGCCCGTGTATGGACATTCCAATCGTCTGTCTGGACAGTTGAGACAGTGTTCAGTTGATTGCTAGATGACATTTATTGTATTGTCAACTGAAACCAGGAGCTATAATTAAATTTCTCTCGAGCTCGAAATTGTGATATACAACTATTATATCACAATTTCGAGTTCGATTAATAAATTTACCATAATTATTTCCTATAAGACAGACTACTGTATCTGTAGCGTACGTAGCATAGACATTATAGAACATTTAAAACCTAAGTCCGTACTCATTTTGGCAAAACGGAATCCTTATTAATAATCATGTCCATCTGTTTGTCTTTGATCTTCAGTCATTTCTGACAAAATATAGTGAGTATATATAAATAAAATTTATAAGAAAGATGTATCCTGTACCTATGTATTAACACTGTGAAGAATAGATATAGGTACTTTTGCTACTCTTTTCCTAATTACAAACATAATTTTGAAGACATTGGTTAATATTAAAACCATTCAAATTTCGAACTATGACCTCTGTTCCGCCATTTAAATTGGAAGTAGGAAACCATCCTACGCTTGGAGAAATTCAAACAATTATGAGTAACGCCTACATTTTTGGCAATTCGCTTTTTATAGCCGTGAGAACTCACGTTTATGAAGTCATCGTCATAGAGTCGTGTGGTAACTGTATTATAATCTAGCATACTTGTAATAGTGATGTGCTCGACTTGATATTGGCCGAGTATAATTTACCGATTGTGAACATTGAACATAACACCTACTACATAAATACATTGAAAAAATATACATGATATGCTTATTGGAAAAAATAATCTTCTACGGTCGCTTCTTCAGCATTAGGTACAGAAACTTGCAACCGTGTAGACGTTTATAGTTTTTTAACTAATATAAGTTCTACTGTTTTTAATTTATTATACAAACACAGGTAACAATTGTGACAGTTTTATGATTCAAAAAAGTTTATTCTTCAGCAAATTTCCCTATTAAATCATAAACAAGTATTCTGTATCTACCTGTTAAACATAAATTAATAACATTAACGCACTATCGAAGTAGCTCCATAATCATCCATCTATGGCATCCGTGTCTCAATCATAAATGGGTTTAAATTCTGGCTTGAAACTTGGACTGCTTAGGTAGTATTTCTGACCTATTGTTCATATTGTTACAATTATCACGATCTCTGGTATAGAAAAAATACAATGAGGAAACCTATGTACATGTAAAACCTATCTATTGTTTCGGGTATGCTGTCTATTTTTTTTTAACACCAAGAAGCCCGAGTCTAAGAGTGAAAGGATTTTTAACTGATAATATTATAATAAAATATTATTTGATGTAACTTAGTTTGAATAACCACTTTTGAGTTTGGTAAAATATTATATGTATATAATATGAAATGTAATTATTATATATATTACCTACATTTTACCGAATAGTCGGTTTTCTCTACTTGTCCCATCCCTAATTCACAAACTTTTTAATCTTGATAAATATATTGTAAAATACACTTGATGGTGATAAATATTTAACTGCTAGATTCGTAGAGATTTTCCACGTTTTACACGAAAATGATAAACAGCTTTTACACGGCGTCGTGATTTAAACTCAGTAGCATAGTTTCTTTTAACAGGTTTTACGGTAATCTTGATGACTTATAAAGTTTTGTAACTTTTTTAACATTGCAGCCGTGTTGCGGATGCTTTTGAGATATCTCGATATATTTCTATATTAAAGATATAACGACATACCATACGACGATATAAGACTTGCTACGTTCGTGCACAATCTGGACTACTTTGACGTTTTGTAAAACTGTGTTCTGTGGTTGAGCGTGCAAGTCTCTGCGGCTTACCTCACTACAACGCAGAGACTCCGGATTCGATATCTGGTATGGTAAATTTCTCTACTCTGGATGTCTGGGATCAGTCCCAGAGTGGTCCGTTGTATATAACCTATATCACCAAAGTAGCTTGCTTAATTTGGAGACATACAATATGTGTGTTTGTCTGCCGATTATTATTATTATCTCA
The DNA here is from genome assembly GCA_949752895.1 of Dendrolimus pini. NCBI lineage: Eukaryota > Metazoa > Arthropoda > Insecta > Lepidoptera > Lasiocampidae > Dendrolimus > Dendrolimus pini. Next base: position 18,601,666 of record OX457124.1, read on the forward strand.
GTGGGCTTGCTTGTCAACTAGCTTAGTGCCCAAAACGCTGGCCGCATTCGCGCTCTGGATGGCGAGATGGTAAGGTCTCTATAAAACCGGAGAGGCTTCGAGGCCCTACTACTACTAAAATTGATATGAATGTACGGATTGTTTACTTTCGTGACAACCCTTCAAGTTTAATATAGGTATGAAGTTTTATTGTTTATATATTTATCTTTACTTATATAGTAGTTGTGTGTAAGACTAAAATTGCACAATTTATATCCCGAATAAATAAAATAGCTAAAATATTTGAACGCTCTTTGCGTTTCAAAAATATTAAAAAAGTACTTACATGAAACTTGGACTTGTTTTATAGCTAATAGAGTTATGTCTGTTAGATAATTCATGTTTGGCGTTTAAGTTTATCTAACAAGAAAATAATAAAAACCGGTAACACTGGCGCCATTTAAGACTTTATCTCTCTTCAGTGAATTCTGGCAACTTGTTTTTAGTTTTTTAAGTGGTCAAAGATCAGTTCTTGTTGTCTTGCATGCAAACTATGTTTTTAGTGTCTGACTACGCATTGTAACAATATTACTTTGGTACGTATACCACGCTCGTCCAATGCTGAGTGGTGGATTGCATTGCACACAACAGTTATATCGATGGTGTTTTCTTTTACCATTAACGCTTGGTAATTTTAACAATATGAACGTTAGAGCAGAAAGACTGTCTAAGCGACACTTGCTTATAAACCCGATTTTGAACCCATGAGACGCGAGTATTTTTACCATTAAACCACCACGACTTACAATATATATGTATAACCTGTTACCAATCGACATACTAAATAGCTAAGAAAATAATAACTCAAAATAAAACTTTTATTTACTTACTTTATGGCCTTATTATTTACTAGCTTCTGCCCGTAACTTCGACCGCGTAGAAAGTTCTTTTAACTATCCCACGGGAGCTCTTTAATTTTTCGGGATCAAAAGTATCCTATGTTACTTCTAATACCTCCAAGAATATATGTAGAAAGTTTCATGATGATCGGTTGAGTAGTTTTCGCGTGATAGCGTAACAAACAAACTTACATTCACATTTATAATAGTAAAGTAGAGATTACATTGCCTTGTCTTCAATTAAAAATTTTGAAAAATCGAAAGTTTTTCTCACATTAAGTTCTGTAAACTAACAATTTTCTAAAAGTTATAAATAAGTGCTCAAAAGAGGTCTACTTCCTATGTATTTCTAATTACATAGGTATAGTATATACGTTATTTTACTTACATCTAATTAAGGTTTGAAAACGTCAGCATTTGTACTCTTATATTATGTGACTACATACTAATCCTACAAAGGAAAATGAATTTCACCTTGAGCATTAAAGGCATCACACTAAATAAGGAGAACTTATACATAATAATGTTTAATGCTAACTTTAGCTCAAAATAATGATTTACTGTCAATTTTCTGTAAACGCAAATCCAACATAAAAGCAGTGATTAATGAGCCCAAACATTAGTATGTCGATATTTCTTTAAACCAACTTGCAACTTGTCATTCTAAATCAAAATTACGATGCGCAAGTGCATTGTCGTGAACAATGTACAAACGCCATCTTGGAAATTTAGCTATTGTGCCGAAATGAAGCTTGTTTCGTTATTTAAACATTTCTTATTTGTTGTTTTATTCTGTTATCTTAAATGCTGTTTGTTATTCTATAATACTTTTTTTTTTGTTTCAGGTAAATACTTATGGTGGATGTCATATATCGTGGTATACAAAAATATGTGAGAATATATTTCTGTTATTTAAATACGAAATTACCTGAAAACCCTCAGTCAAACGTAAGTCGCGAAATGAAATTTGAAATTATGGCGATGCTCAATCAACTTAAATCAATTTGATTGAAAGGCATAGAACTGATATTATGTTATTAGATGACATTGAACCATTCAAATTTATTTTTATACGGATTGCTTTTGTTGAATCATCCAGATTGAAAGATACTGATGATCCGTCTAAGATTGGCTTAGTAAACAAATTTATTGAAACAATTATTGGCCAGCAAAATGGCCACGCACCATTATAAATTGCCTGCCCGAAAGGACAAACTGTCATTCCAACAAAGAACACAACACCTCTGTAATTATACAATATACAAACAGTAGTATACAGGTTATACAGTAAATGGTATTATATTCTTATCTAAACGTAATAGCGAAATTTTTTTAGAAACATATTAAATCTCTTATGTCCTCTACACCTGGGATAATGTTAGTTTTAGTGACTATATTCAAATGCGACTTGCAGCGCAGATTAAAAAGTAACCCAATTAGAAATAGCCACTTTAGTGTTTATACATAAGTTATCTGTCAATATTTAACGTCATTAACAACGTCTATCTCAAATAATTTATTGAACTCTTAGCTACATCTGCATGACACAGTCTCTAATATATTTTTTTGTAACAGGTGTGGCAGGGGGGCACTACAGTGTAATAACGTTATGTCGGTCTAGTAAATGCGTCATAAAAATTACAGGATAACTGTAATTTTTAGGAATCTGCAGGAACGGAGAAAGAATAAAATTTCCTGCGGCTGGTCGGCCTGATGTTGGAAAGGGCGACAAAAGGCGGTAGGGTATTTGCCCGTCTAGATGGCTAACACCCCTGGTCTAGAGTATGGTGCCATAACAACCTTGAGTTGCGTTCCGACATTAGTGTCCAGGTTCCAGTCTCCCATTAGAGTGTGGCAACACATTAGTAGCATCCTTGATGTTACAAATGTCCATAAGCGATGGTGACTGCTTTCCATCAGGTGGGCGTCTGCCTGTCTGCTGAACTCATGCAATAAAAGAAAAAAACCACCATTTAAATTATAATTGTTGTTTTCGAGAATACAGCCAGGTTTTAAATAGTCTTTTGTCGATTTCTTAAAATAATCAAACATTCTACATTTGAGCTTTTCACGCAGCTTTGCTCGCCTTCTTGGGGCCATTCGTAGTTAACAAACACAAATCAAAAAGCTGTCAATCTAACAGATTACCTTTTAAATTTAAATTATTACTTGAAGTATTTATAGAACTCCACTAACGTTAAGAGATTTACATAATGAATGGTATTTCACACTATCTAATTGCCTTGTCCTGTAATACCCACTTTTGGAATTATCCATAATCTGACAAACAAGGCGTCTGTGCGATAATTACTTATCATATCAATCATGCAAATATTACTTGTTTAACACTTCCTAGCTACATTAGACTTCTAATTAAACTTATAATTGACTGCAATCACATACTGTCATAACAGATAATATTTTAATCAATATACGAGTATGATTTTTTGACCGGTTTTGCTTACCTAAACTTTGTGGTTAAGTTTAAGTAAGTTAAGGAAACCGGAAGTAAAGGGCAGCCGAAAATCAAAAAAGATAGTTACCGCGTCATAAATCCTTATAACTAAGGATTTATGACGCGGTAACTATCTTTATTCAAGATAAAAAGTATAAAGATATCTGGTATTTATAACCGATATCAAAATAAATAACAAATAAACTTTTAAATTTGTATATGTAGTTGTATCATAGAGGAAGAAACCCTAGGAATGAAAATCACCTGTAAAAATGTACCTACTAAATCTTACATAACTAGAGCTTTCCAGTTACAACGGTACATTCTACTTTCGCTTTGGTACGCTTTATTATTTTAAACATATTTTTTGATTAACTCAGTCAAAAATTAAAAGTGTGTGTCAGTCATTTATTTTACTGTCTCCCAATCATTCGGCGGCATCGGTACAATATGTTTTTTCCTTCAATACTGCTCTATTCTGGTATATGTCCTCAGTCACACCATAAATAATCATGTCATCCTTAATAAAACTACCTTTTAACGGTTTTAAGCGCGGTAATTTATTTGATTCTGGTTTATACGTGGTCACGGACGACAAAACCGTACAAGTCCGAAAACTTAAGAAAATATTATGTCATCCTTCTCTTTTTTGGTCTACCTTTACAAGTGCCCACGAATCATCTCGTTTTAATTCATTTTGTCACGTGACTGTTATTCCTCTTTATTACACGCTCATACCATCTTAGTCTTCTTCCTCTTAATTCTTCAGTCACGGATGCAACTTTCAAAGATCCTCTTATTAATATATATACACATTTCTATTCTGGTAATAGCATACTTCAATCACAACATTTTTCTCTCAGCTGAGCGGAGACGTTTGTGGTCTATAACTTTTGTGGTCCGACATGCTGACCGACATGTCTGACCTTTTAATTTGAGTGGCATTAGAAATAATGTTGGACTTCAGTTAGGAGATTTAGAAAAAACACAATTTAGGGTTTGTTACTAGGCAACTGATATTCCTAGTACGCATCCTCCATGATAGTAGTATACAGTAAGTCTACGTTGCAGACTTTAAAAATGATATAAATTTTATTTATCGTATCCTTCCTATATAATCGTATGGATGCATACAAATTTCATCCTTAATGCAAATGATTAAAGTAAAAAGTCATTTAGAACCTGTCAATTGTTTTAACGAGTCATAAAGCGCCGACACAACTGCTTATTGGCATAAATGGATAATCATAGAGTATGTGGAACAGTACCGGAGTGATTGCGTAATTTAGGATGTTGCAATGATGCTTGTTTTACGTTCTTTGTAGTCGTCCTAACCATAAGTGAGGTCGGATGTAGCACATTTATATTTTTGTAAACCCTAGCACCACCTAGGTACACAGTAATATGATGTTGATGTAATTATACAGTGGCTTCTTCAAAATCAACTGATCCGATTACTAGCTGGGATTATTGACTTTAGTTTTCATCAAAGTCGGCCTGGAGACTCTTATTTATGAGTGTTTTATTCGGATTTGGCCTTAAGGTTCCACGTGAAAGATTCACCCGTATTTACCAATTATACAATGAATACGTTAGCGTCAATGACGCTTGAATATGTGCAAGAATATTTGGACAGAAAATCTAGATAGTCAAGCATTATTTCGAGGGCAAGTCAATAAGAGGCGGAATTCGGTAGTTCAGCCAGATCTACCTTCTCGCCTTTTATTCTAAAGTACTAAATTGAAAATCTTCTAACAGGTTTTTTTCCCTGAAACATATAAGTTGGGTGTCTTGGAGTCTTCGCGTATTTTCTTGGTAAGCGTGCTCCGCCTTGGACTGCATTTCCACCTGACTTAGGGTACAATTTCGGTGGAACGCGAGTCTATACAATATAAAACAGCAAGATTTTCCATAGCCTTTCGTCATTTTGTAACTACTACTACGCTTGTTTCGAAACGATCTTATGACATACAATAATAATCAAATATTTAATCGCTCCGAATCATAATAACGCTTTGGTAATCTTTTAATTTGTGTAAGAGATCATCTTGTTAAACATGAAATAGGCGCATATTTAACTCAACTATGACAGTTATTGTGTTTTATAACTGATTGTTTACAACACAAGCCAATAACACATTTCCCAATCAAATGGCAAATAAATAATCGAATCCAATAAACTTTATTACTTTATCCAAACGAATTTACGTTAATATAAATTTAAATCGACTCCTGCGCAGATAGAATATACACGTTTACAATATCTGACAGTTGACATCAATAAAATGAGAACCCTACAAAACGTTGTATATGGACCGGTTTTTAATTAAATTTATTTAAATAGGATTCTTTAATATAATATTTGGCATAAGCGTGTTAATTATGTATTTATCTTAATTTATTTATTTAAATGTCATATTACTTATAATTATCGAAAAATCTTCATTCTGCCTAAACTCTTTCAACTTCCGCGATAACAATTACCGTTGTGTACTTTTAATCTTAAATATGTTCCATATTTATTTAATTTTGTGTGGCTGATCTTTTTGATCATCTTTGCTATGCACGAGTGATCTCATTTGGGTCAGAAATTGATCTGATTATTGTTTACGACCTAATCTACGTGGAATAATAGAGTGTGTGAAAAAGAATGTTAGACGAGGAGATTAAGGAATATAAGCATAAAGTAGGTAACTCTTTGTTACTACCGATGTCTATGTATTATTTTACCTTTAATCCATATGTGCCTTTAGTATGACAGAAAATAAGAACAGCGTTTTAGAATACAGATGACTAAAAGCAGTCTTTTTCGCAGATTTGTATGACCAACATGACAACTATGAAAATAAAGTGGATTTTTATGCTGTCTTTCTATTACCAGATCTAGACATGTGTCAAGTTTTAGTAAGAAATTCTCCAAAGGTGGCCGCGTTAGGCCCACAAATCTCCATAGCGGTAGTTACACGTAAATAGGTCAACCAGTTCATCAATCCCTAGAGATCCGGCAGAAGCTAGAGCGTACCGCTAGTCATTAATATTCTTGACACCATTTTTTGTCATAATCAGAACGGAATGGATAGATATCAAGAGCAATAAATTATACCGTCAATAGTCATTAGAAATCATCTTCAAGGAATGTTAGAAAAACTATACATCACTATGTGTCAGGATGTCATTCCGCCACAGATATATTTACAGCTGAACATTGTTGTTTTTTAATGTAATGAACTGTTATTTTTAAATCTTTTTTAAAACAAACAATGTTTAAGTATTCTCTAGAAAATTTCTAATTATAGTAATAATATTACTGCCAATAGTCCAGTAGCCAGTGTTGAACGTTGGGTATCATGTAAAATGTAGTATACAATGTAGAAAAGCAAAAAGCCTGAAACTAGCCAAGCCAGGATTTATGAATGACATGGAAAAAGAAAGATTCCAGCAGTCAGTAATTTTAAAGTTGTAATAATAAATAAAGTTATATATATAATATTTTCAAAGTTTCTTTCTAACAGTGGTATTATCGGATTAACATAGCTAAAATAAGTAAGCGAAAGTTTATCAGATGCATCAGGAATATTTCTTAAACAGGCCAATAAAGCAAGTAAGCCGTAAAGTAAAACAGAAACTGAACACGTCGCCCGCATTCCTTGTCTTTTATGACTTGTTGTGTAAGATGTTTTAAACTGTATAAGGTAGGGTCCTAGATACTGACAAAACAAATTAATACACCCAAGTGTAGTAATAGAAGTTAGTTTGAACAACATAGAGCTAGACTTAAAACATCTAGCTGTCAAACCTTTATTAAAATTTGTGATTTGCAAGTTTGTGAAATATATAGTTCCTTTTACCTCTAAGTCCATTCTCAGTCTGCGTAAATTTTGTATACATTTCTAAATATTACAGCTAACTCGCCACTTATTTCACTCTTGGGCTTTATATTGGTATCTTCTAAACCCTGCTATAAAAAACAGAATGATACATGTGACCACTGGCGTTTAGTCCGCAGTTACCCCGCGTGATAAACCCTAGGTAGCTCTGTGTTACTCCCAAAAAAAGGTTTTTTATATATATAAACTTTGAATGAAAATTTATCAAAATCGCTTAAAAATCAGAGCCATTGTGCACACACATGTCAATATGTAACGTCTTTAACAATTAATAACAATATCACATAACAGATAATGCATAAAATTCACCACTACATTAGTGTAAAACGGTCAATAAGTGTTAATCATTATCCCAGATGATATTTATGTTTTAAAGATGATATTTATTATTATAGGTAAAGGAACTATAAAGGCCTGAGGATAGTATTTCACGAGGCGTATAATAACCGCGGGAAAAACGCTAGTACTAAATAATTTCGGTAAATGGATATTGAAATTACATCACATAAGCATAGTAGAAAGTTCTACTACAAAATAAAACGTTAGTATTTTATTTTTGCATTTAAAAACAACGATGTAAGTTATTTGAGGACTTTGAGTACATCACTATAAGTGTAGAGTTACAACCGGTTGTGTGGAATCAGTCTCTTGTAAAGGCATCTCTGACAATCTCCGGCGTTGAATGTTCATTATACTTAGTTATTATGGCGAGTTATTATAGTTTTGCGAAAACCGTTAAAATATAATGTCGATTATAAATATTCATGGTGATATCACCATTACTAAAGTTACTATGATATTTTTATTTATTGTGTTGGTATATTTTATTAAGTGTGAATAAGATATATATTTTTAACCATTAATTAGTAAATAACGATTACTGTTTATTTGAAACAAAATTTTTAATTAGAATTTGTAAATAAAAAAGCAAGACCATTACACTGCCACATGTTCAAATTAAATAAATGTTTCGTTACCCAAGTCTATATATAAGTAAAATACTGTCTATACCTAAATCTAGATTATTGTCTTGTATTATATCCACATTTCAATTTTATATTCTTAACTAGCTGGGTGGCAGACCAACGACAATAACTCTAAAAATATTATCAGCGAAATATAATACTATACTTTTTCTATGAACATGGTTCGCCTTAGGCTTTAAAATAAGATAAAAATCTAGGCAAAAATACAACATCTTATACACATGGTTATTTAACCGTAGAAATTCTAGCCTCGAGCTAAAGTTGATGGTCGTTTTGTAAGTAATAATCTTTAATCGAATCGACACTGTTTTATTATTCATAACAGCAAAATGTAAGTGCAGTCCTTGTAACTATACTGCTAGAAGTACTTCATTTAGTTTTATTCTTCTACCACGCTCTAAGGTAATTTGGGTATCTAGAGTGATTATGGAAATGTATAAGAGCAGTATATAGCTATATTGCAGGGTTCTGTCGGCACACCGATGTGTACGTATTAAATCATAAGGTAAGTATCAAAAAAGATCCATTGTCGCAGCCTCCCCCTGTGTATATAGGTGTAATACTTACCATTACCACCACACTTCTAGGGAATCGCTATAACGTTAAGCACAAAATCATCGATCTATTTTTACGAGATAAATCGTACCACTTGGGACTCGCCGGCGAATTTGCTGTAATACCACTAAATCTCCTCCATTCCTGCCTTCGTCTTATGCCAGAGCTAAGAGAAAATACCATGGCCAACACTGCAGATCCTGGCAGGCATAGCGCGACACCTTTTCTACTGCCCAGAGAAATTAAGTCCCCACCTTCCTCACCTGTGTGGGGCATATCAACTCGGTCCATGGGAGATGAGAAAAAGGTTATCAAAGTCTAAAATTCCCATAAGGGATACAGTCTATAACAACGCGGACGAGGCCGCAGGGAAGCCGTAATTATCCATAATTTAGGATTATTTAGTCAAAAATTCTGCCATTATACGAAAACCAAATTTAACTCATACAATTCGTTTTCGAAATTCATTTCTATACTGTTAATAACAAACCGATTAATACGGTATCCATAATTATGTACAGTTTTTTTGTAAGTGATAGAGGACCCCTAATTATTGGCCTGACCGGTCATGACCTTTGCCATGTTAGGTTGTTGAACTAAGTTATTTGTCACTTTTTTCTGTCAACAATGAAAACTAATTCACCGGTAATAACCAACTGTAGAACAGGTGAGTCATGAGTTATGTCATCGGAGCGTTGAACCAGCGTTGTGCTGTAACCAAGGCTTTTAGGCTAGTATTATATAATAACATGGCCGTGATTTTGTACTTGAGAATATCATGCCAAATTAGAAATATTTAATGATTTTCAGGGTTCCGCAGTGATTTTGGCGAAAACGAAACCCTTATGAAATTCTCATGTCCTTGTATTATACTCATGTCATGTCTAAGAAAAGTATATATATCACAGTCATTATTCTTTAAAACTTCAGAATTTACAATTTCCCCTTCACCTTTCCAACTTCCCTATTACATCACCTGTAACCTATTCCTTCTATTTAATCCCTGTATCCCTGTAATCCCTGTATCTCTCGGCCCCATTCCTTGGCTCTATGCTAAAAATGCTGGCAACGCGTTGGCTATAGGCGAAGTTTGTTGTTGCAAATGTCAATAGGTGATGGTAACCACTTTTCATTAGTTGGGCCGCTTGTCTTTATGCCAGCTTCACAACAAAATAAAAACTAAGCCCAATTGAAAGAATATAATGGAAAGAAAGAGAAAAGAAAAAGAAAGAAATGAAACTGAAAACAAATTAAGGGTAAGCGCCATATATGAATACACTTTGGATAAATAAATACAACACTTTATTGTTCACGAAAACACGAATTGCACAACAAAACTGTAGTTACATACTAGGTAAACAAAAGCCGGCCTTATCGCTAAAAGCGATCTCTTCCAGCGAACTGCACTTTAGGCAGCATTCTAATTTTTCGGTTCAGCAAAGTTGCGGAATCGTTATGCTCGGTATACGCGGTACCGATAGGCTACCGAACGCCTATATTTCTATGAGCGTTTCCTGACTCTCTCGATATCGATGCAGGAGCACCACATTCTAATTCCGCACAGTTACAGCACCGACAAACCAGAAAGCGGCCTTAGGTTATATAAAATCAAACATGAAAATGTATTTTGTCTTAACTAACACATACTTAGTTACTGTTATGAATATTTTAATAGGCTTTTAAAACTACGAACAGTTGATCCAATCAAATAACCAAGCGTATAAAACGAAAGAGTACGTGTGGTATATCGTACAACAAACATCAGTCGCTATACAATAGCCATTGCGGGTAATAATTTTAACTTTCTAAGCTTCGCCCGCGCCGTCAGTAAACATTTCAACGTAAACCACTAAGTCGTTGGGGTATTATTCTCGCGTGATAGCATACTAGTGTTGCCAGTAATTTCATAAAATAACCCAACAGTATTCATATTCATCTCGTCTGCTATCTTGCGATGCTTGAAGACGAATGTGAGGAAAGTGTTCGAGCAGTGCGTCATCCCCGTCCTGACCCGGGGCCGAGACGTGGACACTGAAGGATTACTCCACATATTCCAAGTCGCTCCACGGGCTATGGGGCGAGCTGTGTCGGGTGTTTCTCTTATAGATAGAATTTAGGATATTCGTAAGAGAACCAAGATTACCAATATAGCTCGCAAAATTAGCAAGTTTAGCCGATAAAGCATACAAGTCCTTGAGTGAAGACATCGCATTTTGATAAATATAGTGACGGACGCCCTCCGTCCCGATGGATTGACAACCTGCGTAAAGTCACTGGTAGTCACTGGATGAGAAAGACTGAGGACTGGGCAGAGTAGCGCCGACTTGGGGTGTCCTAGGTCCAGTAGTGGACTGTGATTGCCTGACGATTCATTTTCATATCGCAATTCATCAAAGTAGTGAATGTTTGCTATCAACGAACTCTACATAACTGTAAGAGAATCAATGAAACAGATATAGCTCTTGAAATTAGTAAGGTGAAGCAGTGACATTGTGTAGAACGCCCGCTAGCCCAGTGGACTTACAAACTGAGCAATGTCGCATGTAGAGGTTTGATGAGAAAAGCCGAGAACCGGGACGTACGAGTGTGAAGCTAACTTACGGAAGATTACGTCCAGTAATCGTTGACAACTATGCGAAGCGTGTACTCATTTACAGACACTATAGTAATACTTAAATAAATAAAAAGTTTCTCTGCATCCAAGCCGGTGAAGAGGAATACAATAAAAAATAAACACTCAGCTTCACATATATATCCATATATGATGATAAATAATAAATCATAAATGTTTAACTTTATAAAAGTTTACATCACTTAAAACTATAATGAAAGTCGCTCTTTTTAACGGAGGTGGTAACATTTTCAATGCGAACAATAGGCGTTTAAAAGTAAATGGACGCGTTTCTATTCAGTATACATACAATTATTTATTGTATACAGTATTTATAGTTTAGCACAAGTCAGAGCATTATTAGCTCTTCCTAAAAGGCCATAATATATATTTATGGTCCTCATTACAACAACTATGATTAACAAACTTAATTAGGTACTGCTTGAAGATTATTCATAATTTCACAAACTAGTTAACACGTAAAATGCATAGTAAGTTGTATAACATATACATATTATTATATATTAGAGACTGATAAGTTCCGTTTCCCTTTAACCGATTGCCCGAAAATTGGCAAATTCAGGTGTTTTTTCTTGAAGACTTTGATGCTATTCACCTTGAGGTAACTCGACTGTATGTACTACTAGACATTGTTCAATTGATTTCCATTGAAGATATAAAAAGAAATAAAAATAATTATTTGGAGTGTTATTATACTTATTTCTAAATAGACTTTATCTATACAGAAACGGGGAAAGAATAAAATTTCCTGCGGCCTGTTGTGAGGTGACAAAACAACCCACAGCCAGATGATAAAGTATTTGCTCGTCTGGATGGCTACCATCCCTGGTTTAGAGTATGCCGTCATAACAACCTTGAATTGTGTTCCGGTATTAGTGGCCAGGTTCCATTCCCTGTAGAAAGTGGCAGCACATTGGATGCATCATTTTGTATTAGGTACAAATGTCCATAGACGATGGTAACCGCTTTCCATCAGGTGAAACATCTGCCTGTCTGCTAAACTCATGTCATCTTTCGTTTATTATCGTATTGTTTGGTATTTCTCCACAAATTTTATATAGAGGTAGGTAATTCTAAAAAAGGCAATGAAAGTCACTCCCAAGACAACGTTTGGTGGTTTCTGCCACTACAATATGTTAGTACGCTATTTGTGTAGAAGAATTATGGTTCAAAACAAACAAACAATGAATCAGCCTCGAAAATTGATCTAGCATCAAACATTACGAGAATTACACGTTGTTCTTGGTTGGATCAGTTATTGTGCTCCGACGCCTGCGGGCTGTGCGAACATGAAAGTTTAGCTTTCAATTGATGGAGCAACTGCAGCTTGCATGTTATGTGTGTTGTGTGAATTACTTCCTTATCTTTAGTGCTTGTACGCGGTACAATATGGAGCACTTCGAAAAGGGCTTAAATAAAAGTTTAAATTCATAGTCACTGTACAGTTGCCAATAGGTATCCACTTACCATCAGGTGGATTGATTGCCAGTTTGCTCACGGGCCACGGGTAAACATAAAAAACTATAAAGGTTTAAAATTAGTACTGAAATTTTATGAACTCTACTTCTCCAAAATAAGCAACCTCGTACATAAATGAATTAAAACGCGACAGATATCAATTACCCGACAACATAAAAGGAAAAAGAGGCAATAACAAATTGCACCACCAAAACATTTCGCCATTAAAAAGAAATAATCTTAAAACGCAGCCGCTGCCCTATCTTTATAAATTAAATACTCAGTAAAAATCGTAATTAATTACAAAATTAAACCATTTCCTTATGTTTACAATCTTTACATTTTGAAAGTCCACTTAAATTTTAATTTGATCATATGTCAAACCTGTTAGTGGCAAACATATAAAAAACCTAAATAAAACTCTCGGTGAAATCGCGCAATGTCGTCTTCAGGATGCTGGATGCGTTTTAGGAGGCCGTTTTAGTAGATCAACAATGCTCTTGGTTTATTTTATAAATAGGCATGTAACTCTGACAGTGACAGATTTAAACTTAATTGTCCAAAGCGTTCCAGAGACTCTGCTGTGTTGAAAGCAATAGGAATGTGCAGAAGAGCTGCGTAGTTCGCATACGGTTCGTGTTATTTTATAGCAATACTTGCTTATTTTTTTTTACTAATTTTGGTTAGACAGTGTTCTTCAAACGTTCATACATCTAGTAGGAATGGGATCATTGGTTATGTAAAACTAATTTTTGAATTATTTGTACTTTTAGAAATATTTTATAAAATTTTAATTGTTTTGGCATAATAAGTTACAGAGATATTGAGGTTGAGATTACTTATGTTCTCAAACTACTAACCAGCCTTAGAAAAACATGATGCCCTTTCCACGTCCGAATCCAAGAAGTACATTAATGGGTGAAATTCCTTTACCAATTTATCCATAACCACGCCTAACAGAAAACCGTAAAATAATAAATCTACTTTTGGTAATATAGTATTATATTTATAATACCAACAATTTAAGCACTTAAATAATACCGTATCGTAAAAATCAGTTATTACCAGTAGCGAAACTAATTTAATGATAGCCTTGCAAAGTGGACTATATATTAAATGTTTTATTGATATCAAATTCGACGTTATTATGAATAACCGGTTGCCACACTAATTTTGGTGTACTTGTTAGTGAGAACTAAATTATGTTAGCGCTTTCTAAATTATTTAATCTCAATAACTGTGACCGCTACTTTGTTCTTCTTTCGCCTTGGACTACATCTTCTGAATCCTGCGAGATGTGGAACACAGAGGAAAAGTTAAGATGAATTTCTTTTTGAAGCACAATTTTGTTTTATAAATAATTCGTTGAGCCATTCGAAGACTCTTTAAAACAAACATTCAGATTAAAAGGCAAAGACTAAAAACGGTTATTAAGACTTGTGGCAACGTCGAAATCCTTGAGGATTTTTACTACTTGTACTAGTTAGGTAGGTTAGGTAGTACCACTAGTTACTGATTTTTCGGGTGATAGCGGGGATTTCATAGCCGCGGGCATTTTTAGATGCATTATTATTTTATTGTGTATAAAATGAAGCAATTTTTTTTAAAATATTAAACGAATTATTTATGTTTCTTTCATAAAAATTTAGTCATTTTTCTATCCTGTTAATAAAAAATGAAGGAGTAAAAATGGTTTACGTCATGATTGGGATGTATTTTGGTGATTTTTTTCTTAACTTAGAATAAGTATAGAAACGTATGTAAAAAACCTCGTTATGTCTCATAACGTTAAGATTTAGCATATGTTTTTCGTAAATTATTGATTAGTAAATAACAATGAAACATAATTTCGTTTGCACGCTACTTTCGGGGCTTTGCTGAGCTTTAACATTAGACATCGAATAAATATCAATTTTCACAAAAAAAATTAAATTTCTTTTTCTCTTCAAATTTATTAGTACTGAGAGATACCAACGTTTTTCAAGTAATTCCAAGCCCGATTACCTAAAAAATACAGGAGTGATTTGTTATTATGTTTCCATGTACTCCATTCTGGAATTCAGTGCGATGACATATAGGCGGGGCTCATTATCGCACGTGCTCTATTGTAGTTATGTTTGTCTGTTTCGCAATAAGACGTCTGACTTTGTGATTTATAATGGCCTACATAAACTGGTTTTAATTATAGGACTAATTCTAATGACATGTATGATAAAAACAATAGCTTTAAGTAGTCAAATAATGGTTTTATAATTATCATTTAGTGATGAACTATAATGCTCAGGGCTTACCCATGATTTTGCCCATGTTAATTTATTGATTTTTAGATTTTACCTCTTTGGGATTGTAAGCGTCCATCACTAATCTCGGGTCTCGAAATTATCTATCTTTACTTTTTTCATCACCAACCACAAATTAAATATGTAAGCCATGTAACACTAGGATAACAAAATACAACTGTGACACAGTTCAACAAATATGTAAATAGATTATCATCACGTAAGAAATTAAAAAATAAAAGAAAATAATACGCAAAAAAGAAATAAAAATAATATTATCAAAAAAGATTGTTTAATCTTGATATTTAAAGTGAGAGATTAGGTATATACATACATATACATGTAAATTCGTTATCATCGATCCAGATTAGTTGTTCTGAACAGAAAGACTGAATTACTTTTAGTTTTGAAACCTAGAAGTTATAGCAGTTCAAAAAAAATCCCGGTTCCATCCAAATTTTAAATTTATTCTTAAAATGGCCATGAATTTGTTTATTGAAAAAATTCTTCAATATCAAAAGCTTTTATTGCTCTAAATTCACTTAAAAACGCATAAACTGTAGCCATTATACTATATTGAATTCACTTATGGCAGAGAAAACAAGCATTTTGGCATCATGATCTGCCCACAGAATACAATAAACGCAGATAACAAAATACTCCACTGTAAATTTTCAATATGTTTGTAAACTATCACATATTTTTCCAACAGGGCTGTAATTTTACTTTTGAAATGAATTAAAGATAATAAATACCCAAGAATTATTCCATAAATACTGAAATTCTAAGGTGGTTTTCTGAAAAGATATTGAAAATGTGCACGTTAATCCTTTTATATACTATTAAGTTCTCTGAAGTCAATTTAAAAATGTTTAAAAATATGGTATTTATTACAATAAAATATATAACAATGAATCAAGTGCTTTTAAAGATTTTGTACACCACTTGGGATCAGACTTTGCGGATCCGTAATTCTACATTGAATGCACTTTTTGCTTAAAAAAAGTGCTTTTCCAGGATTCACATTTAAACTACATGCACAATCTGAATGCAGTTTTCGATGATGAGAAGTAATTTTTCCACCTAAAATTTTACTTTGTTATAACAAAAAACGAGGGAATTTTATGGAGCGCAGTTTAAGTCAAAAAGGATAGCTCATTTATGTGCAATGTATTTGAACAGTTTTTAAAAGCGTCTGATATTTTCTTTCAACTCCGATCAAATTATGATATTCCTATTCCAAACTTTTATTCTATTCGAAACTACAACACACTGCACTAGAAATTAAATACTTACTAAAAACAAACGGTATACTCGTATATAAATTTCTTTACAATTAATTATTCATTGATTACTTATTTAGCTATCTCTATTCAAGACTTCCTCGCTACACATGCGAGTACCTTAATATTATCTAGCCCATGATCTCCCAGGAAATTAAGTGTTTTGACACAAAACGTATTTTTCAGGGAATTCCAAAGACCGATAGTATTCGATATTAATAATAATCATTAGTTGTAATCTGTAATTTGTGATTTTGAATATAAGGTAAATAAAACATATTTTATAGGCAAAGGCAACCCTATTCATTCAGCCTAATATGACAGCTTCATTGTGAGTATTGTAACACTTTGCATTATTTACGGGTCCAACCAGTCCGATTAGAACTCGTTTGGGACCACACACCCTCTTATCGTGTCAAAACAAATACGACTTGCTCATAAAGTGTGCTAAAATATAGCAACGATTATTTTTATTATATTATCCAATCATGGGATAAAGAATTATGGTATACGAATTTAAAATATACTGTAAGTACTGGCTTTAGATAAATATCCAGAAGTACCTGTAAAGCTATGAATAAAAATAAGTCTGACAGGCAAACCTATCTATCTCTTTATATTTGTCATAAATACTTAATCAATTCTAGAGCAGATTCAATTCAAATCTAACCACCTATATATGTAAACTTTTTCGGAATAACGATCTGGAAGAAATCGCTTTACGCGATTATAACTCTTATTGTTAATATTACTGTTTTTATATATTTATAAGGCATTTTGTTTTCTTAGTGAACAGTAAAAAAATTATACATATATTTATATATCTATCTTTAGTTCATTTAACGACCAGGAAGGTCTTCAAAGTATTTGAAGATTAATAACTCTATAATAATCTTAGTACTTGGGCATTAAGATATCAAAGAAGTTAAATTAGTTTGTTGCGTCGTATAAATTTATATAATTTTTATATAGTACATAGATTTAAAACAACAATTTTACATATATTAAGAAACTAAAGTGATCGTGACTCATGCAGCATGGTGCGCCAATTTCGTGACATCTCGAAACTGTTTTAATTATGTGGTCAACCTTCTTTAAACGCACGAACTTGTTTTACGAAGTTTCTAAAACGTGAAAATCATTTCATTTATTCATTAAACCATGTGTAAACTTCACATTATTTTTTGTTTTATTCTCGATGTTGAAGTCTATTCACAATAAGCATTTGACTACTTTAACTCGGCTAAAGCTCTGAGTAGGTATCTGGTTTTCGCCGCCATTTTCTGACAACCTCCTATAATTATGAGTCCGTAGGTAGTATATAATTATAAAGTATAAAGTACCCGTATCTTTGCTTAAAACAAACAAGGTCAAGGATTATAGAAAATTAACAACTTTTTGTGTGAGCGCCATTTCGTATTTGAATTTAAATACATCTGTGAAAGTAAACTTGTGTTCATGCCTGTATCATAATGACAATCCTATTTTTATTAGGTAGCCTAATTGCGTACATACTGCACTCTCAATGGAACAGACAGACTCTTAGAAGAACTGGTCAACATAATTATGCTCCAGCTAGATAAAATTGTGGTCTGTTATTTTACATTTATTAGAGGGTTTAGATCAGACAAACATAATTATGGAATATATTATGTATACACTGCAATAATAGCAGCATAATAGCAACATTTTAGGAAAGAAAGAAACGAAAAAACACTTTTAAAAAAACAGTGAGATACATACTATGTATGTACTGTACAACAAAGAAATCATGAATTGTTTTTTTTTTAATTTGTTGTTTGCCCCGCTTTGTTGTACAATGTCTACACAGCAATAAGCTGAGTAGCTTATTGCTGTGCCGAAATTGTATCCGACAAAATGTTAGGATTCATTGCTTATAATTATGCTTCCACTAGCTATAAATTAGATTTTCAATCCAGTAAAACTTATGACAGATCTAACTGAAACATTTGTTATATTCAAAGCTCTAAATAATGCGGGTATTGTTATTTTAGTAGTAAAAAAACAAGAATTAATGAAATTTATGGAAATACGATAAGCTCAAATTGATAAGGCAGTCATTGAATCGCCAGCTGATAGGGTCGTGATACTGCCTTCGTAATGGGGATCATGTCAAATGCCATGGGGCGTGAGACCAAATGCAAGGTTAGGTGTGGACCGTAATTGCTATTGAGTTATTGGTTTGTAGATAAAACCGGACATTAGAAGATAAAAGTGGGGCTATGCGAATTAATTTCCAATACGGTAATAAATATGGTGTTTCAATGATTTACTGATTATTTTCGGATGGGGAACAACGAGTTGAGCTTTTTGAAACTCTATGGACGGAATATCATGAAAGAAATTTAGAAACGCCTTTTCAATCCGTAGATCACTACGCCTATCTAAAATCTCAACTGATTCGTACATTTGTTTTATGTAGTCTTTATGAATATACGAGTATGATCTACTTAGAGCTCATTTTTTTATGTATCAAATAAAAGTTATCTACTTACTACATTATATCCCACTGAATATAATATTTAAATAAAAAACGTATTTTATTCATACAGCTGTATGTGTATCTACGGTGTTTTTATCTTATAATTAACTTATGTCTGGTGATGAAATTTTTTTGACAATAACAACAAAGTACGGAGAAACTACTGAATTACGATGTATCCATTCCGCAATATGCAATATTGTGAATACGAGTTCATTTGCATATTTTCTTATTTCTTCTAGATGGATTTACTTTTATTATATTATATACCTATATTTAAACACCAATGAAAAACATACGATACTTGCTTTGGAAAACGATGTGCGTGGAACACCTACGTTTCTCCCTCTACCGCCTTAACCAACTTTGATGCGTGTGAAAACTGAAGGTGAGGAGAAATCTGCGTCTAATGCCATAAATTTGTAGGGTTTATAATTAACGTTTAAGATACATTATTATTTAACATGAATTATTAACAACAGAAATTTTTCTCCCAATAATCTTGGTACCAAGGACTAAGAAATGTATGGCACTCAATATAACACGCGTTGCGCAGTCTCTGCAACGTCTCGATAAGACGCCACTTAGAGTTGTTCACGTGCTAAATTAGCAACATTCGATCCGAGGGGACATTAAGAAGGTATCAGAGTGTCCAGTTTGAAAGATAACGTTATGGTGGTATGTGCAAGAGCGAGTAGCGATTTATTTAATTTACGAGTTTTTTATCGTTACATTCAATTTTGATACAAAGGACATTAAAATAGAAAGTGTAATATTTTCGAATTATGATAAACAGCAATGTTTCAAAGTTACCAATTCCATTTTAAAAATAACTGCTGTACTAAAATATTGATATTATTCGTAAAGCCTTTTTCACACACACTGTAGTTCCTTTTCTGGCAATCAATTTAGACACAGAGCTTTCCAATTACAAAGCATAATTTTTGACATTACCAACATGAGTTTTGATTGAATAACATAATTTAGTTAAAGTAGGTATTCAAGAAGAAATATTATTTAACATGAACAGGATAGCATAGATGTTTTGTTCGTGTACTCAAATCAGTATGTCAGACAAAAATTCGTACCTTTATAGTAAGTAACAAGGTCACTTACTACTAGGGATGATTGAGAAAAGCAGAAAACCAGGCTATGTGCCGAAAATTTGAGTACATCCTACATCTAGTAGTGCCGACTTTGTACATTTAATTTTTTATAATATTAAATAGGTTTGCGTTTGACCACGATCATGTCCAGTGCCGTACAATGATGCGGTCGAAGATGTAGCACGCTTACCTAGATATTACCTATTCACACGAGACTTAAAGATACCTGGATATAAATAATGTTACATTATCATCTACATTATGAAATATAACAGCATATTATATTTAACAACTTGATATTTTATATTTCGTGAAGCTATCAATAGGCTCAGCGGAAAAACATAATTTGTCTTATGGTTTTTTTGATATAATGATTTTTGTAGGTAAAAATCGCTTATATTTGGACTACACCATACCACATATCAATTTCGACAGATCATTTTTAAACATCTCTGTTATCTGTCAAGCTCCCGTGTAACTTTAAAATTACTCAACAAATTATAATTGATATTTTAAACCGGTTTTACATTAAGTAAAAGTAAACCACATTTCCTGAGAGGCATTACGAGTCAATATTGTACTTTTGCAGTATATAGAATGAGTAAGGATGAAAACACAACTGCATTCATAATGAATGAACAGAATTTCAGTTTAGAAATAATAGAGATACATTAGAACATGCTACACCGTCGCCGTAATGCTTTAATTAATTTATATCGACATAACACAGATGTAGCCAAGGTCTTAATGAATTGATATACTACATTGTGAATGGCATTAACATTAACCCATAACTGGGTGGTGTGGGGAATTTCACTAATGCAGCTAATAGTTAACGCTAATTGAGAAGAAGAAGACTAAGTTGGTATGGGCATATAATGAGGAGGGATGAAAGTCACGTGGTAAAAAGAATGTTAAACTACAAGGTGGATGGGTACAGATGTAAAGGTAGACAAAAAAAAGATGGATGGATTGCATGAAGGATGATATGATCATTTGTGGTGTAACAGAAGATGTATGTCAGAGTAGAGGAGTGTGGAAGGAAAAGACATATTGTGCCACCCCAATTAATTGGGATATGGTGAAAGAAAAGAGAGAGTTAACGCGTTATTTTTAACGCTATAATTAAGACGCATTAGGATACAGTCACTAACACTAACATTAATCTAGGTGGATCAGGCGCATAAGGATTTCGTTTCACCAAAATCGCTACGGAACCTTAAAACACACGTTTCATATCCGTTACATCATACATTAAAATTATGCATTAAACCCATCTTCAGGTACTTCGTTTATTAAAAATACAGCAATTATCGTAAAAACTCACGATTTAAGTGCCACTCCGAATTTTTTTTATGCCAGTTATAAATTATTTTCAATTGGGTTATTATGAAAATTTCTCGTGTTTAACATAATTGAATACTTGTTTGTTATAATGATTACTAAATAATAACGCTTTTAAGAACAATCTGTATTTGTGAGAAATTTTGAAATGGAACTTGTTCGTAAAATGTACACTCTGTATAAAAATCTGACTCTTCAGAAACGTTTTATTATTTTTGTTCTATTTGCCGTTAACGGCCTACTTGTTCTAGTGGCCAGAAGGTAAGTCCATTGGGATGACTATTGAATATAACATATATATATATATATATATATATATATATATATATAAATGAAGCATATAAATGTATATACGCCCATAACTTGAGACCGACTTTACAGATTTTGATTAAAAAAATGTGTGTATTTGAGGAAGGTCCCGGGATTTTTTACAATTGGAACCGGTAGGTAACGCTGGAATCGGGTCATTTTTTTTTTCAGAGCAGGACAACGTCTGTTAGAACTTCTAAGTATAATATATAATTTAGTACCTGCTATATTAAAGAAGTTCCTGAAATCATCTCCTGTATGTTGATCGAAGCCTGTACTGTACTGTTCATTCTTCTCATAAGCATTAGAATATAGTCTATTTCTCGTCCATGGTACGGCTATCGTTAATAAAAACTCTAAAATCCCAAAAATTTAGAATTTTCCACAATAAAAGTGTCAAAATGCCTTTTATAGCATCTCGGTCAGCTAGTTCATTGCTAACCATGATAGCTTTCTTCACATTAGTACATAAAGCGGTTTTTTACTACTACTAGGTGGAGATACCACCGTCAATGCGTAACTTGAAAGTATTTATATTAAAATGAACACCAGATTAATCAGTGCCTATATAAAGAATCCAAGTTCAACGAACCAGATCCAATTGCCACTCCTGTACTCAATTATTGAATGTTGCGAGTTATTTCATTCGATGTATTTTGCTATTTCATTTTCGTTTGTGCGTTATTGGGTCGATGATAGAGAGACAATATTAAGAATGGCCACAGTCGTATATGTGTAACCTGTAATGTATCATCTCATATATAAAAGTCCGTTTTTTACTAGGCGAAATAAACAATAACAAAAAATTCAAAATTACAATCGTTTTTGGCAAAGTAACAGGCAGCTTTATCGCTTAAAGCGATCATTTCCAGGCTACCCCTAGCTTTAAAGAAATTCTTAACTAATCTAACGATGTACAATTTAAACATAGTTGCTTACAATAATTTATAAATTGAATCCATTTATAAATCCAACAATAATATTTCTCGGTCAACATTTCTCACTTTATGATATAAAGACTTTCTTTAAATTTCTCTACACCATTGTGTAGAAGCTGTAAAGTCATACGTAATACACCTTCGTGCAGGGTTTTATATACATACACCCAGTAGTTATTAAAAAAATAACTGAGATTTATGTGTGGACGGTCAATGGATCTGACCAAATTACATAAGGATTCCGTTTTTGCGAGAATGGCCTCGGTACCGTAAGGTAATTAACATGACTCTAAAACTAAAAGAATGTTAGTGCTCTTGCAAGATTTGTATACCAAAATATTGATCGTAAACGAAAGATTTGGGGCACATTACCTTTTGAATTGGGTGCGGTTTAAGAGGCCAAAGACCCCTTACCAGCAAAGGTAACGTCTTTTTGATTATCAGTGCATCAGATGATTTAAATGGGCTCTTTGATAGGTTTAAACACTGTTTATTGTATCAAATATATAAAGATATAAAAATTCAGAACATCAATTACTTAATTGGAGATTTGTCAGATTTAAATCTGATTTATTGCTTATTTCAAAATAAGTTTTGGAATATGTTTTTGTGATGCGTGTTTATTAAGCTTATTAAGGAAATACCTACTAGTTTTCATAATGTTTTAATAGAGTAATTAATTTGTTTTAATTTTTTACTTTATACATTAATTAATTATTTAATATAGGATATTATAGGAGAATAACTGAGAGAAATTTATTAGGAAAATAGGTACTATAGGTAGGTAATGTACGTACATACGTAAGTTGATTATTTTGTATTGTTATAGATAGACCAAATTCATGTATGTTCATAATTTGACAAGCTTTTGTATTAACATTATTTTTATGGAGTTCAAACAATAACATAGCGGTAAGCTCCGTATGGACTAGTGTCACATGTCGTGGTCGAGTAATCATAATTTCCATAAAATTTAAAAACTTCGTTTAAAAAAACCGACTTCAAAAACTAAAAAACTAAAATGTATAAAATAACTTATTTCTAAAGCTATTATTATTAATATATATTATCTAAAACATCTTAAAGTCGGTGCTTAGTAATTTTCAAAATATAGTAATTTTTATGTTTTGCTTTGCACCGACTTCAAGATGTTTTAGATAATATATATTAATAATAATAGCTTTAGAAATAAGTTATTTTATACATTTTAGTTTTTTAGTTTTTGAAGTCGGTTTTTTTAAACGAAGTTTTTAAATTTTATTTGTTACTTTTTAGTGTCTAGCATGTATGGGTGGACCTACGAATGGTGCCGCGCTTCTTAAAAAATATAGGTCCCAAGAACCCGGAACAAAAAAATGTTCGTAAAATGAAAACTACTGGGCCAAACTATGTCAAATTTTTAGGGGACCACATGGCAGCTATTCCGCGTCGAACAAAAAAATAATCAAGTAAATCGAAACATAAATCTCAGAGTAATTGGTGTACATATGGAACGGAATGAAAATTATTTTCATGAAAAATGTTCATAAAATGAAAACTACTGGGCCAAACTATGTCAAATTTCTAGGGGACCACATGGCAGCTATTCTGCGTCGAACAAAAAAAGAATCACGTAAATCGGATCATAAATGACGGAGTAATCGGCGAATATATGGAACGGAGTGAAAATTATTTCCATGAAAAATGTCCATAAAATGAAAACTACTGGGCCAAACTATGTAAAATTTTTAGGGGACCAATTGGAAGCTATTCCGCGTCGAACAAAAATAGAATCACGTAAATCGGATCATAAACGACGGAGTAATCGGCGAACATACATAAAAAAAAGAACAAAAAAAAAAAAAACCGACTTCAAAAACTAAAAAACTAAAATGTATAAAATAACTTATTTCTAAAGCTATTATTATTAATATATATTATCTAAAACATCTTGAAGTCGGTGCAAAGTAAAACATAATAAAAATTACTATATTTTGCAAATTACTAAGCACCGACTTTAAGATGTTTTAAATAATATATATTAATAATAATAGCTTAAGAAATAAGTTATTTTATACATTTTAGTTTTTTAAGTCGGTTTTTTTAAACGAAGTTTTTATTTTTTATTTCTTTAGTTAAGAATTAAGTTAACACACTGTATTAATTATAAAATAAATATATCTGTTTCCGAGGTTATTATTATAGAGAAGTAATTAAAATCCATCATATCCTAGCAATAAAAACCTGAGATTTTTTTTCAGCGTTTCTAGAATCGATACCAAAACCACCCACGCGCAAAAGCTACTACTACATTACGCTCGTTGACGCGACAACTTGTACAAAACAAATCGTAAACATGTCACTTACTTTAATACATAAAGTATGAGTGTAGGCTACGCTCGTTAATTAGATTAATTGACAAGTTCCCTTCATACATTGCGAAGTCGTCACAAAAGAAAACTGGGTTTGTTTTCTATTGGGCTTTGTTATTACTGGCATTGTGTTCACACATTATACAGTGGAAGTTTAGAATAGACTTACGTAAAGTAATCAGCTCGCGGATATGCATTAATATAATAACATATTCTTTATTTCCATTTACAACATGCGTACGGTGTCCATAGAATAGGAGGCAGACTTATTTTTTACTTTTATGCATGACATTTAAAAAAAATCTATGGAATTTAGTTTGAATAATTACTTAAGAATTTTTAATTCAAATTTTAATATAGAATCGCACGTTTTGTAAATCTAGCCAATGTCAAGTACTTATGAATGTTTGATAATAAAATCTTCTAATAAATATGTACACATTACTTTATAGGTACGCTTTTTGACGCGTTAGTATTATGACATTATACTCATACAAACTCATGGAGGGTATGAAGTTTTGTAAGATAATAACAAGTGTCCCAGTAAGCTTTTCCTTACTAACTTGTAGCTGCAATTATTTTGTCAGAAGCATAATTTACTATTACATATATTGTATAACCAATCTCGAGTATGAACGGAAACATTTTAGCGGTTATCTTTTAAATGTTAATTCAATAGCATGTGGTTGAGTTGAGGCGTTTATTTTTCTCAAAGCATTACAATTTTACACATTCAAGTGGTTATTCTAATGGGATAGTGTGGACGGATTACCTTTCAAATTCATTTTATTCAACATCTCACCTCTAATTCACTTTGTAACATTCATTGCAGATGTTTGCTGAGGTCACGAGTTTCTGTTGTTTCCCGACGTGCAAAACGCCGCTTCTAACTATAAAATTACGGGTTCTATAGACATTATGTCTGTACAATTATAGTGAACCGTAATGGTAAGAGGCAATATGTTATACATATATTACACACAATGATTTCTATGTGTGCGTATCCTTACAAGAGCTTATTGCCTCAAACAGCAAACGGTGAAAAACAACGTGATGGATAGTAGTCACCGATGCCTATGAACGTTTGCATCATCAGGGGCGGCATTTCCAACACGTTGCCGGCCTCGGAGAAAATTTACAATGCCCTTATTAAACAATCTCCCGTCGTAGGTAAAGACATATTTCGGTGACAAGTACCCTCCAAATCGTTGATGAAATTCGGCATAAACGTTATAAACTATTTTAATTTTAAAAGTTTACTCATTAAAACCCTAATTACATAAGGAGCACCAGGTCTAACCTTTCTATCGCATCCATATTGAGTTATAGAACCAGTATGTCCTTATATAAGAGACACACACACAGAACACACACACAGAACACACACACACAGAAGACACACACACACAGAACACAAGACACAAGAACATACACAGACAGAAGAACTTAACGATTTCATAAGGATTCCATTTTTACTAAAATGGCTGTGGAATCCTAAGAAAGATGCCATATTATACCTGGTGTACATAACATGTGTACCATGTTTGAAATATGCCCATGTCGTGACTACGAGTGGTCAAACGAGTCATGACCGAAAAAAGTCGAAATTCACCCAATAAACGTTTATTGCTGTCATTTTGTTTGACAGACGGCCATTCCGTATGACCAATTTTGGTGGACGACTTACGTCTCGTAGCATGCATGTTTGTTTACCAGTTGACCTTAATGTTCGTTGTAAATTGTTATGATATCTCTGGACTTGTTGCGGTTTAAATGGTGTAGTAAATAGATTAGATTCTAGTTTATATTACTGACAGAGTAAAATCGGTTTTATAATTCTTTTTATTATCTTTGAAGTCTAACTCCACGGTATGTAGACATTGATAAGTATTTAGTGTTAGACTCTTTTTTAGCAAAAAAGACATCAGTAGAAATCCGAATCCCTGTAAGCGTGCGTTCAACCAAATTATAGATCTTTGAATGACTCTAAATAGCGAAGTTTTAGTGGCAACTCCAAAAGGCACATATTATATAGATAGATGCAATATAACTTATTTTGTATAAAAATACCAAGTTTGGCGCATGTGTTTAAATGAACTTTAAGCAAGAAATTAGTTTTTTAGATAGAAATGTTTAATTTCTAATAAACTAAAATGTACTTGTTTTCTACTTGTTTCAGGTAATGTCAAAAAAGGACGAAACAAAATAAAAAGTAATGTATAAGACAACATTTCTGGTTTATCCTTTCGATGTTGTGTCAAGCTGTTACGTAATTTTGCAGTAACTCAGTAGTCTTGTCGACAACTTATTATAACGAATGTTACGAAAGAGATTTTATGAATGAAATTTGTTACCCAAAGGGTCAATTAAGTGTATATACCAATAACTAAAATCTACATATCTGCCTGTGATTTTACCATAAATGCCAAAATTTTAATAACAACTGCCTTCAGAAATTTCCATATAACAAGAAGAACCCCCGGTCGGTACGGTCTAACTTATAAACACCATAGTAATTAACAAATACCTAATCTGGTGTTAATAGGCACAATAAAATGTCTATACTAATTGGGTGTGAAATCTATTACGCAAAACACCGGCTCATTGTCTAATTAATGTCACGTCAAGTATCAGAGACAAATACATTGAAAATGGCATTAGTCGACCTCGAAACAGCCCCTGCATTGATGCTGATCCCTTCCTCAAGATGGCATAGAAGTGTGTAAGTTTTTGCTTCAACGACTGTCGCATTATATGAAGCCAAATTCGACAATAAACCCTTTGTCGTACATAGACAAGTGGGTGGGTAGTGAGATACTAAAATGTTTAAGAGCCCCGTTTTTGGAATTAACCTGCAGAAGCCTAAAAAGCTTTACATAGTACTTTACATTAGTAAGCCTTTAGCTGTCAGATATGTTTCGCTTAGAAGTTTTCAAACCCCAATTCCCTCACCCATAAAGCAAGGTTTTGCCACGAATAAAATTATTGCCAGCCATTAGTGTTAATATTTAAGTTTCTTAACATTTAACTCCGTTTAAATCCGTTGCGCATTCATTACCTTTCCAAATGTCACATTCTCAGTGTTAAAACCGCGAAGTTGATATATTTGCGACGATTATCCAGTCGCATTAACGTTTACATGGGTTTATTTAGTCTAAATGAAGGTATTGAATTTATTTAGAAATTGTCATAGGAAAGTTTGTTAGATAGAGGAATTGGTTCGGTGATAATTGGCGTTGTATACTATAGATAGTTACATATTTAATTTGCTTTCTGCCTATTAATGAACAAAATTAATACTGGTTGTTGGCATGACGTTTATTATACATACATTGTTGTCAGTAATATTTATTTTTTCTCTCCTGCGTAACCAGCTTACAACAAGTAGCCAGCAGATTAAACATTTTTTAAATATTATATAGAACTTAGTTTTTAATGTTTCGTAGCTATTTAAAAAATGGAATACCTTATACCAGTGTTTTTCAACGTGTGGGTCGCGACCCCCTAGGGGGTCGCGAAGCTTCTTTAGGGGGG
Source organism: Dendrolimus pini (assembly GCA_949752895.1). Lineage (NCBI taxonomy): Eukaryota > Metazoa > Arthropoda > Insecta > Lepidoptera > Lasiocampidae > Dendrolimus > Dendrolimus pini. Next base: position 18,630,164 of record OX457124.1, read on the forward strand.
TCGCGAAGCTTCTATAGCAGAGTTGCAAAAGGTTGGGAAAGCTACTGCAGTAAAGTCTGCAATATCCGTAGATTCATCAAATTGCAAGGACAAAGAAGTACTTTCTTTTATTTTTCCTATGACTTGATCACGAATATCAGTCACCATATCGCTTATCCTGCCAGACAGAGGTATACTTTTGAGTTTTTCGACCTCTTGTTTGCCAAACATAATCTCTGCTATATCTAAAGTCGCTGGTAAAATCAAACTTTCGGCAATAGAATTAGGTTTTTCTGCTTTAGATACACGAGGAGCTACTCGATAGCAACGCTTTCTCATTTATGCGGGGCGGGGGCGGGGCGGCCGGCATCGGACGTGGTCGTACGTATACGCGTAAATTGCGCTATCTATTGGCGACGCATTCGATGTAAAAAATGTGTTTTACGTACTTAATTATGTATTTAGTTTATTTTTATTTAGTTAGTAATTTATTGAATATTTGTCACGAAATGAAATACATGAAAAAAAAGCAACAGTTGGGGGGGTCGCGAAATATTTCTTCATACTAAAGGGGTCGTGTCATGAAAAAGGTTGAAAAACACTGCCTTATACAATCATCAAGATTGTCTAGCTATATATGTATATCACAATTATTTTCTGTGACTCTAGTTTAACCAAGGTCTGTTTTAGTAATTTTGAAAATAGCGAGTATTTTAGATTAAATTTCTTTTTTGTGGTTAAAAAGCTAAATGACAAAAATAATGGACATTTGTCAATTCTACGGAACCGTTGTACACGGAAAAACACACACTTGCCCGGATCTCTTAATTTCCCTGTGACTATCACAGGCTGCATTTTACATCAATAACAGTTCTTTTAATTTACTATTGTAACCGTGAAGCTTTGTTTACTCAATTAATTTTCAAATACTACACCTGTCTAACAAATGTGTGTCAGTGAATACGTATCAATCGTTTTGAATCAATCATTGAATCAAACCATGCCCGCTCAATCGGCGAGCAATTAATTTTAATTGCGTCACTCGGTGATTACCGCATTCTCTGTCAACAATTGATAACAATCAAGATTTATGCGCTATCGATGCTAGTAATTGGAAGATTGCACTGATGGAACTTGAAATCACAGTTTGTAGGAAGATAGAAGTATACTACAAATTCTAAGCTGGAAATTGAGGAATTTAGCCACAAAGGTCTAGTGCGTTATTCATAACACGGCACTACTCGCGTACTTTAGGTTCATATGATATGTGAGTTTATCATATACATTAAGAATTTACATGACAAAAAATCGTTAAATAGATCTTATATTGTATTATATTTATTTCACTAGATTTTTAAATATATACAAGAAAATATTATAATTGAATTAAAATGTTCAATACTACCAAATTCAAATTCATTGAAAACGACAGTGTTTATTTATATAATTTTTGTCTCTAACTAACGTAGCCTTTTTTCAACCGGTTACTAAGTAGCGCCAGCAAATAATTAATAGTAAAAGGAGCTTCAATTATTCAAGCTATCTAAACTTTGTTTAAACGAAAGAAGAAAACATACTTCCAAAATTGAAAAGCAAACCCTATTCTCAAATTGTAGATACAAATCAGAAGCGAGCGCTCGTGACGGTGAATCACCAAGAATCAGTGCGGTCTGCACGAAATATTGCGAAAGTGGCACTGGGTCGTCTCGTACGAGATTATATCGGTAGGTGTCGGCGATCGACAGATACTGTGCGATATATATCGATAGTTGTCGTATTCGGCACCCGTTGGGGTTATCTGGACTCGTGCTGTGAATTACGAAGCTGATCACGAAAGCGCTTTCTTAACTGTTTAGATTGCTATAACAATAAATTAAAAATTATTAGATAATATTTAGTTCGTGAAAAATGGTTTATTGCACACGACATAACAATCACATTTCAATGAAGTTCCTTCGAATCCAGGTATCATGTTCGTTTATCCGTAGAAAGTTTTTATGTTGTGCATATCATGTGCTAAAATAAAAAAAAGTATCATGGGGGCAAATAGAAATATTAAGTACCGGTATATATATGGCAAATGCTGGTGATCTGCCTCTGACAATACATAGCAGCTATGCCTTCTATTCTATACTATTTCTATTACCCTAAAATATTAAGGGAAAAATAAAAGAATTCAACTAAAAAACGAAAACAGAGTGAGAACGCACTAACTAGTGCCAATAATACTGTCTATAACATATTTTCAATGTAACTTAAATTATTTCAATTGTTGATGTAAAGTAAGAACCATTGTTGGTTTATGTGCTCTTGTAAAATGTATCGCTATTTAATGTATTATGTAAAGCTGTGTTATCTTTAATAATAAACCCATTTTGGTTACAGCGATCGCTGTGTACTTTAGGCATAGATACTTTTTCACATTTAAAGCAAGTAGTGGTAAATATTTACAGATTTTCATGGACATCCGCAACATTTGGGGAAATGATCTTTAAATGATTTGAAGACTTCCAGAAAGCGTTTCGGAAGCCGTATACCACGACAGTCGAGTCCAGTAGTGTGTTGCCAAAGCCAAAGCTTTCTCTTTATACTTTCTTAAATGTCAGTTTATATTTTAAATCTAGATACGTCAATAAATGTATGGTTTATTTTTTGTTAGTACCTATATCTATATATTCTATCTGTCTAAATGCGGTCACGATTTGCGAGTTCTATGGAAAGTGAACGTCTTTCAATATAAGTTACTGCATGTAGAAGCTCAGGGTTTCACTAATAATATGTATGCGCTTTGCAGCTGCTAAACCTTTGCCATCTCTCTTACTTTGGAAACTTAATTTCATTTATCTATTTACTTTTATTCAATATTACTGTAATGCATTACAGTATAACAAATAAATATACAGGATACGTGAATCAAATAGTCCATTACACTGAGTAAGGGAAAGTTGTGGATTAATCAAAGATATCATAACAAGGACTGAAAAAGGCATATTGGTGTGGTTTAGGCATGTAGAGAAAATAACTGAAAAATCGTTTATGACCACAATGTGTTTGATAGTGCTGCTGTCGGTGAAACCAAATTACATGTATTAAATTACAGGCACTTTAAACAAAGATCGTGTAAAAACAATTTTAAACAGAAGTGATTTCTATCAAGATGAATGAAAATACATGAAACGAAAAGTGGTATTACTATCCATTTCTTTATCTTTACTTTTACTTTACTTTACTTGGTCGAAAATTAACAGTATACGAATTTCTTGTCAATTTTTCATCAGTAGTAAAGTAAATGAATACCTAGTAAGATATACATAACAGAAGTTAAATCATCCAACGTACTTTTTACAAAGCTTTTACTGGATACATGATATAATGAACATGAAAAATAATGAAATTAAAAAAGTTTCTCCAAACAAAAACATACTAATGAAACATAAAAACAAACTTTCCTTAAAGACGAAATCGGCAACTTGTCTTTTAACTTTCTAGTAAAACAATACCATTTAAAACAGAAGTCTAATTGAATAAGTTTGTTTGTTAAATACAAAAGCTTTTGGATGCGAGACATCTTCATTACGTCACTTCCGTCCTGGAAACACTATTGCCACTTATATGTCGTGTTTCTACATCCTACTATTCTTTGCCCTACCATTGGTTAAAAAAACCAGTGACAGTAAGATATGGGAATCCGACAAATAAAGATAATAAAATATAATATTAAAACTATGTAATACCTTCATAATGAAATAAATAATTCGTAAGAAGTAAATAGTAGATAGCTGAAATATTAAAAAATTATAAATTATACTTAACTAAATATTATTGAGAATAACATATTTGTATACATATTGTTACGAGCTACAGGACTCGAATTAAACTGCTGTTGGATTACTATAGAATTTACTAGAACTATACAAGCACGTCTAACATAGGTACAAAAATAACTGGTCACAACCAGTACAAACTGCACGATCCAATAACACGCGCAAAGTCCGCCACTATAATATCGCTTAACGAATGTTCTACACACGTCTTGCTCGTATCGTAATCGTCGCTTGACTGGCCTCCCCCTTTCTAACGCTTTTTTATTTCTTCTTCATTTTAAACACATTCATTTTGCACAATTTAAGTATCTAGCTTTAGTGTCAAGTATTAATGATGAATATCCAATTCTAAACATAATCCTCAAAGCTAATAGGCACCTAACGAAAGCTGACCATATATGGCATATGAAAGAAAGAAATACCAAAAATGTGAAGATTTTCATATATATTTTAATTTTATATATTTCTATTCACTTTATGGGATCCTTACTATTTTTTCTTCTAGGTTTGAAGGTATTATTTAGACAACTTTTTTTCACTCATTTAATTTTAAATGCATTTGAAATTATAATAATAAGTGTTATACATGTAAAGTGTGAATAATTTTGACATTATGTTGCTCAAAGTCTTGGTTTAATGTTTGTACCAATTTACATAATACAAGATTGAAGATAAAAGTGATTAGTAATATCTAGTACAACCTTGTTGTACACGTTCAATTTACTACGCGACATGTGAGTTGTGCAAGTTGATTATAAATTATTCGGACTAAAGCCATTTATAGATTACAATTCCGGAGTTGTAATTGTAAAGACTCTTATGTACTACAATATTACTCAATCGTAAACGTTTGACTTTATAATGTGTCTAAATTGTTTTTACTTTCTACAATAATATTTGTCGTTTTATATACCTAATCATTAAGGCACAGTCAAATTAAGAAATAGTTTTGTAGGTACGAGGCTCGTTAAGACCGTTTAAAAATTTCATTTAACCAAAACTTTGTGGGGTATCCACACGACTATGTAGTAGGTACGTAAAAAAACCATTTTCAACTCTCAGTTTTTTATTTTTTTATTGCATGAGTTCAGCAGACAGGCAGACGGCCCACTTGATGGAAAGCGATTACCATCGCCTATGGACATTTACAACACAAAAGGTGCTACAAATGCGCTGCTGCGATCTTAAAGGAAACTGGAACCTGGTCACTAATGCCGGAACAAAACTCAAGGTTACTATGGCGACATACTTCAGACCAGGGGTAGTAGCCATCCAGTCGGGCAAATGCCCTACCAGCTGGCATGTACGAAATTCAACGTTAAATTATTTTTCGCTGCTTTACCCATTGTGTAGCGGTATATTGAATTCATATTTATGCCAAATCTTTAGATATAGCATGCCACTGAACTCCTCCGAAACGATTGGACCGATGTGGGTCCGGGGATGGTTTAATAAACAAGTTGGTCGGTGGCGATGCAATCGGCTTCTAAGTTTTATTTTTCTAGTGCAGGACAACGTCTGCTGGGCCCGTTACTTGCATCCAAATAAACTCAGTATGTACTTATAAAAACAACTGCTTTGTTTGACATGTACGATGACCATCTCTACTTTTTTCCTTTGTTTCGCGGTACTACTACCGCTTAAACGAGCGCTATATAGGAGACACTTTCCTGACAAATTTCAACAACATGATAATGAAATATGAAAATAGACGGACGGACAGACATGATGACATCAAAAGATTTCCGTTTTCGCCAAAATGGATCCGGATCCCTATAAATACTTATAGAACTTAAAATATTTTAAAGTACATATGGGATATAAAAACAGTTTTTTTATGATTGGTAACATTATCAATCATCTTCACTAATTGTCAGTTTTTCATATGGACAACGGATTCGACCTGTCAGAATAAAAATCGGTTGACGCCGCGTGGGTGGATGCACTTACAGCGGCCGAATGCATATCAGTATAAATGCACTCCGACGCACGGTCTGTTTACTAATGTTAATAGACTGGGGTCCCAATGTATAAAAACCTACCTACTAATATACTGTTAGAAAACGACTATTGCTAAGGATGTAAACAATTATAGAAGAGTTTCTACTTTACGACATATATCACTTTATTGTCTTATAAAACCAGCTAAATGCATTGTATTTCACACACAGTGAAAGCTTCCATCTAGGCGAGGAATAAAACAATATAGAAAGTTTCATATCTCAAAAACCACTGAACGAATATTGATCTAACTAAATTATCGTTATAAAAGTATTTTTGAGAGTAGTCTTGTATATATTTTTTTCAGATTTTTTCCACCACAATACTTAATATCGTTAGAAACTTCTGTATGGTTTTAAAGACCTGTCTAACATGATCTCACGCAACTATGCGATGGATGAATTTTCTTCGGCGTACATACCGAAGAAAAATCATTCATCGCATAGTTGCATGTATCATTCTGCAATAGGATACACATAGAGTACACCTAATCGATAAATTACATGTATACAGATCCAATGATTTTTGCTAAAATAAAGGTGACATACACGGAGAAGCAAAAGGCCGGACAAGATGATTTTATAAAGGACTCGTTTTTTCTTGTGATGTTATTTGCCACGTGGTTGTACGTTCAGACCGCCGCTTAAGTGGCAGAATAGGAAATACAAACGAGGCACTGATTGTAAACAAGTGATCAGATTGATGTGGGCTGATCGATATGGTCTTGAGATGTGTCTGACCTAATTTGGAGTCTGCGATTGCAACTTCAAGTTAATAATACATATTGAACAATTAGGAAACAAACTTTTAGTAAAACGTAAAAGATATTTCTAAGAAACTACCGGTGACGGCAGGCGGATAACCTGCTCTGATAAAATAAAAATCTAGGACCCGATTCTAGGGATTCGTACTAGTTCCAAATGTGTATCGGTAACCAGTTGAGGACCCAGTCAAACACACAATTTTTTTTATCAAAGTCGGTCTAGGAGATAAGGAGGATCCTAGAACCCAATCCCAGAACCACCTATCGGTTCCAATTGTGAATCTAAATAATCTGGGGGCCCTCTGAAACTATCTTTTTTAAATTAAATCGGTAAAGGCTTTCTTAAGTTAGGCACGTATATAGGATTATACGATTCATTTATATAGATTGGTGATGTACTCTATTTACAATAACTTAGATAATCAAAAATGAATACAAAAATGACCTATCAGACTAAAATATCTAATTATGAACAAAGGGCGGTGGTATCACTGAAAAGCGATCTCTTCCAGACACCACCAGGATTCAGATGATAAGGGCGATGATAGTATATGTAATATATAATACGACTAGTACTAGTATAAAATTGTGGTAGTAATACTATAAATAAAGTTATACCGAATCGATGATAGACATAGGTTATTTTTTACCCTGAAAAGTATAAGTTTCTTCGAGGTATGGTATTCGTAGCTAAAACTAGAATACCTTTTCACTATTTTCATCTACCCCACGGAAATGACCTCATTTATCGCAATAAAAAGTATCCTAAGTTATAACCTAGCTCCGTTTTAAGTTTCATTTAAATCCATTCACTATCACATGATGATCTAACAGACAGACAGAAAATTGTAAGAGATGCATTTTCGAAATCTTCGGGTCCGAATTAACCTACCTGATTTTTTTCACATTTTTATACGCAATGTCCAAACTCGAACCATTTACAGACTTATTATGGTATAGATTAAAAAGTTATATTCTCCACTATATTGTTTGACAACTAAAGTAAACAAACATTTTTTTCATTAAAAATATCAACAGCTTTTGAATATCGTGGGAATGAGTATGTGAGTTTAATTTTAATTGCTGGTTGTACGTAGAAATATTCATAGTGTGACCGATGACTAAATTAGTCGAGTGCAGTAACGAACACATGCTACGTTTGTTTGGTATAAGATAATAAGCTTCGAAATTACTTGCCCTGTGAGTAAGTCGCGTCTCTGTATGTTACTATAACCAGGTTTCTATGACTTTTTATCATTCCTTTGGTAGCAAATTGATATTATACTTGTATGGATTTTATGTTAAATTTTAATCAGTAGTAAAGCAAATGAATCGATAGTAAGATGGAGACACTTCTTATTTTCTCTAATAATTTCTTATTTTTCAAACTGATTGGCACGATCTGTATGTAGTTCTAGAATCAAGTATTATTTATAAATATCAAATTAAATAAGCGTTAAGCTAAAGTGGAAAACTTATAATTTCAGCCTCCTTCCGATAAGATTTTCACTAGACCGATGATTTACGTTCTTTTTTAAATGCTGCTATACATTATATCCCGGGAATCCCTATAAAGGTGACCGAAAGGTATACTGGGTGGTCCTCATAGCCGCCTCGTCACACAGCTGTCAATTAAGAAGGAGTAGAATAACACCGATTATCAGATTAATCACTAAATCTACCAGCGTCTTCCAAGTTATGGTGAGGCGCCTCAAGATCTACCATAGCAATACCACCATGTGCTGCGTTCTATGGGTCTCTTATAAAAATGCATTGCGGGCTTTAAACTTTGATCATAAAAAAAACACATTCATGATTTTTACCTCAAAACTGATTTTTGTAGACGACTTTGCTATAGCGTTTAGTCCATAATGATAGTATTTTCATAAACACCGATTGACTCCTAATTTTCAGCTTCAAAGCCTTGGATGCGTTTTCCTACTTTTCCTTTATCCCCTGAGCGATAGTAACTATGGTATAATAGAAAATAGAAGTAATTAAAAAGCTAGTTTTTAAACTAGTGTTTTACAATCAGATAGCCATATAACAGCGGAACGGTATTCCATTAGCGATCGTAGAGAGTTGCCCGCCGCCTGCGCCGCGTATAAATCTTAAGAGAGATCTATAGATCATTTGTACGGGAGATATCTGCGCCAGTCACTTGTGATTAGCATCTGTCAAAATGTACAAGTAAAGTCAGAATATCAATAAATTGTTTTATAATTTAATCATTGCTTTTGCTTCAATCACATGAATTGAATTAAAAAAAAAGATTTGTTTTCATATTGGCATTTTTCTCAGCTATAAACACAATTTCTTCTATATCCTAAACTTTAGAATACAGAATAAATTATGATTATAGCCCTAAAGCATTCCTCAAGCTTTGTTCTTGTTATGATTACATATTTACGAGTAATATCTTGTACAGTCTGGCATAAAAAGCATTCTAACCCTATCTACGTATCTGAGAAAATCTGTAACCATTTTGTTAAGAATCGATTCCAATTCAAAATATAACATTGGGATAAAACTGCTTGTCCAGAGAACAAGCTTTGCTGCAGCACATCAATTGCTTCGATTCAAAAATGTTTTTCGATTGCAAATATTTATTTTCAGTCTAAGATAAAAAAAAACACAAACACTATAGAAAGAGCCTACCAAGTATTGTGAAGGATTTTAGTCTTACTTTACTTAATATTATGTTTTCTGTTTAGGTACCAGAATTAGGAGTCAGGGATCTGCGTAGTTTGTGAGTTTTTCAGTTTGTAAAACCCGATTTAATTCCCTAATAATCATTGGGTAATTGGGTACTCACAACCTTACATTAATATAAATAGCTTAGTACTAATATTTACTCCTATATTTTTATTTTATTTTTAATCTAATAAAGTATTGTTCTTTGTAGCTTTTTAAATTCTATAATGAATGATATTTCATAGCAATAATAAACAAATGCTTTGTTGATATTAAAAGCTAACTTCCAAAGTTGTTCATCTCAGCTTAATTATGTTTAGTATGCTAATAGTCATACTTCGTATCTCGTATGATGATTTACTCCGTGCTAGTGTAAATTTTTCTACACAAGGCTTTCGAATTTCCATCCATTTTATTGAAGTGATAACTTCTTATGAGAGGGTAAACCGCTTTGCTACGTAACGCGTTACGGCGCCAGTGTTTCTGGCTTCCCTTGCTCTCACGCAAGTTATCGCTTCGGTCGGGCGTCCCGAGACGCACACTTTTTTTCCATAAGGTCCTTTTTATGTAAAATCCCTTCAGGAAAAGCGCCAATTTTTAATTTAATTAAGTAGTTTTTGGACTATATATTATATTGGCAGCCATTTGATGTAAAATTATGAAAAAATAGTACTAGACAATTTAACTCTATAGCTCCCTATAATGAGGGGGATGAAAGTCACGTGACAAAAAGAATATTAAACTACAAGATGGATGGGTACAGATGTAAAGGTACATCAAAAAAATATGGATGGATTATGTGAAGGATGATATGTTGATTTGTGGTGTGACAGAAGATGTATGTCAGAATAGAGGAGTGTGGAAAAGACATATTGTGCCGACCCCAATTAATTGGGATATGGTGAAAGAAAAGAGAGAGTAACTCTATAGCTTAACCACCTTATAATAATAGTTATACGAGGCTTACAAGCTCGATACAAATTGTTAAAAGAAGTGTTATTCATAACCACATTTTGAATGCGATTATGAATAACACTTATGTGTAAGAAAGAAAACTATAAGAGTATATAATCACATGACGATACAGATCGATCTTAACTTTCACTTTTATTATAAAAAATAGGCTAATTTTTTAATATAATATTTTGGCCCAAAATTATTTTAAATAATAAAAGTCTAAAAGTGAGAAAATAATTACTGGTGGCGCAAATCAATCGTATAAAATTTAGGAGCTTTTCAGCGCCCAAAGTGAAACAATCAATACGTTAATTTATCCACTTTATAAAACTTTTTAATTTAATAGTTCATTCGGACACTATAATTATCCAAGTATGTAATAAATAGTTAAAACTGTTAAAAAACTTTAAGATTCTTTACCTCCATCATCATTCGTCGGATGAGTATGACATAATCAAGTTAATTAAAAGCAATTAATTCAAGCGTCATTGGGTTATGACCTTTAAGGCCCGTGATGGGAGTGTGTAAAAGAATTAACAGCATCTAAATTGTGGGTATTAATTTCGTTGATATTTTTTTATTGCGAGTAGTTTTAGATTTTTGTTCCCAGGAGTGGATTTAAACGAGATAATGATATTAAAGCGAAGTAAAAGTGGTTACTATTGTTAGCTAAGATAGTTCCAATTGGATTTCAATTTTAAGGTGAAATTATTTGCATTAATACATAATTGCGAAAATCTTTTTTTGTTCCTAAATTTTTACAAATGAACGGATTTTAATGAAATTTGGTTAAGACCGATTGTATATTGTTAAAGGATATTATTTTCCAGGATATAATCTATCTCCTAGCCTATAATGTAACATATGTATTTGTCGCAGAACGGCCTCGTTCTCACGACATCTTCTTTAGTTATTGCAGGTTTAGAGGGCGTCATCAGGATAAAATGCGAGCATAAAACACAATAGCCACGGTTTATACACTTTTAATTTAGATTTGATCAACATTATGACATAGTTTAGACCGAGCAGCGGGTTCAGGGCACCCGCTCATGCTTTCAGCTTCAATACTTTCTTTAAAATACTCCATGGTCCAACTCGACCTGTTGCCACCAACCAAATGCGCCACAAAAACTCCTCAGTCTACCCAAGTAGATATTACTCAAAGTATAGAGGGCGCTGACCCCGCTCTAGACATGCTCTGCTCTCATTGGTCGTTTATTAAATTACAATATTCATAACTTTTATTAGGTTAGAACGATCTTTAAGTTATAGAAACATTTAACAAATCAAATTAAATTAAATTAAGAATTTTAGAAGTAATTAAACTGTTAACAAATGATATTGTGCGTTATACATCCAGTCAATAATACATCCAATTATAACTTCCCTCCGACATATTTATATCCTACCTTTTGTCACAAAAAAGTCTTGAAAGGGATAAAATGGGAGAGATAACCTGTATCAGCAACCCATAATTCTTCAAGTTTGGAGTCAGGCAGTTCCTATTAAAAGTTTCTCTGGATTTTTCACTTCATTGAGTATTTTTTTTAAATGCCACCTCGGTCGCGAATAGTAACTAGTAAAGCATAGTTTGGCTCCTATATTTGCATTTTATATAGACATACCTTATATTGATCCCACATCTAAAACACGAAATGAATTTATATTTAATTAACTTAAAATATTATGTCCAGAAAGAAATAAAAGTAAATGTCGCAGATGAATGCTTTATTGAGTGATGTTAGGTAAATGTACCAAATTCTATACCTCTTAATTTACTCAATCAAAAATTACGAAAACTTAGAAAACATTTTTTCCAATTTGTATTCTAATTGTAACACATAACGAACATGAAATTAAAGATATTTAATCCATTAAAAAGTGATTTTCATTGATAGCCATTCGTTTTGATATTTATTAATTAACATTACAATTTTTTAAATATCACGCGCTTGCTTTTATAAACATGATAGGTTTGGTATAAACTGCCCTTAAATGTAGCTGAATTTCGATCATGAGTAACAACAGTTACTTGAACAATTTTTGATCTTCATTTACATATAATACACAAAACCCTCTGCCACTGTACTTAGACCGAAATAATGATTATTATCATCGTTCTATTTAAATACAATCATAGCGGTAACCCCTATCATCTAAATGACCGTAGTAGAGGTCAGTCTTTTACCAGACGCTGACTCATATAACTGCTAGAAGTAAAAAAGTGCAAATGTAGTACAAAGTCAAGTATGCGGACAGTTTATAAGTGTTATTCGAAAATAGGTCGTAATCGTGAAGACATTCGATTCAATAACAGTGAAATGTTAGTTCTGTTCTATACTCAAATTTCAGGTAGATATGACTGCTTCACTGACAGCGGTAAGCGATTTCATAGTTTTTATTTGGTTTACAAAAAATATTAAAGTGAGCTTGATGTATGAAATACATTACTAATACCAAAGTTTGTGTGATGACAGAATAAAGTAGAAGAAACAGTCAAAACATTTTATCGGTGCAGGAACGGAGAAAGATTACAATTTCCTGCGGCCGGGCGGCCTGTCGTAAGAGGCAACAAAACAATCCACTGCTAGATGATAGGGCATTTTCCCGACTGGATGGCTACCACCCCTGGTCTAAATTATGCCGCCATAACAACCTTGAGTTGTGTTCCGGCATTAGTGACCAGGTTCCAGTCTCCCTTAAGAGAGCAGCAGCGTATTTGTAGCACCTTTGGTGTTGTAAATGTCAATAGGCGATGGTAACCGCTTTCCATCAAGTGGGCCGTCTGCCTGTCTGCTGAACTCATGCAATATAAAAAATAGCAATGAATTCTAAAAAATAATGTGAAAGCTCTATGACAGGAATTAACTTTCATAAGCAAGCAGCATAGCTAAATTTATACCATAACCGGGATCGGTTAGGATAATAGATTACGTAAAACGTGGTCGTACCAGAATACACACACATATCACGGATATAAAGGCTGTCCGGAATTCAGGCATTCCTGGCTCAATCTTTCTGCGTAACTCCATCACAGCATATTCATATCCATGAAATCATCTCCTACCTTTTGAATGTCTAATACCAATTTTCTACCAATGATAATTTAAAAAATGGATGGTAAGATATAGGAGCCCCTCTTATGTGAACCGCTACTCGCTATTTTTCAAACCACACACTCACAGTGAACATTAAAGTAATTTCGTGTAAAAGAACTCATCAATTTGTCGGTCGTTAAATATTTTTTGTTATTCTACTATTAAAGTTAGACGGTGTTATTACGGCTTTGTCTATAGAAACTGAATAGGTGGAACTCGTTTTGTTAGAATAAACTCTGGTACAAGTTTTTCGGTACGGCTTTTTTGTTGTGCTACATAAAAATTCATTGTGATTGTTTTGGTAAAATTAGTTGAGAGAGAAATTGAATGTGTTTAGATAGTCTCTTTAAATGGCTTTTAAAAATGAGTTTATATTGAATTTTTCACAAATCAATATCTGTGATATCATTATGATATCAGGCTTTATAAAACTATTTTTCACGTTTATATATTAGTACGAAGTATGAATTGATATCCTGAATCCTATTTCTCAATCCAATAACATGGATTCGAATCCTGGCTGGGGAGCATCCACGGCTTAGGCAGTTCTCTGATCTGCCATAGGTTGAAGATAAAAGAGAACACCGTGAGGAAACTTGAATGTAAAAAGTAACTAACTGTGAAACCGACTAATCCGCTTTGGAAAATCATAGCTGATAAATGTACGTCCGTTCCTCTTAAATGAGAAACCCTTATATAGTAGTGGGACTACTAGTTAGTTAAGCATTGTTGTTAAATTATATGGAACTTAGAGTCATACGATTAGGTTCATTATAGATACAAACCCAATTAAAAATAAAAATAAATACAATGTCCGATAAATATTCATTTTGTTCATAATTCCATTACTATATAGTCTCATTAGCGCGCGCAAAGTCGTTACACTGTTTTTATACAGTTCCATATGTGTCAGACAGAAGTAATTTCATAAAGGTCACTTTTAGAAAGTACGTCCGGCTGAAGTTTTACATAAAAATTTATTGTTGGCTAGCTTTTACTTCCAAATTTCACTTGCTTTATATTTTGAACACTAGCTGGAACCGCTACTTTATATGCGCAGTCTTGTGTACCTTACGATCTTTCTCTTCCTTCACCTTCTCCCAAATATGTTTTTCCTTCTATATTCCTCTATCCTTGCATATATCCTCTGTCACGCAGGGGGCAGTAAGGCATTCAATTTTTTATTGTTTTGGTGGAATAGAATGACTTTAAAGAAAACTTGTCATATTGTATTCTACACATAGTCCCTCAAAACTAAGTAGAATACTGAGTCTAAGTCACCGTCTTCTATCGGTAAGATGCCCAGAAGGCTCGTTGCATTTCCTGGCTGGATCGCCACAGTAATCCGTTGTCCGAGGTAGGCACCAGCCCTCTGATTACCTAAAGAGTCAATGAGTCTTTTTTTTTAGAAAAATATTTTCAATATTTAAACGTCAAAAATCGCGAGAAGAGCTATATCGCCATTTAGTCTAATGTAGCATTTAAAAGTTACGCTTCTTGCTAGGCTACCGTCTTTCTCAGTATTTTTCTACCATGGTTTGATATTTTTTATACGCTCAAGCGCAACTATGACATTAATTATACGACAGAGACGCACATACAATCTATCTATCTCACTCTGTAGAGGTATTTAATTAGTTGTTTACTGAAACTTGATTTATGGATCACTTAATTTGGGAGTGTTGATTTTAAATTTGATTTAAACTACGCTTTTTCGGCTTGTAATTACCATTTATGGTAAATCAATGTATGGTTTCATTTTTAATTAAAACAAGTACTTACGTAAAGAGATGTATCATTAGAGGTTCGGATGCAATTTGAATAATTAATTTTGAAGAAATTATTATCTTTAGTTTTTCTTTTTTATCTGTAGGCGCGAGGCTTCATTCGTATACACTTCCAAGTTTTTCGACATAAACTTTATTATTATTGCTGTTATCAAAAAGTATGTAATGTTATGTAAGTAAAAACTTATAGAGCCTACTTATGTAACTTTGCTCGCGCAAATTTCGAATTCTTTTCCCACTAAATTATTCCGGGATAAAAATTACCCTGTTTTCTAACGTGAATTGATTTGAACAAAATCATTCATTATCATATTTCGACATTTAGTTAGATGATACATGTTACAATGAATTCTAAAATAATTTTAATTTATAAGAGCGGCGGCTAAATTCACCCCGCCTCATGTCTTACTTTTAAAATATCGTGACAAAAATAATTTTAATACCTGTTTATACAATAATTAATCGGCTATTTGACTCGTTTAAGTTATACATCATAACTTGCTTATGCTCATACCACTTCGATGTTTTGTAAGATGATAAATATTGACTTGATTAACAATCAAATCAAAATATCAGATCTCAATATCACAAGAGCAAAGTTTAAAATTTCCAGAGATCCATAATACACATTTGTCCCTGGGAAAAGAACGTTCCCAATTAAAATGCTAATTGACACCGCAAACGTTGCCCAGTCATTTCCTACTCGTACAATGAAAATGTAATTATCATACCATAATACCATTTAAATTCCATACACATCCTCATTGTGGTAATTGGCCATAACAGTTCTGGACACAGTTACAACACAAATAAGGATTGTTACGTTTATAGTGGGATTAGGGTTTTTAACTTCTTTTAACTCTCGGCGAATTTCGGGTTAATGAGGTAAACTTTACAAAAATTTACCAGGTGTACGTCAGTTTATGAAATCAAGCATTTCCCATTTTGTTACGAAACCCTAAAAGCGTTTAATAATGAAGAACTCGAATCCCAAAAACCACTCACATATATTGTCAAACTAATTTTCGTTGTGTTACAGGCTTGATTTATCACAGGATTATCAAGCTCATAGTGAAAAACTGATAGTTAAAACACACTACCTTACGACTAAATACTCTTAGCCACGTAGTGACTAAAAAGTTATTAGACAAGATCCTCAAACTGATAAAAGTAATTATGATTATTTAAGACCTGTATAACTATAGTCCACATGCTTATGTTTATAAGCATGTGTAAATAACTGAGACTATTTCACTACACTGCCAAGTGGTAGGGTATATGACCGTCTGGATAGCTAACAACTCTGGTCTGGAGTATACTGCCCCAACAACCTTGTGTTGTGTTCCGGCATTTGTGACCAGGTACCAGCCTCTCTTTAGAGAGCGGCAGTACATTATTACCACCTTTAATGTTACAAATGTGATCAAATGTCCATAGGTGGTAGCAACCGCTTTCCATCAGGTGGGCCCGTCTGTCTGTCTGCTGAACTCGAGCAATAAAAAACCTATATGCATCATATTAGATGACACCCTCCATCTGCCATTTATATGGAATGAATATTCTAATTATCTGCATTCGAAATTAAACTTTATGACACGCCTTGGTCGTCGTTTTTGCGCCTCTTCCAGCCGGCCAAACCAATCAAAGATACTCCAACATCCAATCCTACGCAGTTTTCCTAATAAAATGTTTGCTATTATTCTCATAACTACAGACCACCATATCCAGAACACTAATGGTTTTTTATACCTACTTCCATGGCGTGATAGTGTAAATTAATCGACTAAATGATTTCAAGTATCGTTATAACATAAATTGATTGTCTCGCACGAAACGACATCTAGTGCTTATAAACAAAATGGTTAACGTATGATAAATGCGTCCCGAGAGTTATTTGGTAGGCGTTATATGTATCGTGTATACTCGGAGGTCTTGTTAAAGGTGTAGATGACTCATAATTACAATAAATTCTAAAATAATATTCACATTATTATATTATTATATTGAGCGGGTGTCAAAATACCTTAGCATTTTACTTTTAAAATCCTTCCATACTAAAAAATATTTAAAGCTTAAGACGGTTCACAAAAAAGTGATGTGTGCTCAGTGTCAGACTATCATTTTCATTTTATTTTCGGGCATATTTTTCCCCCTGAACACGAAATTGAAGTCAGATCAGTGAGAAAATAATCAAGAAAAACCCAAAAACCGATGGCCCGTTCGAAAAAATAATTCGCGTAATTTGTCAGTTTTATGTTTTCTTGATTATTTGAAAAAATACGCCAGAAAATGTTAGCCTGACATCCAGTACACATAATTTTTTGTGTTTAATCTATATATTACATATAGTTAATACGCTATTTTAATTTGTTTTAGAAATCACGCCACAACTTGCTACACTCGTACAAAACCCAAGCGGCTTTGACATTTTGTAAAAATACTTCAGTTGGTTTGACTGTCAACTATCTAACAATGAAATAGATTTTCTAAAGCTATTATAACTCTATTTTCGAGCCTTTTCTCTAAATCAAGGTGGTGTAATAAGAAAAAAAGACTCGGATTATTTTGGCTACGCCCATTCCATATACCGAGTCCTAAATTAGTGTAGTGTAACTATATAAGAATAAAAGTTTTACCCGCTAAGCTAGCACAAATTACTTACCTTTATTCATAACTTGAATTTTAAAAGATAAATAAATAAATAAATAAGACTTTATTTTTTTTTGCAGATCTGGCAGCGATCAGACAATTGCTGGATAGTGAAACAGGCGGCACAACCTGTCCCAGTTGTAACATGCCATTTGACAAGGGCAAGAAGAGAAAGCTAATCGACACTTGCGGACATGAGCGATGCTACTCTTGCATGTTCAGAAACGAAGCTTGCCCCATCTGTGCCAGAAACAGTCAATCTAGAAGACCTACCATGGAGAGGTAACAACTTCATTATCCTTTATCTATCTAGTTTATAATTATGTGTGTTCTGATCATGGATTAAAAACTTAGAATAACATTAGTATATTCTTCGTATTTGATGACACCATGAAGCTCTGATGATTAGTTCCATTTTATTTACTAGTTATATATATATTTTTTTTTATAAAACTTTACACCTAGCAGTCCTTTAAGTTCCTACCAAAAGCTCCATGGACTAAGTTACTGAAACGTAACGTATAATGAAAAAAATAATTCAGATACCCAATTCAGTAGTTATTAATTGATGCAGTATTATCCCCGCAAATTGCTATTGCGCCTGGCCGCCATTTTGGTGACGTAACCGTAGCCGAACACTCAGTACTGTTAGCATCACTGTTCGGCGAGTACGCGTACATATAGAGTTGCGGATGACGTCACGTGAATGTTAATTTGACATGGTTCCAGCGCATTAGCAATTTGCGGGGATAATATCTTAAATCAATATTCTGTACTCATATTTATGTTGTGATTATTACTTGTATAGGTACACCCCATCACCCCAACGCCAAGAAGGCTGGCAGTCGCCGTTGAGGCTTCCCAAACCACCGAAGCAAACCAGCAACTTAGTACAAAGCTGTCCAACGCCACCCCACACGAGAAGAAAATTCTTTTTGAGTCCAAAATCTCTTAGGAGTCCTTTTGGACAACGTGCGAGGAACTCCCACGACGGTCATGTACCTTTGTCTGGTGAGTTTGAAAGTTTTGCATGCTTTTGGGTTTGCATGATTTTTAGAGATATATTCTATAGAAAAGTAAGATTTGTTTCTGCAGGTAAAGATAGGCTAATATAACTTTTCGAAGAGATTGATTTATAAGAAAAAATATTTAATAATAAACCGTCATGTATGTATGTTAATAAATAATCATGTAGATAATAGTGGCCACACCTAGTTTCTTCAGATTTTTAGTTAGAAATGCAGATAAAAGACAATATTAGTTCCTTTTCTATAGGTATCTAGTGTTGATAATTAATAATCTCAGAACAAAATGATTATAACATATAGATTAACGAACACTAAGACTAACAAAAATGATGTACAAATTTTTTTGCTTTAAATAATTTAACCTATTTTGCCAATATTTATGAGCTTTTTTACTTTTTTTGATTCGTTTTCTAAAAAAAAATATAAGAAATTCTCTTTATTGAATATTTAAATAAAAGGGTTTAAGCATGCCTCAACTGTTCCCTAAGTGATCGTAAGTGGTAGTTACATGTAAGTTTAGCCTTCGGACTACAAGCAGGATGTTAAGGAATGATAGCAATTGTTAAGTCAAGAGCAAACCAAGCTCTGTTAAAAGTGGCTTGGAAACGTCCGACATCCGGCAGGCGTAACCACATGGAGTGAACCGGATTATTAGTAGTTCTATTCAATGTCGTCCAAAAAAATATATAAATTACACTAAATAAAGCATAATAATCTTTTTATAATAAACATCCTTATGAGATTACTTCTAAATACGCATAAACAAAAATTGGGAGTTTTCTGCCTACTTATAGGACCTCGTTTTAAAATTCAAATTTAATTAAAAATGCGAAATCTCTCTTACAAACGTCTTCATTGTAACAAAGAAAAGGTATTTGTAAAAATATTGCCATGTATACATACATGGCAATTTATTACATTATCTAAAACTTAGTTCGAATAAATATCAAAGAAATAATTCTAACATAGTAATTATAAGAATAGATTTCATTAAAATTCTACTAGAGTCTATTTTTGGTATATAGTTATATTTTTTAATGTGGCAAATAAATAATATATAACTGCTTATGATAGAAACTAGCTTTTGCCCAAGTACAATGTACGGTTTTCGTGGAATAACATCAACGTGAGCGAAGGACGTTGATGTTATTCCACGAAAACCGTACATTTTTCCGGAATAAAAAGTAGCATGTCATGTGCTATTAGACAGACTAATCTGTCAGTGTGCCAAATTTCATGTCCAGATCCAGTATGCCGTTCTGGTGTGATTGAGTAACAAACATCCATCCAAACTTTCGCATATATAATAATTAATATATTATATGTACTATGAAATGTCTATGCTGAATATGTGTAAAAGATAAAGGTGAATCTAAATTAAATCCATTCGGAATGTGTTTGAATAATTATTGAGGAATATCGCGTGACAATTTGCACGAATAAAGTGTCATAGCATACCGTAGGACTTGGATTACATGGTAACATTGCTATTCATGTGCGTACATACTGATTGTTTATACTTTATACCATGCCGTGTCTCCGAAATTAAAGGTCTCTACCCACTACACCGGATCATATCATGACCGGGCTATAAACGTATCAGGCACGGAAAAAATATGATACGGTCTACTATGCCCAGTAGAACGAATCAATGGCGTATCATACTCATGCATAACGGATTTAGCGTCTGTAACATCCGGGCAGAATTTGCGTGTCATATCCGTGTGCTTCCCCTTCTGTCATTTATTAGTAGTTCTCTCTTTTTTAGTGGTTCGAACGGGCTTAGAACGGTCATTAAAACGGTTTCACCGCCTGCGCACACCGGTTAGAAAACGTCATGTGACATGTACGCGCACCGGCAAAATTTTCTTGCCGAAATTGTTGAGTCTTGTGCCTGGCCCACGATGGTGTTGGTCAGTGTCGGAACGGTCTAGTCAGTCTAGTGGGTATAGTCTAATACTTTTCAATACAAAGAATGTTTTTTGTCGGATACGTTGTTAGCACTGTCATGGTATGATACGGTGTAGTGGGCATAGATCTTAAATCTGCGCGCCCACGTTTATTGTTATTCTTTGATTCGCACTTCCCATATTTACTCCGTGTCAAAGAGAGTGCGTGGAAGTTATATTACTGTGTTCAGGTGCAAAATTCGTTGACAATATGGTACATAAACTTATTAGCGCTGTAGCAGCATAAGTAGATTAAAATAGTCTTGTCGAATAATTTAACAGGTGTTAAAACCGACTTCAAAAACTAAAAAACTAAAATGTATAAAATAACTTATTTCTAAAGCTATTATTATTAATATATATTATCTAAAACATCTTAAAGTCGGTGCTTAGTAATTTTCAAAATATAGTAATTTTTATGTTTTGCTTTGCACCGACTTCAAGATGTTTTAGATAATATATATTAATAATAATAGCTTTAGAAATAAGTTATTTTATACATTTTAGTTTTTTAGTTTTTGAAGTCGGTTTTTTTAAACGAAGTTTTTATTTTTTATTTGTTACTTTTTAGTGTCTAGCTATGTATGGGTGGACTTACGAATGGTGCCGCGCTTGTTAAAAAATATAGGTCCCAAGAACCGGGAACAAAAAAATGATCGTAAAATGAAAACTACTGGGCCAAACTATGTCAAATTTTTAGGGGACCACATGGCAGCTATTCCGCGTCGAACAAAAAAAGAATCACGTAAATCGGATCATAAATGACGGAGTAATCGGCGAACATACATTAAAAAAAAACCGACGAATTGAGAATCTCCTCCTTTTTTCGAAGTCGGTTAAAAAAAACAACATGTAAAGAGCATTTATTACGTCTCATCTCGATACTTAATCAGTATTTGAAATTTTATAATTTTGTGATAATCAGTTAATTCTTAGAGTATTGAAATCAAATGAAATCCTTATAAATTTACTTTCACATTATACACCTGCTAAGTATAACTCAACACATCAAGCTATAAAAAATAAACATAAGAAATTAGTCTACAATTAAGAAACATGAATTGTATCTGCAAAATGTAATGACATTTAAATGTATTGAATATTTATTGTTCTTCAGTTAAATATTTTAACTTTATATATAGGATTTTTTATGTTTACCTACAGTCTTATTGTATTGAGAAATTTGCATTTACTTGCATCGAATCATTAAAGACTGACTTAATTCGTCATGAAACAAACGAATTATTTTGACAGTTTATGATCAGTTCCCATGCGTTTGAAGTTACCGGCAAGCGGTAATTAAAGTTTAATGAATTACTGTTAATAGCAGGAACTTGTGCATTCACAAAATGCTTTACGACTTAATTAGATATAAAAATTAAAGATGACTTCGATAGCCACCTACTCATTTATCTATATAGCTTAAGCTGCTTTGAAAAGTTTTTATTCTATGATAAATGGTTTATCTCTTTACTGTTCCTTTCCGCACTTATCTGGAGTCCCTTTTCGTGAGTCACACTATTAAAGTATTAGATAGATAGACGACTGTTTATTGTATAACGATAAAAAAATACACTTACAGACTAAAACTACCTAGTTATACAAATAGGGTATTAATTAAGTCTTATCGCTAAATAGCTCAAGTATACTTTACAATGTTAATAAAAAAAACATACATATACCTAAGAAACCACTATTAAAATGCTGCCAGCATAGGCACAATATTTTGTAAAACGAAGTTATGTAAGTATAAATTTTTGTTATAAATTTAAAAAAATAAAAATAAAAAATAGTTGTACCTAGCTTTAACAATTTACAAGTATCTTTCGAAATTCCTTTCTTACGCCACTTTATTAATTGTTCATATTGTTAAACGTTAAGCTATTTTACTTAAAAGAAAGTAGTTAAAGAGCCAAAGTTTATAATTTCCTGCTTTTAAACATACAATTTAATCTTGGTGGTGTCAACTACTCTATATCGCCATCACCTCGACAACTACGCTTCGCTCTACTATTTTTTTATATTTATCGCTGTCTAAAGCGCAGTCTTCTATCCTGTAAATTGCACGCTCTTATCTACCAAATAAATTTAAGAATCAATTATCATCTACCAGCCTATTCCGAAAGCAGGTGTCTGATATTGGATTAAGAAGGAAAATGCTCCGAAGTCCTTTTAAGATGATTTAGTGTGTAATCGCTACATTGTTTTCACTAAGTTGCTTTTTCCTACAGCAACATTAGAAGAAGCTTAAGTAATTCGTATAAGGTAGGTATTACATCTCCATCGATTATTTCCATTGAAGAACAGGCTTTAGGTAAAGCGTTTATGTCCATTTGAAAACGGCGAGGATCCCGGTAGGCTGTAAATAACTGTGAGTGACAATTGCGACACGCGCCCACGTTGCCCCGCCGGATGTACGTAGGGTGTCCGTATGGAACCGGTCTTGTTCTAGTCTATTGAACGAATTTGTATACTTGTATAGGTTAAATCAGCTGCTATTTTCAACGTAGCATCTTTATTTTTGGTCTTATTCATGGTCCATTTTAGACACCATTATCATTTCATATGTAAAAAGTCATCATCAAACATAACTGTACCTATATTTATGTATTAGTTGGAGGAGGCCTATACCCAAAGTGGGGCTTTAAAGGATAAATAAGAATAATAGTTTATTGGTTTAGAAATTTATTTGTAGAATGTGTTATCTTTTAAGGAAATAAAGGGCTTTATTATTATTATAATAATGTATGTCTTTCAAAACCACGGGCCATAAAAATGGCCCGGACTTTTGGAGGGCTTGCGTGGGGCCATGGGGAGGCCAACACGTAGAGGCCCCTTGACAAATTTAATCTAAATGTGGCGTGACACTGACCGGCGATTATCCCTGTCTACACCATATAATAATGCACGCAAGGACAACCCCCGGCCAGTGTAGGACTATTGTGGGAAATGAGGACAAAAAGTACCGGGCTATTGGGGTGAACTGTTAGTGGTACTAGCGGTCTGGGAATATGGGGACTATGGCGTCTGCCCGTCGCAATGTTCAGGGAACATGGAAAAATGGGCAGACGTTGACTCGCCACTCCCTGCATGGGCCCCTAAAAATGCCATAAAAGACAGGGGCAACATGGGTGTGAGTGGCTAAGGGGTGTAGAGAGGTGGGCTGCAGGTTCACCGAAGCTACTTCTGACGTGATGCCATTTATCACTTCCAGCCCTGGAGCTTGAGTCTTAGCTCTAGCGATCTCCACTCCGTGCCGGCTGGTTAAGGCAAGCACGGAGGTGGGGGGCCTTGTTTTGGCTCCCGGAGTCGGGTACGAGGTGTCGCTACTCACCTAAGGCTTCGCCACAAAGCCCCCCTGCGGGTTTATTATTATTATTATCACTGTATGTATTTCAAGACCACGGGCCATAAAAATGGCCCGGACTTTTGGAGGGCTTGCGTGGGCCCATGGGGAGGCCAACACGTAGAGGCCCCTTGACAAATTTAATGTAAATATGTGGCGTGACACTGACCGGCGATTATCCCTGTCTACACCATACAATAATGCACCCAAGGACAAGCCCCGGGCAGTGTAGGACTATTGTGGGAAATGAAGACAAAAAGTACCGGGCTATTGGGGTGAACTGTTAGTGGTACTAGCGGTCTGGGAATATGGGGACTATGGCGTCTGCCCGTCGCAATGTTCGGGGAACATGGAAAAATGGGCAGACGGTGACTCGCCACTCCCTACATGGGCCCCAAAAAATGCCATAAAAGGCAGGGGCAACATGGGTATGAGTGGCTAAGGGGTGTAGAGAGGTGTGCTGCAGGTTCACCGAAGCTACTTCCGACGTTAGACCATTTATCACTTCCACCCCTGGAGCTTGAGTCTTAGCTCTAGCGATCTCCACTCCGTGCCGGCTGGCTAAGGCAAGCACGGAGGCGGGGGCCTTGTCTTGGCCCCCGGAGTCAGGTACGAGGTGTCGCCAATCACCTAAGGCTTCGCCACAAAGCCCCCCTGCGGGTTATTATTATTATTATTATATTTATGTATTAGCAATGTTCACACCGTTACTGGTAAACTCCAACTTATTATTAAGAATATCTGTTTAGATGTAAACCTATCTCATTGCAGCACTCCCTTTAAAACTGCAAGTTTCTTTGGCAACTGTAGACAGGCCGGCTCGTATCATAAAATCTTGAATAGTAATTACCTCAAGTCCAGTTGGACCGATGTCTTGAGTAATTGAAATGTACACAGCTGTTTCTTAATCAAAAAGCCGATTCGCCACGGTTCTTACGACGTCACTACTAATCTTACTATGTACTGTTAATTTGGATTATATAGGTACTGGATGGAGAAATATCGGATTATGAATGGTTATGATTTAGAATGTAGTTTCGACGTGACATCCAACTTAAGGTTCTGAAGAAATAACCTCACTTGTGCTAATAACCAACACTGTGTTAAATTTAACACTGTTCTTGTAAATGTAGTCAACATCATTATGTCTAAGATGTACGAGTATTCATGTCATATGAATTATTTTTAGTGTTTTTAGAGATTTTGAAATTTGAATATTAGCTAGCTGTTTCTTAGACCAACGTTTAATAGTGAATTCAACCTAAAAGGAATTTCAGATACTTGTAACCCATCTTGTTATTTATATTATTACTAGCTTCTGCCCGCGACTTCGTCCGCGTGGATTTTTTTTCATAAAAAGTATCCTATGTTACTTCTAATACCTCCAAGAATATGTGTACAAAGTTTCATGATGATCGTTTGAGTAGCGAAAAGCGAAAGCGTAACAAACAAACTTACATTCACATTTATAATATTAGTAGGGATATATGTCATGAGAAATTGCCGATCAGCCAGTCAGTAAAAAAAAATCCGTTTCAGAGTGGTAATAAGAATAATATTACTAGACACATATTTAGTCTATTAAGATAGAGTAGTTTGTAGGCTTCTTTATGCTTCTTAAAGAAGCCTACAAACTTACTCTAACTCAATATGAGGATGATAAGACCGCTAGATTACATTTTAGCTTTATTAAATTCTATATAAAAAATATGCTACATAATTAAATAAACAAATTCAATTCTTGACCGTCTTACAGGAGAAAAAACATTTGCTGTACAATACTTATTACTTACTTATATCTAGTTATGACTCTGATAGTTGTTTAATAATGAGATTTGGTACAAATTATTTATAAGATACACAATATTCAAGAGTTTTCCATTACGCATTCTGTGTACACATTTTATATTAAACTCTTGTTGGCACTTATGTCAATGAAATAGTGACCGCAACTGCAAATTCCCTACAGGATTACCGGAGGAAGGTCCCAGAAGTGCGGCGTGGCACAGCCTGGTCTTCAATAAGATCAGGTCGCTTTGGTCCACCCACTCATCGGTGCCGCAAGGCCTCAACCAACTGACAGGCACGACAGTTCAATTTATCTTTGGCATGTGGATTGAATATCGTTTTTCATGTTTTATATCTTGTGTGATATTGGATGGTTTGATAGTGAAATGGCCTGTGCTTTTATTATTTAAAGTTTATAGAACTGTATTAGGTTCATATCAATACAACACAATCACATATCTGTAGAGTCCAACATTAAGCTCGCGACATACGATCCTTTTCATTTAATCCCATTTGTCGTTTGAATAATTGTTACACATTACAATTTCTTAACGACATCATTAGTTCCACTACATTCGTAGTATCCATTTTGACTTATTTACAAAACACTTTCACTACTAAATGCGCGACGTCTATTATTCTATAGTAGAATTATTTTCTCCGTGCAGTTTGGGTCATAAATCAAACTCGGCCTCAGCCCGGCTAGGGCGGTGAGCATGTTGCGCGGGCGCAACGCCATTATCGATAAAAACTCATTCTTATCAAAGAAAGATTCTTAACTTAGATATAAGTATTTATATTTATTTTTAATATAACTTGTTACATTCTAAACTTTTGTACTTATAGTTTTTTAATACATAGATACCTAATAAATAATTTATTTTAAATCATTATTATTCTTATTTTAATAAATACGTTGTTTTATCTATTTTTTTCTTTCGTTTATATCACTAACCCACAAAATGGCAAAACTAAATACACTATCAATAACGCTTATCGACAACAATAATGCGTATCACTATGCCTGCCCATAAGGCCCGTGAGTGGAAGAGAGAGCGAAATACTCGCTTCACAGCTCCGATTATTTATAACCCAAACTGCACGGAGAAAATAATTCTACTATAGGAACCACACTATATCGCGTGATAAACGTCAATTTTTTTCGACGACAACTATTATAACCATATCGCCACATCGAGAGAACTCGTACTCAAATTCTTGCTGTTTATTTTTTATAATGGGTTTTACTTAATATACAGATCGTATTCACATTCTTATCTACTTGATGATTTTACCGGTATCAGCGCACTATTCAATGTTTTGGTATATCAGATGGTCACACGCACCGGTCACTTCACCAGTCTGTCGCCATCCAATTAATAGGTGATTAATATCGATTACTAATATCTGATTAAAAATCTAAAATTTATCACTTCTGATTGAAATTTATGTGTTTTCTTTGGAAAATAGATTAACAGGGTGAGTTGTAATCGATAATATCCGTATCGAATTAGAAAGTGTTGCCGGAAAATCGGTTATGCATTAATTATCATTTTAATATGAAAAATTAATCATCATATAATTTCATCATGCATCTTGATAATATTCAGATTATATTTAATAGCACCAACGGATACAAAAAGCACAAGACACTTGATGATATATTAGCATGAAATAAGCAAAAAATATGAAATCACCTGCACATTAAACATAGTTTATTTATCCCTTTTCGGTATCTATGTTTGAGACCCCTAAAACAACAGCACCGTTGATCTATACTTACGTAAAAATTATTTGTATATACGTAATTAAAATCTACTGCAAAATGAGTTTGAGACAATAATCCGTTTAAATTACTATATTCAGTTATTGTGTAGTTTTAAATACATGAGAGATCAGAGAGTCGAATGTTAATTAAATTTTATTGAAGTTTATCCTATGTCGCGACCTAACGTCGCGTGTGGTCTTACACAAGTTTTCTTTTTACACTACGGACCTCAGAGCTCCTTGAAAGAGCTAACTTCAGGGTGCCACACTCTTTCGTTAAAACACTCCTATGCCTCACACTATATAGTGCTCGCTATAACCGAATTTCGTTTGTCATATAATAATAAATACATTTAAATTAGTAAATCGTTGTAATATAAATAACAAAGCATGTTTGATTTTCAAAAAAACACTTTAATCGTATTCAGTCCACAAAGCCATTGCATCCAATAAATCACAGTTGTGGCTCGAGTTTGCACAGTTTTGGGTGTTGTTTATAAAGCTGTATGCCATTTTGTTTTTTACATATTATTATAACACTATCGGTGTTGCAGTATGATGTTATTATAAGATTTGTGTTTTCTTTGGTATTGCAAAAGAATTTCTTGCGTGTAGAGTGGCACAAGCTTGAGTGTTTAAAGTTTTTGTTGTATTTAATTTTATATATTGTGGTGTAGAATTAAGTATAATTTTATTGTAAGTTATATTTATTTGCCAATTACCACCAAATTATGCAGGACCATCATAATCAAACCTCCGCATCGAGATTACAGAAGTGTAAAACCAAACGGCCTTTGAAAATCTTGGCAGGGGTACTGGTCCTTCTTTAAAATATAAAAGTCCGAGCCCAACAAGAGAATATGTATGGACTGACATTAATTATCCTAGAAACCCTATAACTATCTACTAAATTATTATCAATACAAAAAATCTCAGAAATCAGCTAAAGAAAACTTTAGACCAGCTATTATCTAAATAATTTTAATTAAGTCGGATGACAATCAGTCTAGTGTTGTTTATGCTATGGTGGAAAATGGTCACCATATTTTGGTATTGATAAACTAGTATGGGGTTTCTGGGACACTGTGTATATTTTGTTTTTAATTCTACAAATATCGCTTAATAACATTAGTATTTGCCTGTTTAATACAATTAAAAAGGAAGGTTGGTTTAACAATCGCATTACAAGTAAAGATACCATAGCAGTGTCGCAGTGGGAGGCCTACCGAAGGCCGCACTCCCTCGCTGCTCCGATTCAATCACTGGGCATGTCATATCAACCAGATTTTACATCAACCAGGGCTGATGTCCGATTGTATTATATTTCTTATTTTTATTCATGAATGCTCCATTTCTAATGCCATTACATGTTGTATGGCACTATGTGTTGTGACAATTTACATTGTCTGCATAAAGTTAACAGTAAATTTTAGATACAGTGTACATACAGTCCACTTTAGCTCAGATAGTGGATTTAATTTTAAACTTGACTTTCAAAAAACACAAGAAATCTATTTGTATAAAAAGTTATGAATTTCATTCTAAGAGCTTTCGTTTCATCGAGATCCAAATCGCAACGATTCTAAAGAGGTTTCACTTCAAAAAAAGTATTTTTATTTCATCTAAGTATGTGCTCTCAAATATCATACACTCGTTATGTGGATGCCTTTTATTGGAACGTAATGGAAAGTTATGGTAATTCAAATATATTTTTCAAACATATATAAATTAATCACTTTTAATTTGACACAATTGGTAACAAATTCTTCATAACCAGGAACGCGTTGGCGAAGCACATGGTGTTGCAAACATCCGTAAGCGACGGCAAACACTTTCCATCAGATAATTCAAAAAGTATATAGCCAAAAATAGGTCCCGATGACTTGAGATTAAGGCGAAAAGGAACTTTTGGTGTTAATATTATTTTTTTATCTATCCACCCCGCCTCCTATCCCATCCCCTATTCCAATCCTTATTCTATCCCCTCTATCTTATCTCTCCTGGCTGATTGCTCTATCCCATTCGATGCTAGGTTCGCAATATAAAAAATATTTTTTTCAATGAGATAATTAATATAATAGACATGTTTTTTCTGTGGACTGGTGGGCAGCCCTGCGCTCTATTTGAATGCATCAGACCCGGTCGCCCCCACTTTCCACAAGGCGAGCGCCCACCATTGACAATCTGCCGTGGATTTGCATTGATGAAATCGAATGAGCCTGTGGGTGCTTTGTCATATCATAACACTTGCGTGGAAGCAATATTTGAAATCCGAACACATATGTTTATATAGTGTTTTAATAATTTTGTATCTGGAATTCACTCTACGTGGGGAATTGATAAATAAAAAACGATGTCTTGTCTTTTCAACTTTTTTTATATTCTACGACAGATAGATAAAAAATTCAAGATATATTCTTGTAGCTACTATTTCCATTGCGCATTTCTCTCATATTTTATAATTAATAAACCACTTTATAGTGGCCATAGTTCTATACGAACATATAAATAATAATAAATATGAAGGGACTTTGTTTGCATTTATAATTGTTTGTTTTTTGTTGGATCCTTTTATACGGCCTTGATTGATATGAAACTAGATAGGTGTGTATTTTCCACTACGAAGACTAGCATAATATACTTATTATCTCAAAAATTAACTTAATTTCGATAGGATACACAATACGCACCGACACAAGATGACACAAGATTCGGATAATGTGGATAGCCATAGGATAATTTTCATCCTGAAAAATAATATATTTTCTACGGCTGTGGATGTGTGTGTGTGGCTGGTGTGGTTTTGTCTTATATTTTGTTTATAGAAGTGTTATTAAATTTAACTGCGGCGTGCTCAACTAAATGCGCGCCTGCCTTTATCCGAGACTGCTTTTACCTTCTTTATAGGGTGCATAATTATAGCATCGCGAAACAGGTGATTGTGTTGTCCCTTTGTTTTCATACACGACTGAACATAGTCAAGGTTGTCTAAAGCATATCTAAACGATTTGATGGTAACAATTGTCTGTTTATTCATGGATCGCTGAAAATAAAAAATACACCTTTTTACAGCCAAACAATGCTTTAGTATCTATAGTTGTATAGTATGGCGCCGTCGGATGTAGCATCTAGGAGCAATCCAAAGTTATGTTTATTATTTTATCCGTGCAGGAACGGAGAAAGAATACCATTTCCTGCGGCCGGGCGGCCTGTCGTATGAGGCCACCAAACAATCCACAGCCAGGTGGTAGGGCAAATGCCCGACTGGATGGCTACCACCCCTGGCCTAGAGTATGTCACCATAGCAACCTTGAGTTGTGTTCCGGCATTAGTGACCAGGTTTGATTCTCCCTTAAGAGAGCAGCAGCGCAGTTGTAACACCTTTGTGTTGCAAATATTCATAGGCGATGGTGACCGCTTCCCAACAAGTGGGCCGTCTACCTGTCTGCTGAACTCCTGCAATAAAAAATAAAAAAATATTCTCATATCTAATAACCATCTTATGCGTAATAATATACAAGTGCGCAAATCACTGTTAAAGGTAAATTGTTGTCTATTTATTACCGCAGTAGTATTCACAGACTTTTACGGCAACAGATGATAATAAAATCGTCCATTGCTGGGCTAAAGCCTCGCCAACGCTTGCCCAAAGTGGCTTAGCGCATTTGCTGCATCGGTAAGTCCATATTTTCTGTGACTTTCGCACATACATGGTAATTGTAACAACTGCTTAAGTGATGCACGATTTCTGGCCAGAATTAACTTATGAATAGCTTCTCTGAATCTATCTTATTTTTAGTTATTATTAATGATAGCTGTTAGCCCCCCAAATAAAATAAAATAATTTAAGTCATGAATAACTTAAACTTCATAAGTGATTAGTCATGGCCATTTTAGGTCTATGAAAAAATGTGGAAACAATATAGTACTGGAAAATTCCAACTATATCTTGACTTTTAAATCTGATTTGCCAACATATACAAAAAACTGGCACCATATAAATTAGAGAATAATAATGGAACTAATAAGCTGGGATGGGAATGATCTATCAATAAAATGAGTTTTTACAAGCTGTAGTCGATAAATACTACTGACGTACTGACGTTGACGTATATATATGACTTGAATTTATTAATTTATAATTTGACCCATCGTCATAGTGACATTATTTTTTATTTTGACCTAAATAAATTTACTAATAGTAAATTTAGGCTAAACAAAGATACTATGTATCTGCCTTTTAAGTTACGAAGACGTATAGCTACTTTGTTAGCATTTAATATACAAAATCATGACAAAGTTATGTATGATATAACTGATATATATGACATAAATTTTAATAATAACATTAATGTTTTTAATGTTAACTCTACTGCAAGTCCTAGCACTTTAAACTGCTAGATATGACCAACGCTAAACCTACTTCTAATTTAAATATAGTTCACCAAAATATACAGGGTTTAGCAGGTAAAGATTTAGAAATTGAACTCTTTTTAAAAGAACATAAGGTTCATGTCCTATGTATTACAGAACATTGGCTTAAAACTTTTCAAGTCATAAACTTCATAGAGAATTATACAGTGATAAGTGCATTTGTAAGGAAGTCCGCTATACATGGCGGATCACTTATCTTTGTAGCAAATGATGTAAAATGTAAAGAGCGTAGAGACATTATGTCCCTTTCTGTTGAACGGACTGTGGAGGTTTCTTGTATTGAGCTTGAGCGCTATGTAATTGTCTGCGTCTACCGACCCCCCACAGGAGATTATAATGTATTTGAAAGCACAATGGAGGACTTATTAAGAAAATTAAATAAAACTAATAAATTGCCTATAGTTTGTGGGGATTTTAATGTTAATTTGTTGGAAACGTCATCAACTCGTTCCAAGATCATTAATCTTTTCAAATCGTTCAATCTTATACATGTCTTTAATGAACCTACGCGTATAACTGCTAATTCAGCAACCTGTTTGGACAATATATTTTGTAGTTGCGAAATAATCGACAAATCAGTCTTAGATGTACTACGGTCGGATCACTGTGGCCAGTTTATATCAATACCTTTTGATAGTATTAAAATCAATTCCAAATTAACCTGTAGGCCAGTAAATAATTATCGCTTAAGAACCTTTAAAGATAATTTATCCAAAACAATTCCTACTTTGGATCTCAGCAGCGAAGATCCAAACAACTTGTATAGTAATTTCTTCGACATTATACAAGCTGAATTTGAAAACACATTTAAAACCAAAATAATCAACAAAAGTAATAAACTTAAGTTTAGTGATTGGGCTACGAAAGGTATATATAAAAGTCGAATGAAACTGTATGAATTATACAGTGAAAAACAATTTAATCAAAATCCAGACTTCCTTCAATATATTAAAAAGTACTCTAAGACCTTTAAAAGAGTGTGCATCGCTGCCAAATCTCTATATTATAGTAACAGAATTAAAAAATCATCAAATATCATTAAGACAACTTGGAGTGTTATAAATGATGCTTCCGGCAAGAATTCACGTCGAGATGATGCAATTAAACTTGTAATCAACAATAACACCATTAGTAATAACTTTGAAATTGCACAAACATTTAATGAATACTTTAGGGATATACCAACTTTAATAACTAGCTCTTTGTCATCATCACCACTGGAAGCTGAGCTGCTGATGACACAGTGCGTTGATCGATGTAATATCACATTCAAATTTAATCATATAGATACAGATGATATTGTAAAAACGTTTAAATCGTTAAATATTAAAAACACAGCTGACTTTTGGGGTATATCCTTAAAAGTATTAAGTGACTTAATATGCACTATTGCGCTACCACTAGTACAAATATTTAATCGATGTGTAGATAAAGGAGTATTTCCTGACTTAATGAAAGTTAGCAAAGTTATTCCTATATTTAAAAGTGGAAACAAAAACGACCCCTCTAACTTTAGGCCAATTTCTATTTTACCAACCTTAAGCAAGGTTTTCGAAAAAATAATTTTAAATCAACTGCTCTCACATTTTAATATTAATAAATTAATTCATACTAAACAGTTCGGGTTCACCAAAGGTCGTTCCACTACCGATGCAGGTGTTGAGCTTCTAAAACACATTTATGGTGCTTGGGAAGGGTCACAGAATGCCATTGGTGTATTCTGTGACCTGTCCAAGGCATTCGATTGCGTTGAACACGTGACCCTCCTGAAAAAGCTCAATTATTACGGTATTTATGGCGATTCTCTCAATCTTCTGTCGTCTTACTTAAACAATAGATCCCAAAGCGTTGAAATTAACAATATCAAATCTCTTGAGACTGGCATATCTATGGGTGTGCCCCAGGGCTCTATTCTAGGTCCCTTCTTGTTTTTGATATATATTAATGATTTGCCATATTTTATTAATGATATGTGTGAGGTAGTGTTGTTTGCTGATGACACGTCACTTATATTTAAAGTAGACAGAAATAAACAGAACTTTGACGACGTAAACAACGCCTTAACCCAAATATCTAAGTGGTTTACCGTAAATAACTTATCACTCAATCCGAATAAAACTAAATGTGTTAAGTTTGTTATGCCCAATGTAAAAGAATACGATGTTAATATTTCCCTTAACGACACTAGACTTAACCTAGTAGATTCAACTGTATTCTTAGGCATTAACCTAGATCAGAAACTCCAGTGGGGCGCTCATATATCTAGTCTCTCAGGAAAGCTTAGTTCTGCTGCATATGCGGTCAGAAGAGTTAGGCAGTTCACTGACGAAGAGACTGCTAGACTAGTTTATTTTAGTTATTTTCATAGTGTCATGTCCTATGGTATTTTACTTTGGGGCAACGCTGCTGACTTGGAGACTATATTTGTTTTACAAAAAAGAGCCGTAAAGTCAATTTACAACCTCGGCCCTCGGGTGTCTCTTAGGGAACGCTTTAAGGAAATCGGTATTATGACGGTCGCCTGCCAATATATTTTCAATAATATAATTTATATTCGTAATAATTTGAGTGCCTACAAGCGGTATAAGGATGTTCACGATTTCAACACCAGGCATTGTAATAAACTGATATTGCCATCTTTTAGATTACAAAAAGTATTGTCTTCTTTCTTGGGGGTTGGTATACGCTTCTTCAATAAGATTCCGAGTGAAATGTTAGATCTGCCCTTCACTAAATTCAAATTTAAAATAAAAAGTATCTTGCTTAAAAAGGGATACTACACTATTGAAGAATATTTAAATGACAAAACTTCATTTACATAACAGCTCGCTCCAACCTCTTATACTGTGTTTTGTACGAGTATAACGTTTTTATCTTGCCGTACTTGTAAGGAATATATGGAGATATGTTGCAAAAAAAATAATACGTTACGTCTTTATATTATAACTATAATTATTTTCTATCCTTTTATTGCGCTTTTGTCTTATTGAATATGCACTGTTTGCTACAACTCCATTAATTCTTCAAAAGTTATTCTGTAACATAATTCTGTATAAAATCTTTTTTAAAAAAAAGTACTTAAATATAAAAAATAGAACAACAAATATAAAGAAATTTTTTTTTAGCTAGACGTGTTGCTGGGGAGTTTCTTGCCGCTTCTTCTCCTTAACAGCAATAACACGTTGCGAAGCGGTGTACATAGACTAGGAAGTAAAATTAAATTTTAACCTATATGTATGACCTTCAAAAAGTGTTCTCCAGTGGAACTTATTTTGAATAAAAACTTTTGAATTTGAATTCGTACACTTTGCAGTGAATAATGTGAATTATTTGCTATTTTTCGCTGCTTTTGTAAAACGGTTTTACAAATTTAAAGTTCTGATGAGGTGATGGTAAATATGAATGATTTCACTATGCAATTGCGCGTCACATTTTTAAATTGAGTACTTGACTGAAGTCATTTTCATTGTCAATTCATACTGAATTAAATTATCTTATTGATAAATATTATGTATTTGTTTGTTTGCTCCCATTTCACATGCCAGCAGTTTATGGACTGAAAACATAATAGTTTTATTTCATATTGTTTACCATGAATTTAAACTTGATGTTTTTAATCTGGCAAGAGAGTAGCAGTGTACGCACAACAAAGGGTTCTGTAGCGATGCTAAAAGTCCTATGTCAATGTTTTCATTATTTGGCTATAAACCATAAAAATACATTTAATAATTTTGTATATTTTTATCCCATATCTCAAAAATGACTATTTTGTAACGATATCAGCAAGAAATTATCTGTTTCGTTTACGAATACACTAATTCCTATTAGCCAGCTTCTTGCTTATGGTTCTCAGTCATAACTAAAATAAAACAGCTTACGTCTTCTTTTGTCTAGATTGTAACAAAAACTGCTGAGAAGGTTATGGGACGGTTGTTGCGGTGTAAGCAGAGACTATCAGCACCTGCGGAAACCGCGTCGTGGGAACGCAAATAGATAGTTCCGCGACATCAACATGATACCTTGAATCCGCTTGTACATTGCATCCGATCCGAATCTGAGAAAACACGAACCGAGTAATAGATTATAATCATTTATCCTGTAGTATCGGGTATATAAGAAGCGTTGCTACTATCTGTTGTAAGGCCGCTTAAATCTTGCCTTTCACAATATGTATAACGAGCTTTCTGCCGCTTTATCGTAAGCACCACTTGTACCTAATTTTTATTAATGATATTTTATTGTAATTATTATTATCTTTTAAGATTGTGGCAATTTTTCATTCACAAACTCTAATCTAATAAAAATTATAATAGAGTAAAATAACATTTGCAACAAAAATGTATTTAAGTAGGTAATGTTGCTTAAGATAAAACGGCGGAAATGGCTTGACCATTAATAATATATCAGGCTTTTTTAGCCTCTCCATTTTAGAAGCAGGCCGTATAACCGCTGCGTTTTATCAAAACGGATCGATGAGCTTTATAATCGGTCAATTCGATGTGCAGGTTTCATCGCGAAATCTTGCGACTTCAATTCGAATCAATATCATTTAAGACACGACTGCGTTAACCACTAAGCTACCACGCTTTGTATTCAATCGGTTTCGATTAATGAAACATTTGTAATTTTATATCAAAATCAAAAACAACATTTCTATTGTACTTTATTCAACAAAGTCACATAAGTTTATACCTACTTATGAGCTGCAATTAACGATCCTAATTAATTAATGTCGTTATTTAAATGAAAAGTCACAATAGACCTGGTGCTATTGGCTTTTTAATTGCTGTGAATGCACACACTTCCTGTTTTCTAATAAAAAAGATAGCATTTATTAATTTATCACACAATGGATAGTTGGAGCAATTATAATGCATTGTTTAAATTTACTGCGAGCGACTTCTTGGTATTAGAAGAATACGTTGTTGTTGAGTTCGCTTGTATGGCTGCCAAAGGAACTAAGGCCATTCGGCGTTGTTAAATGTATTACTTAACAGTATATAGCTCTTTGATTGAAGCCAAACAACCGAGTTCGTCTGGTAATTCTAAAGGCCATATTTTAATAAATTGTTAAGATTATCCACACCCACAATTTTTGCTTTAAAACGTTTCGTATACCTAATGTTCGCTCTAAAGTACCTATCAGTCAAACTCCCCTTCAAATACGTTGTTACAAAGGCAAAGTACATTTTCCTAACCAGCAAACCCCCCCCCCCCCCCCTAAAAATAATTACGTTAGTTGTACATTATATTTTATAAACAACAAGGCAAATGTTTTTTAAACGTAATAAAACTCCTTCGAGACCAGCACGTCACACACTTGATATTGCAAATGTCCATAGGCGACAATAATCACAATAAATCTTTGTGTAACTCGTTGAAGTTTACATTTGTGTTAATTTTTATTTCTCTGGCTATTACAGATGACGAAGGAGGTCACATCAAGCAAGGCTACGAATCAAGAAGGCAGAATGACTTGTATATGCGGCTCGGATTACTACTCGGTGAGAGAAGAGGCTCCCGAAATAAATCGAGAGATAGCTGCACTTCACTGGCTTCACTTGATGCGCACACGCTGGCATCGCACAACACTAGCCCGGTAAGTAATAAAAAGAAAGAACTGCAAGGCTGCCAGGTGGCCGACTTTTCAACGTATTTATACACATGTTGCGCATACCATCGTAAACAAAGATAATCCACGATTTGTTGCGCCAGTTACCCTTACAAAATTAGAATTTTACATAGAAATAAGAAATAGACGGAGCATTTATTATTCAGCTGTGAAGCCAATCAGGCAGAAAAGTGACTGTAGCGGTTAACTTTTTCTAGCAACATTTTACACTTCGGGATATACAAAAAAGACACAAATTAACCGCACGTGCTTCTTGTCTCATTCTACAGGGTAGTCATTTTTGAGAGCGGAATTGTTCAGTCTATTATCTATGTTGGTATTTTTCCAATTAGTTTAGCATGATGTGTATCTTCTTTCCCTAAACTAAGGGACCACCACGAATGATTCTATGCGATTTTGGGCGATCCTGTTGGACTTGCCATGATATCTAGGTCCATAAGAATCTTATGACGTTTTTGTTAATCTGTGACTCAGAAGTATGACCAAGTAAATGTGGTTCAGAAACTAAAAATACTTTTTATAAAGCAATGTCCTTAACTAAAAGAATTTATCGTAAAGCGTTTAATGATTTTGAATTTTAAATGTTAGTATGAAATAATTTTTCACTGAATAACATTTCCAGGTATCAACATTAACCGGTTCGTCAGAGGTGGATGCGGCGACACCATTAGGACGTGATTCTCTCGGCTCTTTGGCTTCAATGAGTTTATCAGCAGCCAGCAACTGTTCTTCGTCATCCCCTGGTAGCCGGAGACATTCTGTCACCGGTAAGTTACTCTAATTAATGTGCTCTAGTTTAAATTAGGTGACTATGCTTGAGAATATTCTCCTCAGTAATACAGACTAGCGAGATAGGAGTTGCCACGGCCTTAGCACTGGCTTACCTTTTATCCCATGAACCTGACTTAGGGTGATAGGAAATCAAGTTTGTGGTATGCGGGAGCAGCCGCGAGTCCCGTACTATCTCACTGTTTGTCCTAGACCAGTAAAATGTAAAGAAAAAAGGGTCATGTATTAGAAACTGACATAAGACACTGCAAAAATATCACCAGGAAGTGAGAGCCAAAAAATTGATTTTAATTAATGTAGATTTTGTAATAATTTTCCAGCGTTACAAAGTGGCAGATCAGAAGAGTTGACCCGGATGTCGAGTGGGTTTTTCAAAGGGAGAAAAACAGCAGCAAGACGATCAGCCAGGGTCAGCAGTAAACAATCAACCACTTCCTCCGAACTAAAGAAAAGTAAATAATCCTATTTCTTTATATAGTAATAACTGTTGCTCCATAATCTAGATCTATAATAATATGGTGTACTTTCAACATTTAATTTTATCGAATTTAGGATTTTTATTTCATGAATACAATGAGATAACGTTTTCCGAGATTCTCTCTATAGGAAATCTCCGTTATTGATTAATAATACATATATGCCGAAAATGGTCATCGCAAGCCATGAAGTAGAAATGGATCCACCACGTAGTTTTTAAACAATTTAAGTAAGCGTTATTAAATATGAATTACTCATAATAGTAATTTTAAACTAAGATCAAGACTATTATCTAATACAGTCTA
The DNA here is from genome assembly GCA_949752895.1 of Dendrolimus pini. Taxonomy (NCBI): domain Eukaryota; kingdom Metazoa; phylum Arthropoda; class Insecta; order Lepidoptera; family Lasiocampidae; genus Dendrolimus; species Dendrolimus pini. Next base: position 18,669,431 of record OX457124.1, read on the forward strand.
AAGATAATATTTGTGTTACTGTAGATGAATAATTTACTTTTTATTGTTACAGTACACCCATCACCACAGCTTACTTTACGACCACTATTCTTCGAAGTGCCATCGACAGACAACCAAGGTTGCTTTTCTGGACGACAGTGGCTCATTAGAGACATGGAGAAGGCTTTGGAGTCCAGTTCATCAGGTACACATATTTATTAGATTTATGTAGAAACTTTCTTTATTTGTTTGCCGGCGTTTTGAGCCTTTATAGGGGATTTTATTAAATAAAAGTTCTTCATACAAGCTGAAGATATAAGAGCTTAATGAATATACACTTCAAAACGCTGAAAGTCCTTATTATTATCCCTTGTTAGAAAAAATTAAATGATTTCTTTTGACACCCCTTCCTAGAAAGTGGAAGGTCCAAACCAGTAAAGGAATTTTATAGGCTGTTATTATTGCTGCAAAATAGTAAACTCGACGGAAGTTCTGAAAACAATATAATAGACAACAAGATAACAAGTTATTTTTCTATTCACTCTTACTGGTAAGTGAAAAATAGAGGGAATATAGTTAAATTCCCTCTATTTCTCACTTTATTCTTGTATTGTGCAGTATTTGTATTAACCAGTTAAATTTGTTCCTTATATCTGCATGACTACGAGTCAAAGCTGATGCCTGATGTTATTTCCTTTGTTTTTACAATCTATGTTAGTAAAATAAATTTGACATGTAAATAATTGCAGGCATATTGGTTTCTGGTAGTCCAGGAACAGGCAAAACGGCCTTAATACTCCAACTCGTGGAATATTCTTGCTTCGGCCGGAAACGGAACTACGAATACGAAGAACTAAGGGAGCAGTCCGATATAAGGGAAATGCTGCCCGAAGAAATGACCGCTGGAATGTTCACACACTTAGCGTCGCACGTTGTCGCCTATCATTTTTGCCAGGTAACTTACTAGTATGATAGGAGAAGTATAACATTAAAACATAATATCCAAGAGAATAATCAGTACATAAACATATCCTTCTTATAAAAAATATTTTATTTAACATTGAAGTGTAAAAGAGTATTTCATAAAAGTCATGATTTTAATATTAGATTTGTCCTTGTTGTAGGCTGATAACAACAGTACCTGCCTAGTGGGTGAATTTGTTCACTCTTTAGCAGCTCAGCTTTGCCAAGCACCAAGACTTCAAGCATACAGGGAATATTTACTTAGCGAGCCACATCTACTGGGTTGCTTATCTTTAAAAGAATGTATAGCTGATCCTGATCTAGCTTTCATGAGAGGAATTATTGAACCCCTTATTATATTAAGAAGGAACGGGAGTATAGATTCCTCTAACAGCATTCTTTTAGTCGATGGTCTTTGTGAAGCAGAATATCATAGACCCGATCATGGTCATACCATAGCTTCATTCTTAGCAAGGCATGTAACTGAAATGCCCTCATGGCTTAAAGTTGTTGCAACAGTCAGAACACAGTTCATAGAACTAACAAAACAATTACCATATTCAAGACTATGTTTGGATGAATCTGATAACGTGAATAAAGATTTATTAGAATATTTCAATGCGAGAGTCCAAGCAGCTCCAATTATTGAAACAAACATAAAATGCTCGACAGGCAAAACAGAAGGCGTTCACAATTCTGTGATGAAATTCGCTCAATACGTACTCCATCTGAGCCGAGGCTCGTTTTTGTTCCTAAAATTAATACTAGATTTATTAGAACGGAGTCATATTGTTGTGAAATCGACAAATTATAAAGTCGTACCGATATCTCTAGCGCAAATCTTTTTATTGCAATTCAATTTGAGATTCCCAACAGTGCAATCGTTTGAGAAAGTCACTCATATTCTAAGCGTTTGCTTATCAGCGTTGTACCCTTTGACTTTGGTGGAGATATACTATTCAGTAAATTCTTTGCTGGTAAATACATTTTTGCCTTGGGATGAGTTTTGTCACAGATTCGAAAGTCTCACGGACTTCTTAGTCAAAAGAATCGACAATACCTACATGTTCTTCCATCCTTCGTTCAGGGAATGGTTAATCAGACGTGATGATAACGAAAGTTCAAAATTCCTCTGCGATCTTAGAGCTGGACATTGTGGTATCGCGTTCAGACTTTCAAGAGTTCAAGCACCTTTGGACTCCGAAAAGAGTATGGAATTAGGGCATCATATCCTAAAAGCCCACATGTACAGAAATTTAGGGCCTGCACAGTTAGGGCTTTGTCCAAGAGATTTACAAGCTATGATGGTAGCGACGAGTTCAGCTAATGTAGGCGAAGCGATAGCTAACTTAAGAAATATTTACACTCCAAATGTAAAGGTGTCTAGACTCATGTTATTAGCTGGTGGGTCACCTAACCAGATTACCGAATGTCTAGGAAATGCTCCATTACTATGCATGCATGCGTATCAAGGAATATTGGCTATGGTTGGATTACTCATTGAATTTGGGGCGGATTTAGAAATGACCAATTCTCAAGGATGCACTGCGTTGTCTTTGGCATGTCAACGTGGACATACTGATGTTGCGAGACGTCTAATTGCTGCAGGTAATTATAGTAAAAATACTTTTATTAATCGATTTTGGTATTACAAAACTAATTTAGCAAATTTTATCTTAACTATTTAATAACAAGCCAAAACAACATGGTTTAAAAAATACTATTATTAAAAAATATTTTTGTAATAAATATGTAGTTACTACAAATAAAAAATCTTTTCTGTAATTTAATTTCAAGATTTTAGGAAGATTCTACCTATTATAAGGTCGTAAATTAGTTATTAGTTCCTAGAGTACTTGTTCAGGAAAATTAACATAAAGAACTGTTTTATCGGCATTCGGTCGTTACCTCTTTTACATATTGCCTTCATGAACAATTTTTTTATGACTGGATTGGATATGCATTTTTGTAGGAAGCAAGTGAATTGTAATATAAGTAATTATATTTACTATAATCAAATCAAATTACTTTCAGGTGCATCGCTCAGTCATACAGATACGGCAGAACAGACGCCCTTAGTACACGCAGCCAAAAACGGCCATAGGGACACAGTGATATACCTTTTAGGTTGCCAGACGGGAAGTGATCGGAATTCTATAGAAATTGATGAAAGCAATATTGAACAATTAGTGCCTGGTTCAAGACATGCGTTAATTGCTGCGGCACAAAATGGACATTTGGATATTGTTGAATATTTGTTGGATACAGCAGAATTGACGGTGAGTTTGTTTTCAAAAACAATATTCATGTTCAAAGGAATATTTGAAAATGGTAAACTGTTCGAATTAAATAATGTTATTGCGTGTATACGCTTCTTAATTTTACTAACTAATTATTAACTTCTGCAAATTATTTTAGTAAGGTACCATTAATTGCAATGAAAGATGTTTTTGTATTTTGCTAGTTATGCGACATCGAGTGTTTGAGGTCATTTTGTTTCGTATGACGTATATTCAAAATAATATTACCCTAAGAAAAATATTTTTAGTATGGCAATAAATTCAACAGTTTATTATTATATGCAATATACTAATTTATATATGAATTCCTTTATTATTGCTTTGATTAAATTTTACTCGTTCTTTCAGCCGGACGGTATATGCCCAGTGACTGGCGAAACTGCCCTAACAGCCGCCTGTTCGACCGGTAACGCTTCAATTGCAGACGCCTTATTGATCCGTGGAGCTACTCCCTACGCTTTAAACGCCAGACAGATGTCGCCACTGGCACTCGCAGCCAAAAATGGAAGAACTACATTAGTTTTGAGACTTTTGGACTCGGGAGCTGATGTTATGGGTTCCAGCGGGAAAATACCCTTAGTCTTAGCTGCGGCGGAAGGACATGCTGATGTGGTTGAGATGCTTTTAGATCATGGTAAGTTTTATGATGCTTGTTGTCCTTTGGATAACAAATAATTTTCCTTTAAAAGCAGTGAAAAAATCATCATATAAACTGAATAACTTATTAAAAAAATGTTTTGTTTTGAATAATAAACGTCAAAAAACTAGAGAAGAATAAACACCTGGTAATAGTTTTTTCGTTTTGATTTGGATCATTAAATTAATTCTTTCTTTATTCTTTATTGTATGCATAAAGTTACATACAAAATGATAGAATAGTGGTGATTTACAAAGGCGAGCTTAAACCTGAAAGAGTTTTCTTCCAGCAAACTGTGACTAGCAATTATAGCCAATGAGTCTAGCGATAATTATTATAAGTAAGTAACCTTTGAAAAAAGGTTAACAGTTTCTCATTTTAACCATGATTTTTCTTTATTGAAATTTTAAGTTAGTCCTTTATAATTTTAGTATACAATAATAAAAATTATAACCAAATTATTCCAAATAGTATAATTTTGATATATTTTCCGTTTCCAGAAGAAGGTTATTTAATGTTTCTTATAATTAAATATATGTAATTTGCAGGTGCTGATCCTGATGCCGTTGACAATGATGGGGTATCTCCATTGGGCTGGGCGTGTCTTCGATCCAGAATCCAAACGATAGTCGTTCTTTTAGACAAGGGGGCTACTATCGGTAAGTCTTAGACCCTCAATCAAATCAAATTCATTAATTTCACACGTTGTTTTATATTATCATATAGAAGTTTGTATAACATATCGGACTAGACGTTTTTGGACTTTTACTATATTAGTTTTTTGAGTTCTATTGTTTTTAAGTATTTCTACTTTTCATCTTCAGTTTAAAGTAGCCATTGTTCTTTCATTATCACAGCTAATTCATTATCACAGATATTTCATTAGCAAACTAAGGGTTTAAAAAAATGTTATAGTTTTTCTTAGTGTTTGGGTTTTAAATAATATTGAAATTAATAAACTTTAATATGGGTTTAAGGAAGAATATGAATATATTCTTTAAGTAATGGGTATTTCCTGTATTTTTTTTATGATTGTCATGAGTTTTTTTTTTAGTAATGACTTAGAAATATTCATAGTATTTCCTGGTTATTCTAGATCAACCAGACGCCAGTGGTAGGACTCCACTAGGCTTAGCTTGCGGGGGGCCGGCAGACTTAGTGGATCTGCTCTTAGAACGTGGGGCCTCGTTAGAGAGGGTCGACCACAGTGGCCTAAGGCCATTGGACAGAGCAATAGGCCAGAGGAACGTTCCTGTCGTGAACTGCTTCTTAAGGAAGGGCGCCAAATTGGGACCGACGACTTGGGTCATGGCGTCAGGCAAACCAGAATTTATGTAAGTTTGTCTTTACAATTTAAATTTACTTAACTGAAAAAAAATGACAAGATATATTGTAACCTGGGGAAGAAATATAGACTACACTTATCTGAAAAAACAATATTGAATAGGATGAAAATTTGAATGTCAACCGTACCTTATAACATAACTCTTCAAGTTCGGAATATGAAACATGTTTTGAATTTTATTATTAAGAATACCTCCTTTAGACTTTACCTCTGTTGAAATAGATAGCGCAAATAAATATGTTGCACGAGGCACATTCACACCCCTTTCAAGCAAGCTGCCGTGGAAGTGAGCACAATATTAACGTCTAATAAAAAAAAATCGATTTTTCGCAGATTTACTGCAAATTATGATTTGGTTAGGTTAGGCTAGGTACATTTTAAGGAATGCATTTTTTATTTAAACATACTTTTATTTTATCAAACACAAAAGCTGAATTCGATCCAGAACCAAAAAATGGATAGTCTACTCTAAACTTATGCCGCCTCTTACCACGTCTAGTCTAAATTTATGCCGCTCGTCTACGCGGCCATAACACCTTTTTTGTGACAGAAAAATTCTAAGACACCCCTTTCACTTCAATAAAAGCAATGGAAATCGCGGGTAGACTATATATAAATTACAAAAAAATATTTTCCAGGCTAATACTCCTAAACAAACTATTGGAAGACGGTAACATGTTGTACCGAAAGAACCGACCTTCGGAAGCAGCTCACAGATACCAATATGCCTTGAAGAAGATAAATCCTCTCATCAGCGATGAGGGTCTATCGTCGCCCACCACTCAACCAGTGCCGCATGAACACGTGTCAGCGTTTGTACAGTTGAAAACTAATTTATTGCTGAATTTGTCACGATGTAAACGGAAGTTAAATGTAAGTATTTACTAACTTTCTGCTTATACTATACTAATAATACTAGAATATTCCTCGAAGCTGCGCCCCTCCACCGAGGAGCGGCGCGTACCATCGCGTAGTTTTTCCATCAAAGCGTAAACAACACAGACAGAGTTATTTACGCATTTATAATATTAATAGGGTAATTACAATCTAATACCAGAACTAGCTGAAATGTATAACATTATTACATTCTAAACATACCGTGTCTGTATATTGAAGCCTTCAAAAAAATAACTGAAATAGACTATATATATATATATATGCGGAGAACACGAAGCATTTTTTTTGTTTTCTTGTCTGTTTGTTCGGGTTTCACGTAAAAAATATCGATCCGATTTTGATGCGGTTTTCAATTACTGACGGTTCATTCTTAGACTTAAAATCTGCGTTACTTTTTATAACGAGACTCCCATCACAATGATTTGAAATGGCCAGATTGTAAAATAAAAATGAATTCCAATGCGATTTTTTCACTGATCGGTAGGATATTTTATGCAATAAAGCGGTTACGCGCGGTTACAATTGGGCGGCTTTTTTCTACGACTTCCTGTCGTACAAACGCAGGACTTCGTGCCCCAATGTACCAACTCGTCAACAACTACAATATATATTTTGAAAACATCGACATATTTGCACTATCCTTGGGTGCTTTTAAAAAACATGTCATTAACGCCATTAAGGACCAAACACTGTAATTATCTGTCTTTTTTTTCTGTCAAATTGTATATCTGTTATTTTTATCCTCCACACATAATTAAATGTAAATTATATATAAATATATATAAATCACGCTTATATATAAATATATAAGCGTGCTGATTTGTTTCTTTTGATTGAGAGTGTTAAAGTGAGTGTGTGTGTGTGTGTGTGTATGTGTGTGTGCGTGTGTGTGTGTGTGTGTGTGTGTGTGTGTGTATATGTGTGTGCGTGTGTGTGTGTGTGTGTGTGTGTGTGTGTGTGTTCGTTTGAATTGTATTTGTTCCGTTTTCCTTTAAAAATTGTACACTACCACATTGATATTCGTGGATAGTGTAGTAGGATAAACACTGACTTTGTACTATTTACCTTTTTTTATGTAACTTTAGTGTATATCTGTTTATTGTCCTTAATAAATAAATAAATAAAGTGTGTGATACTTTTTATCTCGCGGGAATTTTCCCGGTTTGAGGTTGTTCGATTGCATAACAATTAACTTATTCCGATACAGTTTTCACTAAAACGATAGCTTACATTCTTTTTTAAACGCTGCGGTACTTTGTGTCCCGGGGATCCCGCGGGAATTTGAGGTCAATCGTGGATGACGTCACGGGCATATCCTAGTTTAAGATAAAATTTCTGTTTCGATCTCCATTCTAATTTTCACTAACAATCGTTGAGCCGATTGTTGATTTAAGGTTACTCGTTGATTTAAGGCTCGTCGTTTGAAAAAATCTTTCAAATAGACAAAAGATTGATATGATATTCTTGATATTCTTATTCCACTTACTTTTTTGTTCAGCCTCAAACTAATAACGTCGAATCTAATACTTTTGGATTGCACAGTTTTTCCAACGTAATATTGTAACTATTAGTTATCAATGTAATAACTTAATAACATCGTAAGGAAACCTAGCCATCGAGATAATCTACGAGTGCCAACCCGTCCCAAACACGTGCAGCAGTTTATCCTTTGATATTTTTTAAATCGTGATACATTTTAAATTACTTTATTAATTTACACATTTTAGGAGCCATCAGAAGCCCTGGATTTAGCAGCGCGAGCGTCAGTCCTACGTCCGAACGCGTTCGAGTGCGCTTACGCAATGGCGCGCGCCATCTTGGCACTGAACAAACCATCGGAAGCGCTCCCACACGCGCGAAGAGCGTTGCTTTTAGCGCCATCTAACGATTTCTCTGCAGTACGAACATTGAAAGCCTTACAACAGGAGATATTAACGCGAATAAATACAGGTACCGGATCACATAGTTTGAATACTGATACGAGGTCGTTGAGAAATTTCGATACTATTAGTTTGAATATGCCTTGATTTTATGTGTTTTATTTGACTGCCTTTATCGTCTATGGGACTTTCACCGAAACGCAAATGTCTCTAGTACCATTCCCGGTACGGTGAATTTTGGTATCGAACTGTGTTGTTTACCTTGGTCTGGGTGTCTACGACCGGCCCGGAGTTGGTCATTGCATATTACCGATAATACAATCGTAAATTGCTTAGACCGGAGTATAAAGGTTTATAAATAAATATCACCCACTAAATATAAAAAGTAACTATTTGTAACGGTATCATGCAACAAAAAAACAAATTATACTTAAAGTTATGAATAAAATCTACGGATTAAAAAAATTAAGCGCATAACTATAAAATCACATAAACATTGCTCATTCCAGGATCTGAATTATTCTGTGAACACGCATAAACAAGTGTTCAAAATACCAGATTAAAAATTAAAATCACAACTTATCATCCACTTTTAAATATGTACGCCAGTCGTGAAAACGTAAATAATCTTTTCAATCGGTTAAAAATATTTGCAAAACTTTTTTATGCAGGTAGCTAGAACTCACTGAATGATTTTTATGACTTATTAAACACGAGTAATATCATCAATATCAAGACCTTTTAAAAATGTATTTCTATCTAAAGAGGTTACATAGATGCCATCATCATAAATTCGTGGTAAATATGGTTCTACCAAACCTTTTTAAATTAATATTTAAGTGTGTAACATCTATCTTGATATTACATCTATCATGGTTATCATAAATATACCTTTTTTAGCAAAAGAAAAATTCTGAAATATGAAACTCTATTATTTCAGTAATTTTTCTGTAGAATGAGTTTTTTAAATGATATACTTATTTATAAAAGAAAAGGTCGAAAATGTTAAAAAAAATTGTATAAAAGAAATAAAGAATATACAAATCTGTATAACCCGTGCGCGTTAACATGGCACCTGGCTCGAGAACGACCCTCCTCCCGCTGCCCCGCTCGCGTCGTGCGAGACCAGTAGCGTGAGCATCACTGTTGTAGTTGTTAAATGACGATATTCAAAGAACTAAAATAAAATTCATGTTTTTTTGCACTAAGTAATTTAAACGTAATTTATTTGAGCCAGGTGCCATGTTAATTCGCACGGGTTATAATATCTTTGTTAATAGATGACAAATAAATGCATGTTATTTATTTCAAAATGGAATCCGAAGCAAGTTACAAAATCTTTACTTTTTTACAAGTGATTTACTGTAGTTATCTGTCGTAGAGATAGTCTTACATTGTTAAGGTATTATCTTTTCCGTATTAAGTTATGTAATTGTTTGATTTTGTATGTAATATATTTAGATTTTTCTAAATAAGTTGTTGCACTGTTATAACCATATTCATCCGAAGCCATGCTAATTAAGCAACATTTCCAGTATGCCATCTCAAACACTAAGGGCCGTTTGCAGGTTGCTTAAATTTATTTAAGAAACACAAAACGTATTTAACACCAGTAAATACAATTATCGTCTTGCACAACGCAAAATTTGCCGCTAAAAATGTTTAAAGAACTGCCAATTGGTTTCGTGCAAAACGTATTTAGACAATTTAATATGATTAACTAATTTTATTTAAAAGCGATCGTTATGCAAGCGGCCCTAATAATAGCATATCGACATGAATGAGCGAGACAGAATTTGAGATCGCTTTTGTATTTATTATTTTATGGTGTGAATACAAAATCACTTATGTTGCATATATCATACTTTAATATTATTAATCTCTGTAGATAGACTACATATTATATTTGTCTTATCGACTTAAATATGTTATGATGTGATGAAAATGACAATTTATTGAATTGTAAATAATATCTAAGACTCTTTATAAGTATCTGACAATGTACAGTGTCTTTATATGTAACTTCTTATTATGTTTAGGCTCGAATAAATCATGTACTATTTTAAACCATTTGCTGTCGCGTCATTAACGTACTCATACTTAATGCACAAAATATTATTTTGTTTATATGTTATTATTTTTGGACCCTTGTGATCATCTTTTGTTGTCTTTTATGACTCTATAGGTTACAAAAAGCCATTATGTTTATTATAAAACTAACAAATTCATCGGCAGCAAATGTGTCTCCCGCTAGAATCTTAGCAAGGTGGTAAAAAGTAGATTCTATGGGAAAGTATACAAATACTACAATAAAGTGATAACTTTTTAAATCTTGTCTAGGAAATAGTGGTAATTTAAATTGCTTGCCATTGGAAAAATGTTAACGCTTTAAAGTGATAATTCTTATCGTTTGAACATTTAAGACGTTTTGGTGCCTCGGAAAATATATTGCAATTTTTTTGTTGTTATTAAGAAAATTTGAGTTAAACTCATAGTGCCCATTACCTTGCTTTATTTTAATTTATTTTTACCTTAATATTATTATATAGATTTTGGAGACCTTCAATGAAATCACTATTAATAATTTTTAGGTTTCGATCATGGAACACTTCTTCCATGGATTGAATATTAAAAATATATAGAGATATTAATTATAGATAAGTTGAATTTTTGTGAAGGGTTGTTTGTTTGTTTGTGTTGGATGTATATCTTTATAATATACGTACGTACAGCGATGTATTAATAGCGTTTAATTATTATTTTTATTTATTACTCAGATTAATTTGGCATTGGTAAATTAAACTGAAAGTTATTTCAATGTTTTATCAAAATTCCGAATATTGACAGAGCTGGTGGTAAATTTTCAAAAAGGTCACCGTTATTAAATTAGTTACTATTTCCGTTCTATTCATACTTATAAATCACAAGTGATTGTGTATTTAGTTGTGAACCCTAATTTTATTGTATTGTATATACCAAGTATGTGCTATATAAATAAATAAAAAAGGGATGGCAACACTATAAAAGCTTTGGATGTCTGTATTTTTGTATAAGAAAATATTTTTTTTGCCAGATATGTTTACTCTCATTACTGGCTTAATATTAATTTCTTTCGATGGGTGTAGACTTGAAATAATAAAACATTCTAGTGAAATAAAGGGTTCCCAAATTTTCTGGCCGCTTATAGTTCGGCCGCTCTTAGAATACGTTTCTGACGGATAACATTGTAATGACGAACATTTTCTGTATTTTTTTTATATCTATATTTATTACTGATTCAAGATTTAGTTAAATTCATATCCCACTACATTTTACGATCAAAGAAAATTAGTTAGCACAAAACGCAAACGTGTGGTTAGAGAGGCCGGACTATAGTAGTTAAAATTATCAACGCTATACTTTTTTACCATAACTCCTGCCATCTTCCTTAGTTAATCTAGACTGGTCATCAAATTTTGCTAAGGCAGTACCTTTCTAAAGTTTGTCAATGAACATATAATAAATTAATAAAACAATTTTAAAATAATAAAATCAAAAAATATTGTCGAACCACATATTTATTAAGACTGATGACATAACTAATTGGTGACATAAAAAATGAATATATTATTACACTGTGTAGAATATAAGAAAATTACTTTAAGTACAATAGTTACTGTGACATTACATAATTATTATATACTAATTAAATTTTCATTTTGCTTTAAATATTTTGTTTTATTTCGTAGTAGAAACAGAAGAACTGCTAATAGATGGCTCTGTTACTACAGCTGTAGCACTGGAACTCATATGTGCTTGTGCTATTTGATTATGTAACCAAAATGGCTGACTTCTCCAAATTCCATCATTATTTACCTGTCTGATTACAGCACGCTTGTCATTTGGCAGTCTTAAATATACAGGGAGTAATAACAAAGGTCTCTTAACCTCTGGTTTGACATCTATTATGTTAACCGGTGGCGCCATCTGTGAGTTCAAAATGCCGTAATCATATGTTGGATTTTTCTTCAGTTTCCTGCCATGTTGCCTCTGCGTCAACGGGCCACTGTAAGTTGGCACCGGCTCCTGGGGCATGAACACGTGATGGAAGTGTTTTATAATTTGGTTTACTTTCTCCAAGTTATCTGGAATCGTGTTTGATATTTGTTTGAACAGTTTCGTGCACTGGGGAGTGGTTTTCTTTTTGGAGGCTGGACAAGTCTGGAAAATGCGAAAATATATATTAAAATTCTTTATCAACAAAATATGAAAATTAACGCTAAAGACTCCATTCAATTTTTTTACTATTTTTATTATAAAAAAATAGTTCTTGCTTGAAATATTGCCATACGATACTTCAACAGAAGATTTTTAAAATATCATTATACGCCCATTGTAAGTATAGGTACATCTACCTAAAAATGTTTTTATATAAAGGTACAAGTGAGTTTCTGTACTGTCCATCTCATCCCATAGAACGTAATCTGTAACAATATCTCCTATGTGACCTATGAATTAGATACAAGTTTTATCTATATAGAAATAATATTTCTTATTGTTTAAAATTGGCACTAATTAAATTAATTAACTTAAATTCACCATGTTTTCTTTTTATACTCTTAATTTTCTGTAATATTTTATTATTTATAAAGTTTAGTAGTTACGAACTAAGGGCATACTTTTCACTACTCTCAGTGCTCAAAACAATGTAGGGTCATGGTAATTTTAGAATACCTCGCCATCACTCTATATCAATAACTTACCAAAAACATAGAATCCAGGATATTCAAGAATTTCTTTGCCGAATTACAATGTTCTCTGTATAGTGGCATGTTCATAAACGCACTTAAATAGTCTTGCTGTAACTGTTTCCACTCTGGTTGGTTTATTGTAAATTGCCGGATCGTGTCCTTCATTTTGAAATAATCCATGAAACCGTATTTATTGAGTACTCCAATTTTATTTAAGAGGCAAGTCGTAGATGGTGTTAGGTTTTTGCACTGAAACCAAAAAAATCCTTAAATGATGGCACTAAAGTTCTGGACATCATTTATGAATCTAGACTTGTTTCCTATCTGGTGTGAAGTTAAAACAGATTTAGGGCGTTATTTGCGAGATAACTATCTTGTGTATATCTGATTCTGATGTATTAGATACAAATTTGACTGTATTCATTACAACGCCATCTTGTGTAGTTTACCATATATTTATCCATCCACAAGTTAGACTTCTTCGGTTTATTGGCACGTGCTTCCGTTGTATGTTTGGTAATAGTAATATCATCAATTCCGCAACTAGATAGAACTTCATTGTTGACGAAATTCGGTATAGAGCAGAGTTCTCGACGATTTTTCTGAAAATGAAAACAAATTTTATATCTACTTTTGTTTGGTAAGTATTTGTGCTTTAGTAAGAATCGCCATATCCATTCCAATAACATGAGTTGCAATTTTGGCAAAAGGTATGCAGCACTTAGGCAGTTCACATGACCTAATGTGCGAGTTTGACAATGTGTGAAACCGGAAATCCGTCCTAGACAAGCGCAGTGGGTATACCTACTCATTTTTTCATACATATGTAGCCTGCTGATAAGTAAAGAGAGTTGCGCTAAGTACCCCAACACTTACCGGCCTGTATTTTGATGTACTAATTTGACATAAATCTGTCGTATGTTGGTCCCTGTGGTGTCTGAAACAATCAAACGGTTTTTTTTTATTGTTTTGTTGCATTCTCGAAAAACAGAGTAATAAACTTCTTGTATATATTTTTTTAAACTATTCTATGATTTTATTAGCACGAGCATAAATGTTCTTATGGTGATGACGCCTTGTGACATTGCTTAAAATACAATGTATAAAAATCTAGGTCCTTTGTAATTCAAACAAAAATTTACTACAATATTTTAAAATCTGTTTTACTGGGCATCGAATTCATTGGTTCTGAATTATTAGGTATATACCGCATATCGCGCATCATTTAAAATTTCTTTAAACTTTTTTAATTATTATTGTTACTACTATTATTATCAAATTATTATTAGTAAAATAACATATCATGTTGAAAATTTATATACTACTTGTAGTTTAAAAAATACAAGAAACACGACCCACACTTACTTGCATGAACCATTTTTAGTTTTGAAGGGGCAATTCTGGAAATTAAAAATATAGTTAATTAAATATTTGGTCTTGGGTCAGACATTGCAATTAGCAAATATAATAATTAAATTATACATTATCAGTGGAGTAGTTTTTGAGATACAGGGTATTTTCGATTGTACAACTTTTTATGATTCCGCAGCCAAATAACATAAAAAGTATGTCTGTTTTTTCTTACAAGATAATTTATTTCATAAAATTTTAGTTGAATTGTGTATTTAAATAAAACACTGGGTGCGGTATAGTTATAAGGCACATTTATAAAATATATAAAATTAACTGGGTGGTTATAAAAAAAATAACTACGGGAACTCCGCTTCGCTTTGCACTGCCTTAGCCTTCTTACCTTTATTAAAATAGTTCGGATCTGTTCATAATAAATAAATGTGCCTTATAACTACACCCCACCCAAACACTTTCTACTGTAATATCTAACTTTAGATGTGGCTTCAGTCGTCTCAGAGAGTTAAACACCATTAAATAGTGTCATTAATTGCAAAAAAAACCCTGTTTGTAATGTACGAAAATGATCTTCTAAGGAAAAAGAATGTATACCATTATTGGCCGGTTCCTATATCTCATTTAACATCATTTTTTGTAACTTAAGTGTCTTCCTTTTTCTACCATTGTAACATTATTAGACGGTACAACGGTACAAATAAATCAATTAGTTCAAAAGCACACAACCAAAACGACACGACCGTAATCAATGTTATTGAATGATTCAATTTTATGTTTATATTGATCAGTTTGGTTGATTCATCCAAATGATAGACAAAAAAGAACTTCACTAAGAAGAAGAAAATAACAAGGCTTAAGCTAAAAGAACGGATAGAAAGATTTAAAAACCCAGGGTATAAATATGTCAAACTCATAATACGATTCTCCAACAATAGCTGTTTCATATAATTCCTTTACCCTTCCTTACCTCAGTCAAAACATCAAAAGTGCACGCCAAAAATGTATTAATCTCACACTCGGCATCGTATTCCACCAAAGGCTTCGTTAGACAAGTGGTGACGACCCTTGCCTTTGCCTTGATCCACGCTGGGTAGGCAGTGGTGAAGTTATCCAAGAATTTCAGATAAGCTTCACGGTCCACAGCGCCTGTATCCGATATTATATTCAGTTTCCTAAACACGCAGGTTTCTTTATCACACTGAAAAGAAAAATCTCAATGTATTCTAATTTAACTACTTGAATTTTCAGTACATGGCCTTGCCCGTGGCAAACGGTCACTTTATAACCTACCTACACATACCTCACCTACGCATTTTCAAAAATTACTTAATGTCAAATCGATCAGTTCACTAAAAAAATAGTTAACAGCCTATTGAAATTCATGAACTACATCTTTAATCATTTTTACTACTATTAAAGGGGACACATTCAGATTTTCGCACCCTAGTGCCCAATATGGTAGACGGCCCTGTATAAGTAATTACAAACTTAAATGTCACTCTCCTATTTATCCTGTTTAGTCTATTTATCCGTGCAGGAACAGAGAAATAATACAGTTTCCTGCGGCCGGGCGACCTGTCTTAAGAAACGACAAAACAACCCATCAACTTACTTCTGTCCATTTTATTTGCTTTATTAGTGATATTAGTTTGTTGCCTTATTAGTGGTTAAAACGTATAACATAAATCCATACAAATTATGTAAATTCTCTATCAATGGTAAGATAAGAGCATGGATAGTAAATTATACCGTATTTCTATAGTATAAACCCGGTATAATATTTCGCCCGTGCTTAGGTTACCACCTTGGTAGGTTGAGTATACCGCCTTAACAACCTTGAGTTATGGTTCGCTATCACTGGTCAGGTTCCAGTCTCCTACTATATAATAACAGCCCATATATGTCCCACTGCTGAGCTCAGGCCGCCCATTATAGGGGAATGGACAGTACATGCCACGCTTGTCCAAGGCGGTTTAACAGGTTTGGCACATCGTTTATCTCGATGTGCAGGTTGCATCACGATGTTTTCCTTTAACGTTGTTAGTACGTGGTAATTGTAACCATATGCACATTCGGTCAGGAAAATGCCTAAGTGGTGCATGCATTCCGGTCAGGATCGAACCCTTGCCCTTTGAGTTTGGGACGTGTGCGCTAGCCATTACACTACTAGTCCCCTAATACGACGTGGTAATTACACCGCACCTAGCCACAACAAAATAATCACAAGTTTTATTCACTTTCATGATCTAAATTTTCCGTACATATCTGTATTTAAAAAGTCGTGTTAACAAACTGAGCTTTGCTTCGAATAATTTCAGAAGAAAATGCACAAGTTATGAATACTTGAAAATATGATTCGGTTTACGGTATACAGTATAATTAAATTGTTCAATATTATTACAACCCAGCTTTAGCAATAATATTGTTCGGGTGCCATTGCTTTACAGAAATTGGTCCTTACAAGCAACACTATGAGTGTAACAATACAGCCGGTGTTTTTAACAAGGATATTTCATTTTTCAAAAATCTCACAGATAATACTACTTTAGTTATTATCAAAATCCACCCCGGTACTACTTTAAGTATTTTTGGCTATTTCTTACACTTTCGGATTTGGCCATAGAGGCCAACATGACAAAGTTTACATGTAGAAAGAATTTCCTACCGTTTGTGGTGTTATATAAACTTCCTTTTGTCTCGACACAGGTCTTGATGTGGTGATTGGTGTTTCAGTAGTAATTTGCTCAGATTTATTGTTAATGATCAGTCTATTTTGACCTTGCCATGATAGTTCAAAGAGGCACTCCTCTCTGAACGATGGCTTGATGAATTCAGTCATATCACAGCATTCTAGAGGATCCAGGTGTACCTGAGGCATACGAATATTTTATAAACGAGAAAATTTTGATACCTTTTTTATAGATTTTATGAATATAATAGATATTTAAAATATGTAATATCTTTATATCTAGAATTTTCGCGAGATGGCGCCACATGTCATCTTCCCTCGCCTTTTTGACGTTTTATTTTTTAAACAATAATTTTGTAAGCAGTTGAGTTTGTACAATCGATAAAAAAAAAGAGAAATACATCAGTGAGGCTTTCTATCTATCAAATATATTCAGAAAATAAAGTTCCATTTTTTTTGTCTGTCTATGTCTGTAAGAGAAAACTACTAAATGGATTTAAATGATACTCGACAAAGAGCCAGCGCATATTTCGGATCAACACTTAGAATATTTGTGTCCCTATAAATACGTCTTCTCCTTGGAATAGGCGAAGACAGCCAAAAAGGTAGAGCAGGTAGAGGTAAAAGTATGGTCGCATTTTTTTGGTTCCACCGTTGCCATTCACTAAACACGTCTTCATGGATCGGATTTAATGCGGTATACATAATATTTAAGTTTGTTTTTATCAAAACACCTCAATGACTCTTCAGTTGATGCGAGATCAGCATGGCGATCCAGCGTGGAAACGCAACGAGCCTTCACCCATAGAGTCAAGTCAAGTCACCGTACTTAGGGTCAGTATTCTACTCAGTCTTAAGAGACTATGGGTAGGATATTAGATATAGTATAACTTAAGTTTTCTTTCATTGTATTAGTTTTTAAACTCATTGCAATAAAAAAAATATTAGTGAAGAAAAAGTGTTCATCATTGATCATTATTCTTGTACGTCTAATAGTACGGTTATGCTAATTTTTAAACGTCCAAAAACTATTTGAAATTTTACCTCGTCTGTAACAGTTTCGGTGGTAGTTTGAATATCATTCAAATTGACTACATTCACTTTAGTACCACTACTGCTTGGCGTTGTCCTTACTGACACAGGAGTCGACAATACCAACTAAAATTTAAAGATATCTAAATAATTATAATACTCTTTGGCTATATTCCACAAGTAGCTCAAAACACCTAAAATGCTCCATCAGCCGTTTCATATAGCGACCATGGTCATTATAGTCGCAGCGAAACGTCATTTTCGCAGCGACTACAACATGTCATAATTTTTAATCACGCAGCGCTTACGACGACTTATGTCAAAATATTGGTCAAATTGGCGTTGGCGTTGACCACAGAGCATTAATTCTCTTTTTTTAATACATTATTAACAAAGACGCGTTTTTCACATCACCCGATGACATTTGTGTATTTTGTCGCTAATGACATCAACGCTCCAAAATCTGTTCCACTTGAGTATATGATTGTCTCGCCCGTAAACGAGAGGAACGGGAAAAACCGCGGTCGTGAACGTGGTCGTTGTGAGCCTCATATGACGTAGCCTTTAGCTTACACTAACGTAATTAAACAGTAACACTTTATAATAAGCAATTCATGTTCTTGCGAGAGCCTCGTAACAACATGACGACAATGCGAGAAAAGATCGTTCTTGAATTCTCACGAGAATGCAGGAGTCACTGTACAATTCAGACGAAGATTAAGCTGGTATGACAAAAAGTTAGCGCAAACATACAAGTACTTACGATCTTATTCATATCGAGTTAGATTAAGTTTGTAGGCTTGTTTAGGATTCCTAAAGAAACCTATAAATAGAATAAGGAAAACTTTAGAACTTACCGTATTTCTAGGAAGAGCAACATAGTTTCTATCCAATTGTGGTGCATGTGCATAAGTATGTATAGTCTCTGTGAGCCCGCACTGAGTCAGCGTCGACAAATCAAAGATATCGGGCAAGTCGCAGCATTTCGTGCTGAAGTACTGAAAAATTGACAAATGATACATGTCACAATCAATTTGAAAATCGTTAACATATAAAAGAGCGATTGTTAAACTAAACTATCGTATTATAATATTACGATGGAAATAATTTTAATTATTGTTACGAGCTACAGGACTCGAATTAAAATGCCGTTGGAATTACTATAGATTTTATTAGAACAGTACAAACACGTATAAAACAGGTACAAATATAACTGTATACAACCGGAACATACTGCACGATTCAATAACACGCGCAAAGTCCGTCACTATATCGCTTATCGAATTTGCACATCTTACTTTGATCGTGGTTCTCGCCAGACTGCGCCTCCCCCCATTGGGCCATTGCTTTATAATGCACCGATGCCATCCATACCTGGCAAGCTTCAACGCAATTTACCAGAAAACATAATGCGCACACCTGAGTAATTATGCCTGCGGTACGGCCATAAACGAATACTATTCAATAGGATGTTTTTCTTAGTTATAAATATGAAACACAAAGTAAACAAAAGAAAGAAAGAAGTCCAAATGGGAAAGGTAATAAACTGCGCTTTATGACAGGCAGGTGTGCCTTCACCTTTGTTGGCATGTAACATTATTATTTAAAAAATAATTACTATGCTGTTTGACTTGTCACGTCATAACTCGCTATATTCGTACAGAAGCTGCTCGGTGTTTTGTAGGAATGTATATATATAAATAAATAATATAAAGTATTTCATTCTCAGTTGATTTTACTGTTGACTACTCTATTGTCAGTATTGTCGATGTGGATAGAATTAATCCTTAAAGACACACGGCGTACTTACATGTTTCAAAAACCATTCAGGCCTGCGATCTTTTAATAGATTGTCCTCCAGATCATAATACCGACTGTAAAATAAATTGCAGCGTATCAAATTATTAAAGACAAACTGTAAAATTATAACCAAAAGAAGTACCCTAAAAATTATAATAATCACACAGGAAAAACATAACTCC
Source organism: Dendrolimus pini (assembly GCA_949752895.1). Lineage (NCBI taxonomy): Eukaryota > Metazoa > Arthropoda > Insecta > Lepidoptera > Lasiocampidae > Dendrolimus > Dendrolimus pini. The sequence goes on from OX457124.1 coordinate 18,689,233, forward strand.
GAAAGCTTCTTTTTTTGTTTTAAAAGATATTTTAGACGAAAACGGTAAATTATAGGCTAGAACTAGTCCAATTAAGTATAAACAGCGGTTTTATCACTACGGAGCGATATGTTACAAAAAATCAATTATAGTTGAACAAACCTTTGTGAAAACATGTATTTTAATCCAGCAAGAGATGTCACAGGGGAACATCCATCTTCAATCTTTAAACTTTCTGCAGGGCAATTCTGAAATATATTATATATTGCGTATTTCATTTATAAGGAATAAAATCTAAATATAATAATATACCGATTAAATTCTTTAAGCCTTTTCGTAGAATGCGACCAAACCTTGGAAATTAAATACACACGAAAAATAAGATAAAATTGTTTGTTTCAATATTTAAATCTTTTATTAAGCCTGTTGACTCGTTTCGGAACTATTTCGGGTCAAACTTTCAGACTGACTGGATGACAAATATATCTATTCCTAAAACGATAATTTATGACTAGATAACATATGGATAACAGTTTTCCTTGAAATTTTGATATTTATGTTTAAATTACTAACATAAAGTTTAATTATTACTATTTATTATTACTTAGATTATCTATATTTTTTAACATGTTGATTTATTTAGGGTTTCTTTGCATTTTATAAAATGTTAGATTTTTAAACAACCTCAATCAGTTGATCGACAACGCAATGCGTCAACGCTTGTCCTGGGCACGTGTTGGTGTATCTACGAGTCCTGTTGAGATAACATCCGTCCAGGGTCCTCTCCACAACATTCTGCCACGCTCCATCGGGTAATAGGCCTCGTAACACAATCGTGTAATGCTCTCTTGGAGGCAACGCATCTGGGAGTCCTAATTTATTATTTATACAATTCCATCCGTCGCACTGGAAATTAAAATATATCATAACATAATTTGCAAGTCGAATTCATTTTATTTATTTATTTACCAAAACAAAACAAAAATACAATTGATTTATACATAGTATTGGAAACCTTCTAGGGTTTATATTATTACTATGGTTAACAGAGTTTTGTATTTAACTATTTGGAATTACGATGATAAAAAGTAGTTTTACTTTAAAAAAATTTTTTGTCGTAATACTGTTTCTAAAATCAAGAGCCATTTCATTTAGTAAGTGCGGGATTAAATAGGCAGTTTTGCACAACGGGCCGCATATACACATTGCTGAATTTGTCTTTGTAGGTTTTTGTTAAAATTGGAATGTTCATTTAATAATGTACAAATATGCAGAAACCCATGACCCGAGACTTCGTCATAATTGAACTTTTAATTAAAACGTTTTAATTTCACGGGTTCACAAAAAATGTTGTCTGTGCTGAATGTCAGACTACGATTTTCTGGCGTATTTTATCCCATTGAACACGAATCTGTTGTCAGGATTGGTGGTCAATGAACAAATGAGCGAGAAAACCCTAAAAAACCGGTAAAATTGGCGATCTTTTTGAAGTGAAACTTCTATATAGACGGGCGGTCTTACGATTTTTCGCTCACGAAAAAGTGTCACAGTCACGTGGTCATAATACTTACATTTTTAAACTCGTGATATCTTTCGAATGGAATGTCCGAATTGAATAATTCAAAAAGTCATATAAAGGTATTGAAGCAGTCTTGAATGTGAAGTAATTTATTTTGATAAGGATTAATACCAAAATACAAATAAATAGCCTTTTCTAGCGGCGGCATTTAAAATATTTTTTTTAAATAAAAGAACACTTATTGTGGCATAACTATAATAGTTAGACATATGCTGACGCGACACTTTTTGTAGATAATGATGTGTTCTGCAAAGTGGTAGTACATTATATTATTCTATCATCAATAGTTTTCGCAGTGCACGCGATTTTAGGTATATTTTACACCTTGCGTTACATTATTGGAGTTTTAGTAAGGATCCCTAATTTTTTTGTAAATATAATATAGCCTTTGTCACCCGGGAATAGTGTAGCTTGCTAACAGTGAAAGAATTTTTCAAATCGGTTCAGTAGTTTCAGAGCTTCTTCAATGCAAACAAACAATCTAATCTTTCCTCTTAATAATATTAGTCCAGAAATTCATATATTTACTTTAAAATTAATTCGATATGTGCATATTACAAAAAGCGTAAAATTTTGCGCTAGAAGTTGTTTAATAGAATTGGGAGCTGGGTTGCCTTAAAAAGCGCTTTATCTATCTCCGAAAGCGCTATTGAAGCCCCATTGAGGCGAGCGCCGGGGAAATCCCGTAAACGAGAAAGCGAGCGAGAGAGCGAGCGATACCTCGTCCCTCTAATACCTAAAATCGCGTTCAGCGCATCGGAATGTGCGATGTTCCGAGCCGACATTAATAGAGGCAAACTTAAGTTTGCATCAAACTATACCTCTGCTAATATTTTCTCAACTTTTTGCGCCTTGTACTCGTATACATAATAAAACTTCGTTTATTACCGCGCTTAAAACCGTTAAAACGTACATTTATTATCTATACCTCTGCTCTCCACGTGACTGGGCATCACTGCCTCTATTTGTGGTCTATGTAAAAAATAAAAAATAAATAGAGAGTTTGTTAAGGCAGTGTTACCAGTTGGGGGGATTTCCTGCAAATTCGGGGGATTTTTTGACGTCGGGGGGGAGATTTGGGGGTAAATATTCTTTGGGGGTAAATATTCTTTGGGGGTACATTCGGGGGGAAATATTTTGTTGTCAGAAATTTTTGGCGATATTTTAAGTATTAATAATTCATCTACAAACACAATTATCATCACTACAATTATTATATCTAAGTTATAATACGGTATTATTACTTTATCTTAGAATTATACTCTACTAGTAAATCATACTTCAATTGAATAGTTCATTTTAATAATTCAATTCATTCGTTCGTTCATTTACATCATTAATTTTATTTATTATGCCGTCTCTACTCGTATGCGTCGTATCTTATAAGCTACTTTCCGTTAGACTCACAACGACTACGTTCACAACCGCGGTTTTTCCCGTTCGACTTATTTGCTGGCGTCACAATCGTAAACTCAAGTGGAACGGTTACTTAACCCACCTATTGACACGGGTCGTTGTTACCCCCCCCCCCCCCCCCGCCCCCGTGAGCGAAAATGATGACGTCATTAGTGACGTTTTCGCTACGACGGTAGTTTTGCCTTTTTATTTCTCCTTTAAAATAAGTAAAAACTGTTTTGGGGTTTTTTTTTGGCAAAAAGCTTATATTTGGGGATTTTTGATAAAAAATTGGGGGTTAATTGACATGGTCATCTGGCAACACTGTGTTAAGGAAACAAATTAACAACAAGAAAACTTTGCCAACGGTTCAGTTTTTCGAAAGTCACAACAAAAGTGAACGACAACGAACGGCAAAACTGTTGACGTAAAAAAATAGTCGGTGCGTGTGTAGCGTATTACACCATTAAAATGTACCTAACTTAACCAAATGATAATTTGCAGTAAACCTGCGAAAAATCGAAATGTGTGCTGGGACACATATTAGAAGTGAAACTTCAACGGACAAGTGGAAAAACGAATCGCAACGGACAAGTGGAAAAACGAATCGCAACGGACAAGTGGAAAATCTTCAACTGACAAGTGACAAAATAAATCGCAACAAAATTTTACAACAAGATTTCAACAAGATTTTCCACTTGTCCGTTGCGATTCGTTTTTCCACTTCTCCGTTGCGATTCGTTTTCCCACTTATCCGTTGCCATTCGTTTTTTTCGGTTGGTCGATCGGTTTTGGGTTTTTATTTCTTTACGAACTTTCGGCTTCTTGTCCGTGATAACGGAAGACAAAGATGTCAAGTAAATTTGAAGTGAGCATTCAAGACCGATTCTGAGTAAAATCGGTATAAATTGGATAACTAATAAAAATGTTATTAATAAAGTAATATATAAAAATGTTCTATATTCTGTAATACTTACTATTCGAGAGTTTTTCAGATATGATCTACCGAATTCTGCTTGAGCATAAACCTGTTGATGTGACATAACAAAAGGATTAATGATCATATTGGGATTCGTTGTAGGTGTATTAAATATAATGTAAATGAGGGTGGAATGAAATAAATAGATTATGGCGTACACGCAGGTTTCATTGTTAAGACTCGTATCCGTCCGTCAGTCTATCCATGTACCTACCTATGTCTCAGCGCCGTTTTTAGCCGGGAGTGCAGCTGTGCGCCGATTTTACCCGGGCGCAATTCGGTTGTCTTCGATTATAGTCATAAAAAATATCGTTAGTTTTTCAAGATTTGACTAAGTGTACATTAAAAAAAACTCAACTTTCAGTTAAATGTATATATAACGCTCATAAGATCTTGTCAAAATTTAATCCTTGTAAACGCAGTATTTTGTACAAAAAATATTGTGACGTACTAAAAGCACGAGCGGGTAGACATGACGAATACATGCACCCAAATAAAACTCAGTAGTTTCCGAGATAAAGACTATTGACAGAAAGACAGACGGACCCATTTTATCAATGTTGTTGTTGTTGGCGAAATGCCTACGGATCTCTAAATAAGACGCTAACCTTTTATGGTCAATCAATTTATATCACGCGCTTATAATGTGGTACACAAAATGTAAAAACAAAAAACGTCTGATAGGAGATTAATAGACATGCACACACTTGTCCGTGTCCATTCTTTCAATTGATTGATATAAAAACTTATTGAGCATGACAAGCACCCCAAATAACTGCCATGAAACGCTGTTAGAACTTAGATCCCGCTTTTGTATAAAGTTTTATTTATAAGACCCCGCTATTATTTTTTTCCAATCAATCGAACTTTCGAAGCTTAAACTGTTGCTTAATAACAATGATTCGAAAAAATAAATTAAACTGTCGTAAATTCGTAATACATACAGCACATTAATATTAATTACTTAGAATATATATGTAATTATGTACATGTCTGTGGACGCTTGCGGACGAAAGAGAAGAGAGTAGGTACACACGCGTGCGTATACTCTCGTTCTGTATCACCCATAAAAGTATAAGACGTTTATATGATCTAAACTATCGTCAACAAATTAGCTGAGATCCTTAGAGTTATTTCGCTTGGAATAGATTGCTGTATAAGCGATAAGAGTACCTATTATTTTGCCAAGAAATTATTGTAACTAACGCACTTTCGTTATTATTTATTTTGTTGAGAAATAATAAATTATTACATAATTTATTTACTTTAGTCAAAATTTTCTTGATATATGATACCAGTAATCGAGATCACATTATAAATAGCAACATAGGAATTATGTAGGTCAGGATTTTAGATCTTTATGGTCAGGATATGAAAATAAGTTGGATATCGACAGATGGTCGTTTTTGATATTTTATAATTTAGAGACTGGGACTGAACATAAGTGATAAGGCATTTTATATCCTGATAAAATTACCGTCGTAAGTATATGAAAAAAATAAGCGTCTTGTTGAGAATAATAGTATAAAGGTTCATGCAGCACCGTATTAGTATTCCGATACGTAATGGTAGGAACCCTTAATCTCACTGCAATGTCTGCCTATGTGCCACAGTATATTATCTCAAGAACTACTACGGCGGAAACGAATGTAAAGGCTTATTTACATTGATCCAGCTATTGGTTTCAATCAGCGTCAGGGCACGAGCCGAGACTTGACTTCCGCCATTTACACGATGCCAGTATGATGATGAAGTCAGCAATGACTTCCTTGGACTCTGAAGCCTGTAGCTGGATCAAAGTAAATGAACTTGAGTCTAAAATAATGTAGATGTAGCTTTAGTGCTTTTTATAATATTGAAAAGAGGTCTCTCGTAGAGAACAAAAATTGAGAAATATCATCGAGTAAGATGTCAAAGGTCTCTAACGACATTTCAGAAGTATTTACCAATGTACTCTGTGGTATTTAGTTTCTCAATTATTATTTTTTAAATAGAAAATTGTACAACTCGCTTTTCTTTAATATAATATACTTAAAAGGATACTTACATATTGAAATAGTAAAATGCACAACAATATTTTCATGTCGACTATCTGAACGCATAAAAATAACTGGGCGTCAGATAGTATTTGGCCCGCTCCAGAGGTCACGGCACACTCTTGATAACTTTTTGCGTAGTTTGAACGACGATTGTAGAACATTGCAGGCCCCTTTGCCTTTTACTGCTAATAGTCGGAAACAATCCATAAGATTTGAATTAACTTTTAGAGTTCCGTAGATATATATTTATAATATTCTAAACAGACCGTGTCTGTACATTGTTTTTTTTTTTATATACTGGAGTAGACTATATAAACGATGGAGAACACGATGCAATGTTTTTTAGATTTCTTCTCTGTTTGTCGTTTCATCTGTTGGTTTGAGATTCAGGTAAACACTACTAGGCCCATTTCGATCTGGTTTTCGCTGACCGACAGCAAATTCTTATATTAAAATCTGCGCTACTTTTTATCCTGGGTATCGCGCAAGAATTTGCCGGGAATTATTTAAAATTAAAAATTTAGAAAAAATCCGATTCCAATATGATTTTTCACTGATGGATAACAAATTTAACAAAATGTATTTTTATTCCGGGAGCGTTCTGTAGTTGTTTGGGTGCATAAAAATCAGGTTATTCCGAAAGTTTTCACTAAAACGATATCATTGTTTTTTTAAATGCTGCGATACTGTGTCCCGGGTATCCCGCGGGAATTTCAAGTCAAGTGTGGACGAAGTCGCGGGCATATCTTAGTTTCAAATAAAAGAAACTATTATAAAATTGTCTCCTCCGTCAATAAAATATTTTTAATATAGTCAAAGTACTGCTGAAAACGTTTTTTTTTAATTTATAGGTACATACATACATGTTTAAAATCTACTTCTGATACAATATACAACATCTGTCTATATAATGTCACCCCTATTGTTTTTAAAAACTCCCGGTAATATATGGACAAAACGTTTAATAATATCAGTGAATAAAGTTACTGTTAAAGAAGCTATAAAAGCAATAACTTTGAAATCAATGTTTTTAATTTCTTCAGTAGCTGACTAAACTGCACTATGCCAGTGTTATAAAAATATGCCTACAAAGGCTAGTTGCAACTTCTTGTAGTATCCATGTTAGTAAATTTATTATTGGAGTAATTACATTAACGAATGAAACACAAAAATAATTCTAACATAATTTATTGATGTTCCATAAAAAATTTTAAAAACGTTACACGTTTATAGTCTACTTATAGTAAACAAGCAATGGGACTTACAGGCAACTAAGCCGTCACTGCTACGGTTCCAACGCGAAAGGGATATTATAGGCAGAGTTGCATACACACATGACAACATAAGTAATAAATACAGTCAATAATCAATAATACTTTATATTTTTATATCCAATAGTTTTTAGATATATCAGCAGATGTTTCAATATTGTTTATTTTATATTTATTTGCATTGCGCACGTGACATAACTAAAGGAGATAAGTTTGTTATGTGACATCACTATAAACTAGTCTGGATTAACTAGGCGTTGTGAACCGTACAAAAACTGCAAACGTACAGGCAGGTTAAGTATATTTAATTAGATTACTGGACGAATTTCGAAAAACAATTTTTTTATTCATATTCATTAATAGCTACTACAATTCAAATAACACAGTGAATAATATGCTGTTATTATCATATTTGTAATACAGTCAGCAACATAATTTTTGACTATTCTTAGCAGCACAATATTTCATACAATAGGAATGACAATTGGTATTGCAATCTTCCAAACTCTTACTTTTCTAGGTGTCACAAGTCTTTTTTCTCTTGCATTTTGATATAGAAAGTAACCCTACACTTTCGACAAAATACTATTTAACATTAATTATTATTTACTTTTTAAAATACTTTTAACATTAATTTCATAAGTTTCGATATAATTTAATTTTTGACTGATTTTATAAATAAAATAAATGTTGAATAATTGGTTGGGTCCAGGTATGGGACCAAGGCCAATGATGGGTCTTGGCCCCAACATGCCTCCATTTATGGGTGGTCCACCAAATTTCCCTATGCCGCCGAATTTTATGGGCCCCAATGGGCCAGGTCCATGTGGTCCGGGTCCAATGCCTCCCAATATGTGCAGGCCTAACATGCCAGGACCAGGTCCAAATGGTCCTATGCCTCCATTCTTCGGTCCACCTTTTCCCAATCCCTCCATGATGGGTCCAAATGGTCCTAATTCAATGAACAACATGCGTTTCATGGGTCCCCGACCACCTTTTGGTCCAAATGGACCTCCCAACTTTGGCAATGGCAATGGCCCACCTCGTATGCCCTTTATGCCTCTTAATTGTCCACCAAATTCGATGCCATTTATTGCTGAACCTAACATGGAATCTGGAAACCTTCCTCCACCACCACCACCGCCTGCAAGTTCGGATGTGGAATCTGAAAACCGCTCGGAAGATTCTCCAGGTTCGTGACGACCCGTGTCAATAGGTGCGTTAAATAACCATTCCACTTGAGTTTCCGATTGTGACGCCAGCAAATAAGTGAAACGGGAAAAACCGCAGTTGTGAACGTGATCATTGTCAGTCTCTAACGGAAAGTAGCCTATGGGATACGACGCATCCGAGTAGAGACGGCATAATAAATAAATAACGTAAATGAACGAACGAATAAATTGGATTATTAAAATGAACTATTGAATTGAAGTATGATTCACTAGTAGAATCGAATGTTATGCTAACTATTCTATGAAAATAAATACGCTTTTTGTATTTGCTTTTTTTGTTAATTTTGTTTAAAGCAGTAAATTAATTATGATTAAATAGCATATTTTAACTGCCTAACAATCACAAGAAACACGTGATTAAATCTATTAAATCTGATGAACTCATTTATTACGTCACATAATATGATAGTCTTTTTTTGTCGTTGATAATAGTCAATATTTAACTCAAACAAAATAGAATTAAATAAAATAATTTATTGAAAAGTAAGTTATAACTATAAGTCTAAAACCATGTTAAGAATCTGTTGTTATTTTTATTAGAATTTTATATCGCGATTTAACAGTAGCCGTATAAAAGTTTGGACATGGCTGGCTTGCATAGTTCTTACATTTTTTTGACTGAAGGGAAAATCGTTTCCTAGGGATGAAAAGCACTGTTTTCATCCCTGTGATCACATAATTTTAAGTATACTTTCAGAGTATGGAAATTGAAAAACAGGTTTAATAACAGAAATACTTTTCTAAATCCGTCCAGTAAGTACAAGATCCTTTAATAACTGTTTATAATTACATCTCGCAAAAACGCAAAACAAACGTGTCAGCGTAATTAGGTAATAAAATAATCACAGACGCATTGTAAAAAATGTACAATTAATTATCATATCCTAAACGCAGAGATTTAAAAAAACTGGAAAATGCATATGCGCCATAAATTTCTTGTTAATTCGCGAAACTATTTTTTTTCATGTACATTGAACCTGTAACAAAAAAATATTTAGTAGTGTAAATAATATTGGCTACTAGAAGACAACATGATGTTAGATATATTTTGAAGTTTTATATTAAACTAGCTGTACCCGGCAGACATTGTCTTATCCTTAAAAAATAAAATCTAGAAACCGGGACCAAATGGACCTACTTATGCAAAATGGAACCAACCCACATACTGACAGTTTTGAGAAAAAGCCATTTTTATTAAAATGTTGCATACAAATGTGTTTATATTTTTGAAAAAAGTAAATACTTGCTTTATTGTACATTTTTTTTTCAATAAAGAAGCAAGTGAGGTGTGTAAGAATAAGCCTGTATGGCGCTCTGTTGTTTGTGTCTACCCCGCAAAGGACCTGGCGTGAAGTTATGTATGTATGTATTTTAATAAAAACGGCTTTTTCTCAAACCTGTCAGTGTGTGGGTTGGTTCCAATTTTGCATAAGTAGGTCCAATTGGTAATCTAAGCCATTCTCGAATCTACTCGAAGAAAACAAAAAATGTCATCATATTCGTTTTACCGTTAGAGAGGTGTTCAGCGGTGCTACGTGCCGGGTCCAATCGTGACTCTAAACCATACCAGGACCCACTTGAACACACACAAAACAAATTCACCTAAATCAGATAAAAAAAACTACTTTTTATTTTATTAAATTTAATTTATAAATAAGAGTCAAAATAAATACCTAATTAGTCTACATGAGGTTCTCCGATCACAGGAATGCGCCAAAACCGAAGGCACGCTTGATACTGTCAAAGTAATACCGTTGCCAATTGTTCTTGGTCTGATCCAGCTCCGATACTGGAACCAGGTCTTGTTTCAATGTCACCAAGGTATGGTCATCCTGGAAACCACAGATAACGAAAACTAAGCAAGCATAAGATATACCCCGGATAAAGTCACACAGATTGTGGAATTTTATTTGATATACCCTGGATAAGGTCTCCCAGATTATGGAATTTTATTTGATATACCCCGGATAAGGTCTCCCGGATTTCGGAATTTTATTTGATATACCTCAGATAAGGTCTCCCAGATTGTGGAATTTTATTTGATATACCCCGGATTAGGTCTCCCAGATTGTGGAATTTTATTTTAAATTTTGTATTCATACTTTTGGGATAGGTATAAAATTTTATCATTGGGATGTAAAAAGTAGAGTCAAGTAATAAAATGTATCTAGTAATGAAGACATTCTAGATGTCATATTACTTCTGTCATAATTAAATTCAGCAAATTGGTGTAAATTCAGCACTGGAGCCAGCAACAACAAAGAAGAGGGAGGTGTATACTCAATCTGGAAACTTGTATACATTTATTCAATGTTTATCCACAAACTGTGAAGATCCTTTAGTGGTAATACACTGGTTACACATATTAGCAGGTTAATAATAGGTTATTTTAAGTAATCTAATTTTTCCATTGCTTTCTTTTCTATAATTATCAATACAATTGTACGAGCAAGTTATTATATTCAATGAATAATAAAGCCGTTTTATGGCCATTTTCTTATGTATTAGGAACTCACCTTTTCTTCAATATTGAATGTGACTTCGGAGAAATGTTGATTGGGCCATTGCTTGTACCGCCAGTACTGAACTATCTTCTTGCCAGGGACCAATTCTCTGAACTCTCCAGTCACATTACCTCCAAACAGGGCAAATTTGCCACCTTTTTCAGCTTCCATTTTTACGTGGCCCTGGTAAATGTCAGTTTATATGAGATGTTTATAATACTGCTTTAAAAGTCGCAGACAAATAAAAATATTGTATATTACAAACCAAGGAGCGAACATTTGTGTTATGGGTCTGAGGTTAATACCACTAACATACTAAAGATCATACTTATACATAACTTTTTCATAAGATTTTATATGGTTTTTAGAGTAACCAGGTGGTTACTCTAGAAACCTTTTACTCTTTAAATTGCCAAAACAACATTGATATTGATTTTTTTTTTACCAATGTTAAGAAACTAAGACACTTTCTGGAGAATAGCAGTACCTAAATTCTGAGTTATCCAGGTATTCACCAGAAGACAGAAAATTGGTGCACCTAGTTCATAATATTTATGGCAACAAGACCTAAAAAAACACTGAATATAAAATTTCATATTTCACTAAAAAATACCTAAAATATAGCTATGTTGTGAAAACCTAAGAAAACACAAAACAAATTTACCTGTGTAAAAGCAGTTACCATCTCTATTCTTGTCATAGCATCATAAAACTCTTGGCCGCGGCACTGGAACTTCTCTGACAGCTCTATTGTCCTCGTATCCAATTTGCAGCCAATCTGCTTTTTGTTCTGAGTGGATACCACAGGATCCATATTAATTTTCTTATTGAATCCACTGGTAATTGTTGAAACATTGTCTGGTTTTACTGATTCTTCCCCCTTCTTTGGTAAAATTAGACCTTTAGAGTATTCCTCCTTGAGACTACGGATGTACTCTTTGAGTTGTTTCCGTATTTCCCCACGTCCAACATTATGCATGAAGGCCTTGACACGCTGGGCTTCTTCACCACTGCCCTTAATTGTGACTATCATCTGAAATTTTTTATTCAAGTATTTATAACCAAAAATAACCAACTGAAAAAGCACTAATTTTGATTTATTCCTTCTTTAAATTGTATATGTTTATGTTTGACCAACATTGCACCTGATATGACGTGGAAATTCAATCTAAGATGGAGGGCACTTACCTAAAAGATACTAATTCACTCGAGACTTGAATATACTAAGTTATGTCTTAGGAAAAGCAGTTGACAGTAAAAAGTTCCTCCTTAGCATATTTACTACACATTATAAAAGTGGAATAAGTTATTTTATTTAGGTTTCAAAGACATGGTGTAAATCAGGGGTGCTCAAACTTGAAGTGCTGATGATCTACCTCAGTATTATTATACTCCAATTAATCGGCAATGAGAGGCTACAACTATGTGTGATGCAGGATTATCATCTAGGTAGATAGGGTGTATTGTGGCACAGCTATATAGGGGGGATAGCAAATTATTCTCCAGATCTATTCAAAAAGCACTCACCATACACCAATAGATCACAATCACCTTTTTGAGCCCCCTTGGTGTAAATAATAAGGTGGGAATTTAAAGTTTTCATTGTGATTTTCTATTAAAACAATAATGAAATAGTAGTAGCCTACTGTAATTCCGGTGTGTCAGGTTAGTCACAGTTTTACTAGGTGATTGTAATTCCTTAGAATTCTTTGTCCATCATATTTCAAACTTTTAAATTGCAGCCCAGTACAATCTACTTGAATGCGAATGACTTATAGTCAAAGATAATTCAAAAGTGCAAGTGGTAAATCTATAGATGTTTGATACACAAATTTCAAGTAGTGGGCTGGTGGAGTGGGCAGTGATGGAGGCATACTTACCCCTACTACAATCCCTATGGTCCAGAGATTTTGAAATATCAATATTTTTATAAACATAGCCTCACTTATTTCTTCACTAAAATTGCACTTATAGCTCTAAAAAGTTGAAGAATCCTCATCCAAAAGAAAACCAGTAGTCGACAAAAAATACCAAAAAAAGTAAGTCATCAAAATTTGAAAAAAAAATCAGCACAGCACATTTTACAAGAGTAACCATGCTAATATTCAAAATAACCATCAATTAAGACAAAATTATAAAGTATGTATACAAAATGAATAATAATGGTCACCAGTCTATTCTTCTGGTCTACAGCTAACCTAACCTAAATCACTGTTCTAGTCACTGGTCACAAGCTTTGACCACCCATCACAATAATATTAGTGAAAAAATAAATTAGGTTGTAAACAACCGAAATTAATATTCAAAAACTCCAGACTACAGGAGTTGCAGAAAGGATAAGTATATCTTGTGGCTTATCACTCTGACCACCCACTTCTTCAAATTCATGTACTGGATATCCGAGTAGCAGGCATGCAAGTTAAATTGCTAAATTTATTAAGCATATCTCTCATAATTTGCTGATGGATTCAAATCATATTGAAATGAACTTTACTGTAACATTGAGTAGTTACTGATGTTTAATTATACACACACTAATAATTCGAATGTCCCCAATCCCGTGAAAATTGCAGAAACAAAGCTTTTTGCATATCATTTAACACCCAACAAAAAATATTGTTGGAATATTTGAAATAGTTTAAGCAGCTGTAGTTGTCTTAGATTATATTAATTGAAATTTCATAAAATCTGTTTGATTTTAATATTTTCTTTATTTTGATCCAAAAGCTATGTTTTTGCAAATTCTATGGAAAAAATATTGAAATCAACCACTTTACATATGTTTACTGAATATTTTATATACTTACATCAACCTCGTTGACGTCATTCTCCTCGGAAAGATTAGGGATTTGAATCTCCCCTTTAACTTGGTCAGTACCACCAGCTAGAAGACCTTCCCACTTCAACTTAATGTCCCATTCATAAAAGAATATTAATTTTCCTTTCCTATTATTTGCTGAAGCTTCTCCATCTATCTTTTCGATTTCCGTAACCTTACATTCAATACCATTCTGAGCTATTTTTAAATTCGTCAGTAGTTCTTTCAAACGTTCCTTCGACCATGGACCAGCGTTTTTCTCCGTCCAGTGCCAGTTGTTCACGTTTGTAGCGTCAGGACGCTCCTCCACGATCCACCGAGGGTCCCCTTCACCCCATTTGGCCATTTTTCACAACACGTTTTAGCCCCAAAGTCCGACAATGAAAAAGTAAAGACACGGTCAATATAAACACAATTAACGAGATTTTTTGACTGACGATGTCCGAAAAAATGGTTTTGAGAAACACTTAACACTTGGTACAGCTGTGCTTTAAATTAGACCCGTGGTAAATAACGAAATGTGTCGAAAATCTCAATATTCGAGAAACGTCGCTTAGGAACTAGACCAAAGTCTGTCAAATCAGATCCATGCCATTTTTTAATTGACAGTTGTGGTGTTGCTACCTAAAGATTTAAAATATAAAGATATCTTTCTTAAATCCACTGGCTCGTCGTCTATAACGTCTGTAATACACCGTGACTTTCTACATTTATTCCACAACCTTGATTGTCTAAGAGAACTTGATCGAAAAAAATAAGATCGCTCATTGTTTCGTACTCAGGTGCTATTATGTAAATAACTCATATTCATAAGGTATTTGTTTTTTTTAGTATCGCCCCCTCCGCTTTCATAGTTCAAGATAGAGAGTGTTCTTTTCCTCTTTACTATTTTCTTTTTTTTATATACATTCTAATATTTTAACTCAAAGGTACGTAAATAAATAACTAGAACGATCACTTAATTAACTTATACTGTCAATTGTTTGTATTAATTAGAAAATTCTAGTGTGCCAAAATATTATATTCACATTAAGCGTCATCTTTAACTTCGTGAAATAATAATGCAGGGAGATAAAAACCATATATTTACTAGATAGAGATTTACCACGTACTACATTCTTCCTTTAATAATATAATTGGTTACACACAATGCAGTATATCCAAACATTGCTAACATCATGCTTATAAACTTAGATAAATGATATTATATGTTTATATTAACTTATAGTATTAGTTATATATTAAACAACCACATCCAACGGTGCTTTTCAAAATGTAAATAAACTTTACAATGGCTGTAGACAAACTCGTGAATTTAATATAATCAGTGTAAATATATACTATAATTTATTTAATTATATAATAAACTTATTTCAGAACTTATAGCATAGTAGTGTCTAGGGAAACGAAATTAAATGCATTTTTTTAAGTTAATCAATGAAATTCAATTTTACATAAATATTGACTAACTTTCCTTCTCTATATAACCTAATATTTACCTCTTGTTTTATTTTAGTTATGAAATAATCAAAAATTTAGCTTTTACTTTTACTGAATTACCTTGAAATATTTACACATATTTTAATTAAGTATGATTAATTGGCAACATTTAAACGTTCTGTCTGTTTCTAGAAAACAGGACTACCAACTAAAGTGACACCCGGATGTCAATATAATAACGTTCCGTTACTCACAATATTGCCTGGTATACCCATGTACTCTGTGAGTATCCCAGGGTTTTCCCGAGTCTAACTTCTCGCTCAGGCGTGGTTCTTATATCTTACCAACCGTTCATTTGCCTTCCTATCGGTAAATTCCTCTTATTTGTACTATCTTTAGTGTCCCATTCGTTTTTGAGGAAGTCTAGCCATTCATTAAAATTGAGTAAGTATATGTACATAGTTATGTTTAACGCCTGTAAAAAATATTGAAGCAAAATCAGATCTGCTTGTAAAATATATCTACTAATCCAACATTGTCACTTTAAATTACAGTCGGCCTTATTCATAGACAGAATAAATTTGAACGCAAGAAGCTTCTTGTTTGAACGCTTGAAGTTGTAGGAACCATAAACAAGCGTTCAAATTTACTCAAACTGCCATATTAGACTATCATAAAATATGATCATGGAAGTATAGGTAAAATATTTAGGGTTAAAACTCCCAAGTCGTTAACCAAGTTAACCGATTGCCACAAAATTTTGATTTAAAATTATACAACTTTATAATCGTTTGATATATTTTACTTAGTTACTTTTTGTGTCACAAAAATACTCACAAAAAAAACGATATGGAGTCGTCTTGCTGAGACCGGTAAACGTCGAGGGTGTCCCTCTGGAAGTTATGGAGGAATATGTCTACCTTGGACAGAAAATACAGGTCGGCAGGCACAACATCGTGGGGGAAGCTTCGTCAAGTCTTCTCGTCGACGATTCCGCAATGCTTGAAGGCGAAAGTCTTCGAGCAGTGTGTCCTACACATAATGACGTACGGTGCCGAGACGTGGACACTGACAGCGGGACTGGTCCACAAATTCAAAGTCGCTCAACGGGCTATGGAGCGAGCTATGTTAGGTGTTTCTCTTATGGATAAAATCAGAAATGAGGACATCCGTAAGAGAACGAAGGTAACCGGCATAGCTCGCAAAATTAGCAAGTTGAAGTGGCAGTGGGCCGATCACGTCTGCCGCAGGACCGACGGCCGATGAAGCAAACGAGTCCTGGAGTGGAGACCACGTCTCGGCAAACGTAGCGTAGGACGCCCGCCAGCCCGGTGGACTGACGACCTGCGCAAGATCAAAAAATGTTGCCATCTGATCCCCTAAAAATTTAACATAGTTTGGTCCAGTAGTTTTCATTTTACGAACATTTTTTTGTCCCCGTTTCTTAGGACCTATATTTTTAAGGCGCGCGGCACCTTTCGTAAGGGCAAAGTAAAACATAAAAATATATTTACT
Source organism: Dendrolimus pini (assembly GCA_949752895.1). Taxonomy (NCBI): domain Eukaryota; kingdom Metazoa; phylum Arthropoda; class Insecta; order Lepidoptera; family Lasiocampidae; genus Dendrolimus; species Dendrolimus pini. The sequence goes on from OX457124.1 coordinate 18,705,984, forward strand.
ATACTATATTTTGAAAATAAGCACCGGCTTTAAGATGTTTAAGATAATATATTTTAAAAATAAGGTATGTTATTATAATTAAAAACATCTTTAGAAATAAATTATTTTATACTTTTTAGTTTTTGAAGTCGGTTTTTTTTATTTTATAAAAATGTGTAAAACTACTCTAAAATGAACCGTAATTGTAAGATATTCGTACTTTTTGAGTAGTTATTATGTGTTTTTGTGAGAAATGTGAACTATAGTCAAATGTGGCCTTTTGAGTTTTCGCAAAAACTCCGTTGAATGGCGTTGGTAGTCTACAATACAACTGCATGACAATTGACTGTAGGGTAGTAAGATTCCTTTGCCTGCCTTTGAAGCGAATTCTACTGCTACTGTTTCTAGGACTTCGTCATAGATTAATGCAACTTATCAGAAATAATAAATATTTCACGTTATTTTGTTCTTTGGAGGAAAATAAAATTACATATATTGTGACTAAATAAATCCATTGTTATTTGCTTTCCGTTTTGTTGGTTTCATTCAAAGTTACGTTCTATATGGTTCTATAGACATTTTTAAGTGTCAAATCGGAATTTTTATTTTGTTATTATTATAGCTTTAGCACCCCCGTTGACGGCAACGCTATGTATATCATGAACTGTACTACTCAGACGAACAATAATTTTCATCTTATAGTCTGATATTAGATGGATCATCCAAATAGATTCAATTTGTTTGAAAGGAGCAGCACTGAAAGACCACGACGATATTCAATTAATTTGAATATTATTATTTTATTTCTAATTTATGTTTACATGGATCACTTTGGTTGATTCATCCAAATTGAAAGACATCAGTGATCCGTCTAATAGCCATCGGCTTAGGCAATACGTATTTTAACAGTAATGAGATCGCAATGGCAATAATACGGACGCGGTCACGGTTCCGTTTATATTACGTATGTATTTCTGTTAAATACAGAACACCAAACAAACACAAAGATAGTAGCATAAATGTGACTACTTAAGTCAAGCGCCCCAACCACTTAATTATTATAGTAATCACGTCAGTTCATCTACATCAAAAATATTCATTTAAAGGTCATAGCAAAATACATGAATTAAAATCGAAACTCGTTATCTTAGCCATGAGCCAGGGAGCCAAAGCGAGATAACTAATTCCGCGGCAACGGCATGCAGTGTGGCCAGAATTAAATTAAATTAAAACATTTTTGTTACTTTGTTGTTAACATTAGATATATAAAAATATTCATTTTATAGTTTAGTAGTTTTTTTGGCGAAAACAAATCCCTTATAAAATCGCTATATACATACATTTGTCTTTGTACAATACAGTAATTTTGTTTTCACAATATATCAATGTCTACAAAAGAAATTTTATAAAAAGGCGTTTTCAAGGATAATTTAAGTAACTAAAGGAGAAACATTTTTTTTAAGTTTAAAGTTTACACATATATGTCGTTAGGTGTGTTTCTAAATTCAGAATGGTGTTATTCATTTTTTCCATTTACGTTAATAATTAGGAAGATATTCGCTTCTGAAAGTGAAGTGTGTCTCTATTAACTTTCCAATTACATATATAATAACTAATACGTGTAAAATTTAGGAAAAAGAGTTATGATAATTTCTACGGGACCTTTTATTCTGCATAGAATAAAATATACTTGGTCGATTGCTAAACTCGTTTTGTAGATCAGTTTTTCATATTATTCATTAGGGTAAATAGGCTTACAATCAGTAATCAAAACATATTTACACGACGTATGGAGAAACTTCAACTTTTTTATGTCGATTCAAAATTAGATGGCTTTGCACAATTTACTGAATATAAATATGGCCTAAAAACATTTTAGTGTTTATAAGCGTAAAATTAGGTAGATTTTTGTACTCATTCTTACAGATTGCTCCTTTGCTTTACTCAAATGTTTGCTCAGTGTATTTGGAACTAGAATAATAGAAACGGTTTCGTTCAAAATTAAAAAACCATTGTACTATACATCATTTTGTTGATCAAGAAACTACATTTCTTCAAATAAATTCATATCAATTTCAGATAAATAAGTAATTGAATTCAACACGAAGTAAAATCAAAAAGGTCTTGCAAGAAAATTCTGATATTATTAAGGTTAAATCCTGCTATCTTGCTGTTGAGATTTTATAAGATGCTGCATGGTAAAGTATGGTAAATTACCCAATCCGTACATCCGACATAATCTGCTAAGCCCTAAATTAAGAGCCTAATCTGCTAAAATTGCAGAGTTCTACCTTATCTGGTCACCCTAATTGCTTTATTCGAGTTCGTGCAGCGCAGGCGCAAGACGTGCAATATCGCACCATTTCAAAATAATAATATAAAATTATAAAATGTTCCCATTACGCCGGGTTGTTGGAAATAAGGTGTTTAATTAGTGCTTTAAAAGAAACATACATCCTCGTTTAAAACATAAAATTTAAAACTGCATAATGTTTTAGATGAGCGATGTGAAATACTGCAACGCGGCATTTTTACTATGTGGCGTGTGTTTTGTACAGTGTAGTAGCGTAGAAAAGTAAAGTTTAATAATAATTACAGATTTTGGAGCAATGGCGTTGTCATGTAGCTGCTGGGATAAAAGCACAGGCGCATATGAAGTACAGTTCAGAAGCTGCGACTCCTCGACCTTTGACCATGTTGACCGACGACGAACTGGCCATGAAAGAGACAAGTAAATTATATATATCATTACTTTAAAAAAAACGAAAGAGTGACCTAAAATATCCACCGAATTTATTTGTTCAAGTGGTTCAAAAAGAATTTTGTATTTGATATAACATTTAAACTATTGATTATGTTCCGTGACAAAAAAAAAATGCCTGTAATTGAGTAGTTCAAGCCTTTGCCGGTTTAGCAATCTGCAGTAACGGAGAACAATACAATTTTCTGCAGCCAGGTAAGAGACGGCAAAACCTTTGGTGTTCCAAGTGTAAATAAACGATGGTAATCGCTTTCCATCAGGTGGGCCGTCTGCCTATCTGCGGAACTCTAATAATAAAAAAATATGCGTATGAGTGCAATTCGCACTCCAAATTCAATGCACCGTTACGCACAATATTTTTGATTTACGCATAAAAGAATATCTGCTTTAAATATATACTTAACAAAGAGCTTAAAGAGAGAAAAATTCCTATCAGTTTTATTAATAGTAAAAATTAATACTAACGGATAAAGAGAAATGTGTTTTATTTTGTATAAAGTTGAATTATAGGTGTTTATCTCTTTTTAGTGTCGCTGTTTTTCGTTTCAATGAGTATCAAATTATAACTATTCTTAAGAAGTTTTACTTCAAAAGTAGACGTCGCGGCTTCGATTTCTGTCATGGTAAATTGCACAAAAGAACTTTTACTTATTTAGTTTGGTCTGGATGTTTAGGAAGAATGCCAGAGTTGGTTACCCTTAACATAAGAACACAAGCTGACGTATACCATCTGTCTTTGTTGGGCAGTTGTTATTGTAATCAATGTTTAGATATCTATAATCATTTTCTAATATTTTTTTTAATAATGTGATAGTTAAAGTATAATGAAATAACTGACTATCGTAAAGCGGTGAACAAGTTTGAATATAATTTGACAAACAACATATCGAGCGTCAGGACCTTCCTTTATGTGAAAGGATTTACTTGGAGTAGAAAATTTTATTAATTAATGTTTAAGTATAGGTTTGGTACATTGGCCCTTATCACACTAACAATGCAAGCACTCTTACCTAAAAGATAAAGTCACTTATATGCACTTGAAAGTGTCAAAACCTACAACCCATGGATTTTCCATTTAAAAAATGTAGTCTGTTTAGGGATGTGCTAAGTTACTTCATTGTTTATTTTACAGCGTTGAAACTTTGCCATACTTATGAGCATAACACCATTTATTGTTAGGTATATGGTATTGTCAATAACTAGCAACAGTTTCAAGGTTCAAGGTTTTCTTACTTTTTCGCCCAATATTATCGTAATATTCCCATAATATAATTATATACTGATACTAGCCGGCCCGCCAGTCATCCTGCCTTGAAAATAAATTAAAGACTCCATTTGCACAGCGGCATCCCGGGTCCAATTGTGAATCTACACTATCCCGAGCTAGGTCCAGGCTCTGAGAAGGCTCAGACACATACGAAAAATTACATCAAAATAGTTTCGGTTACGGAGTTAAATTATGTTATATATGTCGCAGAACGGCCTCGTTCTCAGGACATCTTCTTTAGTTATTGCAGGTTTAGTGGGCGTCATCAGGATAAAATGCGAGCATAAAACACAATAGCAACGGTTTATACACTTTTAATTTAGATTTGATCAACATTATGACATAGTTTAGACCGAGCAGCGGGTTCAGGGCACCGCTTATACTTCCAGCTTCAATACTTTCTTTAAAATACTCCATGGTCCAACTCGACCTGCTGCCATCAACCAAATGTGCCACAAAAACTCCTCAGTCTACCCAAGTAGATATTACTCAAAGTATAGAGGGCGCTGACCCCGCTCTTGACATGCTCTGCTCTCATTGGTCGTTTATTAAATTACAATATTCATAACTTTTATTAGGTTAGAACGATCTTGAAGTTATAGAAACATTAACAAATCTAATTAAATTACATTAAGAATTTTAGAAGTGATTATAATGTAAACAAATGATATTGTGCGTTATACATCCAGTCAACAATACATAGTCATATCGTCATAGTCATAGCTTCCCTCCGACATATACATAATTTTTCAATAATCATTTTATATTCTTTTCTTTTATGGAGGGAGGGTATTGACAGGTTTGGAAATAAAGTCTCCTAAACTATTGACTAAATAAAAAAGTCATCTAAATAACAATATTCCTTACGATTATATCTACATTGAAAGAAAATTCATCCATATAATATAAATACCAAGAGTAAAGGAGAAAATTTAAATATGTATACACAAATGTTGAAAAATATTCTAAACATGTAGGTACTTCAGCAGTTTGCTTGTTTTACTCGTATTTACAATGATAAATGTGTCAATGATAATGAAGTTCATATTAATGAAGATACTGAAGATACTTTAATATGATGAAATTATACAAAAACAGATTACATACATAAATTGTTTTTATATTATTGACTTGAGTCACTTTTCAAGGTTATGATGCATATTTCTAGTTCTTATATTTTCGTTATGTACATACATTCGTCTCTCTTTGTATTTCACAGTCAGTTTTATGGAAACTACTGGGTTTGTGTAATTATTAACGGGTCTGATTAAAAAATCATTCCTAAGGTCACAGTAAAGAAGGACAACCATATGTACAAACACGAAACAAGTCAGTACGAGAATGGATGTATTATGTAAATCATACGTATTTGTTATAATGTTTTTCTTACTTAACAACATAAATTAATTTAATCATAATATAAAAACCAAATAATAAATATCACCCTTGAAAACATGTCATTCAAATACTTCGCGTTATCGTTTATGATAATATCGAAATTATTAAAGCGATAAGATAAACAACGTTAATCGTAACAAAAACATTTTATAACAGTTGGTAACAGAATTAAATGTAATGTTATATACATAAAAACAACTTTTACCCGCGGCTTCGCTCGCGTTATTGTAAATTTTGTAGACAGAGTTGAGGCGCGGCAGCTGGACGTCCGCGTCTTCCTAGACAGAAGTTAAGGTTGGAAACCTTAACTTCTGAGTCAAAACACCTGTAACTACCATCTAGCGAAGGTAAAACTAACCATGAGACCAAAACATTAAAATTACATTGTCCCTGGTGTTGCGATGATGATGATTTGTTAGTGAACTGCAACGGTGGCGCCGATAAAACATGGCACACACATATATTGCGTAAAAATGTCATAAACAAGCTCACATTCTTATTTATAATGTTAGTTAGGATATGCATATACCCATACAGGATGGATTTGAACATCTTATTTAAAAGAAACCCTTTCCCTTGGTTAGCCGTTTGACATTCCTTCACAGTAATTGATCCTTACCAGCAACACTATGATATAGTATAATAATAGACGATGTGTTATTGTCTTCAAAATCAGCTGATTCGATTTCTGTCAACGGTTATCAATTGATTTTCAAAAATCTAATGATCCTACATTCGTTTTCGTCAAAAATCGGCCTCAAGCCTTCTTTGAACATTTTTCTCTATTTAGCATCGTTTAGGACCTGGCCCTGAAGGCCTACTTGAAAATTCACCCCATATAGTTTTAGTTATTAATCTATACCAGCCAGCCAAGTGTGTTTTTCCCGTTAAGGACGATTTACGCGGGTGCGAACCGTATACATCGACTAACTGGAGAGCTGTTACACATTTTAAACAGGTATTTAAACATCAAAACTTGTACAATACTTCATTCATGATATATGAATTATACGATGTTTTTGCAAAGGAAACTTTGTGTTTACAAAATTATTTTGTTAAATATTACTCTTTGTACTATTATAGCTTCAGTCTCAAAGCAAGTCTCCGTAATTCAATTTTGTATATTCCGTTAGAGTGGGTGTGTTAATTTTCCTCTATTATTAATGCGACAAATTATTTGATAACAGAATAAAAATATAGCTTTGTACAGCAATGTTATGTCGCATGTCGTGAGAATATATGGGTTAAATTAAAATTGGCACGAGTAAAACTCAATGTCAAAGCTAAATGAGGGCCATTGAACGCTATTGTGAATTCATTACCGAGACGAACAACGTGCTGCGCTCTACATTTCATAATAACTATAATATAATACTAACTGTTACACATCTCTGACCCCCCAACTTTGCCCACTTAAAAATCATCTTAATTGGGTATTTTAAACAATTACAATAAATTCTAAAACAATGTTCATATAAAATAACGTCCATTAAAATACCTATCTATATCTTGTTATTTTTAAAAATTTCACAATACATATGTACAAAATCAAGGTGGGTACCTTGATTTTGACGTTTTGTATCTTGATAAATACCGTCTAAGGGCCGATTTTTCAATCATCAGATAAACAATCAGATAGGGTTTAATCGACAGATCATATAAAATTGAACTTTTCAATCGTCAGTTAGGCTTTATCCGACGAACAACTGGAGTTCCTGAGTAATAACTTTGTTTGCCGCTTTGAGGGATAGATGATCGTTATTCAACGGATACCTTCTAACCAAAATTATTGACTTTAACAGTTTAGTCATTAGTAGATAATATTGAGTTTTGTTTCTAGATTTTGCATAATTACGAAAATTAGATACGAATTTATTATGAATATCTTGGATAGTATACAGATGATTTGGTAATTGAATTAAGAATCTATTATAAATTAATTCTTCAATTATCTTGTGAGGAAAATTAGAATTGTAAGATCCACGCCCGATTATTTCGCTTGATGGGATTCAAAATAATTCAATTGTCGCTTCCGCCTTTCAAAAGAGTCTGTGCAATATTTATTTCCTATGATCATAGAAAAATCAAACACAAAACAAAAAGGTAAGTAATAAAGCTAGGCAATTATTAAGTAATAAGTAATAATTATGGTAAGTAATAATTCCCCAATTTCTCGTGCTATAATTGTTAGCACTAATTCCTCAAATAAAAATAATGCCAAAATTGTGCTAAGAATCCCCAATCTGGAATTTGACGATTGATGTATAAATATGATGGAAATAATCCTGCTCTAACGTGTTTAATCAATATATTTATTTCACCTGTTAGCATTATCTCAACCACAGATCATTGTGTTTCTATGATCTGTGATCTCAACCAATCAAATAATCGTATGGCTATTCGTATGTTGAAAAATCCACAGCCGTCTATTGAACAGATAAACAGTCCGATAACTTTTTTATTATTTTTTATGGTAGGAGTTCAGCAGACAGGCAGACGGCCCACTTAATGGAAAGCGGTTACCATCGCCTATGGACATTTGCAACACCAAAGGTGCTACAAATGCGCTGCTGCTCTCTTAAGGGAGACTACAATCTGGTCACTTATGCCGGAACACAACTAAAGGTTGTTATGGCGGCATACTCTAGATCAGGGGTGGTCGCCATCCAGTCCAGCAAATACCCTACCACCTGGCTGTGGGTTATTTTGTCGCCTCTTATACAACAAGCCGCCCGGCCGCAGGCAATTGTATACTTTCTCCGTTCCTGCACGGATAAAATTACTTTACTTTATTCTTAGGCAGTTATTAAACGATGTATCTGATGGTTTTATTTTTAGTGTGTAGTTGATGATTACTTGGTTTATATTTATATTAGTATAGATAGGGATAATATCTTCACAGGGTGCCTATCTATCAAGCATTAAGATAAAGAAAATCATTTATTCTTCACACACACCTAGAATATATTTCAAAATCGTTATATAATCACGTACATTATAAATAACAAGTGTCAAAAATCATGAAACTCAAGAAACTAAACTTTTCAGATTTATTTTTTTACTGGGCTATTATCATTCCATGTATTATTCTATCTCTATTATAATCAGAATCAAGTAAAAAAAAACCTTTGACCTTCAAAAAAATTCTTCAGTATTATGATCAGAACTAAGTTTTGATAAAAAATATATTTTAATATTCATTTTATTACTCTTTTTTCACCCAATACATCTGTTTGCTTGTTACAGTCAGAAAACTGGCAACGGAACAAATAGCTCCACTAGTCAAGAAGATGGAAGATGAACATCGTATCGATGACAGCATCAGACAACTGCTTTTTGATAATGGCGTAAGTAAAACCACATCACCGCACAGTAAGGTCATTTCTCCTTTATTATTATGTACCTATCTCTCAGCGGAATATTGTAAGAACCGCGACTTCATACTCTAGCTAATCAGTAGCCAGGTTACGAATCGCCGATAAATTGTGAACGGATCGTGAACTTCACTCACGATAGATAGATGATAAAGAATTGTAGGTATATACGTTTAGGTTGATCCCTGCTCGTCAAATTATAAATTACTAGTTGTGCCCGCGACATCACTCGCGTGGAATTTGTTTTCAAAACCCCCCGATTTTGAAACATTCTTCATTAGTACTCCGCTCCTATTCTTAGCGTGATGATACATAGCCTTCCTCAGTAAATGGGCTATCTAAAACTGAATTTTTCAAATCAGACCAGTAGTTCCTGAGATTAGCGTGTTCAATCAAACAAACAAACATACAACCGAACAAACTCTTCAGCTTTATATATTAGTATAAGATGAACTTGATTTGTTGTTGTTATTACTATTATTATATTATTTTAATAGCGTGTAGAATACACTTAAGGAGCGGCCGAAAGGCGCGCCGAATCTTAGACCTGATTTAAACCAAAGTACACGTGTCGTGCCGTGGCAACAGCCGGCGGATTCCAGAACAATTTATTCACTGATTACAAGTATTTTTTTGCCCGTTCAAAATCTGTTAACAATTTCCATTATAACAAAAAAGCAAAGCATTATAACAAGCAAAAATAACGATATTTGCAATTGTAAGATGACACATCTAATTCACAGCTTATGGGCATCGAAACTCCTAGCGAGTATAGTGGTTCGGGATGCGGTTTCCTCACCATGATGCTGGTAGTGGAGGAACTTTCCAGAGTAGACCCAGCCGTAGCTGCATACGTAGACATCCACAATACCTTAGTTAACTCACTCTTCATGAAGCTGGGCACGGAGGAACAGAAAAAGAAGTACTTGACCAAGCTTTGCACGGAGTATGTAAGTAACTTACAATTGAATATTTATTCGTCCATACCGTACCATTCGTCTGCATTGCAGATACACATAGTAGCGGCGTTGAAAAACGACAGCGGCGACGTCGCACGAGACTTTTTCAGTCGTCGGCCGCGCAGCGTGACAATTTTATATTAAAATATTTTAAAAAATAATGAAAAATAGTCACAACCCGGAATAAATAGACAGAATTCAAGGATGCGAACACTACCTACGTCTTTTCTTTCCAGATTATCGTCAATCTGTTCTATATAGTGCTAACAATTTTACTTGCGGTTTTAGAGAGCTCAGTCATTTTTAAAAACATAAATTGTCTATAATAAGAAATACTATGATGGGAATTGTTTATAACTCAAGCAACTTCTTACTACCGTACGCGCTGCATGCAAACGGCGGCGGACGTAGCACTCATGTCATTTGGACGCATTCGTAAAGTTCATTTGCTCCTGATGACTTACTCTCAAACAGTCTTTCGTCGATCGTTTTTGTTTTAGGACTTTTTTGCTTGTTTTTTATTTCTATTTAAGTACATTTTCCATTGTATGTTCCACTTATTTTTACGTTATATAAACTATAATATTGAACTTTTAAAGGAATCTTTGCTCTTTCTTTCTTCTATCTTAAAATTTGATATTTAAATAAGTAAGTGCTTGACAGTCCACGCATAACGAATTGGTCTGTAGAGGTGAGAAAAGTGGTTTGTGTTCATTATTTGAACAGGGAACGTAAAAAAGTATTTAATTGAATATACTGTGCCTATATAATAATATAAAGAACAGGTCTTTTTATAATAAAATCTTGTAAAAGGTTCTTGCAATAGTTCGTATTACGTTCACTCGTATATTTTTGAAACTTGGTGGTTGGCAGTAGACTCATATCTCTATATCAGTGCTTAGCATAGTGAAAAGTTGATATTGCGTGTACACACCGGCGCAAGCGCACAGATTTCACGGCTGGCCCGGTGTGTACCTCCTTTTGTAAATCGTGTAGCGACACTACTTGTTGGGAACGTCCCCAAGTGTAGCAGCTTTACCGCGTTTGGTAGTAACGCTTTTTCTCTGGCCGAACAAAATAAAACAATTATATAATTAAAAACTTTAAGGTTATCTAATACTTAACTATTTTGAGTAATCGTCCAGTATTTAAAAAGCACCATTTTTACAGGCTGGCAGTTTCTGCCTAACTGAACCAACTTCAGGATCCGACGCTTTCGCATTGAAGACCGTTGCCAAGAAAGATGGCAAGGATTACGTAATCAATGGATCCAAGATGTGGATCTCTAATTCAGATGTCGCTGGCGTATTCCTTGTTATGGCTAATGCTGACCCATCCAAGGTGAGGAACGAATTGTTTTCTGTTTCATACAATATACATATAATCCAATGCTAAACCCGACTAGCATAAAAAAGAAAACTTAAACAATATTGGTTATTGTATTCTACTTACAATGTGTCAGGACTAAGTATAAGTAGAATACTGAGCCTATGTAGGTCAACATCACCTACGCATAAAGTGCCATGAAAGTAGAGAGATGGTTGTTACTTCACTGGATCGCCATATTGATCAGTTGTCTCAGTTAGACACCAGCGAAATGATTACTTATAGAGTGAGTCGTTTTTAAACATCAATTTTGTAATTTAGCCGTTGATTTTGAATCTTGGCATTATGACTTCTTATTCGTCCAAAGTGAAAAAAGGCGAAAGTAAACATTAGTTACAGATAAAACTTGTAAACTGAACTGTTTCAATATATTAACAACACACACTATTACATTTATGAGACGATGTTTATGCTTTACAACAAACCCACTCGAAAAAAGGGCAAAACCTGTGAATTTTGTGATACGCAATCACAGAAACTAAAATCGTTAAAATCAATTAGCTATTGGTTAATTTATACTTACTATGGAAAAGTTTGTCCGAGTTCAAAACGAAATTAATCGGGTACAAACTTAGGAAGAAAAACTCAGTACCTGAAAATAAGATCAACTAATTAAGAGTTTTATCTCCGTTTTTATAATTTCAGGGTTATAAAGGCATAACATGCTTTATTGTAGAGCGCGATACCCCTGGTCTAAGTGTGGCAAAACCTGAGAATAAACTGGGTATCCGGGCATCAGGCACTTGTATGGTGCATTTCGACAACGTCAGGATACCCGAAGGGAATATCCTTGGCGAATATGGAAAGGGGTAAGTAAGTACATATTAGAGATGTTACGAATATTCGGCTGCTATTCAGTATTCAGCCTAATACTGTGTTACTGGAGCCGAATAACAAATACCAAGTCGTAAAAAAAGTACATAGAACTCAAAAATACAATTATATTTCAATCCCAAATTGATTATTGATAGTTCAACTACCTTTTAACAGTGTTAAGTGCGATTTTAATAAATTTATGTTTGAATTTTATTTCGGCCAACTATCAAAATTTCAGGTGAAATCAAATCATTTATTTGCTTAAAAACATGGCTGGTAAAAATGTTAGATATATTAAATGACAATATCTTATTTTATGTTTTACATGTTTTTGCCCTTTCAGGCATGCAAATAGTAATTAAGTTGAAAATCAACTAATCAACAAAAACATAGTGTAATTAATGCACTCAATCCACAGACATAAATATTACTTTGTTTCTAGAATTAAGTAGTCAGAATATAATATTTTCTTAAGTTTTCGCGACTAGTATGCATAATAAAACTAATTAACTGTTAATTTATATCTTGACAAATGCGGTAATGCGTGAGCGAGATAGCGAATTCATTTAGGTAGGCCCTTAAATGTCGAAGCTGTTGCATTCACATTATTAATCTCTCCTCCCAGATATAAGTACGCAGCGGGTTTCCTTAACGAGGGTCGTATCGGCATCGCTGCCCAAATGATCGGGCTCTGCCAAGGCTGCATGGACGCCACCATTCCTTACACCCTCGAAAGGAAACAGTTCGGCAAGAGCATATATTCATTCCAGGTAAATATAATACAAATCCATTATAGCTCGTTCGCATATTAAAAACCATAACCACTTGCTCTTAGTTATTCATCTTATCTTAATACATATAAATTACGTGTCACGTTGTTTGTCCGCGATGGACTCTTAAACTACTTAACCGATTTTAATCAAATTTGCACACCGTGTGCAGTTTGATCCAATTTGAAAGATAGGATACTTTTTATACCGTTGGAACTGGTAGGTGGCGCTGAGATCGGGTTCTATAATTCCCCTAACCACCGGGAGCGATTTTGGTGATATTATTTTTGTGTCATGAAACAAAGTCTTTTAGGAATTCAGAAAATATGGCGATACGAAGTTCGCCGGGTCAGATAGTTTCTTTAGGTGTGAATGTCTATTTTAAGCGACATTTAGAAAATGTGTCTGAAGAAAACTGTAATTTAAAACCTGCATAACTAATAAACTTAGTATTTATTATAGTTGAAAAAGAAAAACATCTAAAGAAATAAATAGAAATAAAGAGATATCTACATCTTTATATTTCCTTTTTGATTACTTAAGGTAAAAAGAAGTAGAATAGAAGTCTGTCAAAAAACGTCGCTTAAATCAAATAGTCTTTCATCCCTCAATATGGTTTTCCACTATTTGTCTACGAAACCAAAGTCAAATAGTAATGAATATTTAATGTTAAAAATTATTTATTTGCTATTATTATTACACAAACGCAAGGCGAAAGGCGGAACATATAATCGAAGTAAATTATATTACTTTGACTAACGCCAAAGCAGGGCGTTCTTATGACCACTCGAAAAGGCTCATTAGGTTGAACAGTCAAGATTTTGAAACACAATTCTTAATTAATAATAATATCTTGATATTTTACTAGTTCAGTACTATAAATTGAACTACTGCATCCCCTTTTAAGACTCAGAAGAAAATAATATAGTCCAGCTAGCAAACTTATATCAAAATTTATTTTTTATTGTCCTTTAACTTCAGGGTATTAGTTACCAAATAGCTCACCTACAAACTGAACTGGAAGCCGCCCGGCTCCTAACATACAACGCGGCGAGGCTCAAGGAGCATGGAATTGAATTCGTGAAAGAAGCCGCCATGGCGAAATACTTCGCATCAGGTATTTATTTATCAGCTATTGCCTCTATTTTTTCTTCACCTTATTCCAATCATTCATCTCTTCTTCCTGTAGTGTATCCTTTTGTATTGTTTAAGACGTCAGTAGTACAATGTGCGGTTCCACCCGAGGGGCGGCTGTACCTTGCTCTACATGTCGAGGATTTACCGCCATTTCATTATAAGCTAAATTTGCACTAAGTATATTTTCTGTTGCATAAGGTATTTTAAAATATTATTTTAGTTCTAAAATTGTCAGTTTTTGATTCATTAGGGTCTGATCTAACTAAAACTGAAACTTTTAAAACAAAATTATAGTTTAATATAGGTACCTATTACAACGAAAGTTATATTGAGGTCCAAATGTCACTTACAATAAAATCGCGGTAAAGATTCGATATACATACATAACACTGTCATACTGTTCTATTCTCGCATACGCTATACGCCCTCATGTCATCCTTCACATATTTTTTTCATTTCATTTATGATCTATTATTACTCTTATATCCATCAATTTTCCAGTTTCAAATTCTATTATCATCATAAAAAAACTATAGAGCTCATAAATTTAAAATCTATTATCATAAGACATGAAAATGAGCTACTGAGCATTTATGTTATCAAAACAATACAAAGCAAACACTGATATATTATGACTACCAGTATATATAAAGTACTCTGTGATTATGACAGTAATTTTTTCTTCTTTTTTATAGAAATAGCACAAACCCTAACATCGAAGTGCATAGACTTTATGGGTGGTGTTGGCTTCACCCGCGACTTTCCCCAAGAAAAGTTCTTCAGGGACGCCAAAATAGGAACCATTTACGAAGGCACCAGCAACATGCAACTGCAGACCATCGCAAAATTAATTGAGAGGGAATATAAACAGTAACAACATAGATAAAAAAGTTAGGTCCTAATATTATCACATCGAGATTTTTGGTACAAATTTCTCAAATAATTTGATGGAAAAGAAATTATTCTACAATTTTAATTTAGTCATTTAATGAAAATACCCCTAAATAACTTTTGCATACTTCTCTTTAATATTTCACTATTATACCATAATTTCCCTCTCCCAGAACTCCGGTAGAGGGAGCTCATGGTATAATATAGATAGTTATTGATCGGATAACTTAGTAATATGCTATCCAATTGTATCACCGTTTTACTAAAAAAATTATGCAGGCCACACCTGCGATAATGTTAAAGATGATGACTGTGATCAAATGCAATGCAATATTTATACAGTTAAAAATAATGCCGGTTACGAATAGCCACATTAGTGTATAGACAGTATGTTATGTCAATATGAAATATACATTATCTGTCAAAATGAAAAAAATATATTTGACATAATACAAAAATAAATGTGTTTATTGAGAATTAAGATCCAAAGCTAAAGTTCTAATAAAACCATCATGAATGAGGTGTTATTTATTAGGCATCTTCCTTTTGAGGCATAACTTGGCCTTCATGAGCTTTGCTCGCGTAAGCTCCTAAGGCTAAGTATGCACTATTACTGTCAATACCAAATTCATTCCTTCACAGCAAGGGTTATATATTTATCAATCTTAGCTTTAGAGGCTCACTCAGGCAAAACTCACAGTTTCAAAGCTAGACTCAGTCAATATTTTGTAGCTAGCTAAATAAAATAATCACTAAAATCTTTGTACCAACTAAATTAGTATTTAACAGAATTTTGATCATTATTAGTAAATACTGACCATTTCTAAACACATTCTTTGTCAATTAAATCAGGACAATTGTGATAAACCTATATAAACAAGTTGTATTGAGATCATTTAGGTTCAAGATTAAAACAGTTTTTAATGTATTCCTAAGGATCATCATAGACAGTATTCTTTTTCCATGGTACAATTTGAATATTAGAAACAGTTTAGATTAGAACATTTTTTTTATAAGAACTAGTATTTAATCAGGCTAGCCTTATAGTTCAAAAATAATAATAACATAAAAAATAAGCAAACTACAGGGAATCTTGTGATAAAGTGAGATTTACTTATTGTAATACAAATCAACAATTGAAAAAAACAACATTGGTGTATTTTTATATCAAAATATTCTGTAAATGTATAATTTTTAAGCTTGTGTAAGCTATGAGTACATATGAAGTCATTGAAATTAAAGATTTATTAAAATAATTTTCTTTTATTTCCTTCAACTACCATGAATGGATCAGAGCAACAAACATTCAAATTATTATTATTCAAAGTTATCTAACCAAATATTAAAATAATTTGTTTCTATTCTTGATTCTTCCGTGAATTCATACATTTTGCTAGGCTTTGCACAATCTTTAAGGTTTAGGGTCATGTGGTAATTTAAATCCAACCATCTTTGCAGTCTCTTCTATAGTTCTTTCACCTTTACCCTTAAATTCAGTATTTAACTCTTTAAATCTTCTTGAATGGTGTAAATAATCAAAATAGGTTTTTGCTCTAAAATGCATTTCTTCAGCTGCTCTACACAGTTGTTGGTCTGTCGTTTGATATTTGCGGTATTGATCCAAAATGTACCTCACAGTTTGATTCTCAGACAGCTTATTTACCGAGCTCTGCTTACGTATTTCAGACACGAGCTGCCTTAATGTGTTTAATGCAGGTTTACTTGAAATTGATGCCATTTTCAGACCTTCAAACAAATCAAATATCCAATTTCTCAATCATCAAAGAAGTTATTATTTCATAACCATTGTCATATTGAGGTTTTTCTTGATTTGACCAAAAATTTGACTCAATACTGTCCACGTTATCTTTAGGAAATAAATGTAAGGATGTGTTATTAAAGACATCTGTGTACTTGAAGTTATTTTTAAGTGTAATTTCTTTAACATAAGGAAATATTTTATGAATATATGAAACTATTTCAGAAAGCACTCTATTAGGCTGATGTTCATTTAAACTTGTAAAACTGTTACAGATAAGTAAACAGTTGGTCAAATTAGGACCCCAATTACTCCAAAGGAAATTATTTACAAGTTGTATAGGACAATGTGGTAAATAAACAAGAGTTGTTGCCTTATCAGATATTATGTAACCTCCTTCTTGATTGTGCACTATAACTTCTAATCCTAAGTTTCTAAGTATTTTACACTCATCTTTATAGAAAACTGGATCATGTACGAGTACTTTTTCAGGTTTAAAAACCTCTTTGAACAATAACAAAAGAGCCAGTTGATATCTTGAAATTATACATTCACCAATATGTCCTAGGCCGAAACACACTATCTCTACT
Organism: Dendrolimus pini; assembly: GCA_949752895.1. Taxonomy (NCBI): domain Eukaryota; kingdom Metazoa; phylum Arthropoda; class Insecta; order Lepidoptera; family Lasiocampidae; genus Dendrolimus; species Dendrolimus pini. Next base: position 18,723,071 of record OX457124.1, read on the forward strand.
AATTTTCGATGTTGTAACTGAGTACTCACAGGTTTTATAACGTCTTCAAAGTATTGAGATTGTTTTAAATCATCCACAGAGGAAGATATTCGCCTAAAAATAAAAATAAAATGTCAAAAGAGCATAACCTTAAAATAGCAATATTTTTCAGATTATATAATAATACATTACCGTATAGCTTTTTCAACGTCAATATCAATGTCTGTCTTAATAAAATCTTTTACTTTAGGTGGGATTTTGGTGTGTTTGTTTTTGTTATTTCGTTTTGATTTTACTATTTGAAATCCATCGCTATCAACTTCAAAATTTGATGACATTTTGGGCGCGTTCCTCCTGTGGCTCACAACGTCCAGTATACTCCTTCAGCTTTTCCGCATAGAGACCACAGTCGTTATCGCAAACGTCACTTAATCTGAATAATCTGTTTCACTTGAGTTTATGATTGAGTAAGTGGAACGGGAAAAACCGCAGTCGTGAGCGTGATCGTTGTGAGCCTCTTGTGGAACATAGCCATAATGCTATATGTTTGCATTTTTTTTCTCGAATTTTGATTCGCATTGAAATCGAAATAAACATCACAAATTGAAAATCATTAAAATTTCCTATCTTCTGATAAAAATCGATTCTATTTATGAATTTAGTAACCACTAAATCTAGATATTTATTTTAAATAACCACTTCATTTATAACATTACACACTATTGAATACAATGTAAGAAAACTAAACTTATTTGTATTGTATTCTACCCATAGTCCCTCAAGACTATAAGTAGAATACTGAACCCAGATCACCGTCTTATCACCGATATTTATTTAGTTCTAGATCGTAGTTATAAAATTTGTAGCAATCTTCAGAAATGAAATCCGGTGCTGAACTAATTTCATGTTGCGTGCTCTTGTATGGAGTTCCAGGTTACAGACTTTACAAAAAATAAATAACACCAAAGTATTCGTAGTACATTCACAATTTTAGTAACTATTACATTATATGATATTCCCATAGCTTTGCTCCTGTATAATTCAGTTTTGTATCTAAGAAGACCTATTTAATATCTTATCATATTCATAAACATACATCACTTCAAAAGAAAGTAGGAAGAAAATTTTGTATACGCCGCATTGGCAGCAAACAAGATATTGAATTTAGCTAATTGCTTTGCCGAAATTAAATCCGAAAGAATGCTGATTTTCAGTGTAAACCTTCCTTTTGCCGTCAGACCAAATCTGATTTTTAACTTAAAATCACTTGCGTTTTGTATAATTCATCTCTAGCCATTAAAACTAAACTATACCTAAGACGTTCAAAAATGATTGAATTACCCGATATAGCATGTATATTACTGATTTTTCAACCCCTCTAACCTTTGTTAGGTACAAAGGTTAGAGAGGTAGAAAAATCAGTAAAAGAATTATTATTTTAATCATCGTTGTAGCGTTCTAAAAATACTTTCAAGGTAAATTGGTACAAATATTAATTGTTGAGTAGATTATAAGATGTGAGGTGTTTTCTATTATAATTACGTAGTCAAATGACGAAAATGTAGTCAAATGGCGCGCTGTGAAAAGAGTCTATCTGGGCAAACCAGCGGGACGGCGACAAGTTGGTAGGCCCAGGTATCGCTGGAGGGACGTAGTGGAGGCTGATCTGGCAAGAGACAGCGCTGAACAGGAAGGAGTGGAATATTCTCGTTTCGGAGGCCAAGACTCACTTTGGGTCGCGGTTTTATCAGCAAGTTTATAACTTTTTTGTTTAATATCGTAATTTAGTAATACTAACTATAACTTAAAGAAAGAGAAAATAGGCCAGATCTATTTTTTTAAATAAAACTTTGCCTAGTTAATTTTTCACCTCAGTACATATCTGAACGCCGTTTAAAGTAAAAAATGGTTAGTTAATGTTAACTTTTTTTGTATTATTATGAACGCTTAGACTCTTGCGCAGTTTGTAAAAATACTCCAAAACGATGAAGTTGTCTTTACCATTTTCTTATTTAAGATTGAAAATTCGAGTCTAATTAGCTTGAATTTTTTTTTTCACTTTCAAGTATAATTTTAACTTGCTCTTATTCTTATTATATTATTGCTTCTTAGGGTGCTGATTATTTTACGTGTGAATGTAAAATTCATAAAGGCTTATTTACTTACTTACATTAAAATAAAATAAAAACTCCCAAAGAAACATTCAATAAAATTGAATAAAAAATATTTAAAGCCGACCGGTTGAAATTTCCCAAAATCATTAAAAAATTAATAACTCGAAAATAAAACATTTTGATAAAACATAAATGGAGGTAATTCGGGTACCTCTTCATGTAAACTATTTTTTAAACGTTACTATTGTGAGTAATACAGAATTACTTACCTAATACGCAAAGAAATTATTTTTTTAAATTAGCGTTGTAGCGTTACCTACAAAAACACTGAAGGAAAATTGATACACTTATGTATAATAAATAGTATTCATTGAGTATATTTTTAGAAGTGGAGGGAGTATTTTCTATTTATCCGTGCAGGAACGGAGAAAGAATACAATTTCCTGCGGCCGGGCGGCCTGTCGTAAGAGGCGACAAAACAACCCACAGCCAGGTGGTAGGGCATTTGCCCGACTGGATGGCTACCACCCCTGGTCTAGAGTATGTCGTCATAACAACCTTGAGTTGTGTTTCGGCATTAGTGAACAGGTTCCAGTCTCCCATAAGAGTGCAGCAGCGCATTTGTAGCACCTTTGGTGTTGCAAATGTTCATAGGCGATGGTAACCGCTTTCCATCAAGTGGGCCATCTGCCTGTCGGCTGAACTCCTGCAATAAAAAACTTTATTAAATTTATGATTACTTATGTAGTCGCTTAATATTATTTCTAAAACTGTTCAAGTATTTGCGCAACTAAAAAGTAGAAAATATTTTTTTTAACAAAAGCAAATCAAGTTCAAACTAAAAAGCAAAAAATACATATTTAACCGACTTCTTTCTACAACTTCAAGATTGTTTTATTGTGATTACTTATGCTTGGGCACTTGTCCAATTGCTTGTATATTGATATGAAAGCTAATTATATAACTTACATTTTTACCTTAGATGAATATGTTTTGATCTGAGATTTCTACAGACTCACATGTTGGGTGTGTGTTTGTACTATTTAAACCAAACTATTTACGCTTCATACGTCATTTAAAGAGCACAGTATTGATTACATTACCAATCCTAGGGGATTTAGCATTAGAATATAAGTATGTCGCAGTCGGTAATGAACGTCGTGAAACATGTGAGCCAATTGATTTATAATTTTCGACGTTGAAGATCGTGGTAAGTACATTTAGTTATAACAAAACAAGACATTTTCAATATAACAAGAAATTTGTGGTTGAGTAGGTATCTGTAAAATAAGCATAATAGACATATTTTTTTTAATAATAATGATGTAATGAGGATAGATAGGTAATTTCAAATTAGTAAGACCTTTATTTACAAATTTTGTGGACCAGTATATTTCATAGCCAGAAAGAAATAAAAAGACCTGATCTCCGACTGCCATGAGCGTGAGCCGCGGGTGATGGTTTTCGCGGTACAACATCAGCTGTTATTCGCGCGAGACGAGGAGTGAAACATTCCCCGTCTGCCATTCTCACTCTATACGGGGAAACTAAGCTCTTCCGGGTGGCCGATCTTCCCGAGGACTCTTACCAGCCAGGGTGATGATTCTTCGGTGATTAGCCACTGTTATCCCACTACCTTGGCTTAAGGTAATAGAAGAAAAACTGGGTGATTTTAGTGGGTAAGTGGCAGTCTCCACGAGTCCCACATTTACCTCACTATCTAACCCTGAGCTGTGGGTGTGCATATAAATCAATTCGGATAGCTACATATAACAACTATTATAATTATGCTATTATAACAAATATTTTCGGATTTCGACCTCAATTCCAAAATGTGTAACTTCGTAACCCAGTTTTTTTCTAATTCCCACAACTGATGCGTCCTTGATCAAGTATTTGGGTTGAAAATATTGCCTACTAACATACACTACACTTGTAATACCAGAGGACACGTTGCGTCGCATATCGAGTGCCTATTGTGTTCTTTGTATGGGATATTTAAGGATTTGCTAGTCTGATTCGCATTTCTATGGGTTCCCGGTTTCAAGTACTTGATGCTGCGAAATAGTACATTTTCTAATAATTTTTACCGAGTTTGCATTGCTTTAAGCCAGGACCGAATCATTGACATTAATTAAGAGGAAATAAACCACCAAAATCATCAGCCAGATTATTTATTCTTTTTACCTATATGACTGCTAATAAGGTATATATGTCCTATTCTTCTGATATGTATATCTGGGATTGCTTCAAATATAATATAATGGCTGTAAAGAAACATTGAGCTAATGTGGAACTAGCGAAGACTGTTGGATATTAATTAAAACCCATTCTGGTTTATTATAATCACACGAAATAGAATAACGGGAAATTAACCAAGCTGATGCTGCGTACTTGGCAGGTATGGACAGGTCCTGTTTCTCTAGTTTACAGCAAGTCATATATTTAGCGACTCCAGAGATATTTTGAATAGGTACCTTCTAGGTAAGCGTGCTCGATCTAGACCATATCTCCGCTCAATTCAGGCGAGATTATGGTCAAACGCGAACCTATACGTGATAAAAAAAAATATTTTGACCCTAATACACGCAAAAATTAAGACTTTACTTTTTTTGACTCAGTATTTAAACTAATATGGTCCAAAAAAAGTTTTAAATAATTATAAAAAAAGATAAACGAATGATCAGAGGCGGGAACGTTATTGTCATGCAATTTGAAATTTTTAAAGGATAATTGTTATTTTTGGTACTCTTATTTCAAGTCTGTTGTATCCTAGACATAGATGTTTATTAGTAAACAGCTAAATGTAAATGTAAAGATATTACAAGCATGAATGAGTCCAAGCGATCTAGTGCGGACGAATGTGACTTCTCTGACACCTTAAATGAAACCTATGAAACTAATTCGAATCACGCACTGTCAGTATTCGTTCCAACATACCGTAATACGAATAAAGCGACAATATGGTGTGCCACCAGTGATATCATTAAACGTTCAAGTTTTGTCTCAGGACGACGTTTACCTGAACGCTCCTATAATTTGATCGAATTTTGCTTTTTTATTACTTACCAATTGTGTTGCCAGTATTAGCGTATTCGCTGTAATTTCTGGACATTAAATAGTGTAAATTTAAAGTGCGCAGCTTCGTCTTATGTTTAACATATACCTAGCGTAATAAGTTTCCTACGATTCTATATTTCTTTATTCAGCTCTATATAGTGATTAATTCTACTGACATTTCACAAAAAAATATAACTCGTTTTGCTAGCTTCATATATCCTGGTCTCTAGTTTTAGTTTGTTTGCTTTTATTTATCAATATATTTTTCTTTTGTAGACAATTACTACTTATGCATATTTTTGCTGCGAAGTTATTATCAACTAGTATTTAATTTGGCGAAAACAATTTATTATCTGCGGTAAAATACTTAAATAGCATTACGTTATATTTTTACATGAACTCATCTTTTCGCATATCTAGACTGCATTCTTTAGATCTTAAAGTAAACAAATTCTTTAGATATGTAAAAACAAAAAAAAATCGCCAACATTGGTCGGTCCTCATTACTTTTCAAAACTATACATTTGGAAGGTTATTATTATGTTTTAACATTTATTATTCATGAATTAATCTTCTTTACTATAAGGTTAACTATTATTCTCATCATCTTAGCGTTAAATTCGAAAGCCTGAGGTTCACTTTTTAACTTTTTCTTCACTACTTTGCCCATTTTCAGCATTTCTATTGTAAGACCACCATCATCATCATCATCGTCCTTCATGGCTTCAAGCCAGCATTTCTTGGGCCTACTCCTAGCGGGATCTAGGGAAGGCGGCACGGTTACCATAAAGTTAACTAACATTATGTAAAAAAACTGTACAGCAAAATCCCTTGATTCGTATTTCAAATACAAATTTTCTCTATGGTTACGCACTGTCCCAAATGCAAATATAAATGCATAAAGGTCTCTATCCACTTTCTAAACCATAGCAATCGTATAATACATACCTATTTAATTAAATTCTAAGCGCTTCGTTAAATTTATATAACTGAGTGTTTTAAAGATTTGTTTTTCTTCAAACTTCTTAGTGTTATCACGTTCGTGGTGTGAGCCTATCGTGTTGTAATAACTTGTATTTGTGAATTGAGATTTGAGTGGTTGGTTGGACATGGATCGGTATACAGTGAGCCGGCGATCTAAAGGTAGCGGGGATGGATTTCTGATTAAGTGGAGAAGAAAGTACGCGGGATGCATCCTGAATAAGCGGTCGTGGATTACCAGCGGATATGATTTGAATGTAAGTATTAAATAAATATACCGATTGTAAATTAGTTTTATTTTTATCGGTGAATATTTTCTTCCGTGAAAGGATTTGCATGTAAAAAATATTATATGAAAATTTCAAAAACCGAATACACGAAACAAATAAGCTACTTTATTAGAGTTCCGTAACCATTTTACGGGACCCTTATGCATTTGTTATGGTCGTCTCTATCTACAATAAAATATATTATGTACAGTGAAACAATTTCAATCGTACATTGAAATTGTTTCACTGCACATATTTTTTTCTCGCGAGACCTATGTATACCTACATACATTATATAGATCTTGAAAAATTATTGCCATGTTTATAATGACTTTTGTATTAAGTTAATAGGCGGCGAGGTACATGGATCCAAAGTAGTGAAATTTTGTTCCCCCCCTCTAACTTTTGCGTTATGAAGTGGAAATCTAAAGTACCTAATCAATATGTTAGAGCTCAAAATGACTTTCAAAAAAAAAATATTTTTTGTCCTTTGCCATTTCTTTGTGTCCTTCATTCTGTATGGACTGCCATTGCACTTGCTATAATTATTTTGGGTTTAGTGTGCGTAATTAATACGTTTTGAAGGCGAAAAAAACCTGCACATGGAGATCATTTACGTATGAAACCCGCCAGTCGGTTAAGAACGCCAGGTCCTTTAAAATGGAAAAGCCCGCTCTAGTAATGAGACTTTTTATTGTCAAAACTGAGCTAACAGACAAATGATCCGCCGGATGGGAAGTTGTCACCGTCACCTATGGCCGTTGCGAACACGTTGTCAGTCTCGAAGAAATACGCACTTTTTACCTGAACCCAGTGATAGCGCAGAAGCGCGGCGGGCAATTCCCTCTTAGACATTATTATTTATTGGGTGGTAATAAAATATGGCCAAATAAAAAAAGAAAATTAGCTTTTTAGTCCACCTATGGAACAATTGAAATATTTTTTGCATGACTAACGCACCACATATTTTCAAATTGAATACAATAGGTACATAGTTTCTCACAATTAGAATATGGTAAGTGCCATCTACCTACTTTCTCGAATTTATTTTAAAATATTACTTGACAAAGTTTTTGGATATTTATAAAAAATATTTTAAAATTAATATTATTCTTTAGGTACTAGTCTTTTTTATAGAGCAGGCAAACAGTCAGATGGTTCCCTAAGTGGATAGTTTTCTCCGTCGCCCATGGACGTCGGCAACATCAAGGACATAGCCAACGCGATTCCGGGATTAAATAAATTTTATGATTTCCTACAGGTTATGTACAGAAGGAAAACCTAAACAGGGAGGTAGCTTAGTGGATAACGTACGCGCTCCTCATTCCAACATTTTTCAATTACGTGAGCGTAGGCCATTGGTCTAAGGACGTGAGTTTAAATCCTGACGATCCTAAACGTATGTTTATATATTTTATATTTAAAAACTATATTTTGAACATTGAGGTATAACAAAATGTAAAATAGGTCGATTATAATACGAAGACCTTAAGAAACAACTACTACTGCTTCCTAATCCATATACATGATTAGGAAATAGGTAGTAATAATTTTAACTTGTTTATATTTCGTTGAAAAATATCCTTCAACAGAACTTAGTTTGAGTAGATTTTTTAATTTGTATTACATTTAAAACATATATCATTGCCATTACTAACGCGTGATTTATTTGTTTACATTTACTGCACAAACTTGATGTTATAACAATTATGCAACTATATCTCTTTTGTCGGTGCGAACAATAAACATGAAAACATTTCACATGACACTCAACTTCCAGCCAATTTTTTCTTTTTATAAGTTTTCTTAATTTTATACGCTTAACCAGTTAAATATATTCTATTAGTCTTCGACGAGCATAAAGGTTTTCATGCGAATCATTTCTGTAGGTATACCTGATAATTATAAGAAAATGTGTCTTATAATCACTACCCGAGTTACTCGTATTCATAATACAAACATGATAAGAAGTTATATATCATTTAGACCACAATAATACAATAAAAAAAAATCGCAACCCTCAATGCTGCTTCTGAGAGAACAACTTTGAGTTGTGTTCCGGCACTAGTGATCAGGTTGCAGTCTACCTTAAGAGAGCAGCAGCGCATTTGCAGCACCTTTCGTGTTGCAAATGTCCATTGGCGATGGTAACCGCTTCAAATCCCTTCATCCGTCAAATGGGCCGTCTGCCAGTCTTCTGCTGAATAAAAATAAAAAACTTATTGGTACTATAGACTTCGTGACTCTTTAGAATTAGCAAATAATGAATGCTATTTAATTGAATTATGCATAGCACATTACCTGCCATATGCAATTGTCAGGTGCATTGAATACGGAATTACAAATCGTAGGTATTAGTAAACAATAGATAGAAAGTAGGAATCCACATATCTAGGTTATTTTAGGTTTAAAAATCACGTTTACACTCAGTTCAGAAAAACTGGCTAAGAAGTACTCTTTGCTCCGTTACGACACCATGTATCTGGAGTGAGATGCAAGTGCTTAATTCATCGAGACTTGATTATAAGATTTCCTCGTTTATAAATCATAATCCCCTACTGAAAGTAGGATTAAATAAATCACAAATCGAAATGTAATGGACAGATGGAGAGGATATCTATTTGAGGACTTGCCGCCACGGTGCATGAGTAGTATAGGTGCGTAGAGATTCCGCCACGTTGGGGTGGTAATAACGCTTCTGAGGTAATGCTATGACCAGCCGGGATTAAAACTAAACTACCAAAGCCCCTCGGTGTTCCTTTCTTCGCCTTATGCTAGGGCTAGGGGAAATTGAGAGCAATACCAATGTGCCCTGGCCGACTGCGGTACTATGAGCCTCATCCACTTCCAGGAGAAATTTAGTCCTGCGTCCATTGACTTACTAACCAAAAGTCAATGCCTGCGTCGGACAGTTTCTAACTCATCCCACGGGAGAAGAATTGAACACGAGCGGACCACAGCACGTCCTGCTCTCGACGGTACTAGTGGCTGGTGGGAAGGGTTCCCAATTCAAGTTCAAGAAGTTAACACATTCTTCCAACGCTTTTAACTTGAATATAAATTTAACTTCAATACTATTGCACGCTTGGCACAGATTAGATACGCAAACCATGCAAAGCCACATTTACGAAAAGACAACTTTTTTCTTTCATGGTTTTTTTGTAAGATCATATATTGTAAATTCTTTGTGCAAAATACAATATTAATGTCCCGATTGGACACGCCCGGAATGTTAAGCTGGACATTTATTATTTCCATACCTTTAAAAGGCCATTACATCATGACTGACATTTCACAGGAGATACACAAATTATGCAAAATACCTACTTCACTTCAAGATCTTTACATTATTTATGTTGATAGGTTCGGGCTAAATGTCGATATATTTAATAGTTTTATATAGTTACAATAATAATAATAATCGGCACACAAACATACTATATATTCTCAAGCTAAACAATTTATTTTGGGGCCAATCAAAGACACGCAGACCACAGTAAATAATAGGAAGTTCATTTATGATTTACTATGCTAGGAATAGAAAAAGGAGCCGCTGTGTCGTATTGAGCTAGGCAGGATTATTCCAACGCAAGGGATTCAGCCCCCGTTTCGAAGTGGGGTGTGTTCTCCCAGGGCACACTCCAGGCACTTTATTGCGCTGGATCGACTGTTGCGTAACTATGTTCTATATCTCAGTCTTTCCTTCACAACAAAGCGCAGGGTCGACGGGAGGAGAGGTTTTTTAGTGGGTATTGAGGTTGCTCGCCCGTGCGGCATCGCTCGGAGTCTCCACACTCCTCAGAGTCAAGCCATCGCGGACGAAGCGCAAACAAAGCATACTATTGCTAGCGTTATCGCCCCCGATGGATGCGCGCCGTTTCCTAGTGACGGCCCTGAGAGTGCGTAAATCGGTTAGCATTTTTCCTCGCCTCAAACAAAAAAAAAAAAAAAAAAAAAGGCAGGATTATTTGAACACTATCAATAATAGAGTTCAAAGAGAATTTAATAATTATGTGACTTTTTATTTAAAGTTTAAGTTAAAGGAACCCTATTCCGCAGCTATTTCGTGTGTTCGTTTTGTTTGTATATGACAGTAATTTTATCTCGATTTTTTTTGTAGGAATATTAAGTAATCTTGTTATATAAAATATATACTAAAACGAGGTAGAGATAAAGATAAGGAATTAGTGCCGGACAAATATCTAATAATATAAGTGTAGGAAACCTACATAGACACTGGCTGCATGGAAGCCTAAATATTTTATAATAGTAAAACAATGTGTCTAATAATTTTAAGTCAGTTGCTATACAAACTATTGTCAAACGAAGTGCTGCTTTAATTTCATACATGTACGCGCATTACACAAGCTAAACACAGTCTGCTGAAATACAACTTTTAAACAATAAGTATAACTTAACATAGTTCCTTGATGATATTTTTTATCGAAGTCAATAGTGCCTCCCTGCAAGGTCGTTGAACTTTCATTGAAAATTGATTTGAACAAGATCTAGTAGTAATTTTATGATATGTAGTTATGATTAAATGCTTGCTTAGGATTCCACAGCCAAATAACGGAACCCTTCGTAGTTCGTGAACTGCCACTCACTTGCCTGATTTATTTTTTGATAATGTAGTTTCTTTTCCTAGATTTTTGAATGGAGAGAACATGGTTATTGTAACAGTATGCACGTTAGGTCAAAACAATTCACTAAGTAGTGCATATCTACTTCTCGGCTAGGACTCGAATCCACGTCATTTTAATCAAAATCGGGTCTTAACATTGTAATTGTACTGTGAATAGTCTACACTTTCTCCAATAAGTACTCTATTTCGGCTACACATTCAATTTGAATATAAACAATACGTGCTGGGTGGGAGGACAGACATAACTTAATTTGTATGCTAACAGCGATTGTGAACTAAAATGGACACAGACACATCAATAAAAGTTATTCTATATAAATATAGTATTGTAAACGAAGGTTAATAATCTAAAGTGGTTTTGTTCATTTGTAATAATAATAATAAAACAATCATGGTAGCTTCGTGACTACACTATAAGTGTCTTTGTATGTGTCTGTGTATTTTTATTCCAAAATTCAAATTCTTCATTTATGGTGGTGTATTAAGTACATATTATTGGGCCAGAAAATCTGCCTAAATTGTTCATGTTCTCTATCATGATTAGAACTCACAAATAGGAATGAAAATCGGGCTCCGTAGCCATAGCACCACCGCGACTTAGCCACAAAGAATTCTTTTCAATTAATGTAACTAATAAGGAACCTTGATTAATATTAATGTAGAAAACTAGTACTTACCTAAGTACTTTTTTTTCTATAAATAAGGTATTTAATAAGAAATATCTTATTAATATTACCATCTAACCTAAAAAGATTAATAAGTAATTTAAATATAACCTAAATTAACTAAAAGTATTATTACTAAGAAAGTGTCCTTCTTTCTTCTTATTGCGAAGACACTTTGTTCATGTGTTCTTTATTAAAAGCAAGCACATTACACTACACTTTTGTTTTGTTAAACCACTAGTTCAAAAACCTAAGTACTGAACATAAGTATTTTAGTAACCCAATCAAAAGTGTCAACATTGCCACTGTTAGTAGTATCTAATATCGTACAAATATAGATAAACCACACTATTGCAAATATTCTCACGAATCATATTATGACGGGCACAGGGTACTTACAAACAGTTCTCGAGTAATGACGAAGTAATTATGATCTATGGCAATACATAAAATCGAAGTGTATGTCTTAATATCGAAATACATACCAAAATTTATATAAAAGCTGTAATATAATAAACTTTTAGGAAGATGTATGCCAGAATCTTACCGAGTGGACATCCATCGTCCCTGCCTGCCCCTATGAGATATAAGAGTAAAAATTAATTTTTCTGATTTCATAAAGGTAAACACTTGGTACCCTGGATTTCCTAAACGAAATCATGCTACTTTTGTCTAAGGAAATAGAAGAGTTCCTCTGATATATAAAACTGAAAATTGTGCTGGCGAAACTGCATAGAAGATTTTCGGTTTTAGAATAAAGAATATTTGTATAGAAATACCTATACAAATTACATGGCCACTCTTGACACTTAAGTGCAATATTTGTGCATCTCTCCCAGTTGATAGAGTTAATTCCAGTAGGGCGCAACTTTTTATAGCAAGGAAACTCAAGAGAAATTATTAATTAAGATTAACCCAAAATATTCTTTTAGTGACATCAATTATTTTTAAGATTCCTTAATGGCTTTCAAAGTAATGATGAAAGACCAAACATCGTTTACACACTCAAAAAAGACGTGCTACTCTATACAAACAAACGTACGTAAACCTTTGAAGTAAAATCTCTTTATTTACCATGCATACATAATTGGTAATTACCAAAGAAAAACAAACAGTATTCATAATGAAGTATTATATTTAAAAGCAAATTTTGTTACGCTTTTCTGGTTTTACTTTCAATTTTTCGAGGTCGTCTGTTAAACATATGCTGAAGACAGCTACTTCTAGTAACTTTTAGTATATTTACTACATGAAAATGAATATGAAAAAAAGGTGTGCGTCTCAGGACGCCCAACAGAAAGGATAACTTGTGTGAGAGAAAGGTAAGCCAAACAGACTGGCGCCGTAACGCGTTATGTAACAAAGTGATTTACCCTCCCATAACAAGTTATTACTTCAAAAACAGTTGTTCTAAATAACAATGGCCTCGTCTTTTAAAGTTCCATATGTATTTTGGCAAGAACGGAATTCTTATTTTCGTAAAAATGTATTCCCTCTTCTAACTTCTGAACTAAGTAGCGAAAAATTTCAAAAAATCGAGGATGTTGAGTACATAATTTTTAGAAGTTTGAAAACTAATATCTTAGCATCTTCTAACTTTAATAAAAAAAATCTTTAAAAAACGTGATCATGATTGACTACCCGCCTCCCCGACGGCTATATAGATAGGTACATTTAACAAAAAAAATGAAGCCTTAACTATACGAGTGGCAGCCACCCTTACTTTTTAGTCTTTGGCGATTTTATTTCACCATTGCAGATCCATACCTTACTACACCTTACTCTCAATTGCCATTCATAGGACCCAGTACTTTTTTAGAAAAATTGTCATACAAAGATAAACAGACCTATGGACATCACGATAAGGGTCCCTTATTCGCCAAAATAACTACGGAACTCTAAAACGAAAAATTATTCAACCATTATATTTGTCATATCGCTTATGCGCTGATTGATTTATTTAATAGGTACGAATGTAATGATCACCCAATCATACTTAATAATTATGATACACAATATGTATTGTTAATCGGTAGGTCTAATTAAGATTACAACTAACTTCAAATTATTTTGCTTAATGTTTAAAATATTAATTTCTAGACCAGTGTATTGCGGTACGAAACTGCTTTTTAAATATTTGTAGCTGAGAACTAGATTTTAAACCTTATTTTATTGAGTTAAGGCTATTCGAACTGTAAAGTTGTCCCTCTATTACAACAATCCGTCGCCAGTACTAACCGAGTGTTTGATACTTATAAACATTATGCTTCTTGCGTTATTTAGTTGCCTATACACTGTTAGAAGGGAAAGGTACGCGCGAATATTTCGAGTTTATCCAAACTTATTGCGTAATCGTGTCGGAAATAAAAATAACTTCCCGCTAAAAAGTAACATTGACATTTCAAAAGAGCCATAAACAAAGCTTTTTATATACTAATTCAAAAGGTGGCAGTTTATAATCAAAACTTTAAATAACAGTGTGTTAAATGTAGTCGTAAAAATAATGTAAATTTTAATTTTAGATCTTAAATAGTCTAATCTTTATATAATGTATCCAATAAATACAAATTAAAAAAATTAAAAATATAATTGAAAAAAAACTCCAAGGCCAAGTTCCATTGTAATGGATTAGAAACAACTGGATTTATAAAAATATATAATTTATGAAAAGTTGTGATTAACGAAGGTGACAATGCCCCAGATTTTCTTCAAAAAAGTAATGTATGTAAGGGATCGTTCAGACGAGGTAAGCTACTTTCACTTTCCGCGTCGCTTCGCCGATCCTTGAATCAAACACTGTTTTATTTGTATTTGATTACCATGGATAAAGGTAGGCTCTTTAAACGTACATAAACGTAACTAAGTGACTGGCATTATGGAGTGAGTTGCGAAATATACATTGACATTTAAAGAACAATATTCTAAAACAAATTGACTTATGTTGTTTTTATTCTTGTTCCTTCTTTTATCTTAGCTTGCTTAATGCCTTATTCATACACTCATGTCACCAGTAAGTGGTCCCAATATCTAAAGTGCCAACTTTAGCTAATAAGTAAAAAGAACTTCTTTTGTGGTTCATGTTGGCCGAATTTCATCGAATTCTCTGATGGATTCGACAAAAACCGTTTAAGAGTAAACTTTCAGTTTCTTTGAATTACCTATTTTATTATTATTCCAATGAAATGTTTTCTTATTATCATGTAAGTTTTAGGATTTAATATTGCATTTAGCATTAGAGAGGGAATTAGGTTGAAAAGATTTACAGTTTTTTTTTATGTTAAATAGGTTTGCGTTTGACCACGATCACGTCCAATGCCGGACGATGATGCGGTCGAAGATGGAGCACGCTTACCTAGATAGTACCTATTCACACACAGATTGGTGAAAAGTAGATGTAATAAAGGACACATACAAGGAGACAGCAGATATATTTACATTCAAATAATGATTAGAAGTACTTGAAAATTTTAAAAGGAGGTCTACTGTTTTAAGGCGACTGTTAATTTATATTCAAACCAGTTTTTTGTTCTTGTAAATAGTAGAAAATATATTTTATACAAGGAAAATAATTTAATTTTTTTAAATAAGTAAGATCTGATTCAGATCTGCATCTGAATATTCTATGAATGACAAGACCGAATGAATAGGAGTATTTTATATCTTGGTTGAATTTTAAATACATAATATTCAGGGAATATATTATTTACATTTTTTTTTTATTGCAGGAGTTCAGCAGACAGGCAGACGGCCCACTTGATGGAAAGCGGTTACCATCGCCTATGGACATTTGCAACACCAAAGGTGCTAGAAATGCGCTGCTGCTCTCTTAAGGGAGACTGGAACCTGGTCACTAATGCCGGAACACAACTCAAGGTTGTTGTGGCGACGTACTTTAGACCAGGGGTGGTAGCCATCCAGTCGGGCAAATGCCCTACCACCTGGCTGTGGGTTGTTTAGTCGCCTCTTACGACAGGCCGCCCGGCCGCAGGAGATTGTATTCTTTCTCCGTTCCTGCACAGATAAAATTACATAATTACTTGTTTAAAACATCTTCACAAAAAGATATAAAATCGATTCCAAAATCCATTCTAAAACATGGATAATAAAAACTGAGGCAAATAAGTATAAGTAATTAATCACAGGTATCGCTGAAAAAACATCAATATGTAGGTACAATTTTATGAAAAGAATTTGGTTACTCAATCGAGAATTAATTAAAAATCATTCGACGGGATATCAATAAAACAACCGGCATCCTATGAGAATTTTCTTACAAAACGCTGGTCGACCTCGTAATGTCAATCTGGTACTACTTTGCATGTAACGTGATTATTATCTCTACATCTAGAACATGTTATTTTTTTGTTGAATTTTCAAGTACAATATTATATGTTACGCTTTATAGATTCTAGATTATATAGAAACCATCTATTTCTATCTTAATATCCTTTACTGCGTCACATATTAAGTACTTATAATATAAGTACTTAAATAAGGTGGAAAATAATTAGCTATTATCATACAATTTCCCGATCTAAGTATCCAGGATGAACCACGGGGAAAATAACCGGCCTAATATAGCAGTGTTGCTAAAAAGAAATGATCACAGAAACAAGTTTATACTATGTTTTCCTACTTTTTGCTCAGAAAATCAGAAATGTGGTCGTCAAGAGCCCACCACCGCAATAGGCAATAGTACTACTCTCACTTTTACGTGTACATTGGTTTTGTCAGTATATATAACTATATAAAAGTTAAGATCTTCCAAGACATTCACTCTAGACCACTAGAAAGAAGATAACAGTACTGAACAATAGAAGTGAAACAAAGAAAAAACAAACAAGGGTGGGAGGGATTTTAAATTTCCTGACGTCACATTTCATATATTATATATATTTACAATACAATTTAACTTGAAAACACGAAATTTGTAGTATTCACGAAAAACTTGAAAATATTTCCAACTCTATCTGTATGAGAATAGTGTTTAAACTATGAAATATAATTTATTCTATCTCATTCTCTAGCAGGTTTAATCCTCTAGATTTGTGTTTATCTCTTTTTAGTGTCGCTTACCTGATTCGACTAGGTAGATGGCAATAAATTTAATCTTATAAAGAAAGAGTAGAAAAGGCTTTCTCAAAAAGAGTAATTAACTCTTCAGTTTTAGAGGATCCGTGCCGACTTCGGAATACGAACGAAGCTCTGTATTCTGGATATAATAGTAATTAATTCGTTTTAGTTAAGGTTAACTCTTCCTTATTGTATTAGACTGATTATTGTAATTTATTTTGAAATAAATACATAACATTCAATGCGAGTTCTGGCGGAAACGTGGCCGTCAATTTTTAATATGTTTGTTATTTGTTAAGGATATATTGAGGTTATTGCAGAATGTGCACCGCTCTAATTCAGCATCAAACCTTACAAATCAATTTTACAACTTCATCTAGAATCTTGATGAACTAAATGTGTCTCACTCTTTGATAAAAGTAAATATGACACTACTTTATAGAAGAAGGTTTGAAACATACTTACATGAGTGGAAGTTTTGCTAATACGATGATCCGGTCATAGTGTAGCGACCGCGAGCTCTGGCAGCGTAAGCCGATCTCAAGACTATTCGAACAAGGTAGAAGATTCTGGAAGGAAAAGACAGAGATAGATAGATGTTTAGAAAGGGACACACAGTGAATAGACACAAGACAGCAAAGCAACAAGTACTATACGAAAGAGTTAGAAGAGAAGTTTAATAGAAGATAATGACAAGTTTACAGAGTTCGAAGAAATGACGTCTCAACGTTCTGTATTGGAATATATACATAAAATCTTGATTTATATAAATCATTTACATTTGGACATTTGATATATAATCAATCATAATTTGCATAATTATGCTACATAGTAATAGCATTCTGTTTAATTTATACAATCTAATTGAGACCCTGTATTATTAGCCTACGGCCTATTGATCAAAGTAGCATTTTGCAATAGACCTTCAGACATTCGCTTTTGAAGTAGCATGTTTATTTTGATACCACTGTCATCGTCGAAAGTCTGATCTTGTAGTCTGTTAAACGTGAAAATGAACCCTCGCCATTGTTGCTTCTTTAATCATATTACTGTTTTATAGTAGATATAAGATTTGTGTAGCACGTTTAGTTTTCTGAATTTTAAAATATTTCTGCTACCTGTCGTTTAACTGGAGGTACCTACATTATGCTCCCTTTTGAGAAATATTACTACGGTTTCACACAAGAATGCCTGAACGAAGACTGACATAAAATAGTTGAAACATTAGGGTAAATGTGTTTTAGTAAGAGAGTACCAGAGAGCAGAGATCCATTCACTTTACTCTTTTCATTACCATTCCTATTTTCTCATCTCTCTACAACAGGTTCTGGTACTCATTTACGAGTTATCGTAGGAAATAATAACAGATATATAATTATAAAATAATTAGGTATTATACCACAAGGTATTTATGAAATAAATACCATTTGATAGTAAAGAATTATGTTACGCATGCTATTGAATGTTACTTTATGATTGCATTACATTGAGGACAGGTCAGGGCGATTTGGATCAAATTCTTGGCGCCGACGCCGGTACTCGAATAAAACTGCTACTCAGTTGTTCAGAATTTCTTCGAGACCTATAACACCAGGGGATGTATCAAACGTCTATAGGCGACAGCAACCACTTTACATCAGATGAACCGTCTGTCTACTTGCCTCTTTCAAACAATAAAAAAACACTGCGTTTTGAGACTCCTTTTTTTAGCATTGTTTTATTTGATAAAACTACGTTATAACGGTTTTAAGCGCGATTATTTATTTGATTTTTAGTATGCCGACGTTTCGGCCACTTTTCTAGTGGCCGTGATCCAGGAAGACAAAAATATCAAGTATCAATGAGTACTGTTAAAGTTTTATTTAGCCTACCGCCAACTTGTTCATTGTAATAATTTAGTTTAAATTTTGTTTATGATTATTATTTACTCTATGGGAGCTTAATCTGATTTACCCACGTCTCGCAACATGTTGTGGCTTGATCTTAAAAAGAAGAAGCGATAGACGGATTATAAGTTGTGTCACATAACGACCTTGAGTTGTGTGGCTCGAAGATATTCATATATTCTATAAAAAGTGGGTGACGAATTCTTCCTAATAGACGATAATTCATCAGTTGTTTTACCAAAAATTTTATAGATGAATGAATACATACTATTCACATAATACTAAAATCGATCTGAGCAGGTGCACCACTACGGTCTATGACTCTGTTCAAATTAATATTATACTTACCTAAAGTAATATTGACATTTAAAGTTGATTATCTTTTAAACCAATACCTATGAGTTCTAAATGTCAACATTTATTTATTTGGTCATATCGTAAATATGATAATTAACTTTAAGTAAATATACAAATTACTTGTTTACATAGCATGTAATCAGAAGTGACCTATTGTAATAAGTAATAATAATTGTAAATTATATTATAATCCATAGAACCTTTACCTTTTCTTTTAAATAACGTTTTATCATGTATATAATTAACAAGTCTCAAAGCAACTTATAAAATGTTGCATGTTATAGATTTTACCTCTGTTGTATATCTGTAAGTTTTACTCACACAGGATGTGCTCAAGCCTCTAAGGCTAAAAGCCCACTACGATTTTTTAATACCAAACTCAGCTGTGCGAAAGATTCTTAACTATATAATTATTATTTATTCAACAATAAAGAATTACATTATCACTTAAAATTATTTTTATCATATTAACATTTCAAACGTAAAAAACTTTACTGGCTTATGCACTCGCGACTCAAAGTTGCGTTTCAACTGGCGGAGAACCATGCAACTTTGCCAATCTGTTTTGAACAAGTGTGGCGGTCCATTCCCGTAAAAATAGTGAGGTGCGAGCCCAGTTGTGTAACGTTATATGTGGCCCAGCAGACTAATATTATTTCAAAAGTAATATCAAAATAAGATTTTCATTGCGACCCCTCTTCTGTATGTAAATTGTTTTAGATGGTATGGCATCTTAAAACATGCCATTGTGGATTCTTGTTAACCATTTCTATTTCAAGGCATGTAAGATCGTCTATTTCAAAGGTAGGCCATATGATGACTGATGATGCAACGGGGACGATTCGGTCCAGTTCACGAATTAACAACGCATGACCATCATGTGAATCGACATTGGCAATTAACAATCGATACGTAACTACTCGTACCTATCGTAATAGATATCGGACAAAAGATCTTCTAGTAGAAATTACTAGATATCAGTTGCTATCTAGTACTTACTAGGTACTTACTATTTAGTTATATATGTTACTTAATTAAAAGTTAGGTTAATCATTATAGTGCTAAGAACAATAAAGTATTATGTATCTCCTACATTTCATATCCTAGCGAACCTTAATATTTTGTGGGATAAAATGCATTCTTGAAGTTTTAAGTTTAAATTTGAAAGGCGATGTCAGTACACTGCACAGCAGTTGATAGATTTTCAAAACGCGTATAAGAGGTTTTTAAAATAATCAACTGTAGAATGTTAACTGTTTTAAGATTTATATATTAGTGTGGAAAATATGAACCGCTTAGTGAAATGTGACCTTTGAGTTTTGCTTATCAAAGACATACAATTTGGCTTAAGCAACATTATAGGATACAGGCTAGGTTAGTTTTGCTTAAAGATTATTCAAAAACTTCAATATTCCATCTTTCTCCAAATTCCCCTAGAATCTGTTTTGATCCACCACCGTGTGAGGACTGAGGATATTTACTTATAAAAAATAAGTTATGAACGCTTTCTAATTGTCTATTAAGATGTGGCTCATGTCACTCGTAAAATCGATATCTTTTTCATGTACTTAAGTAATAAATATCGAAAATAATTTTAACCTGCCAAATAATTCTCGCGACACTGTGACCCACTGACCAATCATTTCCAGAATAGCCAGTTTCTAAAAAAACACTTAGTAATATCTTTTCAAACGATGCTAAATTAATTTAGCACTAAGCTTAAAGGGCTGAGTGGGTAGGTACAAAAAGTTTATATTTGTAAAGGTTAATTCTCTGACTCTATATCCCTAAGAACTATCTTGAATGAATAAAATAAAAGGCAGTGACATCTAACGGTGAATTCAGCCAACACTTGTTTGAAAGATATTGCATAATTGTTAACAGACGGCGTTAGTTGATATTTTGTTTCCATTAGTTCTTGTTAATATGGTCCTAGGAGTTACTGATGAATACTTGTAGAAAATAATGATTATTTATATATATTTTTGAAGATTTTGATTTGTGATTCTAACGGTATTTATTACAGTACACGTATTCAACTTACCAAGCAATTAACATTTTGGATAAAAAATAATATATTATATACTTTATTAGATAAAATCAGACAAGAATCGAAAATAAGGTACATTACATTTTTGACTTATTAAGAGCTGATTTTTCAGTCGTCAGACAACAGTTATTGCAATAATTAAATTCTAAAATAAATAAATGTAAACAATTCAACTGTTATTTATGTAACTAAAAATTGTAATTGTATCCGATACTTTTATTTGGTGAATGAAAAGTTAAGTTTTGGCTAATAAAAATATGTGATAAATAATCAAGCTTTAAAAAGCGTCAGGAAAGTAACCTGTCACGCCACCTAGTTATATAGAATCTAGCATTTTTCCACAATTACGATATATTTTAAGCGATTGTCGTTTTCGAGGATTCATCTTCCGTGACATAACAGTTATTGAAATACACTCCTAACTATATATATAAAAAGGCGACATAATAAACATTAGTCACGTAATTATTGTCAAAAAGAGAAAACTTTATTCAGCAAAGCGTCATAACCAAGTACGTGATAGTATTCGAGTTGTTGTTGATATTTAGTATTTGTTCGTAGTCCAAGTAAAAAGAGAATAGAGGCATAAGTTGCGCACAGGTCTATATATTTATTTACTCGTATATGGAACACCAGCAGTACACATATTATAATAATACATATTTTATATTATTGTACTGTCCAGTACAGGTACCCATTTATTCTAATAAATAATTATAAATGCGGAATTTTGGATTGATATTTCTTGCTCAAACACATCAATAGTAGAACGGATCTGTATGAAATTTGGCAGTGTTAGATTAAAGTCTGGAATAACATAGATTTACTTTTTATCCCGATATAATGCACAGTGCCTGTGGAATAACATAAAAGCGAGCCAAGCCGCGGTCAAAAGCTAGTGTAATCATACAAAATTGGGAGGTTTAGTTGCTAAGTCATAAGGTCAAAATATATACCAAATAGCTTTTTTCTGGGTGCCTATGTTATTCCTAGTATTCTTCTTCTTTTTGAAGTTGAAGAAGAAGTGAACAAGAGTTTTGAGAATTTTGTGATTGACCAATACTCCTAACTCCATCGCCACTCCTAATCAAAATATTCTTGCCACGGGTTGTCTGGAAGAGATCGCTTTTTAGCGATAAGACCGCCCTTTGTAACCAATTAGATTAATACTAGTACGTAAGTTTTCTGTAATGGTGTATAATAAAGTGTTATCTATCAATACTCTGATTTTTAATTACCTAGACTTAAAATGTCAACTGCAATTGATTAATAAGCGAGTTGTGTGAACTGAATCAACAACAACAGCCGTTCCACAAGGCGAGCGCGGTCGTTATGGTCGTAGCGAAAAGATCACTAATGACT
Organism: Dendrolimus pini; assembly: GCA_949752895.1. Taxonomy (NCBI): domain Eukaryota; kingdom Metazoa; phylum Arthropoda; class Insecta; order Lepidoptera; family Lasiocampidae; genus Dendrolimus; species Dendrolimus pini. The sequence continues at coordinate 18,745,512 of OX457124.1, forward strand.
TCATTATTTTCGATTGCACAGCGCTCACAACGACCCACGTCAAGAGGTGGGTCGAAGTGGGCGTTGACCACAGCTCATTACTTCTTTCTATCACTTGACATTGAAAAAGGCGCGATTTACAAATCAACCAATGAAAGTATATTTTGTCGTTTATGACATCAACGCCGCGTAATTGGTTCCAGAGCTCCAGTAGAGTTTAGGGTAACGTTCGCAAGCAAGTGGAACGGGAAAAATCGCGGTCATGAATGTGGTCGTTGTGAGTCCCTTATGGATCGTAGCCTGTGAGTTGAATCCTACCGAATTTCTACAGAAATTCTATAGCATTCAACTCACAGTGGTGAGTAGCTCCAAGCTTGCAACATAAAAAAGTCGATCGCTACTGTCATTTTAGTCTAGGTAATTTAAAAATCAGAGTATAGTCCCTAAAGTAAAAATCCTTATTACACTACACAAATATAGAGACCTGGTTTGGTGGGTGGGCATAGCTACCTACGTGTACATTCCGAATCTATTTTTCTTATTATATAACGCGGATTTAGAGACAATACATTAATAAGTTTAATGTTGAGTGTGCATGAGTTTATTTATACCTTCGGTGATTAGATGTTTGGCTGGCCTTAATGTAATTTTACCTACCATTAGCAATTACCAAAGTCAATGCAGTTCTTTTTAAACACTAAAGTCAAAGCCACTTGCTTGTGAAATGTACCAAGGTCTTTAGAGTTGCGTAAGGGAACACCTCTCTCACCTCTCAACTCGAGACCTGTTCGAATGACTTTAAAATTGTCTATTAAACAAATTGTTAAGGCTAAAGACCAAACTAATAAAAATAAGTTATGAATATTTGATTTTACGTATATTGATTAGATCCTTGTGAGTTGTTGTAATTTTACTATTATGTTAATGGTAAACCATTACAATTTGTATGAAAAACCAACTTTACCATAGAAGAAGAGTGCTTCTTTTTCCATGACTATATTTAAAGCAATGTTCCTTATGAAGCAGATTAAAAACGCAAATTAATATAAAAAAAGCTGAGTATTAGAAGTATTTATAACTTTATTTATCCTAGACTTTTAGATATATTGTTACTTTTTGATAAGTTATTCACTGTTTCTATACCCAAATATTTATTTTTTATCTTACTATTGACGGAAACTGATATTACTTACTTGTTTGGAGTTTATGTTAAATTTTAACCAATTGTAAGACATGTTTTATTATTGTATGGTAGGGACTACGTAATAATACTGATTGCTATTAATTTTTGAAGTGATAACTTCTTATGGGAGGGTAATCCGCTTCGTTACGTAACGTTACGGCGCTAGTCTGTCTGGCTTCCCTTTCTCTCACGCATACGGCAGCCTCCTCCTCTCTCACTCTAACCCACAGCGCTAGCCGTATTTCAGTAATTAGATTAAATAATGATTCTAATGATGTACATACACAAAATTGTAATATATGTACATATTCAAGTATTTTAACTAAGAATAAAATATATTTTATAATCAATAAAAGATTTTATTAATAAATAACCTTTCCTTACATTATCATATTAACATACATAAAATTTAAGTAGGTTAAAGCTTTTCTCAAGTTAAACAATTTCCATATTGAATACATATTTTGATTACTTTAAGTTATCACTTCTGTCTGGCGTCCCGAGACGCACACGTTTGGTTTTTTTTTACGAGACTCATGGAAACCTACCTACCTACCTGCATACAGGCAAGAAATTGGGCATTAAAAATTGGTATTGTGTCGAAATCATTTGAGCAGAACAATATACCGACAATGAGTGCTAACTTTGTTTGCCAAATGGCAAATGGCGACATAAAACTTTTATTTGTTGATGTTATATCAATTTTATATGTCGCCTTTGGTAAATTATTTTTGTGTTTATGTTTTTTTTTATAGAGGAACTGACCACTAGTGATCTTGAAAAGCATGACTGCTCCCTTATAATATAAGAGGACATTTTTGTATCTCGTTATACGGTTTAGAATGCGGAATTTGAAAAAAAAACGCTAAATGCACAACCACTTACCTTGCTTACTGTGCTGCGGGAACCCTTCGATCGTGGATTTTAAATCACATTCACTGGAACGATTTCTTGATTGGCTAGAGATTAGCTAACGCTATATTTGAATAGCACTTGAACATGGACGAAAAAACAGGAAGGCAGATGCGGCGCGTGCGATGAAGGAAGTTGCACTGAATGTCCGCGTGAGGGCAGCATCGGTGGCGATACCTCACACGGGGTGGCGATGAATTTGTTTTTAAATCTACTAAAATTGGAAGTTATGAAATACGCGGACAAATTGATTGTGCTAATTTTACGGAACACTCGTATAAATGAATTGTAATGTTCCTTTGAGACTAAAGTACAATTATTTTGCAAATAATAGCATATTTGTGAATATCACAGATATATCTGTGGCTAACCCTAAATTACATTTAATTCAACATGCTGCTAATTTTAAATATAACTGCGTAACTAATCACGTAAATACGTAATTAACTAAGCATTGTTTAAAGGTGACAAATAGACTGAATCGGACACAGATCTATGCTTAAATCGGAAACAATACCTACTGAGAGAGAGCGTTAAAATTTCACCAACATTTCAAGTTATTAATGATTGTGAGAAATTAGAACCCTTTTCGTCGTTAATGAAAGTTACGTCATTGTAAAATTATGAGGCAAGTTTTAGATTGATAAATAAGATAAAAGAGTTTATCTAATGAACTCGTAGAGTTTAATGGTAGTCACACATGTTAATGGGATAAGAGATATGAAATAGAAAATATCGGGAAAGTGTCGTCTTTTGACTCAAGATCTGTAAAAAAAACAAACTAACACTATCCCAAAAAGTACGTAACAGAGTATAATTTAAAAACTCCACTTTCGCAGATTCGTATTACGAATATAACAAATATCTAAATATATAAAGATACGTCAACTGTGCACTAAGCGATTCTCCAGAAGCGGCTGCTTTATGCCCCCAGATCTTGTTCAAACAATTTTCCTTAAAATATTTTTTAAATTCTACCATTTAAAAAAAAATTACATATAAAGTCATGACGATTTTTATGAACCCTCGTGATTGTGTGTCCGACATGACGATAATTATAAATAGGTATTCCGTTTTTGCCAACATAGGTAATCATGGAACCTTAAAAAAACGTTTATGACCGCACTTTAGTGTCTGCAGAATCTTATTTGTATATATTTAAACATAACCTTTTTATGAATTGAAAGTAAGTAATATTTTTATTGAGAAAAACGTTCTAGAGCGCTATCTAGTCATATAATTTAGGAACTTTGCTATTTTTACTACATAGTTTTCATTCGTAGTATTTTTCTCCGGTGATGGTATTAGTTTTGCAGGAATTTTGACAAAGGGGGTTCAACTTTTATTGTCTGGGATATCATAGCCGCTAGCAGCCGGTTCCTTTAACATACTTATCATTCACTTAAGATTGGTAGAAAAATATTACTTGCATGGAACGTATGTTAACTTTTAGCCAGTAGTAAAGAAAATGAACGGTAAATAAGATATAAATAAGAACCAAGCATAGATCAGCCGCTGAGAATCCGGGCCTTGCCCATTGAAGTAGCACTAAGCAATAAACGTTAATTTTCATTCATTAACATTGTGGGTTAAGAATTCTCAGTAAATCTACTCATGTGAAAGTGTGTGTTTATGAGTTGTTTAATCTCCGCTTTACTTATTATACCGGTTAGTCGTCTGTCTTGAACAAATTTTGCATTATGTATCTTTGTCTCTTTCAAACATGCTGTAAAGGAGAATAATTGTTTTGCTAATGATCATTGCTCAATTGATAGATGAAATTATCGGTATAAAACTGTTAGTAATACCTACAAAATATCATCATCAACCTAAAGTTAAATCTCGGTTGCGTTTGCATCGGAGCCCGGTGTCCCTCTTCCTACTTATTGTTTTCTACTTTGTAAGACCATTGGTAGGCATATTATCCTTCAGGAAATCAAGCCAGCATTTTTTTGGTCTCATCCCTTCTACCGGAATCTAGGTAGTGAGATTACATAATTGTATATCGAACTTTAGTAAAATCAATATCGTACTTTTTCTGTTAAAGCATAACAGACAAGACAGAGTTACATTCGCATTTATAATATTAGCATGGCTTAACATTCAGATACTCTCGCTACTACTCGCGTTGCCCAAAAAATTCTCAATGTTCTTTTGTAGAAGTATTGCAGTCAGTGAGAGTTTACATGCTGCTCCTACACTCACTTGGCACTGCACTGTGGGCAGTGCCAGACGTCAAAATTCAAAATCCTACAAAAAATACTCATCACAATTCATATAAAATCAAAACCCAGAGAGGAGTCAATCATGGCGTCTTCCAATCACGTCCTACATTGCTTAGAAGCCTTTCACGAATTCCATTTCTTACTAGTCGATTGTGATTTCCAATGATCTTCTTCCATGACTGTACAAACTACAAAGCTTACTTACATCTAAGATATACATGAAGCAGAATCTAATCTTAGATAGATTCTCCTTCGTATAATATCTGTGCCACAAGGATAATAATTATGCAAGAATGAGAGTGAACGTTCAATTTAATAACTTACTAGACTATGGGCCATAAATGCCAAAGAATAATTACTTATTTTATGGTCGTGTAAATTCCATTTGAATAATGAATGTTAAATAAATCAAAAATCGATTATATCAATATAGTTTCGATGTTGTCATCATGATAGATTTATTATAATATGTGAGTAATATTATAATTATTGCTTATTTACAAATCTTATTCGTATGTTTGCGTATCGACCGATTATCATATATATTCGTTTATGAACTGACTAATAAATTATAACCTTCTTGATTGTTACTTGCAGTAACGACTTGTCATTGTGTAAATTATTTTATATTAAGTAAAATGAAAATACACTCATCTGTGTTTTAATTACTCTATGCCTAACCGCAACTGCAGGTCGCCGGCCCCGCTCGCCACGGACTGCACGGACCTTGGTGTGTATTTCCTATTCAAACTCTGCTAGTATAGAGTTACTTGAATGTGAGTTCTAACAAACTTATGTATGCCAGCTAGAATGGCGCTAGTGTCTATGTAAGTTTTCAAATCATATGAAAAATGAATAGATAAGTTTTATTTCCACTTTTGGCCACTTGATCAGAATAAATTGTGATAATTAATTGTCTAAATGACCCATTATTAGAAGCAGGTGCACATATATTAGATATGGGCCATGCTTAAAATTATTTAAGGGTTTTGATAAGGTTCAATAATAATAATAAGTATAAAGTATGGAGACATACTAAAAGATGTTATAAGAAAACTAAGAAACGACATCCTACATAGTGTTATCTAGGAAACAAAATAGACTGAGTAGAGTTAAATGTCTAAGCACCAAATCAAATTAGATACTGGTATTATAATATTCTCCTTCCATAGTCAGAGAAAAGAATTTTATTAGTAGGTTTTTTTATTCTCCTTCACGGCCTTAGGCATGAAACAGATATTATGAAAAATTCTATACAAATGCGTTTTTAATTAAATAGATAAATCTTGTTTTCTGTATAGATGGATGGATGTGTATGAAGATGGATAGGAATTTACGCAAGTGAAACCGCGTGCAATGCCGTAGCTTATTATAGGTACTTTAATTAGGTAATCTTTTTATTTCCTATACAGTATACATCGTTTGCAAGTTGCAACGGCACAGCAAAATTTTAACTCGTTCTTGCCGTCTCAGTGTCCCTCTGCGCTCCGATGGTGCGCGACGTCCGCCATTTTTTTTGCTGATAAACGTCAAAGTGTCCCATACTACGTTCGGAAAGTTGTGATTTTATTGAATGTCTTGGTGGCATGTGTTCGGAAATCTATTTGGTTCAGTGCTAGTGTCATTATTGAACTTTACTTGGACTTTAAGTAGGTAAGACACCCGTCTTCATTGTTATGATGTTATTAATAAATTATTTACAAAATAAGTAACCTTAAAGTAGTATTTCTTTCCAAAGGTAATTAAATGGTCTCATATACAAATAGTTTAGGTTTTACATCTTTTCTGAACGTCCGGTGCTACTCTCTGTCTGGACCTGTGTAACTTTTATTGACAGCATTTATTACTTGAATCTTTTCTTAGAGAGATTTCTTTAAGTTAAGCTGAATATTTCTCGAGCGTTAAAGACGAGCGTGCATGACAAGAGCTATGAATGTCAAAGAAGCAAGTGAGGTGTGTAAGAATAAGCCTGAATGGCGCTCTGTTGTTCGTGCCTACCCCGCAAGGGACCTGGCGTGAAGTTATGTATGTATGTATGTATGTATGAATATTTCTCATTATCTTGTGTGTCATACCCGAAATATAAATTTCTTCAAAGAAATAATAAATAAATGCACCGAATTATTTCTAATACGATTTGTTAATTGAAGCTTTCTCACCATATAAACATTTACAAGCTTCCGATTGTGCTTCTGCTGCACTTTTTTCCAATTAACCTAGAAAACTTAAACCTTTCCCGAATGTTGATTACACACACACAGTAAAACTCCAACTATATCCTCCTAACAACATTAATTTTGCTAAGGGCTAGTTACTTTCAAGCACTTATGTCTTATTACTTAGATTGAGATAAAGCGATGTACATACTTATAATATTTTCTCGGCTTTCAATATCTTAGATATATTCTTTTATCTTACCATTAGTAGTAAATTGACATTATTTGTATAGAGTTTATATCAAGCAAATTAATAGAAAATAAGATAATAAAAGCCGGTATTTATAACTGATTCTTCAAAGCCAAGCGGAAGTTCAATGATCAATGGGTAGACATCTAAATATACTTACAAAACTACTTGAAAGGTAGCCGAACCGCGTCCTAAATAAAATTTTGTAATAATGTAATTACTAATAAGCAATTATAATTTTGCAAATAGAAATAAAAGTTAAATCGAGGTTTTACGAAGTAGGTCAAATCGTAAGGCGTAATTAGATGCGAAAATTTGAACTAGCAAAAAGTCCATCCAAATTACAACAAAAAGTTTAAAGTTGCAAAAAAGTATGTCAATTACATGAGTAGGTATGTATTAAAGCCAAGGAGAAACTTAAATATTATGATTCATAACAAAATTCTTGTGTGATTGCCTGGTAGGATCATTGTGTTAAATCATCATCGTCAACGAAGCGTTATATCCCGTTTTTTAAGGCTTTAGGCCCGGGGCCCACTTTTGAAAGTACAGTAGTGTAGGTACAGGTTGGCGGCCCACCTCATGGAAAGTGATTTTTTTAAATGTTTTTTTATTGCAGGAGTTCAGCAGACAGGCAGACGGCCCACTTGATGGAAAGCGGTTACCGTCGCCATGAACATTTGCAACACCAAAGGTGCTACAAATGCGCTGCTGCTCTCTTAAGGGAGACTGGAACCTGGTCACTAATGCTGGAACGCAACACAAGGTTGTTATGGCGACATACTTTAGACCAGGGGTAGTAGCCATCCAGTCCGGCAAATACCCTACCACTTGGCTGTGGGTTGTTTTGTAGCCTCTAACAACAGGCCGCCCGGCCGCAGGAAATTGTATACTTTCTCCGTTCCTGCACGGATAAAAATGATTACCGTCACCAGAAATGATACTCCGTTTTATTAACGTGCTGCCAGCCTTGATGTCTCGAAGTAATTTTATGATAACCCCATTTAAAACCCCTATAACGTTATACTACAGGATAAACTCAACTGGAAAACTCATTCCAGATTCTTAGTGCACAACAGAAAAGTTCTTAAGAACCGTTACGTACATGAGTGAAGCCGTGAAACAATGACCATCAAAACATTCAATCTTTGACTGATTTGATCTAAAAATAGTTTTCTTTAATAAAACCTTAAAAATTAAGTTGTGGCACCATCTAATTCATGTACGTAGGATTTAGAAACTTTTCAGGAATACAATACAATTTCTTACGGCCGGGAAGCCTGTCGTAAGAGACGACAAAACAACCCACAGCCTGGTGTTTGCTCGACTGGATGGCGACCACCCCTGGTCTAGAGTATGCCGCCATAACAACCTTGTGTTGTGTTCTGGCATTAGTGACCAGGTTCCAGGCAGTAGTGCATTTGTGGCACCTTTGTTGTTGCAAATGTCCATAGGCAATGGTAACCGCTTTCCATCAAGTGGGCTATCTGCTTGTCTGTTGAGCTCCTGCAATTAAAAAAAAGGTTACATTTTTGCTCGGGTGTTGTCGTTCCTAGTATTCTTCTTTCATTATTCAGTCTATATTATGCCTCTCAATCTTGAAATGTCTCGTGAACGATTTTAATCTTATTGGTTGCCACATCAAGTGACGGTTGTAACTGTTCTACTTCAGGCCCGTATTGCAGAATGATAAGTACTCAAGCGCAAACCAACGCTTGAGTTGATATTCGGTGAAGCTTTGTGCATTCAAGTCTTTTTGGTTGAATGAATTAGTGTTCAATTTTTATTATTTACTTCTCTTTTAGGTTTATGTAAATATGCAGTTGACCTCTCAGTATTTATGTCTATGCCTGTGGTCTTGTATTTTAACAAGTCTGCCAATATTATTATTAAACAGGAAAAATATATTTATAGCATGGAAGGAAGAATTTGGAATGACAATACTGCCAGTTCTGTAATGTGCTGCCTTGAAGGCTAGTTAGTGTTAGCTAAATGTCTTTAGTATCGATTTATCATTAACATAATTATCGGTTTCTTTCTGATTATGGAAGAAGGTATTCATCTCTCGTTTCTCTCGCATAAATGTCACCTTCACATGTAAAGTTATGGGGGGACCTTAGTCACTAGGTCTAAGTTTAGTTTAGTCGAAGAATTCCTATAGTAATTAATAAATTTTATGAATTAAACGATTTAAAAAAATGTATCTCTGTTATCCTCATCCCTCACATTTATGGTATGTATAATGTATATAAGCGTGTTGATGTGTTTGTTTGTTTGCTTGCACGTGCGCGTGCATGTTCGTGAGTGTGTGTGTGTGGGTGCGTTTGAGTATTTGTATATTTCCCGTATTCTTTTAAAGTATTGTATACTACCATCTTTTTGTTCGTGGATAATGTAATTGGATAATCACTGACTTTATATACTTTTTTGTTTTTTATTATGAAACTTTAGTGTATATCTGTTTATTATACTAAATAAATAAAATAATATATGACTATATTTTTACGATGATTAAAGAGTTAACCAGTAAAAAAAGCCATAGTAGCTTAGTAGGTAACGCTCTCCAGTTCCAAACTCGCATGTCACTGTGAAATATGCACAAATTAACCCGGGCTGACGGAGAAGGAAAACGTCCAAAACTGAGACGAAACTCATCGAGAGATAATTAACCGATGTGTCAAACTAGCCAATCGTGGGCATATAGCCCGTTCCCACTCAAAATGGATATGCCCGAGCCTAGCAGTGGGACATTCTTAATTGATATTATAATTATAAAAGTTACAGTTTAAATGTAGGTAATTATAGCCATAGCTGAACTGTGCTCTAATTAAACATATCTGGAGAGAGCTATTCTAATAATAGCAATCCTATTTACCTACTAAAATAAATAAAACGCCAAGTGAGAAATTATATTAACCTAAATGCCCACGTGAACCATCTGCGGATGTTGGTTTTTAATCTATGTCATTCAGAGCTAAGAACACAAAACGAAAAATGTTGTTGCACATGACTGTTGTAATAATCATTACCTTATTGAAGTTTCCCTGAAAATATAATTTCAAATACTTATACTTTTTGTGCAAGCAAATGCAATGCAAATTATTTTTTTCGACTCATGATAGTAATTTTTAACTTTTAGAACCTTATTCTATTTATTACCTTTAGCCAATGGGTTATCGAAACTATTGTTTAGTATGTACTATGTAACTCTTCTACTATTCTACTACAAGCAAAGCAATAGAGGCGTTCGCCTAGTACATACCAAACAAAGGTGGTTTGGTGGTATGTACCATATAGCCGTTAAAAATGGTACAAGACAAGCAATGGAAAGTCAACAGACTTATATTATAGGTGACATGTCATAGTGACAGCGAGTTATTTCTAAAAAAGGAATGAAAAAATTGTTTATTTTGCGATTACCACAAATCAGATAAGATTCTTCTTAAAAACGTGCAGATACGTCTTGTATGGTGCTATTCAATAAAATGGTCTGATACAATCATACTCTCCTATCAACAAACTACTAGAATTATCTTACTTATCATGAAAATGTGTACATGTAGAAAAAAAAATAATAATAAATGCACAAAATTATCGAACCTGCCTACGTTTAATATGTGCTATCATATTGTATATATAAGCGTGGTATTAGGGCCCACATGCATGATACGTAACGAACCTTATGTTAATAATGGTACATACCGTTAATAGCATAAAGTTGCGATTCCTGGTTGATTCACAGTATCTTACTGTGCTTTCCTGTGATAAAAAACCACTTTCATCCAAAAGGAGGATGAAGGAGAGTAAAAGAACCCAACTTGAAAGTATATCTCACCTGATATGTAGCAGAATCGATGGTCTATGGAAGATATGAATTTTAAAGAGAAGACCGTATCTTCAATCAACCTTATACCGGAAGAAATTACTCGATTGGAAAACCGTACTTTTAGTCACAAATTTAGGAAAATATACATCTAGGCCCGTGTTTGTAATCGCTAACCATTGCAATTATGGGACTAGAAATGGGTACTTTGATAGCGCAGCAGCCACAATAATAGCCTTCCGTGAACGTGCCCGTTCGTAACAGAATATTTGTATGATTTGTAAATAATTTGTACCAATGCGGTCAAGATATTTTAATAAGTCCTTTTTCTCTATCTCTAATAAAAATATGTCAGTCTATTAAGCCAATTGACCAAAGGTTTTGGAGCTAGAATCGGAAAAAAATATCGAGTCCGATTAGTGCAATACCTTACATGACATTCCCATTAAACATTTGCTTAATTTGAACTCCCTTAGCTCTGGTATGTTGTCTTCTGTAGGAAGTATATTTTGTTACGTGTCGTTTTTCTCATAAAATTTAAAAACTTCGTTTAAAAAAACCGACTTCAAAAACTAAAAAACTAAAATGTATAAAATAACTTATTTCTTAAGCTATTATTATTAATATATATTATCTAAAACATCTTAAAGTCGGTGCTTAGTAATTTTCAAAATATAGTAATTTTTATGTTTTACTTTGCACCGACTTCAAGATGTTTTAGATAATATATATTAATAATAATAGCTTAAGAAATAAGTTATTTTATACATTTTAGTTTTTTAGTTTTTGAAGTCGGTTTTTTTAAACGAAGTTTTTAAATTTTATTTGTTACTTTTTAGTGTCTAGCTATGTATGGGTGGACCCACGAATGGTGCCGCGCTTCTTAAAAAATATAGGTCCCAAGAACCGGGAACAAAAAAATGTTCGTAAAATGAAAACTACTGATCCAAACTATGTCAAATTTTCAGGGGACCACATGACAGCTATTCCGCGTCGAACAAAAAATAATCACGTAAATCGGATCATAAATCACGGAGTTATCGGCGAACATATGGAACGGAGTGAAAATTATTTCCATGAAAAATGTTCATAAAATAAAAACTACTGGGCCAAACTATGTAAAATTTTTAGGGGACCAATTGGAAGCTATTCCGCGTCGAACAAAAAAAGAATCACGTAAATCGGATCATAAATCACGGAGTTATCGGCGAACATACATAAAAAAAGCAACAAAAAAAAAAAAAAGGTCCCGACGAATTGAGAACTTCCTCCTTTTTTCGAAGTCGGTTAAAAATAGACTCGCAATGCTCGCGCCTTTCTGCCGTACGTGATTACATTTTGCAATGAATTGGCTGCCATAGTCTTCCCAGAGTAGTATAACATGGGGCTTTTAAAAAAGGATGTAAAATAATCATTTAAAAGTGAGATTTGACTCTGTGAAATAACTGCTCTAAGTTAAGTAAGGCATCTGTCATCCCTTACTGTTCCAGATGTCAATGGGCGATAGCAATTACTTTACTTACCTAGAGAGCTAAAAATATGTCTATAGCAACGCGACGCGACGCCCTAAGTTCAGTTCGCCCTGTTTACTGCACCAATGAAATGGCGTATCACAAGCCTGCATCTCTCCAAACAATACCTGTATCCTCATTCAGTCCGTGATACGCACAATGAAGGCATATAATTACAAAAGGCTATATGGAAATCGTCGTTTCGTCATAGTCGCATGTGCAGTGCAATACATTATACGAAGCAATGTGTGTTACGACACTGTGATGTCATTTTGTTGTTTAATATACGTTTGCAATTTGAATATAGTGGAAATAAGTGATCAGACGACTAAATTATATTTTATTCGGCAAGTGATCACTACTATATAATATGCTATTGCAACTAGCCATCTGGCCGCACTTTACACCGGTATGATCTTGTGTATAATTGTTAGTTATTAAGTAATTACTTATTGTTTTCTAATTAGTTATTAGTACCTGGGCATGACCGAGCTTCGACCAGCTGTTTTCCTATAATTTTACAAAGTGCCATCTCACAGTATTTTGAGGTACCAACAGGTTATTAATCATTGGAATAATGCAAATACCACAAACATCTACAAGGTGGCGCTAGCAGATAGAAATGCTCTATTTGACAAAAACAATTTTTTCGTATCAGATCGCGCGTTTTCGGGACACCTATATCGATAAACTTAAAAAGCAAAATCTAAAACAAAATTTGATTCAAATCGTAACGGTATATCTGAATAAAGTACTTGGGTTACGTACCCATATTATGTGACCCATTTTTTATATTTTTAACCGCCCTTGGTGACCTGCCTTAACATAATAATAATTTGAGACATAATCAGTTTAAAAAGCGCTAAACGGTGCGTCACTTGTTTGAATATAGCCCGCGAGATCTCCCTAGAGAGTATACCCGTGACAAAAACGCGCCCCTGTGATCAAGTGTGGTATTTTGACGACCGTGAAGAGGTCAAGTAGTTACGTTCCCTTGTATTATAAACCCGCGTTGCCCGAGTCTTCGATGGCTGGTCTTTAATATTTTTTTTCACAAACCTGAAGAAAATCGAAAATCCAATAATACATACACAATTTAATGTCAAGTTTCTATTTTAATTTTCAAAATTTTCCAAAAATTATTTTTCAAAATCCGTTGAACCAATTCGAGATAAACTTTCACACCCATGGACAAAATCTAAAAACTGTCTACCTTTTTTATCTCAAAAAACGATCATGAAGGGGAGGGGGGGGGGAAATTAAGGATCGATATATTTATATGGCCAACCCATTATTTCTCAATTTAGGTACCAATACGAAATTCATAATTATATAGATTTTTGGTAAGAATTAAATAAGTACGAGTTTCAGTTACCTAGGTTTTTACTTAAGAATAAATAAACACCAACTATTTGCAGTTTGTTATAAAATTGAAAGAGTTATGATTTAGCTTCAGTAAATATTGACATATTTACAAGACTCCGAGGTGGATTGTGAATTGCTAAAACTTATAATGATTAAGATGCTACATATTTAAATAATTGAATATTCAGAGTGCATAACTGTTCGCCTATAAATATATTTAAAAAATAATTTCTTATTCAATATCGGCCTCGATGCATAAAAAACTCAGAGATTTTTTTCAATGTGACTAATAGTGACCTACAAACATAATACAACCAAGTGCGTAGATCACACAAATTGTTTGGTGCCGAAGATACGACAATATTTTTATTCATAATCATTTTCTTAAGTTTTCGCGACTTGTATACATAATAAAACTACGTTTTAACGGTTTTAAGCGCGGTAATTTGTTTGGTTTTGGTTATTCCGACGTTTCAGCCGCTTTTCAGTAGCCATAATCACGGAAGACAAAGATGACAAAATATCATCATTTTCATCATTCAAAACCGTTAAAACGCAGTTTTATTAAATATTTTTTTCATTTGACTACACAACCCAAAAGCAATTATTTGAAAATAGACAGCTTATGAAATAATAATTATAATTGTCTACATCAACAACTTTGTTTGAATGTCATTATGGTTTTTTAAAAACTGAGTAACAATATATATCCTCTTTCTTCCTACACGCTTATGTACACCGAGAAAAAATCGACCCTCAATTACATGCATGAGGATTACCTCTAGTTTATGGTTCTTTCGCAGTTTCACAAGAATATAAACTCTTGTGTCCCTTGCTACTAGAAATCATCTAAAACACAGTCGTTTTTAAGTAACTGACTATTATTATAATAATTGATAACAAATGGATGAACATGATGATTTCATAAGGTTTTCGTTGTTGCTAAAACGGCTACGGAACTCTAAAATGCATTAAGTATTTATGAAATCAAATAGGATTACACAATCTCTGTATAGGACACAACTAACGCATTGACGTCAATTATATAATAAAAAAATATTTACATCAAACTTTCGCCTACTTCCTAATGAATAATCTTTTTTCGGAACCTAGTTTATTAATTAAAATTATTTTCCGGTCTCTTGATTTTACAAAATGTTGAAACTTGTAAAAACACTTATGTATGTGCGTATTGTGCAAGACAGATTTTTTTTAGGAATTCTTATCAATTGCTTGTTTTGAAAATCAGACCAGAATTTAAAAATGAGTAGGGGAATACTCGTACAATCTAAGAAAATTGGGCACTTCATGGGATTGCTAATGTACAATAAACTAGCGATGCCATGAGTTCGGTTTCTATTTCGTGGCATCTTTACAATAATCTACCAAAAAAAGTAACAGACTCATCGGTAAATTCATTGATGGCCTGTTCCTATATCGTTCTATTCATTCACTTGTCTTACCATCGGAGAATACATTACATTTATGGAGCTTATGTTAAATTTTAATCGCTAGTAAGGCAAAGCAATGATCAGTAAGATATAGAAACTGACCATTAAAATACGGCTCAGGAAGTAGTTAGTAGAGCACGTCTTTCATAGTCATAAAGAATTTATGACCTTTTTTTATTGCAGGAGTTCACCAGACAGGCAGACGGCCCACTTGATGGAAAGTGGTTACCGTCGCCTATGGACATTTGCAACAACAAAGGTGCTACAAATGCGCTGCTGCTCTCTCAAGGGAGACTGGAACCTGGTCACTAATGCCGGAATACAACTCAAGGTTGTTATGCCGACATACTTTAGACCAGGGGTGGTGGCTATCCAGTCGGGTGAATGCTCTACCACCTGCCTGTGGGTTATTTTTTCGCCTCTTACGACAGGCCGCCAGGCCGCAGGAAATTGTATTCTTTCTCCGTTCCTGCACGGATAGACCTATATTAATTGAGACCATAACTTTGACACAGACGGGTTGTCTGGAAGAGATCGCTTTTTAGCGATAAGACCGCCCTTTATACTCAATTAGATTAATACTAGTTCGTAAGTTTTCTGTAATGGTGTACAATAAAGTGTTATCTATCTATCATAATAATAATTATATTATTGAAATGTGTAACATTGTAGATTTTTATTTCTAATTTACTACTTACTTATTCCAGTGTTGAGTATCGACTCGTGAAGCTAACTATTGGACGCGTTCACGTCGACCGCGGTAATGCAATATTGCGGCCGCAACGCTTTGAGCACTAACGGGCTTGTTAAGCAACGGACACATTCGCGTAGTATCCAATTTACGACCCTATTTAACGATCTCATTAAATATGAAGGCCACACTCTGCAATATCATCGTGAAAGAGCGTTTACCACACTTATGGTAAATTTAGTGTACTTATTTTATAAAAGGAAAACAGTTGGTTGTTTCATCCTTGAAAAAAATAAGAACTTTGATTATGACAATTTTAAACAATATAAATTTAGAAATACTAATTCACATAAATTATGTACATGTTTAAAACATATTGTTTAACCAACACCTTTAGGTTCCATAGCCATATCAGAAAAACGTAACCCATATAAAATCTGCCTTTTGTATGTCACAGTTATATTACTCGACAAGTACGGAATATATAAACTATATCACTACACCAGTGTCCAGGTTTTAACAAAACTATTTCTTTATTTGATGATTTTTTTCACTTTAAGTCATTAGGTGTCGAGATTTTCGCTATTACAGTCGTGAATATTGTACCATCCGCCCTCTAACTTCTGAACTTGGATGTGAAAACTTATAATGAAAAACGAAGTATTAGAATTTTAAAAATACTTTTAATAAACCTTAGTTTGGACGTTGAACGTGAAGTTTTTTTTTAATATCCCATAAATGGTGTTTTTTCAATAAAAAATTTTATGGTTCCATATCGAAATTACGAAAACAGTGAATGTTTATTGTATTTACAGGACCCTTCATAATTCCGTAGACTGCCACACGTTACCCAGATAAATCGATACAAAAACGAGCACACTTCCGTTTAATTTTTGTGATAAATGTATAAATTATAGAATTCTAAACTTGCCGTGTCTATACATTGAAGCTATTAAAGAAAACAACTGGAATACACTATATAACATATTAAAAAAATCTCGTCTATTTGCCGCTTTGTCTGTTCGTTCGGGATTCACGTAGAAACTACTGTGCCGATTTCGATACTGCTTCCGCTGATCGGTTTGAAGTATTTCGGGTGCATATTTTTTTTTCGATACAGTTTTCGGTAAAATGATAGCTTACATTCTATTTTAAATGCTGTGACTTTGTATTCTACTTTGTATTCCGGCAATTTCAAGTCAAGCGTGGACGAAGTCGCGGGCATAGCGTAGTAGGTATTTATTTGCCTTAAACAAATCGTAATTATTTAATATAAACAACACCTTAAAATCTCGTATGTGGGTCACAGCGATACTTCAAGAGTGTGCACCAACCATAACGGGACAACCAGTTCTATTAATATATCCTAACTACACACGCGATCTTTTGAGTACGCTCTCGCACTGAGTTTAACTGATAAATAATTTGAACAAAACTGCCTGTATACGCATTGCTGGTGGACGATGATGGGTTTCTTAACAACAGTAAAAATCTACTGTTTCTACTATGATCATGAAACCTGTTGGCAACCTTAACATAAAATATGAACGAATAAGTGAGTGAGTGAATGAATGAATGAATGCTTTATTTTGTGTTAAAATATACAAAACTTTCGATATAGCCAAACTTTGTCTGGAAGAAATCGCTCGATTTCGATCTATTTCTTTCTTCCAGACAACGTTTGGACGGGCAACATTGTTACGAACAGTGGTGTGTTGAAAATTTTCATTTTACTGAATCTTATAATAAATATTGTTGGTAAACTAAATTATAGCAGTTAATATATGTTTATAGAAGATATTATGTGTTACATATGAAGCTACAGTTGTAGTTGTTACTTGCATAATAATGTCATAATTTAATAGATTATATTAGGAATCACGAAACAATAGCTATTTTAAGGCAGATGTTTATTGATTTGTTACTGTGAATAAAGGATTAGTTAGTAAATACGATACCGTCATATTTACTTAATGTTTTGGTGGCATTTGTGACAGGTATTAATAAGTTGCTGGACATTGTAGATTGCGAACATTTAATTGACCGTAATTTCAAGAAATTTATAGTATTTACCTGGTACGTGAGGCTAGGCAGACACAGTTGTTCTACCAGGCGCCAGGCACTAAGATCTTCGGAAAACTAAGTACTTACTCTCTCTTTCTCAAGACTCAAATAAAAAACAAATGTATCAAGTGATACATTTGTATTTTATTTGAGACTCTGAAATTGTTTATGTGTATCTATATGTTTTGTATAATATTGAGATATATGTATTATATAAAGACTAATTGCAAGACTTGGGGTAACTAGAAGGGGGATTGGAGGTCACCGGGCCAGGTTGGGCCCATTCTTCATGTCATCTTGGTAATATAGCTGAATGTGTGGCTATGACAAGATTGAATAGAGGTATTCTTGCTCATGTTTCTGTGATTACAGTATACTTATGTGTTTATTGATGATGCTTATTATGCAGTTTCGATGACGTTTACAATATATATACATACATAATATGACATATATTAATAACATATAAAAACTGTCCAAAATGATATAAACGAAATAAAAATATGTTTTTTATTATTTTAGTTTGTAACGCTGTCGTTGTCTTTTCTCTTCCTGATATGATGTAATCGAGATCTCTCCATGCTACTGCTATATATACTATTGATATTAAGTTATTATTAGGCATGTTAAGGTGGTTTGGGCATGTAGAGAGGATGGATGAAAATAGAATCACAAAACAAGTGTATGGCAGTATTGTGAATGGTAGAGTTGGTAACGGTAGACCTCGACGTACACACCATGATCAAATAACAGAAGTGTTAAACGAGGTCAGGTAAAAAGCATATCAAATAAACGTGCATGTATGAAGATGTTAATGAAAGTAAATGAAGCGAAAGTTGTTTGTCAGGATCGTCGCAAGTGGAGATCTATAGTCTCTGCCTACCCCCATGGGAAAAAGGCGTGATAATATGTATGTATGTATATTAAATGAGTTCATCAGATTTAGATATGGATTTAACGCTTGACTTCATTATAAAATAATTGTTTTTTTAAATCAGTTTTTATTTATGTCCTCATATTCCTATAGGCTTATTTAGGCACTTGAACTATTCCTCACTACGCTCCTGCGCCAAACCATCTCGTGCCTAAATAGGTCACTTTCACTCCTCGTGTAGCAATCTACTATTTGAATGCCGGTTCTTTTATATATATAAAAACTTTCAAATATAGTAACATGTGTCTCCATCCCAATTATTATTTATCTTTATATGCTATGTATGTACACAAGAACCACAATATACACTGCGGGGCATACATTAATTACCAGACGTCACCTACCATATAATTGTTGGGAGTCATAGAAAGCTACTGTGGCATACTTGCCTGTTTCCGTATAACACTTTAAATTACATCTCTCATACACATGTGCACGACATAAACATAATTATTGTCTTCACGTTCTCGTGTCACAGTTATAATACCAACGTAGCTAGAAAAAGTTCCAGGGTAGTTTATCGGTTCAAATCCTTCTAAGAAAAGATTACATATTTATCATATAAATAAATACATACATGGCTTTACAAATGTATCGGAATGTATCGGAAGGAATAAGATGTCAATAATAATATAATTGATCACGGTACTAGTACCTCATTTAATAACAAGATAATATTTTTTTACATACCACAACTATACTGTAACTAATTTAAAATATCGTAATTGTAATACATATAGAAATAGAATAAGTAAGGTACTTGTGTATCTTGGTGTTTTGTCATGACGGGGAGTTAGACATAGTGCTCCCGAATGCAGTAGCACTCCAGACCTGGGTAGTTCGGCAGAAAAAGATACACTGTATCAATATGGCCTTTCCCTGTATAAAATACCCTTTAGACCTTTCGACTCCAAAGTAGAGACTAGACTATCTGCAATTTTTGTTTAACTGTAGGGGTGCTGGTTCATAAGGCCACGTACTAGAACCGGACACATTCTTAAATGAATTATTGAGAATTATGCGTACCACTCACGCACATAGATCGGAGTGACGTCACAAATGGTGATGGGTTTATCGACTCTTACGACACTTTCCACGGACAGAGGCATGACAGTGCGCAATAGTTATATACGATATTGCCATTTCTAATAGGTTAAAAGTGTAATTGGTTGTGTAATGTTTGTACAGGAGTCAAGTCATGCTTTTCTTTTTGTTTAAGGGGAAATCAATAGCCAATATACTTACTCGTAAATGTGAAAGTGACTTTTATATTTGTGCGTTGGTTTCTTTGCTGACACCTCGTTGTGCATCAGTTTTCAAGTTGGCTACCAAAGCCTTTACCCCAGAAACTGACTTAGATCTTGTGCGCAATACACACGTAAAGGTCTATAATGTAAGCGAAGCCTCATAGGAAGCTATAGCAAGTTCATAAAAATATCTATACTAATTTCTATACTTAATATTATAAAGCTGAAGAGTTTGTTTGTTTGAACGCGCTATTCTCAGGGACCGCTGATCCGATTTAAAAAATTATTTCAGTGTTGGATAATAAATTTATCGAGGAAGGCTATAAGTTATATGCCATCACGCTAAGACCAATAGGAGCGGAGCACCAATGAAGAATGTTTCAAAATCGGGGGGTTTTGAAAACAAATTCCACGCGGACGACGTCGCGAGCACAGCTAGTAGTTAATAAAAAATAACAATTTCATTCATATCAGTAAATTAGAGCAACCCTAGGGTTGCAGGCAGGGTACCCCTAAGGGTTCGACCCGCCGCACAGCCACGAGAAAACCTCTAGTTCTCTTATAAAAAATAAGTTTAGCAACTCTTAAATTCGCCATGCTGGAATTACTTAATATATTTTTTTTGTGTGGTGCCAACGATTTCTTAAATCTTAATGGAAGATTTGTGCACCGCCCTGTAATCCAGATTGATAGATCAGATACTCAGCATACTGATGATGAAATAGTAGTACTTTTATGAAAAGATAAAATAAGAAGGTAGAATAAAGAACGATTAGTTTTTAATATTTTTGCTTGTATACAAACTTGCAAATAGTCCACCTGATACACTAAGGGAACCGATGCGTTGCCTACTTATTCGAGATTTCAAATATGTGTTTTAAGGACTTTTAAAGAGTCGTATATTCCAGCGATCAATTAAAACTGGGAGAGTAAGTTCATTTGACAGTTTCTTGCAAACCTATGATATAAAGGGGCGAGTTTACATACAGTGGACGACACCCAAATGTAGAAGGAAGTGTGGATGAACTCCCGATCACGGATGAGTAATGCGTACGTAGAATGGAAACGTAGACACCGAATCAAATGGATCATCAAAACATGAAGAGTGGTGTGACAGTAGAACACACTTAGACAGCCAATATTTCTTCTAAGGCTTATAGGTTAGAAACTTACACAAAAACTTAATTACAGGGTTATCATAAATAAAACAAACATACTTTATACAGAGGCAAACACCTATGTGTTTGCCTCTGTATAAAGTATATTTATGCCTACATATACTATTATATGTAGGCATAAATATATAATAATGTAGGGATGGGCCGAAATTCGCTTTACATTCGGTTAGACCGAATTTCGGCAACTTGAGCCGAAATTAGAAAATACTAGAAGCAGGTTATGGTGTAAAAAACGCCAAAAATTCGGTGCTACCAAGTTGACGTTGGCAACAGGTCACGATGTGTTGCTCTTGGGAAACCGTGACGAAATCAAACCGAAGTTCGGCCGAATTTTTTGTTTTAACAGAATGTTCGGCCGAAGTTCGTATTCGGCCCATCCCTAATAATCGTCATTACACACAAATTAGTATAATTATGTACAATAACAGAAATTCCTACTAATATTATAAATGTGAATGTAAGTTTGTTTGTTACGCTTTCACGCGAAAACTACTCAACCGATATTCTTGGAGGTATTAGAAGTAACATAGGACTATTGATCCCGAAAAATTAAAGAGTTCCCGTGGGATAGTTAAAAGAATTTTCCACGCGGACGAAGTCGCGGGCAGAAGCTAGTATTATATATTCCTTTGGCGAGATAAACAAGTTACACTTACTTGTTATCGGACTTACGAAGGACAACTCTGGGTTCGATTTCAAACACCCAGACCAACATAAATTCCGCAAAAATATTTATATGTATATGCATGAACTACACATTATTATGCGTGTGTGAAATACTAAACGAACTTGACTTTTTTTTTAAATATATTACAAACTTATCTCAACATCATGTAAAGGTCAACCTGCATCCAAAGACTACGCCGGAACCTCGAATACAATTCGTCTCATAAAATACAATACGTATGTATTGCTTAGTTAATTAACTCTTTATACCTTATACTAATTATCTGACACGTGAGATGTGCTGTTATTGTTATCGAGGCGTATATGTGAAGATTTCACGATAAAAATGTTTTATTCTCCGTGACAGTTGAAGATACTGTGACGTGGTTTCGTAAGAAGTGAAATTGATAACATAAGAATATAATTTCATCTCTACTGACTTTTCGTGAGAGTTTTGATATCTATTTGTTAGTGACACACGAACTTTTAGTAATTTTAATTAATAAATCTTATAATCACACGGAAATAAGAACCGAATGTCTTGCGGCAGTGGTTGAAGAGTATCAGTATCTTTAAAATATTGTTGCGACCTAGCTGACGACAAAGAGAAATTTACACCTGCAGCTCTGTAGAAACACATTTTATTACCTTTTCGGCATTTGGACTACTTTTGTTTACTTTGTGTTTAAAATTTGTGATTAGAAAAACAGCTCATTGTGTATTGTAATCTGTTATGGCAGTCATTAGCCATGTGTGATTCTAGGAAATTCGATCCACGCGGCCGAGCAGACATACTGCATCCGTGCAGTATAAAGCAATGCCTCGATTGATGGACGAGGCAGTCGAGCGATAACCACAAGCGAAGTAAGACGTGTGTACATTCGGTAATCTATTTAGTGACGGACATTGCGCGTGTTATTGAATTGTGAATTACGTTTGGACTGGTTGTGTTCAGTTATATTTGTACCTGTGTTATAAATGTTTGTATAGTTCTAATAAACTCTATAATAAATCCAACGGCATTTTAAATCGAGTCCTACAACTCGTAACAATATTAATTTACCATAAATCCGTTAGGATTGTACATGGTCATTGCGTATTGGCCGATACGTATCGACAATCTCGATATGAAATGTTCCTCATAATATATTCTGTTACGTTTTATCATCATCAAATCCTGATTGTGTTCGGAGCATCCACATCGGAGCTCATAGTCTACTCTCAGATTTATTTTCACCTTTGCGCGATTTTGGGAATCCCTTATTGAGAGGGTATTAAGACGCAGGTATGTGTGATCTTTCACGGTATAAAACTAGAATTCCTATGTCTGCCACCAGGACCTTCCGGAGGCGAAATACTTACATATTTTTTGCCTAGCAATGTAGCCGATTTCTATAAAAATATATTTTTATCCTTCTTCATTTTATAAAGTGACAATTCAATTAATTTATTTTTCCTTTACTAGTAGACTACGATTCGAACCCAATTTATTCGAGTGAGGCGGCTGAGTAAAGTATTGAACGATCATGATTTTGTTAAAAATATGTGCACTGTTTTATAATTTTTAACTCATAACCTCACTAAAGTGCATTTACTTTTATAAAAGCTCACTCTTAATAAATTTAGAAAGGTATTACATTTGATTTTCGTTACATTAATTAATAACAACATAACAATAGCATGTATCGCTTATCATTAGTCTCGGTTGCATCTCTCCCACGCAACGACAATCTTCATACAAAACAGTCATTCAGCGTACCAACAAATATATTCCCACGTAACACGTACCTTGAAGTATATAACGTGATATTCAAGTACTCTTTGACACGTCATGACCTCCACAAGGTGGTATGAATTTTAAGGGCCTTCCTTATTCTCGGGAGAACACCGCGAGAATTCTAAAAATCAATGTATAAATAAAGAGTAACAAAGTTCTAGGACATTAATGGTTTTTAGGCGAAGGTTTTGAATGAAAGGCAAAATCTCAGCTATTTAGAGAAATATGAGTTCTAGAGCTGCTACAATTTTTTTTTGTTTAGATTCAATTAAACACGTAGGGTAAGGAGGGGGAATGGCGTTCACTTAAGGAAAACATGGTGTATTTTTTCAATTATTTAATATAAAGCAAAATTAACGAGAGTAACAAAGTCTTTAATTATCAAGTAATCAACGATTTATCAACATAGGCATATATCTTTGACTTACTAGTAGTAGGAAAACATTACAAAAAAAACATGTTTGAGCGGCATTGCCCCTGGCATTGGGCAATGCCGCTCAGGGTCTGGGTAATGACGCCCAAACATATTTTTTTAGAATATAACAAGTAAGATACATTTAAATAAGAAATATTAATGAGATCAACCTTATAAAATAAAAGTAGAGTCTACAATCACAAATTAGCTTCATTCTTTTGTATGTACGATTAGCCTTTTTCAATTTAATGAATATAATAAAGTCATAGATTTCAAAAAACTTCAACTATTAGTACGTACCTAATATAAGACTATAACTATTAGAGGTAAGAAAAAAAGAAATATTTTATTTTTGAACACATAAATCACAGATGTATCCGTGTGGCGAATCCCACCCTGAACATATAGCATGAGCCCACAATTCGCAGATGGTGCAGCGACACCACATCTCGTTATTTTTTCCAAATTCTTCGCAAATAATACATTTGTTAGTAAGTCCATAGTATAGCGAAGCCAGCAACTTAACCTGTTCAGCTATTTCATTTTCTTGCTGTTGGGTGAAAACGGGCTTGCGACCAAGTCTTGGGTTGTTCATGTTTTCATTTTTTAGTCGATCTTTCAAGGTAGAAAATGGAATGTTATATAATTTTGCGGCTTTCCTTTTGGATATACCATTCTTGATCGCAGTTTTAGCAGACAGAAGGCCTTCTACAGTCCAAGTCGCTTTAGCGGTGGTCCTTTGACGATTTCTTGGCATATCTACAACATTGAAAAAAATAAGTCACTAAGGGGTAATGGCGTTCAGATGAGCGGCATAACCCCAAACGGTCGTTAGGTAATTAATTCGAAATTAAAAAAATACTATGCATATTGACTGAAAATGTATTGCATTAGCACAAAACTAAATAGTTTTACTGTTGAAAAGTAAAGCTAAAAGCCAAATAACCATTAAAGTTTTGGACTTACCCGCAAGAAACACGTATTCAAAAATTAGATCAGCGCGGTCGCAAACAAAGAAACACACTTCACGGTCACACGACGCGAGCAGACTGCCTGTTTGCATTCCTGTCTATTAGAGAACCCCTCCCCGCGCGCTTCACGCCCCATGGCGAGTTGCTACGTCGCATTTTGACAGAGTTATAGAGGTGAGCGCCATTACCCAGTGAGCGCCATTCCCCCTCCCTACCCTACAATTTGCGAGAGAGAGAGCGGAAGAATCTTTACACGGATCTAACTTTTGCCTGATTCGTTTTCGCTATAAGATTACTCTAAAAATTCGATATTATTGAAAATTTGACTATATATAGAGTTATAAACCGTGCGTTATTATCACATTTCACTATTCAGACCGAAATTCTCGAGTAATTTTCCACTAAGCTACCAATCACGGGCAACTGGTCGCGCGCGATCCTATTTTTCCTTCTTTATCTTATTCTATTATTTTACTTGTATGGGGCTTATTTCTTTTAAAATCTACAAAAGGAAATTGTACTTTAAGGGACGGTAGTATAAAGTTCTTCGGTCTATATGCGTAGAATATAGGTGAATCTATGCTGAGTTACGGCCGGTTCCTATATTCACTCACTTACCTTATCATTGGTTGAGTTTTTACATTACATGTGTGGAACTTATGTTAAATTTTATACCGATTGTAAAGCAAATGAACCGTCTGTAGGATATAGGAACTGACCATTAGTTAATTGAAAACGCCGAAAACAGAAAAGTAGTGATGTTTCACTGGGATGACGAGCTAAGGATATAACGGTACACTGTACTGATGACATCCTAAGGATAAACGAAGTATCCTATAAAAATAAATGCTAGTCGCTAGGACTGTTGTCGCAGAGCTAGTCGCTAAGTCGAAAATAGCCATTAAGGTTTTAGCATAGTTTTTCTAAACGTCTAATAAATCTTTTTCTCCCTGTACACTTTCACATACTGCGGTGATAAGTGGTGACAAGCTGTCTCATTGACAAGTACGGCTGTTGAGATGCTGATAAGATAGGATTTTTTGTTGCGACAGCATCGATATAGGTGGTACGCAGGTATCGCTGCTCTTTTGTTGAAAAAAAATATTTTTTTTCTATGCTTATTTTGTAAGTAATAATAGATCGATCGTTCACGCTCCGGAGTCGCATGTTGTGACTTAAAGCAACTACTATCAAACTTAAAACTACTATTAAACTTAATTAAACTTGAGAGGTATAAGTTATTAATAATTCGTTCTCGCTTTTAAGCAACATAATTTGGAAGCAAAACATGAGTATTAGTCCTTATGAGTGGGTTCACAATAATGTTAATTGATGTGCAAATTGTACGTCGAATGATGCGCCCGCGCATTGCAACACACTGGTTGGCGCCAAGCTTAATTAACAACCAAATTATAAGCGTTGCCATTCGGCGAGTGAACGCAACCAGCGTTTTGGAAACGTTCCCAACATACACCAATTTCAGAGTCTTACTTTTGTGTACATTTTCAGTACAAAACACTGACTACTAGCTAATCGTAAATTCCGCGATATACGGTAGTAACATTTATGCGAACTAAGCCATATGGTAAGACTAATAATGCCGGGTTTCTATATCTTATTATCCATTATTTTACATAAAGTATCATTGATAGTAAATTAATATTATTTGTAAAGGATCTATTTCAAATTTTAACAAAAAGCAACATTATGGAGACAAATGAAGCAGCAACATGCTTATTGGAGCAACACGGCATAATTAAGCTACATAAAGTATTACTCTTAATGAGCTGATATTTCTATTATAATTACATCCTTTTATCCTCTCTAAAATAAAGATGGACGGTCACAGAAAGATATAAATTACGGTTTATTTTTAAAAATAGACATCCCTCCGTTCCCGTAGGGTTTCGAAGACAAAAAACAAATGACTCGGCACTTTAGAGTGAATAACTAGGGGTATTTCAGTGAAGGGATATGCGGGTTAGTCACGATGTGTAACAGACTTTATATTCGGCTTATTAGTGTGAAAACAAGACGGACACGTTTGGTACATTTTAGTGATTGTAACTGAGGCCTTACTCTCAAACCTCTTTCATCAGTCGTTTTAGAATTTCTTTTGTTTGTTTTTTTATATTTAAGTTCATTTTACATTGTATGTTCTATTTGTTTTTGTGTTATATGGACTTTGTTGTTGTAGTTATTATAAATTATTGTTGTTTCTGAAAGTTCAATGTTTCGGACGGATCGTACGAAAACGAACGACGAAAAGCGTTTGAAAAAAACATTCTGATTTACGTGATTTGTAGTGGACCTAGTGGAGACCGTATTTTAATATTGTTTAAAATTTCTCCTGTATACCATAATCTTCATGGATTTGCCTTTTTGGTGATGATTGTGGGGTTTGACTTATATGTGGTGCTTGGAGGGGAGTACAAAATGAGACGAGTTGTTGTACTCTTGCAGTATATTAATTTCTTAATTGTTCCTAATTTAACTTATACTTGAATTGATTGACAACGTCAACACGAAAGGCTGTCTACTGAAAATTAAAATATTTAATATTAATATTATTAATTCTTTAAAATGATCCTAAATTATATAGTGCAAATATTATGGACATAATCAGATAATACGATATAAATTTCCTGTTCTCTACCATACTTCTCTTATACATTGCTTCCACCAGGACTGTCCCAGAATACAATACCAATTCAAACCGTTGATAAAGTGAACTAAATTAAATATTTACTACGCAACCGACGCAGTTCCCTATAAAAGGAAGATGAATAATATGAGGTTCCACCGTTTTGCACATTTACCTAATATGATATTAGAGAGATTCATGTATTATATGACAATGGAAATTAAGGAAAAGAAGACATTTCTCCCTACCGTGAGACCTAGCAAGATCAACCAATATGTTACAGCGAAAAACAATCACTAATTACATTTGGAGGAAAAGAAAAGAAAACAGTGTCTGTGCCTTGGATAATATTACGAACATTTTTTTCTTTTGTGAAGTTGATATAGACAGATTTTTATTTTAGAAACATCTTTAAGTTTATAATTTAGTTCTTTTATATAAGTTTTAAGTTCAGTTTTGGATGCAACAACTACAACCTGATTCGTCGTTTGAGAACTTAGTTCAGTGCCATGAATGCTCCCAGGTACGATATTTCAAAGGTCAAAGAGGTTTGAGGATCCATATCGGAAAAGCTCATAAGGATCGAGATGGATACTCAGCTTCTTTGCCTAACCC
Source organism: Dendrolimus pini (assembly GCA_949752895.1). NCBI lineage: Eukaryota > Metazoa > Arthropoda > Insecta > Lepidoptera > Lasiocampidae > Dendrolimus > Dendrolimus pini. Next base: position 18,773,569 of record OX457124.1, read on the forward strand.
TCAACCTGTTCTTGACTCATTACCGGATAGCACCCAAATTCCATTTTGGCAAAGAATTTCAAAATTAAAACATTCGGCACCAATTTTAAAAAGGATCCCTTGAGCAGTAAGATCCAGTATATGTGAAATCTTCTCAAAATATATATAAAAAGTTTTGGCTGAAAATACCTTACGTGCCTGGGAGGATTTGTTATTGCTCCCTTATCAAATCCTCAAAATAAATAAAGATGATCAAGGTACGGTTACATCTAAAATTAGGAAAATTTTTAAAATTATACAAACTATTGGACAGAGATTAGATAAACACATTAACCAAACGAAAAAATACCCAAATTGTAAAACTCATCTGAAAAATTTGATAGAATCAAAATTGTCAGACGGTGATATAAAGGGAGCAGCACAGATTCTGTTCTCAAACGACGATGTAGCTCCCAATGATGAGACTACTCTGCGTGCTTTACGGGATAAACATCCACCTTCAGGAAACGCCCAATTACTGGATTCCGATGATGCCAATAACAGTAGTATATACGCTACCCCAGAAGAAATACTCAAGGCTGTTATGTCCTTTAGAAGCGGCTCGGCTGGAGGACTAGATGGCCTCGCTCCACAACATTTGAAAGATTTGTTAAGTGGGGCCACTGGTACCTCGAGCGTGACCCTTCTGAGAGATATAACAGATTTAATTAATTTAATGCTTTCGGGTGGTGTGAATATGGACATATTACCCATAATGTACGGTGCCAACCTATGTGCTTTAAAAAAAAAAGATGGTGGTATCCGTCCCATAGCAGTTGGCACCACGTACCGGCGCCTGGCAGCCAAAGTATGCTGTCGAGCCATAAAAGACCTAAGCTCCAGCTACTTTGCTCCAAACCAATTAGGTTTTGGAACCAAAGGTGGCTGCGAGGCGGCGGTACATGCACTGAGAACATTCGTCGGCAGTAATGTTTGTGAAGCCATCCTTAAGGTGGATGTCTAAAATGCATTTAATTCGGTCAATAGGTGCACTTTGCTGGCCTAAATTAAAAACCGTTTTCCAAAAATTTACAATTACATTAGGCAATGCTATAGTGAAAATTCTTTTCTGGTCTACCAAGACAACCTTATACATTCGGCTACTGGTTGCCAGCAAGTTGACCCTCTTGGGCCAGCCATCTTCTCGCTCGCTATCCACCCAATTATACAGAAGCTAAATTCAAAATTTAACGTATGGTATCTTGATGATGGGACCTTAGGAGGTGACATAGACACTTTAAAAAATGATCTTATATATTTAATAAGTGAGTTTGGTAAAATAGGCCTGACTTTGAATTATTCCAAATGTGAACTTTTTATACCCAATGCTACCGAAAACGACAACAACACTTTTTCCGATTTTCAAGTTCTGGCTCCAAATTTAAGATTAGTAAAGAAAGACAATCTAAGCCTCCTTGGGTCCCCTATCTTCGATGAATCTTTTCCTTATTTCGTTGACGATAAAATCCAAATATTTCAGTCCAAAATTAAAAATTTAAAAGAAATAAGTGCACATAGTGCCTATTTTATTATTCGGTATTGCCTGTTTACTCCAAATTTCACGTACATTTTGCGGTGCTCTCCACTTTGGAGGCATCCAAATATTTTATATAATCTAGACAACATTATTCGGCAAACCTTAACCTCCATTATAAACATACCTTTGGAAGACCGATCGTGGACCCAAGCATCCTTACCAATACGGTTAGGAGGCTTGGGTGTACGCAAAATATCTGACATAGCACTACCTGCCTTCCTGTCCTCAGTTTATAGTACTTTGGCCCTCATAGGACAAATATTAAACCCGTCACTTAGTGGCTTTGAGGTCCCATACTTGACTGAGGCCAGAAATGCTTGGTCCTTGGCTTGCCCAACGCAAAATTTACCCGCGGAACCAAAGTCGCAGAAGCTATGGGACGGGCCGCTCAGCAAGCTAATACATGAGAACCTTCTGTCTTCTTGTATTGGCGAAACTGACCGCGCCCGTCTTTTAGCTGTCTCTAAATGGGAGTCAGGTTTGTGGCTCCAAGCTCTGCCCTCGGCGAATCTAGGCACTCTCTTGGATGACACTACATTCAGGATTGCTGCCTGCATTCGCCTGGGGGCAGGTGTTGTGGTGCCACATCGCTGTCGGTGCGGAGATATAGTTGATGAGTTAGGCCACCATGGCTTGTCATGCGTATGGAGCGCTGGCAGGATGTCACGGCATGCTACACTTAATGACATTATCCGTCGGTCTCTTGCCACCGCCGGGGCACCAGCTATCCTTGAACCAAATGGGCTGTGCCGCGACGATGGTAAGAGACCAGACGGGATGTCGTTGGTGCCATGGAAGATGGGATGCCCTCTAGTATGGGACGCAACTTGTGTTGATACTTTGGCGGCGTCCCATCTTCCAGACACAGCCGTGACAGCCGAGGCTGCTGCTGCACACCAGGAGGCCCTGAAATGTCGCAAATATGTATCCATTGGTAGTGGGTACGTATTTGTGGCTTTCGGGGTCGAGACCCTAGGGCCGTGGGGGCCTGGAGCTCATCACCTCTATCGGGACCTCTCAACACGTCTTATTGAGGTCTCGCGTGACCAAAAGGCTGGCTTGTATCTAGGACAACGGATCAGCGTTGCCATCCAACGCGGAAATGCGGCCAGCATTTTGGGCACGATCCCCGCCGACAGCGATTTAGAGTCAATTTTTTATTTATAGATTTAATTATATTATTCTTGTACTAAAATAGATTTGATTGCATTACAATATAAGAATATAACTTATACTATACAGAAACCTTATCGTTTACGTGATATTAACACTAATATTCTAATCACTAGGATATGTCTGCGACTTCATCTACGCTTGACTTGAAATTCCCGCGGGTTTCCCGGGACACAAAATACCGCAGCATTTGAAAAAGATTGTAAGCGATCATTTTAGTGAAAGCTATGTCGGAATAAGTTTATTTTTACGCACCCGAACAACTACAAACAGCTCCCGGCAAAATTCTCGCAGGATTCCCAGGATAAAAAGTAGTGCAGAGTTAAGTCTTAGTATTTCTGTCGATCAACGAAAACCGCATAGTTTTTACGTGAATTTTGAACAAACAGACAAACCGACAGTAAATCTATATAACATTGCACATTGCATCGTGTTCTTCATCGTTTATTATAGACTATTCCAGTTGCTGTTTTGAAACAGCTTTAATGTACAGACACGGAATGCTTAGAATTTTATAACATTATAGACTATCAAATATTATATTTACACGTTTATGAAATTTGACATTTTTAATTATACAGACAGATGCCCAAACGTGACGCAACAGATACTCCCCCTTAATAAAAAAATCTCCCCTTAACAAAAAATATTAGCAAAATAAAAACTATATATCTAAATTGTCTTCAAAAATTGTACAAATCTTATTATCTCACGTAAAACGTTAATAATATACTTAATTTTATTATTTTCCACCTGTAATATACGAGTATATTAGAATGGAGAAGAAATAATCGCCCAGTAAAAAATGATATAAATTACACAGCAAAACATCACTCTTCAAGTTCCTTCAAAAACTCACGGTTCTTCTTAAAAGCACTTCTAAACTTAACTTACTTAACACACATAAAACCTAAATCTATTAACACAGCCAAAGCACTTACACATACGGTTACTTCCAATTTATCTTCATAATTAGTGAGTAAGAGTGATAACCAGTAATGACCATGAACTGTGAAAGAAACCAGATTCCTATCTAAACAAAAGCCCAGGGTTACTAATTAAGTGCGCTTTTTATAGCCACGCCTCAATGAAGCCGCGTTTTGCTGCCGAAATACACGGGGAATCATTTGGTGCAAGAACGACGCGGTACTTGGGTTTATCTTAACTTAAACAAGACAAATTCTTTACAGCTGATATTTATAATCATTTCACAAACCTCTACAAGCACTGTTAAATGAAATAGGTATCAATTTCGTTCAGAACCAATGAAGAAAATGTAGATAAAATAGTTTATCTCTGAAAGTAATTGAATATTACGAGTTTGTACTTAACATGATAAAATAACTTAAAAAAGCGTTTTAACTTTTTAATTAAAAGTGCTTGTTATAGGTATAAAATAAACGATATGTGAAAAGAAAGAAAGTGTTGTGCATAACAGTTTGACTACTATATTAAAGTTGGGTAAAGACAGATATTTTTTCTAGGCCTGCATAATAGCGTAGCTGATTAGGCTTTTGTACATGACATAAAACAATTTCTACTGTATTCCTTGGATGAATTACATAAATGAGGTTAAACAGTAATGCTTCTACCAAAACTACATGTCATTTGGTTTGATAATCGTTGTGTATTTCGAACGGAAATGGTCGGTCTATTTTTTATTCCCGTATATTTTAAGGATCTTCCTTTTATTTTATTAACTCGGTTCCCTCATTTTATTTAAAAATAAATTGTACAGACAAGTCGTAGGTGCGCTTATCGATGCGTACAATTACAGTTGACTGCTTATTATAGAAAAACGTATTTTTAATTAAAATTTTGACCAAGTTAATATTATGTTATTATTAGAAATAGGCGATTGTTTTAATTATATTCTATACGTTTTTCTGTAAAGGAAACTAGGTTTAAATTTAATAATTTCACATTTATATTCGACCAACTTAAGGTCTAGGTTCAACTTAGACCGGATGATAGAGTCCAGGATAAAAGTATTATATCTTCATCTGTGATATCTAGAAGGCATTCTAGATATCAGAGATGAAAATACGATGGGGTAGGGGATAGGGTCTGCTTTGGAGCCCTGAGTACGCTTTCCTACTCTTTGTTCCCCACTTCTCGATATCTTAAGCATTCCTTATTGTGATACTGTTGGTACACAAGTCATCTCTTACAACGTAAGCGAGTATTGCTTGGGCCTAACCGTTCTACCGCGATCTAATGAAAGCGGCATAGTCAAACTTTTATTTTGTTCCCTACATGACCATCGGGTTTCCGTAAAACGTAGCCGTATCAACGTAGACAATATTCTTGCAATCTGTTTGATACGTCACGGATACAAAGATCTCTACAATGCCTATATAAAGAATTTTGTAAAAATCGGTTTATACGCCATGCGGTAAAAATAAAATCACTCACGAATTTTCCTATTTACATATGACTTTTCTCCTATAACGATGTCTGCCTTTTCTGTGTAGTTTGTAGCCACTCTCACGTCTCAAGTTTGTATCTTAGCCTAAACAAACCTATTCTTAAAATAAGTTATGTTGAAAGCCAAAAGGGTCATTGTAAAAAGCCAGTTTGCTCGACGAAGCGTAAAACATTCAGCTGCCGCTCCCACGGGAGTATCCTGGGCGTGGTTTTAAATATGGGCCATTTAAACAGAGGTCATTGCATAAAAAACATAGGGTCATCTTATAATATGTGTTTAAAACAATGACATTCCTTTTCGATTTTTAACTTCCTCAAACCGATGAATGCAGTGACAGCTATGTATTTTTTTTATTGCACGAGTTCAGCAGACAGGCCGACGGTCCACCTGTTGTAAAGCGGTTACCATCGCTTAAGGACCTTTGTAACACCAAAGGTGCTATCAATGTACTTACTGGCACTCTCTAAAGGGACTAGCTGTACCAGCAAGAGTTTTACAGCAGCATTAAATTAATATTTTTTTTACTCAAACAATATTTTACTTATACTTTATGGTCTTTAGTATAATGTAAATAGGGTTTGAGAAATGTAAAGTTGTACGGTAAAGTTTTTAGGTCAATCTCAAAGCCAACTGTTATTTATATCCGATCAATATAATATAAATAAATTTAGAAGAATTTAGATAGCAAATTTTATGTAGTAAAATGGGTAATATTTTCTATCACGTGAATCCCCGGGTAATTTTCTCGTTAGTTTATTCCAATTTTCACTAGTTTTCACTAAAACGATAAATCACATTCTTTTTTTAATGCTGTCGTCCCGGAAATCCCGCGGGAATTTCAAGTCAAGCGGGCATGAAGTCGCGGGTATATCGCGGGTAACTAGTATATCAATATAAATAGCTGTAATAATCATTGATTAAGATTAACGTTTTGATTTAGTTTTGTCTGTAGTTTAATTTTATTGTCGAAAAAGATACTTTTAAAACCTGATTAGAAGAAATAAATTCTAAAAACTGGATAAAATTATGTGGTTTATGTACTAAACATAATAATATCTGATGATCACGTCATTGTATAGATAGTATGAGAGAGATGAAAGATAATTGCAAGTTCGTTGACCCCAAGACCTGTCAGACCAGCACTGAACTTATCTTAATCGACCATAACAACAATGGGTGTGTTGTTTCGTAATTACTGATGTGTATATGATCCTCTTCGTTAGACATGCATCTTCTTCTTGATATATAAAAATGAATGTCTATCTGTATGTCCTTTATAGAATCGTAAACTAGACATTCGATTTTGATGAAATTTTGTGTGTGGCGCTGAGATCCGGTTCTAGAATCCTCCTAATCACCTGGAACGATTTTGGTAATTTTGTTTTTGTGTGTTTGAGTGTGTCCCCGGATGGTTTAGATTCATAATTAGAACCGGTAGGTGGAGCTGAGATCGGGTTCCAGAATGCTCCTAATCACCGGGAGCGATTTGGTAATTTTGTTTTTGTGTGTTTGGTGGGTTCCCGGATGGTTTAGAATCGTAATTACAACCGCTAGGTGGCGCTGAGATCGGGTTCTAGAATCCTCCTAATCACCTAGACCGATTTTGGTGAATTTGTTTTTTTCTCATGTAACAAAGTCTTTTAGGAATTCAGAAAGTAGGTGGTACGAAGTTCGCCGGGTCAGTAATGAATAAAAAAAATATCTTTGCCAGAGTTCTTCTTATGCTGCATATATACAAGAAGGCCTCAAGAGATCCTTTTCGCAGACTACGACAAGTATCAACATTAAGTGGAACTTTATGCTATGTCTTGAAACTATAACAGTAGGTATATCTTGACACGTGTCAATTTCACTAAGCGACTCCCTAAAGGCGGGCTTGGGCTCTTATTCCGATCCAATATCTCGCTGGCTTTTCGTCGCGAAGAATATTTGATTAAAGTAATATCGGACCTGCTATGAATCGTAAACGGCATCATAGTGTGAGTCGAGCCTAAAAATATTTTATCTACAAGTATAACGAATCTTTAAGAACAGTTCTACTAAATATAAAAGTGCACTATATGCTAATGGATGATTTGTTCTTACTTCGACGCGTCTTTCTCACAATTGCCTTAAAAAAAGGTTCCCATAGCAAGAATGCGCATTGAACTCAAGATCCGGGTGCCATGCTTCGGTTGGCAATAACGTTGCCACTCGAATATCGATGAAATCATTTACGCCTTCGCTTTACTTTTGTGGGTTTTAATTAATTGCCTTATTTAATTTTATTTTTTATAATAATACAATGTATTACGCAATAGTTTCCTTGGTAGCAATCTCAGATCAAAAAGAATTTATTTTTTGTCTAAGGCAATAATGATGCAAAGAGTCGGTTTTAGTCGTGAAAGAGGAATTAATGATTAAGGGATTACGATTAATTATAATCCTATGATATTGCGTATATTAGAAAGTAACTGTGCCCACAACTTCGTTCGTCCAGGACTTTGATTATATATTCATATTTTCAACACCCTGTGAGATATCGAAATAAAACATACATGTAAAAACATAGAATTCTTGTTTTAACCTCTTAAATTTTAATTAAAATTCATTGCGAAGGATTGCCAAAATGTTTAATTTACTGTTTTCGTTATTTCGTCACTATGTTGAGTGAGTCCTTGCATGGATTAAATTCACAATCACTGCACTGCAATTGGAGTCCAAATTTTTGACGAAATTGTTTGTGTTTGGGTTGACAATTTAAATTTTAAGGTGAAGTGTTAAGGCTAAGTTGCGGGCTAAAGCTAGTAATGTATAAATAATAGTTTTTATGAAAATATTGGGATTAATTCTAATATCACAGACAGACTCTTTGATTGTATCACTCTATTTAGATAAAATATTTACAGCATAGGTAAAATAATAGTAGTACGATAAGGTTTATGATGACCAACTAACCTTTTAGTTGGTCATTATAAACGAACAAAAACAAAGTAAGCCAGAGACGAAGTTGAGCACTTGCTATAGTCACTGCTATAGAGGTTTGTAAAAACCCACAACCGCACGTGTGTCGTACAACATTTTTCAACACATTTGCGAGAAAACAGCAGATAGGTAAAGAAACAAACATAGAAAATGTCAGTCGTAACAATCTTTGACTTTTTTAATATGAAAATGGCAAATGGCGCTAATGCGCGGCGGTGCGCGTATTGAAAATAAGAGCTATCTTTCGTCTCATTTTCGCTATAATATAAAACAGAAACAAATATATTGATCATAAGTACTCCTCAGGAGGTTGGATTATTCAGCTTATTCTCATTATGTTAAACTCCTTGTTGGAATTATTATTTCTGTTTCACCTAAGTAAGTAAGCAACTTAGTTAGGTGAATCAAAAATAAGTAGGTGAAATAAATAGTTTAGTTAGTAACTAAATACCTATTTTGCCGCACGTTTCGTTGTATGTTGCGTAATTTTTAACTTTCGAACAATGTATGCAGGCTTTGTATATGGATTTTTTGAGCAAATGTGTTAAAATAATTTTATTCTTAACATTTTAATAACTCACTCATCAAGTAGTCATAACTGTAGGCGGAGACGATTGTTATGGGAGAAACGAACAATACGTAATTAAAATTGTTCGGTAGTTTTATGTTTTGTTTAACGAGGTCTCCCATAACATAAATGAAGTATTGAAACGTTTATTACAACTTTCGTATACAATATACGACGCGCTTTTTGGACTTTTAACATCATAACTTCTCCGTCATCAACGTCATTAACATCATCGTCTGAAGATGCTTATTAAATAGCTCATCTTGTTCTTCTGATATCGGGTGCTTGTCGTAACGTTTTTTTCTACATAAGGGAGGGGAAGATTGGCTACTCCATCCAACTCAGCTCTTTCTGGAAGTACCTTAGCTTCTTGACGTGGCCGAAAACCTCCTGAAAACTTCTTCACTCTGTAGGTTGCCACCCCTCCGCATTCCAGCAGAATATCGGCAGCTGTTTCTTCTGCAATCAGGCAATTAATAACTCATTCTTATATAATTATATACATATGTATGTAAACTAGTTAAGCTGTTAGCCCCCAATTAAAATACAAATGCTTCCAGTCGTTTCTCATCATGGAATTGATATTGAATAGTACATACTATGCTAGAAAAATACGGGAAAGGCCAATCGCCCAGCATATCTGTTATATAAGTCGTCACAAGTCACTCGTCTTTCACGTTTAGATATAAAAAAATACCTAGACTTCTAACCAATTAGGTATTATTCATTTACATGTATCCAGCTTTTCTCACAAAAATAAATTGATTGAGTGATTATTTTAAAAGTTCTTAACTAACGTTCCTAAAAATGTACAAACCGTGTAATAGTTTAACATTGGTTCAATTAAACAAAGTCATAAAATAGTAACTGCAGAATCAAATTAAATACAAAACAATGTAATATCATAAAATATAAATAACGCAATTAAAGGTTTATTAACAATTACCATACCATAACATCAATTACTCAATAATCATTATTATCTGTAACCGACAATAAAGCGGTACTCACATTTATAACGTTTTGACTTTGCATTTATATTATGAGATGATACGAGAATCGTATAGACTAAATACGTAAAAATTCGTTTAAATGGTTTTGCTTTTAACCGACTTCGAAAAAAAGAGGAGGTTCTCAATTCGTAGGGATCTTTTTTTTTTTTTTTTTTTGCTTTTTTTTATGTATGTTCGCCGATAACTCCGTGATTTATGATCCGATTTACGTGATTCTTTTTTTGTTCGACGCGGAATAGCTTCCAATTGGTCCCCTAAAAATTTTACATAGTTTGGCCCAGTAGTTTTCATTTTATGAACATTTTCATGGAAATAATTTTCACTCCGTTCCATATGTACACCGATTACTCTGAGATTTATGATTCGATTTACGTGATTCTTTTTTTTTCGACGCGGAATAGCTGCCATGTGGTCCCCTAAAAATTTGACATAGTTTGGCCCAGTAGTTTTCATTTTACGAACATTTTTTTGTTCCCGGTTCTTGGGACCTATATTTTTTAAGAAGCGCGGCACCATTCGTAGGTCCACCCATACATAGCTATGTATAAATTAAGTTATTTCTAAAGCTATTATTATTAATATATATTATCTAAAACATCTTAAAGTCGGTGCTTAGTAATTTTCAAAATATAGTAATTTTTATGTTTTATTTTGCACCGACTTCAAGATGTTTTAGATAATATATATTAATAAGAATAGCTTTAGAAATAAGTTATTTTATACATTTTAGTTTTTGAAGTCGGTTTTTTTAAACGAAGTTTTTATTTTTTATTTGTTACTTTTTAGTGTCTAGCTATGTATGGGTACCTATGAATGGTGCCGCGCTTCTTAAAAAATATAGGTCCCAAGAAACGGGATCAAAAAAATGTTCGTAAAATGAAAACTACTGGGCCAAACTATGTCAATTTTTTAGGGGACCAATTGGAAGCTATTTCGCGTCGAACAAAAAAGAATCACGTAAATCGAATTATAAATCTCAGAGTAATCGGTGTACATATGAAACGAAAAGGAAATTTTTCATAAAAAATGTTCATAAAATGAAAACTACTAGGCCAAACTATGAAAAATTTTTAGGGGACCAATTGGAAGCTATTCCGCGTCGAAAAAAAAAAGAATCACGTAAATCGGATTATAAATCACGGAGAACATACATAAAAAAAGCAACAACAAAAAAGATCCCGACGAATTGAGAACCTCCTCCTTTTTCGAAGTCGGTTAAAAATAAGAAATTAGTAATGCTTTAAAAACCTCGTGCGAAATCATCAATCGTGGGACTCGGACATAGTAGATTATACATTATGATACGTCACTATATTAAAGCGATACAAAAAGTAGAATTGTGCACGAAGCCTTACCCACATTCACCCTCTTCCTTCAAATTGACGATAACTTTACCACACAAGGTCAAGACACGAATAAAACGTGCTTTGATGATAATATGCGGTCTGTAAGTGTCACGTTTACCCCATGTGCTCTAGATAGTGCTTGAAGCTCTTTTTTAACCGACTTCGAAAAATGGAGGAGGTTCTCAATTCGTCGGGATCTTTTTTGTTTTTTGTTTAGTTAAAAGATGCGTTAGGCGGCCATTTTGAATTTAATTCATAACCTTTCGTGTTTATGGGCTTAAAAACGTTAACAGTCATCAGCTGCTACTTTAAATGTCATTATAAACGTCTGAGAATGTATAAATAACATGAATTTTTGATATAACCACCTACCTTAATTCTTCTTCTTTTTTAAAGTCAAGTCACTGTCAAGTATTCATGTATATTCAATTTTAAATATAAGCATAGCCACCAGTTAAAAGGTGGACAATTGTAAGTCCTACTGAAATTGTTGGTCTTGAACTGAGTTCAAGCTAAAGAGTTCTTGAGGCTGCTTGAAAAGTCATATTTTATTACACAGTTGAGAATTTTCAAACAAATATACATTTTATTCTTAAAACAATCAATATCCTACAACTATCCTTTCTTTACCAATATTATATATGTATACTTTTTTATAAAATACATAGAAAAAAATATCAATTTTCAGGTTCATTTACAAAAAATATTTACTTTCCTGTGTGACTGTTCTTACTTAATGTTGTTTTTTTTCAGGTAAGTCGACATTCCTGCATGCCAATGACAGGTTTGTATAGCTTTCTATATAATCTATATTCATCGACAGCATGTGATTGCATATCTTTATTTATATCCACCAATGGGCTGTAGTGTTTAAAAGTCCTTCCAGTTCAATCGTATTGCTGCTTGAGAATTGAGGTCTTTAATTGTATTATACTTACAAATACCTATATTAATAACTGTAAACATATAGTTTATGAGAAATTACTTGATACATTATCACATAATAACCTTGATTTACGACATAATTATATTCCTTAGGTCATCGTAATGCATTAGTGTTTTAACATAATGAATTAACCTGAAATAGACAATAATAACTTTTCAACATCCCAAAGCAGTCAAACCCCGATTTCATTAATTTGAGGTTTCGCCTTGACTGTCTTTGTTGCTGTCTTCTATGATTAGATATTAAATGTGTTAGTGATAAGGGGAATCTGGCTATTGACTTTCAACTTTGACTAAGAATTCCTGTCAGACCTGAGATTTGAGTAGGCCAACAATTCCTTAGCATGTTCTGTATAAAGTCTTGAGATTAGTCATAAGTTACATTTGTCATTGAATGATTTGATTAGTTATTTTGGACTGCTAAATACGTCGTGTAAAATTGTGTTATATCTTAACTATAGTAATATTTATATATTATTATAAAGCTGAAGAGTTTGTTTGATTGAACGCGCTAGTTTCAGAAACTACTGGTCTGATTTGAAAAATTCTTTCAGTGTTCGATAGTCCATTTATCGAGAAAGGCTATTATCATTACGCTAAGACCAATAGGAGCGAAGCACCAATGAAGAATGTTTCAAAATCGGGGGTTTTGAAAACAAATTCCACGCGGACGACGTCGCGGGCACAGCTAGTTACATAATATAATGTAAAGAATTTTAAAAATCCTTACATTTAATAAGGTTTTCTTCTGTTTTAATTTTGTAGAGTCTCATTTGTAATTTTCGTTTAGTAAGTTTAAGTATCTAGTTAATATAAGACGTAGGATCGTCGGAGTTTCAATATTTGAATGTAAAAGTTATAATTATATACTACTGAGATTATACTGTGTCCCAATTTCACACTGACAAGTGCATCATGAGAACTTGTTATAAAAGCAATCAAAACGCATAACCTCGTTTTTTACATTGGAACTTGCGTAACAGTTAATAGCTTGTTCCAAGTGGTCGTGGGTTATTTAATTGACAGGAAATGAATGACAAAATAGTCGATCAATAAAACTTTTATTACCTCGTAATAATAGTGTTTGTGTGAATTATTGTTTGATTTTTGAAAGTTCTTCAAACGTTTATAAGCAACAATATGGAGTGAAAATATTTTAATTATTCGGAACATAATGTATGATAAGTGCATGTTGTTTCACATCAGGGTGGCCACCTATGTACTAGTTTTGAGCGCTGGATGATGAAGTAGGTAAAAGGACTAGATACCGCTAGACGGCTAGACGAGCAGAATAAAACAAGAGGCAAGTGCATGACGTACCACGGAAATTGAAGGGTTCCATAATTCCATAGAGACAAAGAACGATCACTGTTCTTGACATTCCAAAATAAATATGGATGCACAATCCTGAAAAACGAATGATGTCCACGCTCACAGAAATATAACAGAAACCCTAAAAATATTTTTCTTAAAAAGCCCGTGAGTCAAAAATTGTCTATTAAAATTTGCTGAACCATGGTCTCGATTACGTAGTAGTATTGATAATTATGTAAACATATTAAAAATAATATTTACGAACAATTTAACTTCTCCCTTATACGTGAAACTAAACTCGCTGGAAGCAAAACAGAAGAAGTCAGCCTGAAGGCCCACATCTGCCACCGATGTGACGCACACGAAGCCGTTTGTCCATGACTCTGGCTTAAGACGATAGAAGAAACGTCGAGATACTTTTAGTGAGCATCGATCAGTTGCTCCTAGTGCTACACTACTTCACTGCCTGTCCTGACTGAGCAGGAGACTTCTTTGACTTCGCAACAAAAAACAAAAGGAATTGTTTGACGGTTTTTTGGAATTTACTCCTTAAGAATCGATTTTCACCCGGTATGGAAATTTTATGAGGAGTAAAATTAATAAAAGGTTTAACTTAAAAGCGTTACGTTTTTCTGCGCAACGTATGGAGTAAACTCTAGTCAAATGTCGGAGCTGACACACACGTTTTTTTCTATGTATCCCAGTTGTACTAACACCAGTGGGAACATGACGTGTCAATAGGCGCCGTATACAATAACACCATTATATTGAATCATAACGTTGGTAGTGTGCCAAACGAATCGGAACTTTGTCATCAATTTTGAAATCGATCTGCTACATGCAGATGTGGTAAAATTAAACCATAACTAAACAATTAAATTGTAGGTAACGAGGTAACTTTTCGGCATAATTTTATTAGATATTAACGTAGGTAAAATATCAGTTACTTTTAATTGATATTATTTCAAAAAATATCAAAAGATGTATATAATTTACTACATTTACAATTCATTTACTTACTTTATTTGGAGGGCTAACAGTTATATAATAAGTGAATTACGTGTAATTAAGAAAATGCTATTGATTTGTTCAAGTATCTTAGTGCTTGTACAAATGCAATTATTTATTTATTTTTATATTTACAGGTGAAGTAACTTTTAGATAATTTCTTTTAAATAGCCGTATACGTTTATTTCAAAAAGTGTTTCAATAAAATGTATAATAATTGTATCGCGCGTAGGAATTAATAATTATTACATATTTAATTTTTGTATTAAATATTGCATTAACTGCCATTCATTGTTGCTACGAAAATATTTTCAATGAACAAAGCCACGAGCCGACATGTTTAGGTACTAACCTAAATGTTTCTTGCAAATCGTAATAGTTTTGTTTTCCTGCAATCAAGACGATATAATAATATACTGCAACCTTGTTGACGGATCTTACAGTCACGAGTTTAATGTTTGAAACATTCCTTAAAAGGACAATCGCTTCAAGTATTACCAACTATCTTAGACCGGTTTAATGGTCTAAGCCAACTATACTACTTACATAATCTATCTATTATATATATATATATATAATAAATCTGTAAATGGCTCGAGTTTTTACATTGCGTTTAAAAATGTAAAAAAATCAGCGGGCAAATTCGGACCACGAAATTACGAGAATGCAATTTTTATAATCTTTACCCGTTTGTCTATTAGAGCATCACATGAAAACTACTGAACGGATTCAAATGAAACTCGGTACAGAATTAGCTTATGTCCCGGGTCGTATTTTAGGATACTTTATATCCCGATAATTTATGTTGTTTCGGTGGGGTAGACGAAAATAGCGAAAAAGATGCGATCGCATTTTTTTGGGAACTACTGAACGTATATGAAAAAACTCGACATAGTACTAGCTTATAATCGGAGTTGAGACTTAGGATACTGTAGTGTAGGGAGCTCGCGTAAATCAAACATCTCGTTAGGTGTGATTCTTTATTAACTACCCTCATATAATAATATCTTTAACTAAAAATACCTACATAACAAATTAAAAGTAATCCCAATAAATAATGTCGTGTCCATGAAATAAATGGATTAATAAAATAAATGGTGCTGCTTTTTTCCATTAATAAATACCTACGTGATCATAAACAACATCCCATTCTTTATATAACTTCAAATCAGTTTGGCTGCGACTCACCTGTATGTTTCGCTGCGCAGTTGTGTACTATCATTGATGATAAACTATATAGATTTAGTTTCTTTGTTGTTGTAGTGAACTTAGTAATAACAAACAGTAAAAACGTATGTAAAACACCTAATTAAATGTGTATATACGTAACATAGAGATCCAGGGCTTTACACGCAGCGTAGCCGCGGGGAAAACTCTAGTATATTATATGTTATATCTGGGTAATCACCTGAGGAAAACTTTTGTTATTTTTTACTATCACTCACATTCGAATGCTCTATAGAGATAATGAATGTCAACTGTAGGTATCAATTCGCTTCGGAACCCTAAAAATCATTTAATCATTAAAATCACATATCTCAAAAACTACACAAACTTTTCTTTGGAAATACTTTAAGCTCTACTTAGACTTTTCCCAAAATTTTCACCTTAACGGCTTACGTCACCGATTAAGGGGGCTCGATCGTCGAAGTGTGACAAGGGGGCGGTCTAAATTTAATGACGTCACATTTCAAATTCTAGTATATTTAAGCTAATTACGTTCCTTAATTAGCTTAATAAGCAGTTTTAATTTAATAATTTCTTGCTGTAAAATGCAAAATATTTGATGCCAAAGTCTCACGAATGTGACCAGCTATGACAAAGACGGGTTGATAAATCATGAAATTCGTATGGCGTAATTTGTGGATATCCTATTATAATATTTCAAAAGTTAAAGCAAACACAATTTTTAAGTAAGACTATAGACTGATATTTCCAACTTTTGCCTTAAATAGAAAGGTCGTTAAAGAAAAATCGACATAAATCATGTGTATAACAAAATATAAAAAAATTAAACGATCATTTTCAAGTTATGGCTGTCGGTTACTGAGGCAAAAAACTACTATGAAAGTCGACTCAGAGCCACTTTTGGTCCGGGTCAACATTTAAGATATTTTTTATTCTGATGAGTGGCGTCGTTTCCGTGGGTATAGAATACAAAGAAAGACTACTTGGAATATTACAAAAAAGTACATACATATATTGTCACGCGTCTTTCCCATTGAGGTAGGCAAAGATGATGTTTCTCCACCTGCTATTATCCTGAAAAACAATTTTCGCTTTATCAACTTTCATTAATCTCTTCATATTGTTACAACTCAGATCCCGACAAGACGAAACCCAACTGCATGTCTGAAACAAAGCACTTTTATTACCCGTCGGCATTTTAACTAGTAACATTTAAGTTCTTTTATGGTCGTCTTCTTTTGTTTACTTATTGGCATATTGTTGTATTGTGAACTAGCCAGGTGTTACGGATTTAATGTACAAGCTGATTCTAGGAAATTCGGTTTATTTATTGTGCTTTTACCTGACCTTAATTCAAAATATCTTTAATCATGGTGAGTGCGTCGTGGTCTACTGGCAGCGACTCTACCAGTCACATTGCTGTCATATACTTGTTTTGCGATTCTGCTTTCATTCATTACAAAGAAGTAGATATTTCGAAATGAGACTTCTCTCAGCTTGTACTCATATCCGGCTTTCCCGTTACTCAGAATGCTGCGGCAACAATCTAAATATACAATATCGACGGCTATTGAACCCACGACCGATATATTGTTATTAGCACTTCTAAACAAAATAAACTGTATCTATAGCGGGTTATTAGGGTAAGATAATATTATCTTGCTTTTGATTCCGTCTGATCGACGATTGCCTTACTACTCGTCCGAGTATGTAGTGGTTAAATGTGTGTTCATGTGGGAAAGGAATACAAACGGCTTTGATCCAAGATCTAAGATTAACTCAGATGGTTTATAGATTAGAGGGACTTAAAATTTCCGCTATAATTGATTCATATTACAAATATGACACGTATTATAATAACGTGATATCTTTTTTTTTACTGCAGGAGTTCAGCAGATAGGCAGATGGCCTACTTGATGGAAAGCGGTTACCATCGCCTATGGACATTTGAAACACCAAAGGTGCTACAAATGCGCTGCTGCTCTCTTAAGGGAGACTGGAACCTGGCCACTAATGCCGGAACACAACACAAGGTTGTTATGGCGACATACTTTAGACCAGGGGTGGTAGCTATCCAGTCGGGCAAATGCCCTACCACCTTGCTGTGGGTTGTTTTGTCGCCTCTTACGACAGGCCGCCCGGCCGCAGGAAATTGTATTCTTTCTCCGTTCCTACACGGATGCCATGACATCTTATGACATGTCTTTTTTTTTAAATGCTGGGGAAATTTGTTTCGAACTCAGTCTGGGTCTCAAGAGGATGACCGATTGCAGGAGATCTTCAGAAAGAACCGCCCGCGGCAGACAGCTGAACGTGGACTCTGGTATAGGCGTACCCAACTACCTACTTCGCTAAACCTAAACTTGCGCCCATTTAGCACGCATGCAATGGGACGACACGGCATCTAGTATTATTAGTAGTAGTAATTTTAAGACATGACCTACATCACTACATCTCATTTAATTGATATGGGTCGAATCCTAGCAAAAGTGAATAAATAACAGTTGTTAGGCAGTTTTTATGGGTACAATTACCATATGCAGACGGTGCAGCAAAATATATTGGGTAAGTAAATACTGTGTTAATCCTACTAATCAGCGGTGAATGAGCTTGGCAGGTATACTTGAGCATCCCTTATCTCAGCATTGGGAAGGCTTAAGTAATGGAATTCAGTTCAGCTCTAAAAAAGCTCAAAAATTATCATAGCTAAATGGCGCCGCATGTACTTATTCTCTAGATGAAACTTTTTTAAATTAACAATTATTTTTGTAATATACTCAAAAAAATCAAATTCGTTTCATAAATACTCGTTTCTATGAAAAATACTTAATACTTTTCACCGAAAGTTCGTAAATAGTCCTTTTGTGTTCACCATAGTTTGCTTCCTTGAAAATCGTTTTGACTAACTCATTTCTCCATTTCCCAGTAGTGTGACTAAAATGTCCGGTTAGTGTATGACTGATGTTTAGTTAACGACATTTGGCAACACACCAAATGAGCAGTTCCTCATTCGCTAACCATTGGGCGCTTTTCACCAGTTAGGAGCTATTTTGATTCATTTCTCTACTTCGTTGATTATGAGCTACTTTGTGGAACAAGTTTGCATTTCGCGATGTATATATGCAGGTGAAACCATGAGTGTTACATACTTGAGTATAAATTATTATATTTTTGGTGCTGGCTCTTTTTTTATTAATATAGGAGAAATCCGATTGAAGACTATCAACTACGGGGGAAGCGCGGTGGATGCGTGTGGGATTCACCACGTTGGGATGGGAATAGGACTACCGAAGAATTACTACGACAAACCGAGTCAAGGAAAACAGGAACCCCTCGGTATTCCTTCCTTCGCCTTATGACAGGGCCAGGAGTAAACAGCGTGACCACTTAGCGAGCCCTAGCAGGCAGCAGAGAAAGTATTTTTATGACGGTTTCTTCTGATTTTACCAAAATAGCTACAGGACCCTAAAACTCACTAAAAGCATCATTATCTGTCATACCTGATATTTATGTACATATTTTTTCTGTGAGATAAAAAATAATGAACAAAATAATACGATCGGCCGCCTTGTCTCGAGTATTTCCTTACTTATGCTTTTATTTGTCAACCTTGTATTCACGGCCGAATGAATTCTTTGGATTGTTAGTCATGTGTAAACAATAATATTATTTGAATTTCAATAAAGTTTATTAAATATCGTATAACTCGAAAGATATTGCTAGATTATGGCATGGAAGAAGAGAATTTGGTATAAAATTCGGTCAGAAAAAAAATCCTAGCTCGGTAAAGTCCTTAAATCAATCAATTAATCGTTGATACATACATGTACACGTCATTCTTTTTTTTGACGTTTTAATTTTTAATGTATCCGATAATGTTAAAATCAAAGGCCGTTTCACGTAGATGTGGCGATGGGTGTATTGTGTTATTTGTGATGCGATATTGCTTTTAATTTTTAATGACGTTATCTATTGACAGATAACGTATGTATTATATTTACACTAATATGGCTATTCGTTTTCGGCGTAATTTTTACTCCATAAATAAGACGCCACAGCGCCAGCCACAGTCAATAACTTTAACATTATTGCAGGTACGGTTCCAGTAAAATACATTTTAGACGATAAAAACTAAACTTCGCAATGAAACTTGTTGAATCTTTAAATATTTTACTGACCTGACCTCGAGTTATTTCCACGAGATATAAAAACGAAATAAACGCAAATAAAGCCACGTGAAAATCTAGTACTAGATAATATTCTATAAATATTATGAACGCGAAGTTTTTAAGAATGGATGTATGTTTGTTACTCTTCCACGCAAAAACTACTAAATGGATTTTGATGAAACTTTCAAATAATATAGCTTACTTACACATCAGAATAACACATAGGCTATAATTTATAAAGATATTGTGCGAGTTTTTCAAAATATAACGATTTTTCATCACCACGCGGGCGAAACCGCGGACACAACTAATGCAGACCTAAATTAAAGAAAACAATGTTAAAAAAACGTACCTAAGTGAATCACAACCATTTCCCACTTCCCCAGGTATTTGGGGCAAATACTCCGTTTTCATTATTCAATTCCACCATCCGGAACCCCTCAACAATCGGCGAAAGGGAAACCGCTGAAAGCACATTAGGTCGGAGTCATACCGAAGCGTAACGGTCTAAAGATTAGGACTGACCCACATTGAGAGCGTGACTTACCAAAATATCTTACGCAGTTAGGATGTTTATGGATGTGTGAATTAGGCTGACTCAAACTTGGTGTAATATATGAGGGGCGTAAGTAGTTTTTGCTCTTCGATTAAATTGCTAATTCAAGTTTTGTATTGCTTTCTAGGGTTCCGTAAACATTTCATTAAATACAGAACCCTTCTGAAATTTTCATAGGTATATCCGTCTGTCCTTTTATTTCAAGTCATATAAGTACGTCGTTATTTCTTAAATAAACATTTTTTATTCTAGCTTCTTCAAATAAATAAAAAAATTCCTTCATTTTTCTGAATAAAATACAAGGACTAAATTTATAAAATTTGACAGGAAGGTATAGTTTGTATTACGGTACAAAGTTATGTAGTGAAATTACATAACTTAAGTCGTAAGGCTTAAAATATTTATTTTTG
Organism: Dendrolimus pini; assembly: GCA_949752895.1. NCBI lineage: Eukaryota > Metazoa > Arthropoda > Insecta > Lepidoptera > Lasiocampidae > Dendrolimus > Dendrolimus pini. The sequence goes on from OX457124.1 coordinate 18,794,206, forward strand.
TATGATATAATATTTATGTTAAACGTTAATATATTAAGAGCTCATAAACTTCCCACTTCTGGGGTCTTAACTCTCCTTTTATTAGGGAAAACGGACACTAGGTAGGTACCCAACACGCTTATCTAATGGCTGATCATCTTACAATCGGAATTGAATTTTGACATTAGATGTATGGGAGCTTATGTCAAGGTTCAATCGATAGTAAGGTAAATTAACGGTTGGCGAAACCGGCCACAAGACGACTTGGCGTGTTTGACAAATTGTTATCTCGATGTGCAGATTTCATTATAATATTTTTCTTTACCGTTAGCACGTCATAATTACAACAATATTCACATTAGGTAAATAAAAAGTTACATAACATTCATATACATAACTTGACGGGTATGTATGTTTATTTGATATAATAAACACAAAACTTATCTTTGTTTTTGAAATCCAAGCAGATAGCTGACATGTGGCAGTCCTTTACAAACAATGCCGTTATACATGGTATCAAATTTTCTGTACTGCGGTAAAATTGCTGATATTGACTCATCGAAATACGATCTCTTTACATGACGCAGTTCCACGAATTTTAACGTTATAATCAAATAATATTAGTGTAAAGGAAGATTTATGTTAGACCGCACGTGCGCGAGCCGTCCTTCGTAGGAGGCTCAGACGAGGTTTAAAGCTTCAAGAACGTTGTATAAAGCAATAAGGATGCAGACAAATGTTACAATAAATTCCACTTTTACATATAAAAGAAGTGGCGTTAAAATAACAGCTTATCAATAAACTTTAAAAATATCATCATATAAATAATTTTAATCACTTTCCCGACGATAAAATTAATGCGCTGAACATTATAGTTGACTCCTTTACTTGACTTGTACCTACTTGTAATGTTTAGTCGTAGACGACCACACTAGTACAAAATGTATGAGGCTTCAACATTCTATAAGTTCGTGAAAAGTATTTCAGCTGATTTAACTGTCCACACTGTCTATTCGCGTTACAGCGTGCGGCGGACTGAGGCGTCCGAATTAGATTGTGTTCTCGCCCTGACAAATCGATGTACACGATCGCACCGCTCGCGCCCGCTACGGTATAAATCATCCCTAAAATCTATCCGGTTTGTGTCAATCTATCGCTAATGGCCGGTTCCTGGATCTTACAATTCATTCACCTGCCCTCCCATCAGTTGAATTTTGACATTATTTGTATGAGGCTTGTGTCAGATTTTAACCGATACTGTGGCAAATGAACGGTCCGTAAGATAAAGAAATAGGGATTTATACAACTCTCCCTCCTTAAGCGTCTAGATGTGCTTTGAGAAAAAATAATTTATTATTGATGTTGTGGTCAGTAAAGAGGTACAATGATTTGTAACTAGAAACATAAATAAAACTTTATAGACTATAAATATCCTCGTTTTGTGTCATTCAATGGATATAAATATAATAAACACAGTAATGAATAATTCGGAAATGTTTTCCTCTCAATAAAAAAATGATATATTATATAATAAAAATATTACAACATAATATACATAATAAATATAAATATCATATTTAAATAACAGCCTATTAGAAAAAAGGTTTAAGTAATGAGACCGCAACAACTGATATGATTTAAAAATACCTATGTTATAAATAAATAAATAACAAAATCTAAATAAGCGAGAAGTCGCCATCTTGTCACGCAATATTTGGGAGCTGATTAAAATTACGTTTTGTTCCTGGTGAATGTTATACCTAGTAAAAATCTTAAGACTCATTTACATTATGCCCACTTCCACGGCAGCAAGCAGGCACGTGGCGAGAGAAATGGACAGCGCGAGTATGATGTAAACACAATGTCTGTCGAACATGACATACTCGCTTGCTGCCATTTTATCTGGACGTCTGGCTATGGCTAACAATTTTTGGCCACTTTAAATAAAACAGCAGTAATATGTTGCGAAGGCGGTGGTCATAGAGTAGACTAATCTTTTGACTTAAAAATACGTCAATGTACAATAATAATAAAACTGACTATGGAGAAATCGTCTCATATCACCAAGAATAATAACCATACAACATTTGGAACTAAAACATTTGAATTAGTGTTCTTGGTGACATGAGATGATTTCTCCAAAGTGACAATCAATTTTAGCATTTAAAATCAATTAATTTACTGAGGATTAGTTGACCATATGTCCCTTCTGCCCCGCTGCTGCGGGTTCCAATAATGCGAACGATTATTCAATTGAAAGATGTCAATGCCCTTTTAGATATTGGAATGGTTGTTTTAGATAGATGTATAGATAGAAAATTGATTTATCTAAGATATTTGGAAATTAAACATAAGAACAATTAAAACTATTTAAAACTAAAAAAAGGCCAAATGCGGTTGAAATCGTGGCCATTTAAAGGTTTCGTATGGAGGTTACAAATGTCCTCCATTTTCATCATTTGACTACGGAACTATAAGAAAGCATTTAAACTGAATAACTAAACCCTCTATTGTTGAAAGCATTTTTTAATCTCAATTACGTCATTTTTTTAAAGTTCTACCGCATAATTAAAAATGTAGAGGCATACGGCTTTGGAAGTCAACATCGATCTGCCTATTAATTTTAATAAAAAAGTAATAAAGAACCTTATATTTTTTTTAAATCTGACTATTGATACGACTATAGGACGGAAATAATTACTTCAAAAAAGTGACAATTACTACAATGGCTGCGGCTGAAATATTTCTCGAGAAGCAAGAAGACTTTTTAAATCGTTGATACTTTACGTCAAATGCGTTCAATGCAGCTGCTCTACACATGTTTTCCTTTAGTTTTGTTTCATTTGTTGTGTTTTTACACACGCACGGACGATAGTGCACGAGCATTATGTACTTAGTAAAAAATTGTTAATGGTTAATAAAATTTATTCTACTCTAAGTTTGAGAACTAAAGCGCGACTGGCGAAGGAATTATTTAAGAATATTGAAGTTAGTATGGAAGTTAGAAAATAAATACAAATTTTTGGCTTTTGTGCGAATCAGTGATTTTCGTCATTCTGTATTAAGATATGCCTCACGATGCCTAAGCCACCATTTCTTGGACTTATCCCTTTTAGCGAAGTCTGACAAAAGCGACATTTGTTCTTTACACAATTACCCAGGTTTACATAAAACACGACCAGTTTAAGCTCATTTCTTGTAGTTTACCTGCCATGTCACGGACATGAAGGCTGCTGCAAATGCGGAACTTTCTAAAGACACACTTACATTGATCCAACTACTCACTTGGGGGAGAGGACTGACTTGAAAATATTAAATCGGGAATATTGATATTAGTCAGATTCAATTTACACGATGCCAGTATGAAGTCAGTACTGGCTTCCTTGGAATTTGGAGTCGGTAACTGGATCAGTGTAAATAAGTTTTAATGCTGTACTTCTATGACACACAACTCCTGTTTGTGTCAATTTTAAAACTTTTTTTAATATATTTTAGATTATGACTAAAAAAACAGAACATACGTTTTAAAAACCGCCTTCCATTCTTGTTCCACTTGGAATTCATTTCTAAGAATGTTTCTATCACCTTTTACAATCATTAAGGTCACTTAATCGTAGATTTGAAACTAAAGAGTGCAATCGCCGGAATGTTTTTTCATCTAAACCACCGGTAACGGTACCAAGTCGTGACTCGCCTCTTAACTCGTTCTATCTCAGACAATAATTTTTTAAATGGTGTTTTAACTGTTTATGCAACACATATTGCCTGCAGAACTATGCGCTTTGTTTCTGTTTCAGATAGATCCAGAAGTTTTGTCTTGCTACAATTAAATAATGGAGCTATTTAGATATTTATTTAGTAAATAGTAGAAACTTTGTTTACGAAATTTAGCTTACCAGGAATTGGTGTCGAGATCTCTGAATACCTCTGCTCAAAGGGGCCAGCATTTAGACCACTAGACTTAATAAGCTGTTATATAATTATAATATAAAAGCTAAGCATTTCCGGGTCATATCTTTTCTATGAAGTCTATTCAAATATGAAAAAGTCCCCCTTTCAAAAATAACTAAACAATGGTACACTCATACACTGTAACAAATGCATGTGTTGTTATAAAAAATTAGTTATAAAAAAGGTCAAGATGCCAAGAAAAGAAAAAAAACGGAGACCACGACAAAGGGCAAAAAGCGCCCAAAGAAAACTGTAAAGCTAACCGCACACCCGAACAACGCGATACATGCGCACAACATAATTTATACTTTACCACATTTTTAGTAGCAAAACTCTTGCTACAATGAAATGTTATTATTTTCTTTACTTTTTAAACATCAAATCTGAAAGTAATTTTCTCTGTTCGTCTATTATTAAGCTTATTTCGATGAACTTCGGTATACAAAAATGTACTTACAATAATGGGGTTAGTTTTCGTGGAATTTGCAATGCAAATGCAAAGTTTAAGCCAGAACTACTGAATGAATTAATCATCGTGAAATTTGATATAAGTGTTTCAATAAAGGGGATGAGTATGAGATATTTTTATCTGGATAAATAGAAATAGTCTTCGCAATATTGATTCGTTTACCCGAGAGCAGCTGTAAAAAAAGCATACATTTTGACAAAGACAGTTTTGGCAACACATATAAGATTAACAACGATAGCATAAAATAAGTAAAGGCCAACTATTTTATTAGAATTTAATCATTTTAGTCGAAAAACATAGGGCATCTGTATTTATTTTGCAAATGTGGCAATGAAAATGTTGCGCGGCAACACGTGCTTGTGGCGCATACCTCCACTATGAGACGAGCCTTATCCCGACGGCCATTCATAACATTACATTGAGAAAATGAGACAGAACAATAGTAAATGTATACGTACATGAATGAGAAAGCTTGCAATCCAAATACTATTCGATGCAGGGTGATAGGGCTGTCAATATCAAGCTGAGGTCGGAGTTTTTGGCGGGAACTAAAAGGGGACGTAAAATTAGTAGGTATAGTTTTTGAGTAGTAATTATATGTCTTTTTTATAAGAAATGTTGATTCTATAGTCAAATGTAGCCTTTGAGTTTTCACAAGAACTCCGTTGAATGGCGTTGAACGGTGGTTATAAGCCTACAATACACTGTGCTACTAGCGTCGTGTCCAGGTTGGCTAGTATGCGGCCTAATTAAATAGTCATCGCTAGCCCTAGATGCCATGCAACCTCATCTAACCGCCTCACCGGCACACACCGCCTCGCGTCACCGCACTGTGCTCGTCGCTCAGGCTCAGCCGCTCACTCAGTTCACTTCAGTTCACTCTGGCGTAACGCACCGTCGGGAGTGCGTGTAGGCGTGTTTCGATCATCGCCGCGTGAATGTTATAAAAAATATCACCGGTGATTGAAAACAAAAATATGTTTTTAAACATTGTGTTATAGTTGAAGTGCAGTGTCAATGTTTTGTGAATTTAATGAACAAGAAGAGATCCGAGGATACTTTCACTAGTCTGAAAGTCGTTTAACATTCTTTCGGAGAACTTCTTTTAAAAAGGATTTGACCAAAATCCTAATCATTATGAGGTGAGATAGTACTTGTTTCTGATACTAAATAAATGTAGAATTTTCTAATATTTATATTAATAACAAAGGAATAATAATAGTTTTAAAATCAAAACGTAAAAATCTTACATTTCACTTTCACATCATGTTGAATTTAATATGACAAAACGAAGTGCAATGTAAATAGTGCAATTATTATTAAACTTATCAAACAACTAAACTAAAAGCAAATAATGTAATTATGTTGAAGACAATAAAACTTATAGTATACATAATTATTTAAATGTAAACCAGGCAATGAAAAATGATATAAATCTACAAAAGGATCTAACAAGTGGGAAGTATACTAGCGACCTTTTACGTATCTTATTATTATTTAGGTTTATGGCTTGGCAGCTAGGCCTTTAAGCCAGATCTTAGTTTACAATATAGTTTCTTCATTTTCTTAAGCCTATGTGTAGCACAGCTGAACTGTAGGTAATCAGCTAGTGCCATTCAACGGAGTTCTTGTGACAACTCAAAAGGCCACATTTGACTATACAGTTCACATTTCTCACAAAACACATAACTACTACTCAAAAACTATCAATATCCTACAACTATTGTTCATTTTAGAGTAATTTTACACATTTTTAGAAAATAAAACTGCACAGCACAACGTCTCCTTACAGTTCCCGCCAAAAACTAATTTTACGTATCTATTAAGCTATAACTCTCGTGTTGTACGAAACCTTGCAAATTCGCAGATCTGGTTCAATAATTTAACATAACTCATTTGTTTTACGGAACTAGTTTTAATAAAAATTATGATTATTTTTTGGTGTTTATCGTATATCAAAAAACCTCTTGCGTATCAAAGTCGCATTTAGAATTTGAATGGCATGGGCTAGAGTCCTGGCCGGAAAGCATGCATCGCAGGCCTAATATGCATATTAATAAAATCATCCCGTGCTGACACTGATGAAAACATCGTTATGAAATCTACATAATTATAGAGAAAACCGCTGTATCAAACCTACTAATCCGCCTTCAACAAGCTTGGTGGATATACATTGGTCTCCTAAAAGTTAGGGACGCTCGAGCCTAGCAGTGAGACAGAGAAATTTCATAATATCACTCAAATATAAGACGCTCGTTGCTCGCATAGGTATAGGCTTAGAATATTTTCTATAGAAAAAACTCGCAAGGAATATAGAATCTTAATTATTTTTCCTAATTAAAAAGTATTACTACTAGGAAAAACTAGGAGACGGATGGGTTTGCTTTTTATTTTATATTTAGTTTGTTTTTTCACGGATGGCTTAGCATAACTTTATCGCATGCCGCCTGACGAGAGCATTACAGAGTTATTTTATTGGGTGATGGTAATTCTTTATACTTCTTGGATGTTTAGTACCTTAGTATTAGAAATTGTTACTTTTCGTAATCGTCAAGCCGGCTGTTCACCAAACACTTTCAAGTTTCGATTAGAATTTTCATGCACTGTTGATGTTATAATTGTCTGTAATGACATTTCTTTTCACTTTATAAAGCATGAACATGTTACAAAATGGCTGTAGAGATTATTAAGATGTTATCAAGATAAACATAATTGTTTTAACCTTCAAAATTGCTCTAGCTATGAACGTAACTATATTATTTTTGCTTTGTACTATAAGTATATTACTAACTATTGCGCATATCAATAAATAGGTCAATTTTTGAACAGGGCATTCAGGGCTAAGTTCTAAACTTGGTAGGTATACGAAACAGCGAAAACCACTCGAAGAAGTCTCGGGGCTGATTTTGATGAAAACTAAAACGAAACCTTTGATTAGATTTTAGAAAAACAATTATCCTTTTCAGGAATTGAGTAGGGGGCTAAGTTTGAAAAAAAAAAAATTACGTATTAGGTATTATTCGTGCCAATTCATAGTATAGCCTGCAAGTATCCATTACTGTGAAGGAATGTCAAACGGCCGGGTTCCGTATATTTAGTGATATACATTATTTATACGGAACTGTTAATGTGTGATATTCGATATTATATATACACTTGGCTAATTTTGAAATCGTATATTATAACTATAAACAGAATAATAACACCGCGCGTCGCTATTTTTTAAAATTTAATTATTTTGCTTTCAATCGGCTTACGCAAATTCACCCGATAAAAAAGACCTCATACTCCAGGGAAAGCTGAATAAACTTTGTTCCAGATCATTTAAAAGTTATTTTCATCCCCGTTATTGTAAGACTATACCTATTTTTATATTATTTCATGACAAAGTTCCGAATGTTACATACTACATCACTAGATGACGTCACAGGACTTTCGCTTCTTGCCATTTATTTATTTGAAACACGTTTACAAGACTGATCAGAAAATGTTTTATTTTTACTTTTTGTCCATAATAGGTTTTTTCTTCTTTCTTGATTCGAACCGATGTCATTAGTATCAGACGTGTTACTTTATTCGTTCAGCTACCATGACTGGACTATGACAATAATTAACAGTTAAATAATAGTAATAATAAATTCACTTATAAAATAAAACATTTTCTTACTCCATAACTAAGTTTAGTAATTAAGTAATGTTTAGTAATAATTATAAATTACTAGCTGACCCGTACCCACTTCGCTGAGCGTAATAAAAATATTATTAATCACAATCCAATGTAGCCTATGTCACTCACGAATAATGTAGCTTTCTACTGATGAAAGAATTTAAAATTTTAAAACCGGTTCAATAGTTCCAGATATTCCTTACTTCCTACAAACTTACCACCTTTACTTCTTTATAATATTAGTATAGATTTTGCTAACTAAAAAAAAGAGATATGAGGATTGTGTGGAGAATGAGACGATGCTTTGTGGTGTGAATGTCAGAATAGAGGACTGTGGAAGGAAAAGACATTGTTCCGAGCAGCCGACCCCAAATAATTGAGTGAAGGTGAAAGAAAAGATGTTGCTAACTCAACCGTTACTAATACGAGCGTGACGTGATCTTGCTTTGTTAAAGAAACAATATTTACTCGGTTTTATCTCATAAAAGATAATCATATGTATATATTTTACATTTGATTCTTATACTACTGAAGATAAGTGAAAATATGAAACTGCGTCTTTGGAGAATTATTTTACGGAAAACTACAGCCATTGTAGGGAAATGTTTTGAGTTCCCAACCTTGTTGAGAATGCGGCGTTAAACAGAAACTAGAAGAAAATATTAACGGTTAAATAGTAAGTAGTCATGCCTCTGCTACAGCTGGGTTAATGTTAGTGTTAAGGACTGTTTCCAAATGCCATTACTTATATCGTTTGAAACAACACCGTTAATGATTAGCTACATTATTGTATATTCATGAGTTATCTGACAATATTTAACAATGTCCTATCTCAAATACGGCATTAAACCCTTGGCTACATCTGCATGACATTCACCAACATTATCCCAGGTCTAGCAGCATTAGAGTATATATTTTTTAAAGTAAAGTACCTAAGTAAAATATCTATACTGTCGCTTTCTACACAAGTAAACCATATCCTTCTCCTTTTAAAAGACGTGTTTTTTTATTTTTACCCAAAATCCTAAATATGAATTTTCATATCTCTCATTTCTGGAGTTATGGTTTGCCCATACATACTCCTTAAAGATGTTTGAAAAGGAAAATCACCTTTTTGACTAACTATTAGTAGATTTTACTGTAGTCAGTGCTCTGGTAAATCACTATCCATTTAAAACATTTTTAATTAACTAAAGAAATCTTCCTCTTGATTAGTGTGACAACACTTGACGCTTACTTTCTCTCATCATTCGACTCTTCCCATTTCGATTATATACCTTACGTAATAATTAATTTGTTTCCACATAAAACGGATAGAAACATAGGTGTCGCGACAAAATGCGTGGTTATTATTAGGTTTAATTGATATTTTCCGGTTTTTGGAGCATTAGGTTTTGTCACATTTTCCTATGACTAGACAAGTTGATTTTAATGGCGGATACATCATATTAACACTTATGTAAATGTCCCATTAAAAAGCAAAAAATGAAGGGCTATAGTCGTATGTGACGGAATTTCAAGGAACACATGAAAATTAATATTGGGTCCAGAAATATAACAGATATTGATTTCTCTTTTATGCAAATGCCATGGTTAGTCTTGATATAGTGATTGTGTCTACTTCATAATTATTTTTGCTATTTAAATATTAATACTCATTATTATGTGAACTCTGCTTGTAGAAATGTGTTCATATATTTATACATACTAATATTTATTGCTGTAAAATGATATTAAAAACAAATCAGAAATTCTAATATGTACAATTGTACACCCATGAAAAGGTGACGAGCTGAGGTGTTTTCACTGCGCAACGATATGGAATTTTTTAAAAATTGTTAATATTCTTCAAGACCAGCAGCGCATTGGTTGTCGGGTTATACTATGTAATATCTATACATAGGTATACCGCAGAGAGGTGGAAATTTGGCTTATAAGCCGGTTGATAAAATATACCGTATGATGAAAAAGCCGATTACACCGAAAAAACATGTAACTCGCAATGTATTTTCTTATTACAATAAGTATTTTTGGAATCTTACTGCATGTATTGAAATAAAAGCCGGTACTCGCTCGGGTTATGAGTTGTGCTATTTCATCCAATACGTGAGGAAAGCCGCCGAGCGTAAGAGACAGTAATACAGTAATCATATATGTACGAATAAAAAACATAAGCGCCAATGAATTCATAGCGCTTTTGACCTTTAGGTCACTAGGTAATTTATAGAAACACTAATAATAATATGTTTGAACAGAATGCGTAAACGCCAATTTGTGCACGGTGCTTTCGAACTTTTGGTCGCTAATCACCAGTTTCTTAAAGATGGGCTATTATAGAGAATCAAGTTGTATGAAGTTAACGCCACTGGTAGTCTGTCAGCCTGTCTGCTCTACTTTCACAATAAGAAAAGGCGTGTATAATGTTTTCCAATGTTTCAAACTTCTACACTAAACAATTAGATACTGAAGTTAGATACAACATACATAAGACTATCAAATAAAATACCAACTTTCAAAATCTGTCTCAAAGGAATGTATGCATGACTGAAATTTGCGATAGTAAATAAATTATAAAAACTAGAACTTATATCCTCCTTCTCGGCAAGTTTAGATCTTGTTTCAGAGTTAAAGATTAAGTCTTTCTAATTAATTAATTAATAATAGCTAATGTCTGCGATGAACAGAACCTCCTCATTCATTAAAACCTCATTTCATTACTACATAATATTGTTAAAAATCACTCATGTCACTCGCCTTACATACGTCTAAACATCAACAAGCAATAATTTATATATAAAATCTAAAACTACATATTATAAAGCCTGTAAAAACATAAATATATATCTAAAATCGCAACAAACGTTTCAATTTAATATAACCACAAAACAGCTAATTTCCTTAAGTATTTTTTTCTCAAGAGATTTTAAGGAATATCATTTATTTTATTGATAATTAAAATAAACATCGATACTATCAACACAGCGCCAGTTTTCAATGATTAATATCTCAATGAAGTAACAGATACATCTGCCTTACAAACTGTAATATTCAATGTTAATGATTCATTGATACTCACATCTGTTGGTAATTAACGAGTCGTGTTTATAAAATTATGTTGCTGTTCGATACGGTCGAATTTCTCAAGTGGGCCTCTATAGCTAAGTCGGAAACTATAGGATATAGAAAAAAATATCAAGAGTTCCGGGACCGATTTTGATAGAAAGTGGTTTAATTAGATTTTTGAAAAATCAATTAGGATCCATCCATAAATTACGTCAACGTTAAAGCTTATTAATTATCGACAAAGTATAAGATTGTGTGTTAAGAGATGGTAGGGCTCCTAAATTTCGTGACTTCACATTTCAAAATTAATTATATTTAAGGTTTAAAACACGAAATTTGAACTTAACGAAAAACTTCCAAACATTTCTAACTCTGTCTGAGCATAGTATTTAAATGAATTAAAATTAATTCACACACAATTTGAAGTATTAACGAAAAACTTGAAAACATTTCCAATTCTATCTGTATGAGCGTAGTGTTTAAATTATTAAATATATTGTATTCTATCTTATTCTCTTCCAGGCTTAGTCCTATAGATTTGTGTGATCTCTTTTTAGTGTCGCTTTTTCATTTCATCGACTTTCAAATCACAACGCTTTAAAAGAAGTTTCACTTCAAAATTATTGCGGCAGCATTCGACCCCACAAACTTACAAGCTTAGGCTGTGTATTTTTATAACATCTTATAACGACCGCCTCTGGCTGAGCAAGATGTACCCGAACAACTTCCAACCGCTCCCGAGAATATTCCCGGGATAAAAAGTACCATTTTGTTACATAAAATTTGCTATCAGTGAAAAAGCCGCGCTGGAATTCGATTATTTTTTCACTCCGACCATCTCAAATTATTCCCTGAAAATTCCCGAGATAAAAAGTAGCGCGGATTGTAACTCTAATAATTAGCAGTCAATCAGCGAATACCGCATCGAAATCGGCCCAGTATTTTTACGTGATTATCGAACAAACACAGAAACAGACAAAAAATGCATCGTGTTCTGCGTTGTCTATATTTTATAGCCTATTCCAGTGATTTTTTTAAATAGCTTTGATATACACACACGGCGTGTTCAATTTTATAATATTATAGATTAAACTTTACGTAGACTGAAATCTATTTCTATTATGAACCCTTCAAATGATACATAAACTATGACGGTTGTAACAGATAACTTGTACGATTACGTCAAAGCGGGTGTGAAGTGACCGCAGATGCACCCGTATCCGTTGTCGTAATAGTGGAGTTCGATTTATAAATAGCATCATTTCCTATCAACGGTTGTAAATTCTAATTTTAAACGTATCCATATATTAATACGTTGAACGAAAACTTTGTACCTCTTTTATGTCATCTTGTGTCCAGGGAGAAGTGTGTTTTGGTGTATTAAACTTTGTGTAGAGGAATGTAGAAAACTAAAAAAAACCCATAAAATAAAACAATGAATGTTATAATATTGAGGTTTTTACTGACAACGTCAAAAACATTCTATGGTTTGTTTACGTGCTTACAATCAATATCTATGATAATTTGTAGTCATTAGTCGCACAGAGATGTACTCGCTAGTGAAATGTTGCAATTTTTTAAAATTATGATTACTTATGAAGTAATTAAAATGTTATCATACTTTTTAACAAAAGAAGCTTTATATTGTTCAAACGAAAATGATCTAACTTTATGAGAACCGATCCACCATGTGGTAACAGTTAAATATGGTGGGAACAAAGAATAGATCAATGAATACCTAACTGGTTAACTGGTTTACCGCAACACCGCCAAGATATTTATAACATGTGCAACAGAGTGAGAGACATTTCCCTACATACGTTGTTTCCTTGTTTAAATAGGCGAGATCTGTGAAGGCAATTTTAACATGGAAATGAAGTTATTTATACACTTAGGTGACTTTGTAACTTCTTCAAAGATAGCTTTATACTCCTATATGTATTTTTAGTTAACCTAAGACTTAATTAATCCTAAAACACAAATCAAATAATACCCAACAATTAAATTGTATGTACGAATTATGTCCTTAAAAAGAAGTAGATTTCTTAATAAATAAAAAATCCGAACTATTATCGGTGGTCGGAAACATTCCCAAAAGACTGATTGCGTTATCATATTAAATTGAAATTTATATAGCTGTATAAGCTAGCCCGAAGAAAAGACCAGCTGTAGGAACCATTTAACAACGTATTGGTTAGACTTAAAGATTTAATTGGATACCGAAAGCGGTCTGAAAAACGGTATTCAAGAAACATTAAGAGCGTAATAATTTTTGGAATACAAGCCTGAAAAGAAATTTGAAACAGAACGAGCGATACTTCTTGGTTCAATCAACGATGTTGGTTCAAACATTTGTTAGACAGATTCACTACATTGATGACTATTACAAAATAGGCCATTTGGCACGTGTTGTAGACAAACATGTTCGATACGCGATAGTAACAACTGGCAGTTTATTAAAGCTTTACTATTATTGAGTATTGTTATTTACTAATTATGAGACTTTGAAATGATCACGTTTTGCCGACACCGACGAGTTACATGCTAAACAAAATGAATCACATTATGCCGTTTCTATATTTTACTATCCATTAATTTGCCTTGTCATATGTAACATTTTTGTACAATAAATTCTATAGTTATAATATGTTTTATTATTTTCCGTTACTATTTTTTTGGCTACGTACGTGGTCTACTTTGAAATAACTTGATTCTTACTTAATTCGGTATTTACAAATTATTTTAGATTGATGAATTTGAATTGAATGAGTTATATAAATTATTCTAGAGGATATAAACGGGTTCTAGTGAAGCCATAGTGATTAATCTACAGGCTCGAAGTTTTGCAAAAAGCAGAGAGCAATAAAAATATCTGGCCCTGGACCATCTCTTATGCCAGAATGAATTACGTAATACGTAAGAAGGGATTGCCCTTCTTAAAGATCTTTTTGGTTTTGTATAACTGCTTATCTAATCAAAAAACAAAACATCGTTTCCAAAAACTCATAAAACCGGTCCCCATAAATATCGGTTTCCTTTCCTATAGACGTTTGCCGCCATAACTCAGTGTGATCACAACTGAAACAACAATCCATGTGACGGAAGTGTAATTCAAATACAATTATTATTCTCTGTAACATAATATTTATTTCATTTACCTAGAACTTAGTATGCTTAAGTACAACTTTTGTATTAACAATATATACTTAACTGAAACTTGAGTTTCAAAAATATTGCATTAGAATATTTTCTTCAGTTTGATGATTATTTTAAAATCCTAAGTGACAAATCAAGAACTTCATATGTATCTTTACTGGGTAGTTGTATGAAGGTAAATACTAGCCGCCTTATTCGTAATAATTACACGAAGTTTATCGAAGTGTTACTTTTAACTGTATTCTCAATGTCATTAATAATAACCCCTTTTAATAATGAATTAATGAAGAGTATGTGTGTAGTAAGTAATCACCTAGGTATCCTACAAGTCATATAACCTCTCGCCTTTTCGTGTTATTATTTAAAACATAATTTTCAAACCAAACGAAACTTAAATGAAAAGAATCCTTGGGTTCCTGGTATATTTCAACTTATTGTTAGTACAATTTAGTTTTATAGTCTGAAGAATTTGTTTACTTTTTTAATCATATAGTCAAATAAGTAGGACTCTTTTTTAATCATTTTTAGTCATTATCGACAAATATACTCAATTTATTTTACATGAATATAAATCTTTACACATCCAGCTAAAATTAAGGACCATTCAATATATATTTGTAACACAAAAGTTGCTACCAATGCCTTGCCACTCTCTAAAGGGAGCTGGCCAGTAATGCCGGAACATAACGCAAGGTTGTTATGGTGTCATACTTTAGACCAGGGTGGTAGCCATCCAAATGGGCAAATACCCTACCACCTGACTGGGGGTTGCTTTGTCCATTCTTACGCCAGGCCGCCCGGCCGCAGAAAATTGTATACTTCCTCCGTTCCAGCTCGGATGATGAAATTATAAGGGGTTTTTGGATGTATGGCTACGGCACCCTAAAATTGATTACATGATAGGTCAGTCAACTGGAACTAATAATAGTTGATGCGGTATGTATCTATAAATACTGCACTTTCGGAGCATTGCATTTCTCTTTGAACTTTGAGCTCAGTAGATTGTACATTACTTACTTTGATGATTAATTGTTTACCTTTATTATTTTAATCTTGGTTTTTTATTATAAATGTTTAATATATGACACTTTGATTTTTAGCGGCAACTTGAAGAGTGTTTCGCTGTGCAGTTTTATTTTAAAAAAACCTATAATATTGGTTAAAGTGCGTCTCACGTAAAAAGTTCTGCGACAAAAAATTGAACTAATTCTAACAGATCAGCCCAACCACGTCGTTATGTCGTTTTTATCAAATGATTTAATGTAAATGTTACATTATAGTATTATTATTTACTAATACTACTAACTCGGAATCTATATAAAATTCCGTTGCACGACCTTAGTGCCCCGTTTGCGGGACTTCTTTCGTGAGACAGAATCTAAAAGTAAACAATAGTTGTAGGATATTGATCGTTCTTAAAAACTTTATCGCTGTTAGGTGCTTCTTACTTACAAACAAATGTCAAGGAGTTGCGTTGCGCGTAATGTTTACTTAGAAATTATTGATAATATTCGAATGCTATGACTCATTAGCCATTATTTGTAATCGTAGTTATTTATTTAGTTGACGGCGTGACTCAAGTGTAGTGGTATATTTCGTGTATTTTAAAGAAAATATGAGTGTAACAGCATGGTTAAAAAAAGTGAGTTTCATTAATTAAGATATAATATGTGCTATTTAATTAGGTACAGCATTGTTGTCGCATCTTGTCATTTGGTTCGTTAGTTCTTTTCTTCTGAATAGTTTAAGATATCTTAATGAAACATACAAGAAATTATGTGTATAACAGCATTAGGGGATTTTCTTAAATAAATCTTTATTTATACCAATAAAAGTGGTCTGTACAAAATCATGACAAAAATTTGTTATATTTTCTTTATCAGTCTACCTATGGCTTAACGGATTTCAATAATAACAAAGGATTTATTCTTAAACTGATATATTTTCCATTTTGCCATCTATCTGGGTTCAGAAATTATAGATATATTTGTTATCCCGCTACAACAGAGTTGCGGGCAAAGCTTGTATCCAATAAACTTCAAAGATGGATTGATTTATGATAATAGTATAGTGTAACTGTGTCTGTCCTTTTCATGACAGTCGACCACATACTCGAGAACACATCCGTGCACAATGTTAAATAAAAACATACAATGTATTTAATTCAGAGAAAGTGTAAACAAGAAGTTGCCTTACGTCAATTGAGTCTCGAGAACTCGAACCCGGTGCGTTAAATACCTCTTATGTTGAACATGTAGTGTCTCCATGTTTATAATAATTACCGTAAATACACAGTTTTTATAAACCGATTGACGGCATCGTTGTACGTTATTTCGCTGAACCTACAGCTTTAAAAAATAATTTCTTCTATGCCTACAGTAATGGCATATTGTACTTTATTGCTGTGAATCGAACCGTATATTAAAGGAATAGTTCGATTATAAGTGATTAGTTGTTAGTTATATTTATGCTTAAAACTATAATAATTATTAATTAATTCATAGTCTATGTACAGTAGCGGAAAAAATAAGTTCGTAAAATAAGTTTTCAAACGGATTCATTTAATGTTCTACAGAAAATTATGTTTAACTGTTTGACAATAAAGTTTAAAATTACTTAGATCAAAGTTGATTGATTTTCTATCTTGTCAAAGAAAATTGAATAGAGATGTAAAACCTTTTTTTTTGTTTTAATATATATGTTAAGCGTAGTGATTATATCTGCTTTGTTTCTTATTGTTAATCTCAGCGTGTGTCATTGCCAATTTTCTTTTTTCATGTTTCTATCTATACATAATAAATAAATAAATAATGATGATTGTATGTTTATAACGTCAGAATAACAGCTTTTCACTAAATGTACTATACGGTACTTATATCAAAAATCTTTTTTTTGTCTGGATGTTTCGGCTAATCTCTGAAAGGACTGGACCGATTTTTTGCTTATGTTGCTTAGGCTACCTTTTTTTAGGATTCCATGAAAAAATATTGGACGTAGATGAAGTCGTGGGCATAGCTTGTATTTTATAAACGTAACATTTATTAAAATGTTGACAGTAGGTACTGTTTCTTTTACTTGTGCGTTGTAAAGTCGACTTTAAGGTGACGAACATTTTAATTCCACGAATGTACAATGAAGGGTTCTTCGTTTGGCTACGGAATAATAAAATAAAGCATTTAATCGACTATATCTTATATTTTAAATACTATATAACAAATCCTGTTTTAAAAAAGTCGTTTAAAGTATTACTTAATTTAAAACTCTACCAACCGTTTTTTTAAATTTCTTATTAAAAAAAGCTTATATGTGTAGTTCAAAAGTTGGAGAAGGGGGAACAATTTTCATAATTTAGCAAGGTCTTATCATGTCTTTTATTGATTTTTAAAAATTCATTAACGTACGTTGTCATAATTTTTCAACATCTGATTAACAATACCCCAAACATCTATATATATATATATATATATATATATATATATATATATGTGTCGCAGAACGGCCTCGTTCTCACGACATCTTCTTTAGTTATTGCAGGTTTAGTGGGCGTCATCAGGATAAAATGCGAGCATAAAACACAATAGCCACGGTTTATACACTTATAATTTAGATTTGATCAACATTATGACATAGTTTAGACCGAGCAGCGGGTTCAGGGCACCCGCTCATACTTCCAGCTTCAATACTTTCTTTAAAATACTCCATGGTCCAACTCGACCTGTTGCCACCAACCATATGTGCCACAAAAACTCCTCAGTCTACCGAAGTAGATACTACTCAAAGTATAGAGGGCGTCTCTGACCCCGCTCCGCCATATGCTCTGCTCCGATTGGTCGTTTATTAAATTACAATATTCATAACTTTTATTAGGTTAGAACGATCTTGAAGTTATAGAAACATTAACAAATCTAATTAAATTACATTAAGAATTTTAGAAGTGATTATAATGTAAACAAATGATATTGTGCGTTATACATCCAGTCAACAATACATCGTCATATCATCATAGTCATAGCTTCCCTCCGACATATATATATATATGGATTTTTAACCTTCAATTACAGAAATATTAAGGTGTCATTATCCTTTCACCGTCTTCATTTTTTCACGATTTTACTGCAATTTTTTAATCGGAGTGGAGATTACATGCACATACCTATTTCGACATAATACTATTATAACATCCACATTTATACAAATAATATTACGTACACATTTCTACATAAATTATAAATATAACGAGTTATAGACTCGATAGTTTCCCAGACAAACAAACTGACGAATATAACAATTTTATAAGAATTCCGTTTCTGTCAAAATGGCTGAGGAAACCTAAAAAAAATACATTTAGTCTAAACACACCGATATAATAAAAAGCTACTTTGAATATCTTTTAAATACTGCTTTCAAACATAAACAAAATTAATAAAACGAGATTCCAAAACTTAATATCTTCGGCTTCTTAGCTACAACTAATTATACCTAAAACTTGTGAGCAAGTTTTTTATACTATTAAAAACCGGTTGCGTCCGTCTGTCCGTAACCTCTGTTGACTCAATAATGTCATCCACGCTCCATCAGCTCCCCGCAACAAAAAGTTCAGACCTTGAAAGCTAAGCTGTTTTGCAGTGACATCACCGTTAATATTACTGCAGAAACAGTAAGACCGACACAATGTGTAACAATAAAGTCGATGTACCTTGTGAACTATATTGGCGTGTAAAAAAGCATGGTTGTTTAGCAACGCTTTCGTGTCTCAAATTTGAATTTTGACTGCGTGGGTTTGAATCATGGCTGGGAAGCATGAATCATTCAGGCAATTTCTGACCTATTTTACATTTTGTTACAATTACCACGTTCTGGCAATAAAGGAAAACATAGTGATTAAACATGCACTTCGAGATAACCTGCCATGTGTCAAACCTGCCAATCCGCCTTGGACATGTGTTGGTATACTAACCGTTTCCCGCCCCAAAAACTGAGAAGACCTAAGACTAGCAGTGGGACGTGTATGCACTGCTATTGTCTTTTAACAGGTAGTAGTACACAGTCGCTTTCCGCGTCTATCTGTTGATATATCCGTTAACTCCTCCTAAACCGTGCAACAGATTTTGAAGCGGCTTTCACCGTCAGTTAGAATTTTTTTACTAGAATGAATAAAAAAAGGAGACGATTTCATTTGAAGAAATAACGAGGTACTTACACTAATTACAAATCATAGTAAAAAGAAAGAAACAAGTTTTGAGAACATGTACTGTTACTGAAGGTTTGATCATATACGGTCTTATTCATAGAGAGTTAGTGTAAAAGGCTTCTTTAAGAATCATAAAGAAGTGTTCAATCTTACTCTAACTCTCTATGAATAAGACAGATATTATATAAATCTAATCACTTCTATTTTTTTCTAAATTACACCCGTGCGTAGCCGGGGCGGGTCACTAGTAGTGTTATATGATTGCCATTAGTAAGTGAGTGGATTAAGGGGATATAATATTTCAATTTGTTTTTATCCCCGCAGGAACGGAGAACGAATACAATTTCTTACGGTTATGCGGCCTGTCGTAAGAGGCGACAAAACAACCCACAGCCAGGTGGTTGGGTATTTGTTCGTCTGGATGACAACTACCCCTGGTATAAAGTATGCCGCCATAACAACCCTGAATAGTATTCCGGCCTATAGTACCTAGGTTCCAGTCCCCCTTTAGATAGCGGCAGCACATCTTTGGTGTTACAAATGTCCATAGGCGATCCGTCTGTCTATCTGCTGAATGCAATAATTAAAAAGAAATGGCATAAAAGGTTTTTTGTAATCAGTTTACCGTCTTTGGATTGGATTTTGGAAGTTATTAGAATTATTGTTTTTGCTGGGCGAATATAAATCTTATTATTTATCTACCACGCTTGAGCGAAACTGAGTTGTAAACAAGAAGTATATTAGAAATAAGTTTCTTATTAATCAAAATAACAAGTCATTACACCGAAATTAATTTAAAATCTTTTTTAATACTGTTTACTGGTTTGAAATGTCACTGACCACTGATGCTATCTTTTCTTGTCTTAGGTGTTATAAGGTTCATAATTGACTAAGTTCAAGAGTTTTTTTACCTAAAATCCATTGGCTATATTTTAAGCGAACGGCTTACCATTCCAGGTGCGATAGCCGATTTATGTCATCGAAACGCGACTATAATTACATATCCAAGCAGTAAATTTTGCATAAATAAGATTAAATATTAACGATTTTGACTGTGATTTAGTTTAATATAGTATTTGATTTTAGCTCGGATTATTTGGACTTGTTAAATATTATCTTTATTATAAGAATCAACATAAAAATAAAGATTAATTAAGAGAGGTGGAGAGAGAGCCCTTTGCTGTAGTGCAATAGTCCAATACAGGTAAAAAATCTCTAATCTGTTATGACACCTTTAAATTTTTTCAAAAGATTACAAAAGACTGGCTTCACAATGATTGAAAGTCAAAAACTTTCAATTATTATATAATAAAATTGTTATTATGTCTATTGATTTTTTATTCCCTTGACAAAGATTTTTATAGAGCCTATTATAATATAAGCTCATATACGTCTCATTCGCTGAGCTCGTGCCTCCCCATGTTCTAGAGTTCTAGAGGTATGGACGGGTAGGCCGACAAAGGCTTAGTTAAACCACTCAACCGCAGTAGACGTCTCCGAGCCGACCGAGGTGTATGCTTTCGTTATTTATTTGGGGATATCAGTTATAATACATATTATAAATTTAAAATCCTACAAACTATTTAATACCAAAGCGAGTTAACTAATTATCTCGGGTAGGCCGACAAAGGCTTAGTTAAACCACTCAACCGCAGTAGACGTCTCCGAGCCGACTGAGGTATATGCTTTCGTTATTTATTTGGGGATATCAGTTATAATACATATTATAAATTTAAAATCCTACAAACTATTTAATACCAAAGCGAGTTAACTAATTATCTATTACCTTTAAAGAATCTTGAAACCCCAAAAAAAATTTAATACAAATTAAAAAATAGGATAAAGTAATTGTAAAGTAAGTGTCAATGGCAACCGCCATATTAACCTTGTTTCATACATCAGTTTGCTATACGTGCAATCGGATACGGATTTATCACAATGTTTTCTTGCACCGTCATCACGTTGTAGATAAATATAATAATAGATATATAGAAAATAATTATTGTTCGTGAACAATCCCGCCTGGTTGGAACCCACATCATTTGTCAGTCATTAAGTTACTGAGACTTTTATACAGCCTGTTTTCTATAAATTAACAAAAAAGAACTTATTCATTAAATTCTAAAAACATAAGAATGACACACGTACCGTAACGTAAGTACTAGTAATTGGTAATAATTAAAATTATCTAGAAAAATATATTGCACTAAATAGAACATACTGCAATATACTTTAAAAAAGTATTCCCTTCAGAGAGCTGTAGGAATATAAGTCTATTAAATCTAGCACCATGTAGGCGTGATGATATAAGTGTTTAGTCATTCGTGATTATAAGAAACAATGGAAACAAAGTTAGCAATACATTGTTTATGAGTACTAAGATCAACAACTGTAAGATAGCTATAGATTAGCTTTCGCTATAGATTTTTATCTGAGTGACATGATTTCATCGCTATCACAAAGTAGTATAAGAGTAACCTAGTCGTAGTGACTTCACTAAGATACTCTTCATTTCAATTCTATAACATACCCATACGTGACCTGATTGTATTTGTCAGCCGTTCATAGTCCACTGCTGGATATGGCTTCTACAAGTTTGCGCTACATGCTCTCCCTCCCATTCAATCTCTATTGGTGACCTTATGCAGATTGTCCATTCACCAAACTGAAGGCTTGTCTTGTATTACGGTTATGTGGGTCTCCTAATATGAATATTGATACAATTACCGCGTGCTGCTGGGGAGATTTCCGAACTGTGAAACCTAGCAATTTGTCTTGGATAAGCGTAGCGCATTTAAGATTTCATATATCTCATTCAACTACATATAATGCTATTTTCTTAATTGGTATAACTAGTCGACAATTTCTGCTCTGTGTCTGTCTCGCTGCAAAAATATTTTTCATAAGTATAACCGTTGTATAATAATACAAATAATAGAAAGTCACACGTTAGTCATCGGCTAAATCATTCAAGTAATTTCAGACATAATATTTCAAAAATAATAAAGAAACAAGTTAGATTTATCCAGTAATTTAGCGTTCTTTTATACAAAGCTACACATTAAAATTAAAGCAATCCTATTAAAAGATTATAATTAATCAACATTTATATTATTTAAGACAACAAACACCTGCTGCAGTGAGTGGGTGTTCATTTATCATTTTTTCCAAGGTGTATCAGTAACAGAGATCTTAACTTGTTAGAGGCGATTATTACCTAACGTGTATTAGTCATTACATTTATGAATCAACATTCCGTCTAGAACTTGATTTGTTTGAAGGCAATGTATTGGGCCTCTATGGTGTAGTCGATTAAAAGCTTTGTCAAGCTAGCATGTGCAAATTAGCAGAATTCACTCAAACCAACATGAAAATTTGTAGCTAATTAGTTGCCAAAGTCGCAATTTTCAATCGCGATCGCGATTGCTACATGTCATGGCAGCATGAAAATTCCTGATCTTGACAGATACCTAATGGGCTATATGTAGTAATTTGTTGTTGACACAAAAAATGTAAATACAAAAACATTCTATTTTTTAACGATTTTTCGGTACATGCTACCTTCAAACTCTTATTCCAACACCTCCCCGGATATATACAATTTGCTGGTGAAGCGTTGATGCGTCTGCCTAGATCATTGCAAACGCAAAGGTGCGGTTAATATTGGACGGATGACCATAGATAGTTAATTGTAAGACATAGATTTTTTATTTCCGTATGTACCCATACAATCACGCGAGTGTGCTTATACACTGAACCGGTTTGGACCTCCTTCAAATTTTATGTTTGTAGGATCATACATACGCCGTCCGGGTTGAACGTGAATGCGCAAACGAGCCCACAGCCCGGACATAGGACGCGCAGGATCGGCCAGAGGTCTTGGTGGATACCCCAAACCGTGGCGTGGCCATAGTATTCCTGTGGGGATGTTAGTGCCGCCCCGACGAGGCGAATCCCACACACGAGCCGCGACCCTGCCCCCTTGCGCGGCTTATAGTCCCCAATCAGTTTTGCCCTGGTAAAAAAGGATCAAATCTACATCTTCCTTCTAAATTTCATATCGAAACCATAATCTAGGGAAAAATCGATTTGAATACATAGATAAACCGGAAAGTCCGGAGGACGGACATGTCGAAACTATAATTCCTCGTTTGACTACGGAAGCCTAAAGTTGTGCTTAAGTTTCTTACAAGTGATTACATAAATTCCAGTTCACAGCAACAGAGGCTATTGAACCTTTACCAGCTATTCACAGCAGCGATTAATCTATTTAAGGTTTTACAGGAATTCCGTATTAATGTGCTTATAAGCGCTCTTGAGAACGCCTGCGGGCTGCACTTTCATGGTTGTATAAGCTCCTTTTAAGGTTATCAAAATTAGTTTAGTAGATTTTGATTTAATATCCTTGTAAATTACTTACGTAGTTATGTTACTGTGCCATTTAAAGTAGGCGAGATTGGAGGAAATAAAGAAACAGCAGCTGTGAATAAAATGAGTGTTTCCGGTTTCTACCCACTTTTTCTACCCAAAAATATTTTTTCCGCTTTCAACCCAAAATCTATTCCGTTTTTAACCTACAAAAATAAATATAATATTTTTTTCCGTCTTCTACCCAAAAAGCTTTCCGTTTTCAACCCATTACTAATTTCCATTGTTTTGAAGTACGGTCAGAAACATTATTGCTTTCAAATATTTATTCATTGCAAGATAAACAGCTCACAACATTAAAATGTTTAAATCTACTCAATATTAGTTCACGAACGACTTTCTAGCTGCAAGTGTGTATGACGTCACTGGATAATAATAACCCAACACGCAAATGAATAAACAAGTTTTTTTCAAAATTATTTCACCTGAAACTAAAACCAGAGCCTGTTACTTTCACTTTTGCCAAGCGATAGATAAAAAAGGCAAACAGTTGAATATGACCAAAAAAAGGCATTTTAAAAAACATGTATGTATGAATGTATCTTTGATGCTTGCCTTAGTTTTAATACCGAAAGAAATGGTGGATGATGCTTTTTTCTATATAATGGAATAGAGTCCCACGTATTAAGATGCAGTGAGATTTAATTATTATATTGTCAAAACATATATGTTTGGCGGAAAATATCCCCTAGAATTATGGTCTTCATGCGGATGTCGACACAAAACAACTAACGCTCTTGAAAGCTAGCGTGTGACTGTAAACCGCGTTGTGGCAAAGAAAAAGTCACTAAACATGCTTCAGTTCCTTTCAAATATTAATAATGACGCTAAAAAATAAAAATACACGGTTCAAAGAAAAGATATTGTTATATCAAGGAATCGAAAAACATGATGTGTTAGAGAGAGACAATAAATAGAATCTGCGCTTAATGACTTGGCTTGTGGCAAAATTTTCATAGGCCACTGTTAGGAAACATAGCTCCTTTATATATTAAATTTTAAAAAAGCTATTACATAATTTATGTCAATACTTCATGCTTTTAACGTCGATTATTAGTATTACCCAATCTATCAAATTATTCAAATTTTACTTAACTTTTAGTCATGTTTTCAATATTATGATTCCAAACGCAATAAATGCATCCAGTGTATTGAACAATAGTTCCAAACATTTTCTTTATTTAACTAATTTATTGTTCCTCAAAGTCTATTTGATATTTTACTCTGTGTTATTTGATATTTTGACGAGGTTGTGAATTTTGAAAATGTTATGTACCAAACGTTAATTATGTGATCTATGTAATAATGTTTTATAATCTAAATGTGAGTTTTAGTTGTTTGTAAAGAATGTGTAAGAATCTTTTTGACTTTATTATTTTTTAAATAAATATTTTTAATCGAATTAACTTTTTCTGTTGCCTGTACTCAGTTCAGTGGGTAGAAACCGGAATTGAATTTTGTAATGGGTTGAAAACTGAATTATTATTATTATTTTAGACTTGTGGGTAGAAAAAGTGGGTATAAAACGGAAACACCCAATAAAATCAAATAAGTTTATTAGAAGTAAAAATGTTTGTCATACTTTATCGACTACTTCATTCGTACTCGGAATTTTAATATTATCTAATTCCTATATGATACCAAAATAAACACGAAAATTCTTGTTTTAATCATAATATTCATCTTCAATATACGACCATTCTGTATTAGATAAGCCGTTAGCCTGTTTACTATATTCTAGTAATGTCCCTGCTACATGTCCGATAACGTTAGTGTTAATGACTGAGGCCAAATGCGTTTTGTTTATGGCTAAAAAAATAACACCGCTAATGATTAGCTACATTAGTGTATATACACGAGTTCTCTGTCAATAAATAAGTAATCGCCAAACAAATACACATATTATGTATATATATCCAAATTAAGCATGTTACGCTTGTGTTACGGGTGATATATAACGGACAACTCTGGGGCTGATCCCAGACACTCAATCCATAGTAAATAACAGAGAAAATTCGTTCCTGAAATTTCCCATGCCAGGAATCAAATCCGGTTGTCCAATGTTATTAACAAAGACGCACGCACTTATCGCTTACCCTGGGCTATATCTACGGGACACAGTCACTAACATTATCCCAGATGTAGCAGGGACATGAAAAAGTCTTACCCGCTCTATAGGTATACACTACTTAAGCAAGAATCTTGATTGCTAAAAAATATCTATACAAGCTATAACATCTTTCCCTGAAATCCAACCTTCGAACAAATATCAATTAAAGGAGATCACAAC
Organism: Dendrolimus pini; assembly: GCA_949752895.1. NCBI lineage: Eukaryota > Metazoa > Arthropoda > Insecta > Lepidoptera > Lasiocampidae > Dendrolimus > Dendrolimus pini. Next base: position 18,820,400 of record OX457124.1, read on the forward strand.
ATTCCATATTAAGTGAGGTCTGATCTCATCGCGTTTATGTCATGAGTTCACGGTTTCTTCAGATAGTTAACATAATACGTCCTTTATTAGATTTTGCTCCGAAGTCATTGACTTACAATTCTAATGAATATTCAATTTGCAAAATAAATTTATGTGTAATTTAACGCTTATGTTTACGGTTTTTTCTGTGACTTAGTTACTTGTGCAATAATGGAACACTGTCGTGTTATATACAGTTGTTTTTTCATTGTCACAACACTTTTACTAAAAAGTATTATAAATTAAATGTCGCTACACAAGGGTGTCGTGATATATCTGCTATACATACGCACGTGCGTGCGTATTACGTGCCTGAACTGAGACGCACATAGCTAATTAGATTCGAAATTTCAAAAAATACAAATTTATTAGTACGCTATTACCTATCTGTTCAAGGTTAATAATCTATATACTTTATGTGTACTTATATATTTTTACGTGAAAAGAAATATTTGTAGTTTGTACCGCACAGAGGAGTGTCATATTTGAGAAAACAGAAGGCTCTTTTTTATATATGTGTTAAAAATATGAAAAAAGATCTAGGCTCAGTATTCTACTTATAGTCTTGAAGGACTTTGGGTAGAATACAATATAAATAAGTTATCTTTTATTGTATTAAAAAATACATTGACGGCTGATTTTTCAATAATCATATAATAAATACTCTATTGAAATCTTACAATTTAAGGGCAGAATATTGCATTTGTTAGAGGACGCAATTTTATTTTTGGGACATGTGTGGGGGGTCAATAGAAGCTTAACCTCAAGTTTGTGGTGTCGCCACTCTTGTCCCCCGGCCGCCATCTTGGAAAAAGTGATGAAAACACTTTTTTCGCGATATCTCGGAAACTATGCGTCTTACAAAAAATTTGTAAAGTCATAATTTGTAGCAAATTGTTTTGCCTACAAATATGTTTATATAACATTTTGCCCTAAATTAAAAATTAAAGAAGTTATAAGCAAAAAAATGAGATTTTTTTTATTCATTCCTAACTCTTTTCTTTACCATAGAACTTACCAAATTTAACTTATCGAATGTTAAGCAGGTAGAAAAGGTCCCCCGTTTTCCCCGCCACCTGAGGTAGAGTCCGTAGGCGCATTTTTTTAATGTCTGGTCTGGCGAAATATGTAGCAACATTATGGAGATATCAAAGTTAATGGAAGAAAATGAATTTGAAGATGAACTTCCAACTATGGACTCCAATTTTAACTCCTGTCATTCCTCAAACTTTCACATTTAACGTTGATTTAGATTCTAAGCCACAGCCTGGACCATCGAAGAAAAGTCGATTAGAGTAGCTAGCTTATAAATGATTAAAAATATTATAATGTCGAGGATTACCTTAGAAGCAAGATGTCCGTGGCTTACTGGGGATACCACGTAAAAAAAAACGCGCCTACGGACTATACCTCATAGGTGGCGGGGAAAACGGGGGACCTTTTATACCTGCTTAACATTCGATAAGTTAAATTTGGCAAGTTCTATGGTAAAAAAAAAGTTAGGAATGAATAAAAAAAATCACTTTTTTGCTTATAACTTCTTTAATTTTTAATTTAGGGCAAAAAGTTATATAAACATATTTGTAGGCAAAACAATTTTCTACAAATTATGACTACAATTTTTTTGTAAGACGCATAGTTTCCGAGATATAGCGAAAAGTGTTTTCACAACTTTTACCGAGATGGCGGCTGGGGGACAAGGGTGGCGACCCCACAAACTTGAGGTTAAGCTTCTATTGACCCCCCCATACATGTCCCAAAAATAAAATTGCGTCCTCTAACAAATGCAAAGCTCATGTAACATTTCAATGGAGTATAAAAGTTATTCTATATAAAATACATCATGGTCAAATTAAAAATGACAGTTGCATGAATGAATGCAGTTGAATTGTTTCAGTTGTGAATTCAGTTAGATTATAATTTAATCTACTGATAACTTTTATCTGATGATTAAAAAATCGGCCCTGAATGAAATAAAATTAAACATCTATTGTTGACGTACATACTGACAATGTTAAATTAATTATTATTATGGTCTGTGGTTAGTCACACATATAATAAAGGTAGACAAAAAACCTCAATAATTATCAATCTTATTTAATGAATTACGGTCTAATTTCGGCCACTCGGCGACCACCGGTTATAATAAATATAATTATGTCTAAAAGCAACAACACCCTTTCCTGCAGCAACTTTCTCTGAGACTCGTCAGACAAGATCTATTAAGACGCAGACAGACACTTGTAATCATAAATTATATGATATATGTATGTATATCTTGTGTTATATTTCTACAGGAATGATTTATTGAGCCAGTATTATGTCTTCATGAATATTTAAGTCTTCAAGTAAAATGGCACCCAAAGTTTTATTTCTAGGTTTAATAAATAGATTCATATGAAACAAAATAAACTTTTGCTTAAATGTTAGGAGTTCAATAAAAATAGCATGGATTCATATCAAAATTTAATAAAGATGCAGGTGGAAAAATTCCTTATTCATATTATAAATGCGATAATAACTCTGTCCGTCTGTCTGTCAGTACGCTTTCACACTCACACACAAAACTCTTGGACCGATTTGGCTGAAACTCATATATATAGTTTGCGATGTAAAATGATGAACATTCTGGGGGCAAATAGCACTAACATAAACATTTAATACAATGTAATCGGTATTAATGCTTGCTCTTTAAACTAGAGGCATGCACTAGGGTAGGGAAAACTCTAGTAAAATATTAACCTAATAATTTGGTCAGTGATTAAGTGATACATTAAATTTATCCCTGATTTTGGTTAAAAATGTATTTCAAATAATAAAACGTCAAAAACCGAGACGACTGACCTGTGACCCCGTTTACTCAAAGATCTTTAGTTACATGTATTAATGAGCAATAATAATTATAACGACATTCCTTGATTTTTATACCTACAAAGAAACGAGGCAGAATATACATGTGTTTTAATTAAGAATCCGTATAGTAATTAATACATATGAATAGAACAATGTAATACATATATGTAAATACAGTAATGATCTGTTTGATTATAGAATGAGTATTGTTTCGTAAGATATTGAGGCCAGTGCATTTTACAACACGGCATCCTTGGACGGCCACTATTACTGAGATGCAGAATATGATAAAACATTTCGCACCTTAAAAGGCAAACCGTTTCTAAACAGATTTTACATAATAGCAGATAGAATTGATATTTGTTGTCCGTATTTACCCAAATAATCATAAAATTCCTTGAATCTGTCATCAGCACTGTTGATCAAACACGCTTTAACTTATATCTATATCGATAAAGTATTGTACTTTGTGCAATCAATATTTTTGGTAACGGAATATTTTAACACTACCTAACTTTTTATTCGAAATTTCAGTAAAGTAGTAATTCATCCAGTAGCTTTCGTGATTTGAAGACAGATGGCATTAATAACTCAATTTATGAAAATGTAATATGTGCCTTTAGTTTCCGGTTTACACGAGATTTGCTCGGAATAAGGATAGCTTTCAAAATTCCATATCTGTACTCCCTAATCCCTAAACCTTTCTTTAAAAACAAAACTTCGTTTAAAAAACCGACTTCAAAAACTAAAAAGTATAAAATAACTAATTTCTAAAGCTATTTCTAATTAATATATTATCTAAAACATCTTAAAGTCGTAAACGTAAATCGGATCATAAATCTCAGAGTAATCGGTGTACATACATATATAAAAAGTAACATACCGACCAAGTTGAGAACCTCCTCCTTTTGGAAGTCGGTTAAAAAAACAGAGATCTATACTCATAAATACGATATTAAAATTATTACTAGCCAAATCTAACGTTAAGAAAGATTTGTATATACCACCTACCACATCTTTCTTATCACAACTAGACTTTTTTTAAGTCAACACTAATGATAACAAGATTTACATTATATAAATATGTGGAGCATACAAGTTATTCAGGTCATAACAGCACCTGTTCATGTCGAGGTGAAATTTTCATTTCATTTTCTTTTCAGTGTTTGAAAAACATTCGTTTCACTACGACCTTATTGTTCGTATCATTGTTTTAAAAGTAGGCTGCGAAAATGTTTTGACACGGACTAATTTTGTACGTGCTTTAATTGTTTTTATCTGTTAAAATATTTCTTATATAAGACAATCAAATCAGGTTCCAGCGATATTTTAATAGATCTTTAAAACATTAAAAACGCATGGCAGAGCATCAGTTAAGTTGTCGAACTTTAGTGATGCTGAAAACAGTAGACCGTACCATATTTATTTTTAAAGGCGCTAATAATAATTAGTATATGAATAGTTATGTTATCATTTAAACTATTCATCCATACTAATAAAATGTTATTATGTATATAATGATATACATAAATAGTATATGTACTTACATACAAGCTAAACATACATATATATATAACAACACGAATACTATTTCTGTAATACTGTTTCTGATAAAGCATATACACGTCTCTATAACTAAGCATAACCGCATTATTCCATGTGAAGTGATTAGGTTAACAAAAGACGTGACCGTCAAAGTTAATGAATGCATAGTGATTTGCGTTTTTCAGATTGAAATGCTTGTCAATAAAATATAATTTGTTATTAAAATTACGGCTATTACCAAGAAGCTTTGGCTGAGAATTTTAATAACATAATTTTATAACGCGTGTCCATTCTTTATGGTCATTTAAAATATAGATAAATGTAATGGGCATTGCTCGCTTTATAACTCTCTATATTATTTTTATTCAAATACTACTTTTTTTTTACAAATTGTCGAATGCGGGTCGGTCTCATGTATGGAAGATTTAGTTCTATAATTATATTGCGGATATGAAGTTCCAAGTTTGAAATTAATACAATTATTTGTATGCGAGTGTTGTAATGAGATATACAATACTCGCAGACATAGCCGCATGGCACTTAGCTAGTATAATACAGTGCTTACCATTAAATTTAAAATTTACTTCATGAAAGTTAACAAGCACTTATTTATTTAGGGTCACTTATGATTGAACAGAGGATAGAACTGACAAATTCAAATTTTCAAATTCAAAAGTTTTTATTCAAAATAAGTTCCACTGGAGAACAGTTTTTGAAGGTCATAACAAAATCAGCTCATAATGCTGACTTACCACTCATTGCCGTGGATGTAATGTACTTTTTTTTCTAAATAGTTTGGATGTTTCATAAAAAAAATGATTTAAGAACATGTTCTGTTAGTTGAACGTTGTTTTAGTTTTATGTGCTTTCAATCTCGACAGTGTATATTTTTCTTTCTTTCTTTTCTTTTTAGTTGTACGAATTGTCAGTATTGCATACATCTATATATGTAATACGAATGAATATAAGCTATTTATAACAAGCTTATGCAGTTATGAATTAATATAGTGACTTCCTACTATATTAGTTCATAAGCTTCTTAAAAATATGATTGTAAAAATTTCTACGCTCATAACGTTAGATAAACAAACGATGTGCTTTGAATTTAATAATGACTATAAAATAAACTACTCTGATATTCGCTCGACATGAAGGCTAAGATTTCACCATGTGATATACACACATGTATGAATATTTGATTCGTATGTTAAGTTTCTGGCGACACCTATTCTGGTGTGGTGAAAGCACATGCCTCTCTGTTACGCATGTTAACGGTAACGAGACTTGAGGCTCAAGAGAAGACCGGAAAGCGGTTAAACAAAATTAAACCTTGTTGTAAAGAATCATGCGTCGAAAGAGGGTAGATATCATTTGTATCAGTCTAATAGTGTATCTCTTACATGCTGGTACATGCAGATACACTCTACATTAGTATAAGTTTAGTATTAAAATTAGAATAAATTAATATAATAAGTTATTCGTAAGATACATACACCTCAACACAAAAATAACTTAATTGATGTCACACCCAAGAACCAAAATAACTAATAAACGTGTTAAATTCTAAAAATTAAATCTAGAAATTAGGTTGTAAAAAAGGGTACGGAACTCGTGTCCGTAGAGCTGTTAAAAAAGAAAAAAAAACAGCCTAATAGACGGGCTTTGCCACATCGGTTGTTTTAGTAAACAGATTCTTTGCTATACCTATATAACAGACCATAATACTTATGAAGTGTTAGATTACCAGTTGATGCACTTGCGTCTCAATGCTGGTCGAAGCACAGCACATTGAGTTAACCGATGTTTGAAATCTGCCAAACCGTCCTGTAATAGCGTGTCGGGTTATACAGTACGTTCCGCGAAAAAGGGGGAAGCCGGACTTGAAATTATACATATGGCCTGACTATATTGAGCTTTTCAACTGATCAAGAGAGACCAAATATATAGGAAATATAGATAAACCCTAGGTCCCAGCGACAATTTTAGTGAATATACAATAGCACTATAGGACGGTTGTGATAAGTATTGGTTTGGAAACTATCTTAAAATAATTTTTAAACTATAAATTATTACTAATATATAATATTATTAATGATAGAAACAGTGAGAGAAAAGTATTTAGATGATTAAATTTAACACCATAACAATACAAAACACGGTGTAATGATATAACTCACACCAACGGAGATGTAAATTAAATCTGCACTCAATACACCCAATCATTCAATACACAACACGTTCTTCGAAAATCTAAATAACAACGAAACAACTAGTCTACAGTAAGGAGACGTTTTCTTACATAATATCGGATTAATTAGTTCACGCACGAACATTTGCGTAACGGAACGTGGCGCATTCTACTAAATACGATTACAATTTTAAAAGCACTTGTCTACGCAATAATACGTAACAAGTAAACTTTGCCATAATCTATAATTTAATCAATATTCTTTAAAACAAATTATGCCTGAATTTGTATAATATATTTTATCTAAACAGTTTTTCATGTTTTGTTGCGCCCTTTACATATAAATTGAAAGTGATACTTCATTATTTAATGCTCAGTTATAATTTGTATATCTTTCAGATGAGTTACTTATGTTGTATAATAAATAAACTGTCACAACATTTACGTTAGCAATACAGTAATAAAAAGATATTTTCTTTCTTTACAGAATGCCAGTTATGTGACCAACAGAAGGTACTTGAAGGACAAGATGTCACCAGTGTGCCACAACTTCGTACAGAATGCGTGGAAGAAAGATTTCTGCTCCAACTGCTTCAAATCACGGGAAGAGCACGTCAAGCAGGAAAGAGTCACGGAGGGCTCAAAATATTTAGCGACGCCATTCCAAAACAGAAGCACATTCTTTAAAAAGAACCCACCTAGCATACTTAAAGTTCACCCAAAGAAAAAGAACAAACAAAATGTTAAATTTCCCGAAGAAGTATGCAGCGTTATTGGTTTTGGAGGCGATGATTGGTCAGATGGCGAAGAATTCGAAATGTCCGAAGACAACGACGACGATGATATGTTTCCTGACACAGAGGAAGAAAGGGAGCTCTATAAAATAACAAAGTCTAACACAGATTTTAATACAGTAAAAGCTAATTTGCTTGGAGATTCAGGAGGCAAAGTATACACGTCGTTATTATTGGGTAAGATGCAGACGGATTCTGACGGAAAGAAAAAAACGTTGCTTGTATCCGTCACACCGTTTGGACAAGAAAATAAAAACCCTAATGTTAAGTCACACACTCGCAAACCCGCCGTCATACACGTGTCAGAAGCAGGTTCTGAAGACACGTCTAGTTATAAAACTAATATAATTTTATCTACATACGTAAAAGAAACAGAAACTATTATAAGTGCTGACAGTTTAGCTACTGCAGGCAGTATATGCACGGAGAAGTCGTTACTCGAAGAAATATCGGAGACTTTGGAGCAGAAACGAATATCGAGTTCAAACGAAATGAGTATAATAGCCAATACTAAACCAACTGTTGTTGAAGAAAAAGTGAAACAAAGCATGCAAGATGAACCAGAAAGAAAGGAAATGTGTGAAATAAAAAAGAACAGTATTGTCAGAAAATCACCGCTTAATAAAACGCAAGAGAGGCCCAAAGTGAATCTAAGTAGGTCAGAATTTAAATTCTGTAAAATTAATATCGAGAGCAGTAGTGTTGATTCAGCTGTTAGTACTATGAATTCGACCCCAAACAATTCACTGGCGTCTGATGACGAAAGTTTCAGCGGGCGCACGGACTCAGATAATGACGATAGTGGACATTTTTCCGAAACGCATAAATGCGACGAGACAGTAAAAATTAAGGTATACAACGATAACGACAAAAATATGAAAATTTCATCGATTAGAAAAGTAGACGGACAAGTTAGTGGCTATTCGACATTCCAAAGTCCAATTATAGATATGTCTTCGATCATACCAAAACAAACCGACAACATTTTCTCCGCTGAGGCCAGTAGAGAGTTAGCCGGCGAGCCGGACGGCAGAGCGGACCCGGACGACGCCACTGAAGCTCCGGCTTTGCCGAAGAGCCCTATCCCAACGCTGGATCCCCGTCCATCATTTTTGCATGGCTTGATTACTGATATTATGCCTTCATCAAAACCAACTCTTCCGGAAAAACCTAAGTTACCCGCTAAACCAGTTATAAAACAGACAACTAAAAAAAGTACTGTCTTGTCGCACCAACAACTGATCCATCTGCAGAGAAAAGAGGACGAAGAGAAAATGAACAGGAATATAAATGACGAGCAAAACAACGAAATAACCGAAGCGCATGCGGAGAAATCAGAACCGGTATATTACGCTCAGCCTGTACTTACAAAACAAGATAGCGATACGTCGCTCAACAGTTTAAGTAAACGTAAAGCGCCGACACCGCCGTCTTCGCCAACTGTGGACGAATACCCGAATTTGTACCAAAGAAACACGTCTGGATTTATGAAATACGACTCACCTGTAGTCAGAGAAATGGAAAAACGGGAAAGGGCCACTATGTCCACACCTAAAGCGAAAACCACAGAAGAAATAGATCATAAAAGAGATATTATGCCAGAACCCGCTCCAAGAAGGAACTTATCCTTGTCCCACGACAATTTGCTGCTAGACGACAAACGTAAAGGAAAACTTAAGTTCTCCATCAAAAAACTTCTACGGATTGGGTCGTCAAAAGACTTAGATAAAAAAGAGCTAAGTGTGCCAACAGTGACGAAAATATCTGGCAAATCCGATGATATGTTTGAAATGGCGCCGAAACCGAAACCTAGATTGGTTATTATTCATCCTTTGGACATCAACGGCTCAAATGTTGAAGTGGTGAAGTCAAATTGTGAAATACCTGATTTAAGACGATTGAGTCATGACGACGTTTCGTCCATATACAGCGGTAGTAGTTCGGCCACTGACCCGGACACTCCAAAGGTATTGAGCAAACCTCCTCCACCTCCTCGGCATGTGACAGATGATTGCAGCAAAGCTGTAACCATCCCGCCAAAACCCGCCAGACCACCTCCGCCGAAATCAGTCGCGTTGCAAAAAAAGCAAAAACAACAAACATGGACTCCGCCGAACAATACGGATAATATCTATGCTAATTTAGGTGAGTTTTTTTTCTCATTTTCTAAAATCATTATTTCGATTTCATTCAATTCTAATCCTACTGAATCTTTAAACAAGTATTTTATAAAGCATAAATTATTCTAATAAAATTATGCCAGATTGGAATTAATCTCTTTTTAACAAATAAAGAATGACGAAACTTGTTAACCAAAATTTTATCAAGTTACATTTTTGTAACAATTATATAAATAATTTAATTAATTACGTGTCAATTTCAATTCTACAACAAAATTAATGAAAGTGAAACAAATTTGCAAAAAAATCAAATAAATCTACTTAATTAGAATTAAAATGAAACTTTTACTATAGTTATATCATCCAATTAAGTAAACATAATTATAAAACCACAAGCGAGATATTAAAAATTAAAATTACACTTTCAGGAGAGATCAGGTCATCGCTCGCACCTCGGAAGCCTGAGCGAACGGCGAGTATGCGAGAGCGAGAAGCCCACTTAGAGTTGCCAAAACGTAGAAATGTTGCAGAAATTGATGACGACGATGATAAAGATGATTTAGACGACGGTCCACAGGAACTTGTTCAAGCCACCAACGATACAGTAATTCATAACTACGACGACGTGTACAACTCTGCAAAATACGATGAAGAAGTCAGTGATTCTGCTAAAAACAGCGACAGTGATTACGAATACGTACACCATGCGAGATCTTCTTCTCCTGAATGCGACTCAGCAATTAAACCAACGCCGGAAAGATCTGAAATAAGAAAACTTAATGCTGATACTACTCCTGAATATCCGAAATATAGTACAAATAGGACATCCTTGCCATACTGCGGCAGTGAAACTGAGTCAGAAATATATTCTCCGTACAGTTTTTATAGCTCAAATGACACTATGGACAGTCCGAGTAATGAAGATTATTCAAATGAAATGACTCCAAAAACAACAACAAATAAACTTAGAGTCAGAAAAGGAAGAAGTGTGGTACACAGGAATCTTGAAGACAATTACGGTGCGGTTGTTATTGCGAATCACGAAGCACTCGCGCAGGTTTTAGAACAGGTAATTTTGTTATTTAATTTGTCTAGAAGAACAATTTAATGTTCTACTTTAGTCTAAACTGTAAACTTATTTGAATTATTATCTTAACAACTGTTTAAGAAGAATACATTTATTTATTTACTTTATGTAATAAATATAACATATTTTTAATTACGTAAATAGTATACGTACATTACATATAAATATACTTCTTTTTAAATAAGAAATATGATAAGAATAAATGTAAGACTAAATAATTAATTCTTACATTAATTAATCAGAAAGAGAACATGCTTAATTTAATATATTGAACTTTAAAATCGGTCAAGGGCATGCCAGTTAACACTAAGGGCTTCCCTAGAGGTGATTAAGCTAAAATACCTTGTATCTCAAAAAATACGCAATGGATAATTTCATTATATTATTATAGATTCGATAGTTACTGTTTTGACACGATGGTTTTATAAGGGTTCCGTTTGTGGATACGGGACCCTAAAAACGCTCTCCACGCGCACTCAAGACGAGTGCGCGTGGAGAGCGTTTTTAGCCCTTCCAGGGCATCTGCGTTCCAGTGAGCTTGATAGGCTAAAGCTTGGAGCAATCAATTACAAGGGCTCATTCATGTATACAATGACAATCGCATTTCCAAATATCAAATGTACGTAGAAATCAATAAGATCGTTTCTATGTTAGGTTTATTGTATTTACACTTTATAATTTAATTATATATACAATTCGCCGCATTTTCAGCAATTTCGGCAAACAAGGTTTGCATTCAGCATATTGCTGTGCCGGAATTTTACATACACCTATAGGTACTATATACACCTTTACACTATAACATAAAATTTGAAAAACTTATATAATAAACATACCATATTTACAGATAAAAATGTAGCCTAGATCGCTGTGGGGAGCGTTCCCAAAATGCTGGCCGCATTTCAGCGTTGCCAGATGACCATGACAATTAACCCCCAATTTTTTTTCACAAACCCCAAATATAAGCTTTTTGAGAAAAAAACCCCCAAAATAGTTTTTACTTATTTTAAAGGAGAAACAAAAAAGCAAAACCACCGTCGTAGCGAAAACGTCACTAATGACGTCATCATTTTCCCTCACGGGGCGCTCACAACGACCCGTGTCAATAGGTGCGATAAATAACCATTCCACTTGAGTTTCCGATTGTGACGCCAGCAAATAAGTGAAACGGGAAAAACCGCAGTTGTGAACGTGATCATTGTCAGTCTCTAACGGAAAGTAGCCTATGGGATACGACGCATACGAGTAGAGACGGCATAATAAATAAATAACGTAAATGAACGAACGAATAAATTGGATTATTAAAATGAACTATTGAATTGAAGTATGATTCACTAGTAGAGTATAATTCTAAGATAAAGTAATAATACCGTATTGTGACTTAGATATAATAATTGTAGTGATGAGAATTGTGTTTGTAGATGAATTATTGATACTTAAAATATCTCTCCAAAATTTCTCAAAAAAAAAATTTTCCCCCCGAAAGTCCCCCCAAAGAATCTTTTCCCCCAAATCTTCCCCCAGACGTCAAAAAAATCCCCGAATTTGCAGGGAATCCCCCCATCTGGCAACTCTGCCGCATTTCCTCATTGTATTGCAAGATTGATCCGTTGCCTTAGATAATTATAGGCCAACCCTTTGGTTGCGCGAAAGAAGTCTCGCGCGACCAAAGACGCGCGACGGAATCGTCTTGAAAAGTCTCGATATAGTTTAAGCTTCAGGTTCCCATGGCCCCAAAGTCTGTTTAGGATATGGTTTAGGTCAATAAATGCTGTCAAGTTTTAGAATAATCTACTTTTAATAGTCAACGTAAGAATAAATGTTTCAAAGTCAAAGTAATTTATTTGTTTGAAACATGTACAATTTTACAGATGTTATGCTAAGTCTTGAGTTACATGTTTCGCCTTGACAGGCATACAAACTTTTTGTAGTTTCGGTTACAAGCGGTTTGTTGTCCTTACGACTACACAGATTTTATGATTATTAATATAATTAATTAATTATTGATTGACAATTTAAACAAATATTAACTATACAATTATGTCTCTTTTAGTAAGTATAAGTATTATTTATAGAAACAATTAATTTAAAAATTATGTCATTAACATTTTTTTATAATTTAGTCAATTAATTAAGTTATTGTTACTGGTCTATTTAAAATTAAAATATTCATCGGTAGTATAAAATGCCATGCGTATCAGCATCAGTGTTTTTACTTCTACATTAGCATCTTCAAATTGTTAGTGATTTATCCAGTTTGAGTCAGTCACCAAATAAATTCACAAAGGTATACATTTTCTATTTCAGGTCCAACAAAGTGCTGCAATGCAACCTTCTTTACGAGGGTTAAAGGCTTGTACGAATCTCCGTTGGAACGATTTTTCAGTCCTAACAACAAAGCAAAACTTTGTAAAAGCAGGAAAGAGGATGTTCCACTCGGCTGTATGGAATTCAAACCAAGGACCAGTGAACGTCACATTGATGTTGCATAAGGAACAGATGGCTTCGCAAATGATTTGCCAGCAGTCTGTACAACCACAGTTGAGTTTGAATGCGATCACGGAGTTCTGCGATCTGGTGCCAAGGCAGCAGTTCGGAGAAGATGGAGAAGACTTGGTGCAAGGTACGATATGTATATTTTCCTAGGGACACGTGACTCTTTAGGCAAAATCGGCCGTTTCCGTCATGTCTCATTTGTATTTGTATATCACAGACATTTTCTCAGGAACTACGAGGTATATGTACCTGTGCATAGATGAAGTCTGGTATACACTATATAAACGATCGAGAACACCGTGAAATTTAAAAGATTTCTTATCTGTTTGACCGATTTCGATGCGGTTTTCGTTGATCGAGAACAAATTCTTAGACTTGAAATCTGCCCTACTTTTTTTCCTGGGAATTTTTCTGGACATAATTAAAAACAGGCAGATGTGATTTTTTCACGATTGATAGGAAATGTTAAATTTTGTTTCACAATAGCCGTACGGCACTGTTTTGTAAAGTGAGATATTTTCTAATTAATGTCTCTTTTTATAATTATGACTCCGTAAAGAAATGACGAAAACAGCGGTCTCAATTTTTATGGAATCCTTTATTGTGCGTAGACTGACACGCAGTAATCCAATTTTTCAAGATCCGTAGACAATTTCTAAAGATACTAATAAAGCTTGCCCACCAATGTGTTACTGCTATAATTAGTAATCCTTACTTTTCGGTAAATTTCATTTTTATAAATGATAGTTTTTTTGTTAGTGAAATCTTTAATTTCCATAATTAACATAGCAGTGAAAACAGCTATAAATAATGAAAAAGATAATTTATTTGTCTCATCACAAAAAATTTGCATAAAAACTCGATGTATAAGGCTAGAACTAAATTATAAAAATAAACTGCATGACATGCCGCCACCGCTCCACTCCGTTAATACTCTATTCAATTAATTGTATTCAAAAGCATAGCCTAAATATACTTACTAAAGACAAGATAATGGCAAAATCAATGCCAAATCAACATTGCTGCCATAAAAATAAAGTGTTGACATCAGCTGCGACTATAAAATAATTGATTGTACTTAGCTATATATTTATTTTTAATTCTCTTTGCATTTTTTTTGCTTTACCTTATTAATGTTCACAACATTATTCATTCATTAACTAACTAACTTTTTACTATATTTATACTTGACATATGCATAATTTTGACAATAATTAATTAAATTATTAGAAATTGACATTCGAATTGTAAATGCTGTGCACTCCTTTAATGTATCCATACATCAGAACTTTTATATAAAATGATTTGTAATGTAACAAACAACAAAGTGTATATAGTATATAGTTACGTGTATACATACAACCGCCCATACACGTCCCATTAGACTCAGGCCTCCGCATTTTTTTATGGCAACGGACAGTACACCCGCCACGACTGTCCAAAGTGGATGATGACAGGTTTGCTAAATGATGTACAGGTTTCATCACGATATTTTTCTTCACAGTCGGCACATGGTAAATGTAACAATATGCACATTCGGTCAGAAAACTGCCTAAACGGTGTGTGCTTCCCTGCCAGGATTCGAACCCACGTCACTTGAAATGCTTATTTGAGACACTCGTGCGTAAACAACTGCTACTGAGGCTTTTTGGGTTTAGGTGTGTGGCAGTGTAAATAAATAAATGAAAGTGATATTAAATAGTGTAGTGTTACTTTTATTAACAAATAAATAAAATACTGTATCTATCAACGCCTTCACTTATTGAGTAAGAGTAAATATTAATATTATAAGTAGATCAATGTCTTTAACCTAAATACCGATAATAAAGACTTGTTTTGATTTAATTTCACTTCTCACTACTGAGTATTTCAACTGACCCAGAAATAATGCTTCAAGGTCGTGTCTTTATAAAGCCATTTTGCATACTACTTTCTTTATATGCTAATGCAATTTCTAATTTTATAACTTAAGATATTATATATTTGTTGCTACTTGGTAACAACTGTTTTGGTTTATTTCATATATTTTATTATTTAATTTATCTATACTAATATTATAAAGCTGAAGAGTTTGTTTGTTTAAACGCGCTAGTCTCAGGAACCGCTGGTCCGATTTGAAAAATTCTTTCAGTGTTGGATAGTACATTTATCGAGGAAGGCTATAATAGGCTATAACATATTTTTTTTTAATTAGGGATCCTTACTAATAGTCCAATAATGTAAACCAAGGTGTAAAAAAATTACCTGAAAAAACCCTTACACGGCGTGCGCTGCGAAAACTATTGATTTTAGAACGAAAGAATGCACTACCACTTTGCAAAAAATATAATTGTCTACAAAAAATATCGCGTAACCATATGTCTAAATATTGTAGTTATCTCACAATAAGTGTTTTATTTTATTTTTTAGATAATTAAAATGCCGTCGCTTCAAAAACTCTAGTTTGTACCTTGGTAGTAATCCTTATCAAAATAAATTACTCCATACTCAAGACAAAATTAAATACCCTTCTATTATTCAATTCGGACGTTTCATTCAAAAGATATCGCGAGTACAAGTAGCTACGTAATTTACTATTTTACTTAAATCATTATCAATAAACGAAATTCAACTATCTTAATATATATAAATCTCCTGTCACGATGTTTGTCCGCGATGGACTCCTAAACTACTCAACCGATTTTAATCAAATTTGCACACCGTGTGCAGTTTGATCCAACTTGAAAGTTAGGATAGTTTTTATACCGTTGGAACCGGTAGGTGGCGCTGAGATCGGGTTCTAGAATCCTCTTAACAACGGGGAGCGATTTTGTTTTTGTGTGTTTGAGTGGGTCCCCGGATGGTTTAAATCCACAATTGGAACCGGTAGGCGGCGCTGGGATCGGGTTCTAGAATCCTCCTAATCACCGGGAGCGATTTTGGTGATTTTGTTTTTGTGTATTTGAGTGGGTGTCTCCGGATGGTTTATATCCGCAATTGGAACCGGTAGGTGGCGCTGGGATCGGGTTCTAGAATCCTCCTAATCACCGGGAGCGATTTTGGTGATTTTGTTTTGTGTATTTGAGTGGGTCCCCGGATGGTTTAAATCCACAATTGGAACCGGTAGGTGGCGCTGGGATCGGGTTTTAGATTTTTATTTTTTCAAAGCAGGACAACGTCTGCTGGGGCCGCTAGTTTATTATAAATTTGTAAGGAGTAATGATTCAATCATTAGATAACAGTGGTTTAAAATATAAAATACACTTTAAAAATTGCAGTTATATGATAAATAAAAATTCGGGATACAATGATTTTAGTCCACATAATAGTGACATATAATTCGGACCTGAGTGCAATTTTTATACGTACTTCTTTGTAGCGATCGCGAGAGAAATAATACTTATATTAAAGCATTATTAATTTAATAAATAAGGTTTATGACAAATGTTAAAGAGTATTTGTCCCTATTTACCTCAACTGTTACTCATTCAAATATTTTTATTCTTTCAGCGACCATAGTTGTACTAGCCCACGCTCAAGTTGACACTATCCAATCTTACGGAGACTACCTCCACGCTGCTGAAGGATCGACTACGAAAGAACATCAGTTAGTCCAAACAGAGCAGATCCACGAAGCGATCTTCATCATGGTGCAACTCATAAATGGACTAAAATGCCTTCAAGCGCGAGGAGTTGAGGAAATATCGGAGAACCTGACCTCATTCGTGTCTTTAAAAGACATGCAAGCGTCGAATCACGGCGGTACGAATGCAACGCCAGATGACACCTTAAATTCGCTGTCAGCTCCCAAGACTACGTGTTATGGAAGATTGTGTGTTTTGCAAGGGTGAGTTATTTCTTGTTTATCCCTTATCCACGCCATTAACTTGATATGTGTTACAATTCTTTTAATGATATGTACATGATCGCAGAAAATAGAAATCCATATTCTCTGATTACTTTTATTTTTTATTACTATTTTTATACCATTATAGTTAAAATTAAAAATCTTTATATTTTTAATGTAATGGTATGACCGATTTCGTTCACATTTTCTTAAAGAACAAAACGTTAGTTGATGTGTTTTAGTGTTTAACTATATCAAAACGTAACTGAAAGAAGACTTCGTCGTGCCTTCTGGAAGTATAGAATTAAGGGGGTAATCAGAGTTTCGTTTTTTTTAATGGCCGCCTGCCATTCCTATTATTCAAATATATATGATATATTTGACATTATTTAAATGATATTTATCTCTGACTTTCTATGTAGTATGATATTTATCATATGCATGTAAACATATTCCTCGTAATTTTGTAATTTTTTAGGATGATAATATTTATATCAAAATGATGTATTAAGTCATAGTAATAAACCTTAATTAAAGTTTAACTCTTTCAGATTAAGTGAAGAAATGAACTGCAGCAAATCAAATGACGAAGAGCAGCTCACTTCACTTTGCAAATGTGCGATAAAAGCATTAGAGATCCTCCTACCAGGAGAGAAACTGACGCCATTACTCAAAGAAGTTTTACAAGAAGAACGAGCGGTTTCCTTGAATCAAGCAAAATCTGTTTTGGAGTTCATGTTATGGGGTCCTTTGGATGTCGTTCAAGGTGTTCCAGTTAACGAAAGAGAGTTATCGTTACAAAGATGGCTGGACTTGGAAAGAGCTACAGTATTACACGGTTTGGTCAGGAGTCGGGTACAGCTAAATGTGTTTGAGCAGTTGCATCTGATGTTCTTGGTGAGGTCGACGGCGAAGATGATGTGCGACGCCTCGGTATTGTTGGAGAAAGCCAATGTTTATTAATAAGCGTTATTACAATTTTTTGAAATGTACGTGTTTTACCTTAAATCCGTCTAAAGCTATCTTGGAAGAATATTCATGTACTTTTGACTGATTATATCATTAAATATAAAATGCTGCATCGCCCTGCACGAGTAGTGCATTCCTAAATATTTTCAAATATTACGAAATATGATATCCTAGAATAGTTAGTTGTGCATGTATATATTTCCAAGTACGGGTCTGAGAGTTGTAGCACAATAGAAGTTGTACATCCAGAGCAGATTAAACCTAGTATTTTCTTAAATCGTAAAGTGTAATTATTCAAGTGACTACTGTGTTTAAAGCGACATGTTTGTGTAATATAAAACCACAATAATATAATGATTATTGTTGTCAATTCTGATGACATATTCAAATTTAACCATCAGTTGTTAATCTAATTTTACTTGCAACTGCATAAAACAATTAACAATTACGTTATAGAAAAATACATGAACAGCTCTTCAACTGGTGTAGTCTTAACTTGCGTAAACAGCGGGCTTTTTACCAAAAAGTTAGGCATGTATTGAATATATTCTGTATGAAGTTCTTTATACATTGTTGTTAGAAATATAATAATAAAGTACATGTTATCTTCTTGGTAATAAGGCTGTAGGAAATTGTTTAAAAAATAAGACTACCCTCAGTGTAAACAATATATTAAATATTTATCTTTCTGCTTGTATAGTTTTTATTGTCATGATCAATCTATCGCGTACATTACAATAAATCGTTATTTTAGTTAAGACTTACTTAGGGCACCTAAAGACATATATAGATGTTATTTAACAAGAAAATGTATTGAAGCCAACTAATCGATCGTAAAATAAGCTATATTTAAAAAAAGTTTCACAATGCCCTGGGTTTACATGGCAAGAGCTTTAAAAAAATCCTTAATTTCTATATCTATTTTGCAAATTTTTAAAAAACGTTTAATTTTTTATCGATAGTAGTACCTATCACCATCCAGAGAAAATATTATTTCAGATATTGTACACAAATATGATTATATCCGCTTCGCTTCAGTTTAACTCTTATATTAGCAGTTAACAACAGAATCCAATGATTTACAAAAATATTTCTTGCAACTTCTACCTTTTTTCGTCATGAAAAAATCGAATATAAATAATAATAAAAGACTAGAGTACTATTGTGGGTGGGTGGCTCTTTTTTCTAGTGTTTATATACTTCGCAGTTTAGCGCTAGCAATGCCTGATTTGACATGGAAAAACTTATTTCTATTATTAACTATATCACCTCTATTGACTTCAAAAAGACCTTCAATTTTAACTACCTATTCACATTAAAATGGCATTTAAGACGCCTAATACCTAAATTCCTAAGTGTGATATATCGTACTCGAATCATTCGTATTTAATTAAGTCTTTAGGTGCCATCTTAGAACTGAAGTATATTATACTCATTGTGTTATATTCCGGTGCCTTATAATGTATTATACTTAATTATGTGTACATTATTTTATTGATACGAGTGTAATTTATAATTTAAGAGCTCCAGTAAGTGAGGGTTCAAAATATTTTTATTTCTTTGTAAGAATTTTCATCGAATATAAAACGTGGATATTTCTTTATATAAAGCATTGTTTTATTTTAACCTCTCTGCTTTTGCTGTGTAAACTTAGAATAGATATGAAGAATACCTACATTTTTCAGGATAACTACTTTCCTATTTTTATCCCTGTTACCGAAAGTAATGTAAGTATATACCATTTTTCGTTATAATCTGTTCATTACTAAAACCGGGGCCTTTTTGAGAAAATGCCACATTCACCCGATAGTATTATCCACAAGAGTTAACTTGAGACCTGGGCGGGATGCGCGCTCCCCTCCCGACCCCCGCCTTCTTACCGCTCTCGCCATCGACGCGTCAGTACCTCGCGCTTACGTCATCCGCGCGCAGTCTCAAGTTAACTCTTGCGGGTTGTAAATGACTATGTTCGCCAATAAGGTGTTTTAGGAATTATAGATCTTGCTTAAATATAAAAAAAAATGGAATTCAAATAGCTTGATTGCCTTACCAGATTTGGAGCAACGACTGTTTTGTAGCTCATTTTGTATGAAAAACTGATGTAAAATTGCAAAATATGTGATGTCACACTAAGGAAGGAGGAGTCCTACGAATATGAAGAGCTGTAACAAGGCCGGGGAAGAGGTCAACTAATCTTAAATTCGTGGCGTAATTTGTGGATGCCCTCAAACCAGTGAAATCAGGTATTTACATAGTTTAAAAGTGGAAAGGTTTAAGAAATCAAACCACAAGAATAACAACGCAATCCTCTAATATCTTGAATAACTCTTAATAACTCTATAACCAATTCCGTTAACACAATTTAGATATACATGGCGTTCCAGCAAGTTCCTCGCAACCATTGTAGTTACCACTACCGTCGAGAATTAACTATAGCCAACTCAGAAAATTCTACATTTACTGAACGGTATTGATAAACCCTAGTGAGAACTACAGGCTTATGCGAGCAATACTTACACTAAGCCTCACAATATACTTCGGAACGTTCGGTGCTGAAACTTCGGCTACTAAAAGGTCGACGCTAATACAAACGCGCCGTAATTACCGCTGATGTGTCATAGGTTTCAGATTAAAAACACTGAGCGTATTTAGCCGAACATTCAGCGCCGTACGTTCCGCAGGTGTGTCGTTAGGTTTATGGCCCATTCCTTTCAAATCTGACCGACCGTTCATTTGCCTTACTATCGGTTAAAATTCAACATAAGCTTCATATAAGTAATGTCAAAGTTCAAACGATATAGCAAGTGAATGAAAAGTAAGATATAGAAACTAGCTATTAGTAAAGCAACGAAACTGAAAAACGTACGCGTACGTACAATTAACGTTAGTATTGCCAGTATAAAATTTATATAAAGGGACGAATTGCGGACACTAATAATAGAACTGGTCCATAAACTTGAAAATCTGTAACTTTCTGCACCATTTGGGAGAGTAGTTATCGACTGTTTTATGCAGATTTGTGACGCGATATTGTTGGCTAAAAATAAGACGGATTTGACCACAGTCAATAACTATGACATTAACCCAGATGAAGCCGGAGCATAAGAGAATCAAAATAATGACGTAGCAAAGTAATCATTAGATGAAGTAACAGTGGACCGATTATGTCTGCCGACTTTCTATGTCTAATTACCCCTTTAATTTTTCTACCATTAGTCGAAAATTGACATTCCATGTATGGAGTTTATGTCTTTAAAATAAATAGTAATAAGGCATATGAACCTGGAACAAACCAATTAGCCTTATTTTCCGAAAAAAAATCACAATCTACGTTGCTGTCAGCATTAGTGATTAGTGGAACTAGTGTTGTCTAGGACACGTGTGACCCACTACATTTGCCCGTAGATAATACATTTGTACTGATACTGCACCAAATTTAAAAATGTAAGTCTTCAAAATTTTTGTCGCGCTACTCACTCCTCAAATAATATGAAACGTAAGAGGAAGGACGTAACTAGGCTTACGCTACAACAGTACAATAACGCCTCTACGGATATTCACATGACAAAGAGTTACAACATGACATGTACGACTGTTGGTAAAAAGGTTGTTGTCACAGAGGTCGATCACATCCGATTCTTAGCGAACATTTTCAAACTAGTTTTGATTGTACCGCGTGTATGTAAAAATTGTGAGGAACGTGATGAATGAAGCAACGCTTTAAATGTACTGCCGCGGTACAAACCGTACAAAACTCCTCGCCTCATTTGAAATAGTAGTACTGGTTCAATACAAAAAGTGTGTTACTTTTACAAACTCATATTATAATCGTGTCCTACTCAACACTAAGTGGGACACTTGCGGACATTTACAAGGCAATAATCGATGCCCTTGTGCAAAAATTAAAAAACAAAACATCCGTATGATAAGTTTATTTACACTATAGATGATACTTATACACACTACAACATATTTACCATATATGTAAAGATTGTAGGTTACATTGTTTTGTATATTATTTTTTTGCACAGTACCAGCCTATTGGCTTAGCAGTTTTCCACTACAAGTGCGATTAGGAGTTCAAAAATGAAATAAAGATTGTGAAAACTTAAACAAAATTTAATAAAATAAATAATACAGCAAAAATATTAAATAAGACCATTTTGATAAAAAGCGTACAGGAATGTAAGTATATTTTGCAAATTATAATAAATTAATAAATACGGCATGATCACAGTACTTTCTAAACTATTTTAAGTTACCTTATATGAGAGCTGCTTCGTGGGTCATAAATTTAAGTTTCCGATTCGAACGTTATTTAAAGTACACAGTGTTAAAACTGACACATACCTAAAATCTTAGAGTAATAATACCTGGAGAGATAGTTTCCTACAAAATTAAGTTCAGAGTTGAAGTACAAAATCAATCGATGTGTGAGTGAGTGACATGTAATTATTGTCGCTGACACGCACACATAAAAGCACAAATAATGTTGCAAGTATTTACTTATGCAAATGCAATAAAATGTTGCAAGTATTTAATATGCTAAAAAATAGGGAATTGTAACTATTGGAACTCGTCACACTCAGAATTTGTCTTGCGGACTGTCGGGACCGTCGCGTCGACAAGCGAAATGAGACTTTTAGGTCTTACTTGGGCTACGTTCCATACTTACAACAGCCACCGAGATTTTTCCCGTTCCACTTGCTTGCGGACGTTACCATCATAAACTCTAGTGGAACGGATTATGGAGCGTTGATATCATTAAAGACAAAACACACAAATGTCATTGGTTGATTAAAAAATCGCGCCTTTTTCAATGTCAATCGATAGAGAATTAATGTTCTGTGGTCAATGCCCACTTCGACCCACCTCTTGACATGGGTCGTTGTGGACGCTGTGACCGAAAATAATGACTTCATTAGTGACGTTTTCGCCACGAGCACAACGACCGTGGTCGCCATCAGGAACTGCAGCCGGAGCATTTTGGGCGTTGTGAGATACTAAAGGAACGCGCTTCATTTTACTGGCACCTACTCGGTTTTTTCATTGTGTTAATTCGATGCCTAGAGTAGTTAGTGCCTAACTTTCCTAGCAAGTTGCCCTTGCCTTATAGGTAATGTCCAACGGAACAACTTTGGGACCAAGCCCAAACACTCAGACCAAAGCAAATATCAGTAATTTAGTTTACCTTCCTGGGAACTCTACGTTTTGGTCAATGAAGTCGAATCATTCCTTAAACCACTTGACTATAGCCACTATCAACACAAACACACCCGAGATACAATGTACGGGTGAAAACTATACACAAAGTAAAAACGATCATGCAGTATTCAAAAAAGAGTATAAAAAATAAAGCAGATCATAAAGTTACACCATATTACGAAAATATAAAAAATACAATAATCACAGATATAACAAAACTTTTAAACTTATATACATCGTCACTGGGGAAGTGACTTTCAAGTGTCGATTTCACTCAATCGAAGTATATTTTATCTCATTTCAACAGTAAAAAATTATTCGAGAATTAATATTATATATGAATATATAGTACTTAAAAAACACTACATGTTAACCTAAAATATAATATTAACTTTTAAATATTAACCAAATTCGAACTATGTTAACATAAAAATGTAATGTCATCATATCAGTTAGTCATTTTAATTTTATTTTAAGAAAAAAGATTCGCCATTTAGTCACTACGTAAAGGGATTTGAAATTCTGACTTAATTAATATAAAACAAAGTTAAAAAATATAATTATTAAAAAAATATATTATTATTCCGACTTCCGATATCGATTCCAATTGTTAAAAGTATCACCGTCGATAGTCAACGCAACTCACAGAGTAACGTAACTACTAAAATTAGTTTGGCTTAAAGGTCTAGTTGCCAAGCCATAAATATATTAATAATACTAAAATTAGTTTTCAAACTTGCAAACATTGCTAGAAATTAAAAACAAAATTATTGTCTTATGTGTGCATTTGGTTCTTTCATGGCTTTAAATATATTATTAGGTTAATTTTGAAGATCCACTTACACTTAAATTATTTAATCAACCTAATTTGTTTCTAACATTAGTTGATAAATCTGTGACAATCAATTTTAATATCATACAGTTTAAGAAGTGAGCTGTAAATTACATAGTATTATGTTTAAAAAAAAGATTTGGGTTTGTGTGGGAAATCTCAATAGTATAGTCAAATGTATTTAAATGAATTAAATATTGGACGTAAAACAAAAAAGGACTGGAAAGTTTCTGTCAAAAGATTATTCAGAATCGATTGCCACTTGCTTAACATAATATAATAACCTCTCCATTTCCTTTCCTTTCCATTGTGGAAAATTAATTTATAATTAAACCGTATTTAAAAATCTAACAATCTACAAGCCCTTGTTAAAATATACATATTGAGGAGGTTCGCCGTCCGTGTTTTTCAGTATTTCCTCGTAGTTTTCCTTCTCGAAACGTTTTATTGTATCTATAGATAATTTGCTGAAAAAAGGAAGATATTTTAAATAATCTTCGCCGAGGGTCAAACCCTACTTAGGAGCTCTGCATAAAAACTTAATTAGGTTTTTTAGTAGATAAACCTTCAGTGAAAATTTATCTAACTTATGGTGAAAACCGCTTAAAAATTCGTTGCGTGGTTTAGGAGTTATACAGTCAGATGTATAAAGCTACTATTTTATACTATGTTAAGATTATATATCCAGTGTAATTATAAAAAGTACTAGTTATGACATAACCAAACGTTAAATCCCGGTTGTGTCCGGAGGGCCTGTCTCGGTGCCCAGGGTCCGCTTTCCCACTTCTCTTCTCCACTTCGCGGAATCTTCAGCACCCCTGTGAGATCATTGGTAGGCATGTAATTCCTTTACGATGTTAAAGTAGCATTTTTTAGGGCTTCTAGTGAGACCTGTGGTGCTAGTATAGCTAGGAATTTATTCCCCACAAAACTAGCAGGTTTCCGTAGAACTTAGCCATCCATACTTTTCAGGCTTTTCAGAATAAAGTTTTTACTGAGAGTGTCCATCCTAGTATTTTTTTCCACGGTAGTATATCGAGGTGAAATAACGTTATTGTAAATTACTTACCATCTTTGCGGGAATATCGCACATGCTGTTGGCACCATGAATGTTAAACTGTAATGAAGTAAAGAAGAAAATATAATTTATTACAAAATATTTCTCGACTTACTTACTAACTACTGGAGAATCATTTAGAATAATTGATAAAGGGAATATTTTGTATTACAATTGTTCGTGTAGTTGCAACGGTCAAGGTACTTCCTTTTAATGGCTCGCTGAAAGTTTCCACCCTATATATAAACATTCAGTGAAAAACTGATGGTGAAAACCGCTTACAAATCTTGCCTGATTTAGGAAGAATTAGCAGCTATCTAGGCAGCCAGACGCGGAAAGCGACTTAGTTTTTTACTATTGTTACGAGTCGCGAGACTCAAGTTAAATTGCCGCTGGAATTATTATAGAGTTTATTAGAACTATACGAACACGTATAACACAGGTGCAAATATAACCGAATACAATAAATCGAAACGTAATGCAGAAGGTCGTAATTCAATAAAACGCGCAAAGTCCGTCACTATAGATCTCCGATTGTACACACGTCACGCCTTGATCGTGGTTCTCGCTTGACTGCGCCCTCCCTCAATCGGGCCATTGTTTTATACAGCACAAATGCAATATGTCCGCCCGGCGAAGTGGACCGAATTTCCTAATTTCCTGCAATACTACAGCGGCCAAAATGACTACGGTATTAGAATATTAATACTAACAACATGCCGACGATGGCCGTCTGGATGCCTATGTGGGCCCACTTGATCCGCTGCATCCAGGGCTTGGGCTCGATCCGCTCCATTATCACCGGGAGAAGCAGCATCCCGGGAGCGCACATCACGATCCTGGATAACAATTTCAACTTAGATAGATTACTTATGTATAAGAATCTAATTAGAAATAAGAAATCTAAAAAAAATGCATCATGTTCTCATCCATCCATCCGTCGTTTATGTAGTCCATTCCAGTTTTTTTTTAAATAGCTTCAATGTACAGGCATAGGGATATGCCCGTGACATGGTTCACGTTTGACTTGAAATTCCCGAGACACAAAGCACCGCAGCCATCTTCTTAGTGAAGATCATTGTTTATGCACCTGGAAAATTACAAACCGTTCCTGGGAAAATTCCCGCGGAGTTCCCGGGATAAAAATCGCATCTTTTATTACATACAATTTAGTATCGATCAGTAATATAATCACATTGGAATTGGTTTTTTTTAATCTGGCCATTTTAAATCAATCCCAGAAAATTCCCGCGGGACTTCCGGGATAAAAAAGTAGCGCAGAGTTTAAGTCTAAGAATCAACTGTCGATTAGCGAAAACCGCATATAAATCGAGCGGTTTTTATCTCAATCCTGAACAAACAAACAAACCGAAAAACAGACAAAAAAACTTAAAAAGCGCATCGCTTTTTCCATCTTTTATATAGCCTATTCCAGTTGCTTTTTTTTAAATAGGTTTAATGTACAGACACAGCTAGTTTAGATTTTTATAATATTATACATAGTCAGATTCAAATTAAAAAAAATACGGAAACCAGAGTCCGTAGACAAGTAGTTTAGAAAAAAAATGCAGAACTTACCTTGAAGTGACTACTTGAGAGATACCCTTTAGAGGCGCTACTTGAGATTTACCTATAACTTTGCCATTTTCGTCCTCTACTTCCAAACCTGAAATTCACAAAAAATAATAAATATTTTTATCACCAATATACAATCGAGGGTACTTAGTGTCTTAAACTTGGGTTTTAAATGAAATTGCTTCGTATCCAGCTTCTCAGGCAGTTTCATAACCTAACTAGCTTCTGCCCGCGACTTCGTCCGCGTGGAATTGTTACTTTGGGCTAACACTTAATTCTGTGATTTTTGCGAAACTTTAACCGTTTACCCAGCGCACGCAGCGGAATTCTCAAAAAAAAAAACGATTTTGAAACCTTCTTCATTGGTGCTCCGCTCCTATTGGTCTTAGCGTGATGATATATATCCTAGCCTTATATAGCCTTCCTCTATAAATAGGCTATCTAACACTAAAATAATTGTTCAAATCAGACAAGTAGTTCCTGAGATTAGCGCGTTCAAGCAAACAAACAAACAAACTCTTCAGCTTAATATATTAGTATAGATGTGTATATTCTTAAAATTATCACGTGATGACGGTGGAGGAAAACCAGTGATGCAACCTGCACAGAGCGAAGTAACTAATGTGAGAAACTAATCTACGTTGAACGAAAGTGACGGATGTACTGTCTGTTCACTTAACAAAAATAGTCCGGATCGCTGCAGTGGAACGAAGTGGGCTGATTTAACACTTTTTTTTATTGTCCTAAAATTACAAAGAACCATCACTTCTATGTAACCTGTCTGGAAACTGACAAGCACTTAGCTAATTAATTTTGGCACTCTCTCCATAATTATGTTACACAAATCCAAAGCGTCTTCATGAAAATAAAGTGCCATAAATACTCGCCTAATAGAATTTCATTCTGCCTCATAAGTGGTATGTTGACCCAGTTTGAAGCGGCGACCGCAACAAAAGGCACGAACCTCTGAAACCATGGCATTGAGGTTATATTGTTTTTAAATCATCTAGAAATCTCTGTTGCATTCAAAGCGTATGTTTCAGTACCCGAGGTCCTGTTTAGAACAGAATCTTCCAATCGTAATTAAAGTAAAACGGTAGAATAGAATGTTTAATCAATTATAAGACGTATTTGCGTCATTAATTCGAGGACTTCTATTGTTTTTAACTATTTCATTTTCAGAGATTAAGTTTCCAAGGGAATTGCATACCAATCTTATCGTCGGTATTAAGACGTAAAATAATTTAATCCACTCATAAAGATTGTACTTTAACACCATTGACGGCAGAAGGACAAAGTGTATAGCTGTTTACGAAGTTAAATATCACGATAACTGAATAAGATTTCTGTAAACGCTCTACTTGCACATTATTAATTAATGTTATGGACGGTTAATGTGGTAAATTTTCATGACGCGACCTTACGAACAGACAGGTTCCTCACAAAATGAACCATTAATAAACCTCCTTTACCTCAACCTTTATCTTGGGGTCATAGAAGATACCCATCTCAAGTCGTTTGGCGCAAGCTGCTGAGATAGGATAGGAGCCTTGACAAGACACTATACATCTGCGTGATTTGTGATCAGTTTTCTTAAATATAAATCAATTGCTACTTCTTACAAATCATTTTCTAAGTACCTATTAAGAGCAAAGCGATGTCACGGCAGTTGTAAATAATTTCAGGGTAAATCACGTGCAAGCAAAACAATGAATTATACATAGACAGCTGCGAAAAACAAGTTATTCATAAAGACACACCTCCAACATTCATTACAAAAATATCAACTCAATAGGTGACGTACCGGAGGGAAAAATATGAAATACTCAGGTATTGTTAGTCGTCAGTTGAAACTTGGTTGCCAAGAATTCTAATAGTACTACAAGAATTATTGGCAAACGGCCATAATAAAAGTTTTTTGAGACTTTTTATATCAAGTTCATTGCTCAGTATAGTTGCAAATTCTTATTACTAATATATAAATGTTAATTTGTCTAGAAATTTCTATGTTCGTATATTCCTTCTTCAGACCTTGAAAATAAATTGATTTTACAGGAACCTAACGATTTATTATACATATTAAATTGTCTATTCCCATTATTTCATTCTAGCTGAACTTAAACTTAATATTCATATCTTTTGAAATCTGCAAGATATAGATATGAAATATATTACACGAAAATATAAGAAAACAAAATGAATTGAAATCGATTGGAGTCGTTTCGGAGCCCATTCGAGACAAAGTTTCAGACACACTTACAGACAAAAATTATGACAACGATTTATGTTTAGATATCGAGCAATTTTGATTAATATATTGGGTTTATATTGAAATTACAGACGTGCGTTATAATTATTATTGTATTGATATTTAAGATGTGTGTTTTTGCTGTATTTTGTTTTTGCACAAGATATTGTCCTACATTTGAACATCTCTATAACTATACCGATTTTATTTCATGAATCTGTTTAAAACTTTATGGAGCCTACAAGAGAGAGAGCTCTCCTATCGTATTAACGTACCCTGTGTTACAAGGCAAACGCCTTCACTCGAACAACAAACGAAAATTATACGTCATTCCCAAGAAGAAAACAACAATTTTCTTTCTCTGGCTTCACAAGTAACACGGTGATTAAATGTACATACTACGCCAATACTTTTGTTTGTCAATACAGTTTATTGATGTTGTTACTTGGCACCATTCTTTTTAACCGACTTCGAAAAAAGCAGGAGGTTCTCAATTCGTCGGGATCTTTTTTTTTTTTGGTTGCTTTTTTTTATGTATGTTCGCCGATTACTCCGTGATTTATGATCCGATTTACGTGATTCTTTTTTTGTTCGACGCGGAATAGCTTCCAATTGGTCTCCTAAAAATTTTACATAGTTTGGCCCAGTAGTTTTCATTTTATGAACATTTTTCATGGAAATAATTTTCACTCCGTTCCATATGTTCGCCGATAACTCCGTGATTTATGATCCGATTTACGTGATTCTTTTTTTGTTCGACGCGGAATAGCTTCCAATTGGTCCCCTAAAAATTTTACATAGTTTGGCCCAGTAGTTTTCATTTTATGAACATTTTTCATGGAAATAATTTTCACTCCGTTCCATATGTTCGCCGATAACTCCGTGATTTATGATCCGATTTACGTGATTCTTTTTTTGTTCGACGCGGAATAGCTGCCATGTGGTCCCCTAAAAATTTGACATAGTTTGGCCCAGTAGTTTTCATTTTACGAACATTTTTTTGTTCCCGCTTCTTGGGACCTATATTTTTTAAGAAGCGCGGCACTATTCATGGGTCCACCCATACCTAGCTAGACACTAAAAAGTAACAAATAAAATTTAAAAACTTCGTTTAAAAAAACCGACTTCAAAAACTAAAAAACTAAAATGTATAAAATAACTTATTTCTTAAGCTATTATTATTAATATATATTATCTAAAACATCTTGAAGTCGGTGCAAAGTAAAACATAAAAATTACTATATTTTTATTTTATACAATACGTTTTCGTAAATAACAATTTTTTGTCTATCAGTCTGTCTGAAAGTTTATCTCAATTATTCTCCAAAATGGCTCCGCAGATTTCATCTAAGCTTTTATAGATAATAACAGCAATTTTAATTTTGTTTTATAATATTTCAATTTGCTATCTTGTAGGATTCAGAAGATATCAGTATAAAGTATAGTATAGTAAAAGTCGCGCGCGCACGAAGTGGAGGGTACGGCTAGTCCACACTTTTCATCAAAATCTGTTCATGTCTTATGTGTCTTTACCATGAACTTAAAAACATGCCATGGCGTAGCGTGCGTCGGTGAATAATTAAAATACGGGTAATTTATTTTAAAAAACGTTTCTTGGAAATTAGGATATATATATATATTATTTGTGGTCAGAATTTTGCATATACATATCACGTAAAAAATACTCACAGCCAATATCGGATTCTTCGTCTTCTTCTGCACACCAAATTTGAATATCAAAGCTGTGGTCATTGCAGCCGACATGGCGGAGACGTACGCAACGCCCATTTGCGTCGTGGTCAACGGCGAATTCGCATTGCGGTTAGTGTAGTTCACCAATGCATTGAAAGACTGGTTCACCCATTGCCAGAAAACCACAGCTGTTGCTGTTCTGATTAGGAACGAAACTTCCCTTTATTGTACATACTCTTTACCCTTAAGTATTGTTTTTGAAGTGAAACTTCTATATAGAGGGGGTCTTACGATTTTTCGCTCACGAAAAAGCGTCACAGTCACGTGGTCTAATTCTTACATTTTTAAACTCGTGATATCTTTCGAATGGAATGTCCAAATTGAATAATTCAAAAAGTTATATAAAGGTATTGAAGCAGTCTTGAATATGAAGTAATTTATTTTGATAAGGATTAATACCAAGATACAATTAAAGAGCCTTTTCTAGCGGCGGCGTTTTAATTAAAATTTTAAAATAAAAGAACGCTTATTCTGGCATAACTATAATAGTTAGATATATAGTGTCGCGACACTTTTTGTAAATAATGATGTGTTCTGCAAAGTAGTACATTATTTTATTCTGTCATCAATAGTTTTCGCAGCGCACGCGATTTTAGGTATTTTTTTACACCTTCGGTAACATTATTGGAGTTTTAGTAAGGAATCCTAATTTATTTGTAAATATAATATACCATATGTCACCCGGGAATAGTGTAGCTTGCCAACAGTGAAAGAATTTTTCAAATCGGTTCAGTAGTTTCGGAGCCTCTTCATCAAAACATGAGCAAACGAAGTTTTATTGAGTTATTTTTTTTGGAAATATTTTTCTGTTAAAATAATTTGATGTCCTAATGAAGTTGATGACGAAAGATGCCCATTTGTTAATGTTCCGTTGTATGTGTATAATTTTAGAGTAGACTATGAATGTTTTTATGGTTCCGGATCGAATTCAGTTTTTTTTTATAAAATAAAATATGTTTAAATAAAAAATGCATTCATTAAAATGTACCTAACTTAACCAAATCATAATTTTCAGTTAACCTGCGAAAAATCGAAATGTGTGCTGGGACACGTATTAGAAGTGAAACTTCAACGGACAAGTTGAAAAACGAATCGCAACGGACAAGTGGAAAAACGAATGGCAACGGATAAGTGGAAAAATGAATCGCAACGGACAAGTGCAAAAACGAATAGCAACGTACAAGTGGAAAAACTTCAACTGACAAGAGACAATATGAATCGCAACAAAATTTTAAGTTTCAAGTTTTACGGGCAGGTTTTCAAATTGGACAAGTACATTAAGTAATTAATCAACCCGTAAAACTTCAAGTTAAAATTTTGTTGCGATTCATTTTGTCACTTGTCAGTTGAAGTTTTTCCACTTGTACGTTGCGATTCGTTTTTCCACTTGTCCGTTGCGATTCATTTTTTAGTTTGGTTCGCTAACCAACCAACTCAGCTTACTTTTAAACAAGACTAGAACACAGAGAATATAGTCCCCATTGGGATAGTGTCGAAAATCCTCAATATCTTCTTGTTATCGTCGCGGTAGGATGATAGAAAAAAAAATGGAATTACATCAGCAGAAATAGCGTTAGCCGAAAATTAAAACATTTATTTCGCGAGTTTTTGCTTATAAATATTTATAAAGATAGATTAGTGCGCCTAATAGGGCATTGCATTGATGTTAACAGAATACCGAAATCAGGCAAATCTACGAATGTGTCCGGCGATATTGACGACATTAATAGCAGAATTGAGCACCAGAACATTCACAATACGAACACAAGCGTCGTAGTCATCAGCCCGCCTTCGGTTGTGATACATAAAGCGTGTTATTCGCCTTGCCCCGCGCCCCGCCTTCACGGCACAACACCGTACAGTCAAAACGGTGAGGTTTCTTCTTAATACTTATCATTTATGTGTTACTCTTATGTATAATTTTTTTATTGCATGTATTGCACCTGATGGAAAGCGGTTACTGCCGACCTCTAAAGGGAGCCTGGAAACTAGCCACTAATGCAAGAACACAACTCACGATTGTTATGGCAGCATACTGTAGCCCTCCAGTCGGCAAATGCCCTATAACCTAGCTATGGGTTGTTTGTCGCTTCTTGCGACAGGCCGCCCGGCCGTAGGAATTTGTAATATTTATGCAATCTAACTAATTTTTACCATACCCGGGAAAATCACTGCGGAATTTCAGGAAAAAAATCACACATTTTATTACATATTACATAAAATTTGCTATCAATCAGTGAAAAATCACACTCGAATTTGACTTTTTTAAATCTGGTCATTTTAAATCATTCCCAGAAAATGTCCATTGGGATTCCCAGGATACAATGTTGCGCAAACTTTAAGTCTAGGAATTTGCTGTCGATCAGCGAAAACCGTATCGAAATCGGCAAAGTAGTTCTTACGTAAATCCCAAACAAACAAACAAGAAATCTAATAAATTGCATCATGTTCTCCATCGTTTATATAGCGTATTCTAGTGGGTTTTTAATAGCTTCAAAATACATACATATCTAAAATACGGTATGTTTAGATTTTTATATTATGATGATGATGTTACTGTATGATTTTATCAAAATTCGTAAAGTAGTTTTGCATGAAAGAAGAACAAACTTCCATCCTAACAAACTTTTTTATTTATAATATTAAAATAATAGAATGGGCTGCAATGTGTTTTGAAAATTATATTCATATAATTTGGTTTGCTAGATAATTATAGTAGAGGATTAATTTTTATTGAAATTAGGTAAAACTTACCTATACCACTGCAACATAGCACCAGTAATGAGACAACCTCCAGGCATCTGGAAAGACATTCTCCCAAACACATTCTGCAGTTCCCCACTATCAGGATGGAACGCAGATTCATAAAGCTGCTTTGCTCTTATTACTTGATCCAACTTTGTATCAGTAGGCTCTTGACCTGCTCTGCAATATTGGCAGACCATCAGTCCTAATAATATTAACTAACTCTAAAAAAAATTACTATTCTGTTCAATATATAAAATTTAATAAAAATAAGCAGTATTAAAAAGTAAAATTTTCAGTAAGTAAAAATAAAAAGATAATGAGAATCTCTGTCTTGACCAATGACAGAGGAGCCCGGGTCTAATTAAAAAAAACAACTCTACCCTGATGGGCTATGAGGCTATGACCTATGGGACCAAGGTTCACAAATTTCCATAGCTTTTTGGCATAATCGGAACCCTTATATAATTGACACATCCGGTTGTGCATCTGTCCATGCATGTCAGACTTAGTTTTCTCAGAACTTTGTATAGTTAATGAATTTAACCAGTATCAAGTATTCATGAATATTCATTGTATATTTCCAGCCAAAAGACATTAATTAGACAATGCCTGAACCCTTATAACCCTAGATTTTAATTTACATTCAAAAGCCACATTTCACTAAAGGCAATACTTTAGTATATATACACAATTGTTATTTAGAATGAATCAATACCTGGTATCTTCTTCTATCTCTATTATACATTTTTTTAAACATAAAAGCGCACAAAACTAAACATCACCTTTCAAGCTCTTGAATTAATTATCAATACTTAATGCAGGATTAGGCAAAAACATAGCAGTCAAGTATTTAAATTATATTTGTAATGAAGCACAAACTATTGAAATAATCACAATATATGCACAAAATGAGTAAATTTTACACTTCATACATATATAAATCACAAAAGGAATGTTATTCTAAATCTAAAAAAGTTACTGACCGGAATTCTAATAAGATAGTGAAGAGTAGTGTTGGCCACAATGAAAGTGCATCACTTACTTGTATTTCAAATAAAGTTCCTTAGCTTCATAAAGTTCTTTTTCAGGAACAATGGATAATAATGGATTGGATATGAATGCAAAGTGTCGGAATCTGCCCATAAATGTGCTCTGGTCCCAAAGAGGTTTGGTAATGTCTATTCTTTTTTCCACTGACATTGTCTATAAAAACAGATCAATTTTTTTACTATTATTATAATATAAATACACATTTTTAATTTTTTCATGAGTTCAGCAGACAGGCAGACAGCCCACCTGATGGACAGTGGTTACCATGGCCTATGGACATTTGCTCCACCAAAGGTGCTACCACTCACTAATGGCAGACTGGAACCTGGCGACTTATACAGAAACACAACTCCAGGTTGTTCTTTATGGTGGCATAATCTCTACCAGGGGTAATAGCCATTCAGAAGGGCAAATACCCTGCGAGTTGATTTGTGGCCTTTTATGATGATAGGCAACCTGACCTTAGGAAATTGTATTATCTCTCCATTCCTGCATGGATAATGAACATATTACGTATGTCTGACTAGTGTAGCAGAAATTATATATGTATTAATATTAGATTTTTTTTGTTATAGTGGGCCTTTACCTAGGATAATGTTATGGTTATTGACTGTGGTCAAATCTTTTATTTGTTCTGTTAAAAATAATACTGTAACAAATAGCTAAATTAATGCATATACAGTAGCATCTCGAATGTCAAGATGAATGCAAAAAACTTCGACTTAACAAGAAGTTCGAAATATGAAGTATTTGATGGCTAAAATTTTGATTTAAGAAGATGTGATTTTTGAGTATATTTTCCGAGTAAAAAAAAAAGAATCATAATTGTTCATTACCTTATGGTACACAGCTGTGTGACTTAGAAAGTTTAATGAATAGATTATACTAGGCAGCAATAGAATAACCGCACCACACATTACTGTTTGATTTTATTACTTCGAGTTCTGGGAATTCCCAGTAAAACATCATTATGTTTACTACTACATACTAACTTAGACTTACAGTCTGATTTTTGAAATTTGAGTTATCTAGTATATGTACTAAAATGACTATGGGAAAATAACATTTTGTTCAAGTTACAAAGTCTAAATAATTCGAGATACCAAGTATTTGGGGGTTTAGTGGAAAGGAACAGCATGTTTTTCCACTTAATGAGGATTTCGACTTAACAAGGTTCGAGTTATAGGGATTCCAATGTACATACATTATCTGTCAATATTTAACAACATTAATAGTTCATAAATGTTTAAATCCTGGGGTGATAAATAGCATTAGCATTCTCTACAGATTGCTTGGAAGTATTATGGAAATCTTCAACCAGTCCTATGCCCAAAACCTTGGTTCTTTAATCACTAAAAGTTATCCAAAAAAGACATTTCAGTAATTATGTCTTAGACTTGGTCATTGCTGTTCACCTGTTTTCCTAGCTAAAATTAGAATTAAAGACCAATCCCTCTGTGAATGCAGCTTAACTGAGGAACTCTACACCACTTTTTTATGTCCCAAAATTATTACCCTCCTGTATGACTTTTATATAAAGATGTACCTCAACCTATCAATTTGATCTTTCTCCTCTCCCTATCTAATAAAAACCATGCATATACTGCAAGTAAATTTACATCAGCTAGTAACATTTATTGTTAGTGTAGTCTTTTATAATAATTGGCAACTCAATTTTTCAAAACCTTAAAAATTGCTGAATGCATTCATTACACACTTTACAAGTTCATTACACACTTTGCAAGTTTACACACATTACACACAACACTATAGGAATGGTATCACACTAAAAGAGGCATCTTATCAAAGAGAGCCAATATTTTGAAAATTATCCAAGTGATACCTCAGTGACTTATATGATGGCTACCTTATGTTCTTGTACCCTATGTTGTTCTTTGAACATTTCACTACACCAATGTGAAGTAGCATAATTATAGCATGCACATTTCTGCCAAATTTCTTCAATATAGAGCAGGTAGTTTTTAATACAAACAGCTTTGACATGAATACACTGGAGAGTCAAATGGGCCATGTAAATACTAAGACCTTTATCTAAATATTTTTAAATCACAGTAGTTTACTAGATATGTGGTACATTCAACAGACTAAAGAAAAAATTACAACAGTTGCTGCTCAAATAAAACCCATAAACTCAAGTTCATGTGACATTTTAATGAAAGCAAGGTGAAATTACTTGATACTGCAGTTGTCTGCGCATAATAATTATATCGAAGGCGTAAATTGGTGTCTTAATAGCGCGAAGCCGGTAGACTACGCAGTTTTTCTTTACATCGTGTACTAGAAAAACTGCGTAGTCTCTACTGGTCGGTTCGATTTACACGAGTTTTAGAGAATCCCTAGCCTTGAGGCTGTTTAAATATGCAGCAATTATTTGTGAATGAATAGACAAACTATAAAATGATTATGTAAGTAATTCTTTGTCAATATTAATGAAAGAAGCGTGGTGAATGTCTTTACTAACCATTGCAAATGATTCTTGTTTATGTTAAATTAAATTGGTTAAATCTATTTTATTTCAATGTATTACGTTAGGTTGACCGTAATAAATTATCCCCTCAAAACCAAGAAATCAACTGAAATGAAACGTCAAAAAACAGCTGATAGAGGACTTTATGTTGTTGTTTTTCACATTTGCCACAAAAGCAGGCAAAAGAATCTCAGTCCATACAACCAATTTTGAAAATCTTTGGATTCTTCTTTGTACTGAAAAGGCTACATTTCTCACAAAACATATAATTACTACTCAAAAACTAATAGTTGAAGAATAATACTCAAAAACTAACAGTTTTTGAGTATTATTCTTCAACTATTGTTCATTTTGGTGAAATTTTACACATTTCTAGAAATAAAAATTAACAGCACAACGTCCAATTTCAGTTCCCTCTAAAAACTTTATGTCAGTGCCGAAAGACGAGTTTGTTTGACGTACTTATACGTCCACGTTATCGTACGTTATACGTACGTACCAAAACCAACAAAAGTCAAGTCAAGACGTACTTATTTATTTATTTAGTTTTAGTTTTAGTAGTCTTAGTTTACAACATCATTTAGGGCGTTCTACCAGTAGCTCACAACGCCCAAAATGCTCAGTTAGCCGTTCCACAAGGCGACCGCGATCGTTGTAGTCGTGGCGAAAACGTCACTAATGACGTCATCATTTTCGATCACACGACGCCGGCAACAACCCATGTCAAAAGGTGGATCGAAGTGGGCGTTGACCACAGAGCATTAATTCTCTCTTGTCAATACGTTGAAAAAGGCGCGAATTTTGAAACAAAGATGGCGAACGACAAAATATCTTTCTTTATTAATTTTGTAAACTAGTAAACAAGTGCCTTTTGGACCAACTTTTTTCAGCAGTCTCCGAAAATTATAAATGAGGTGTCATTCGATTCGGAATGGCATCTAGATGATTTTTGAAAAAAATGAAGTTCCGCTTGCAAGAATTGTAAAAGTTATTAACAATTAACTAAAACAAAGAAGGGGGGGTTTAGTTTTTTGCAAATATCTCAAAAAGTAATAAAGATTTTTCGAAAAGAGGAGGAAATTTCCTAAAAAAAGTCTTGACTCCCGAAACTGTAAGATCAATATTTATAATTTTCCCAGGGAATGAAAATACGGCCGAAAACGGGTACTCTGGCTTACGCAAGCCACACCCACATCGGCCCTTTAATGAATAAATATTATTTAAACATACTAAATATGAAAATAAATAAATGAAAATATTCAGGCACTAACTGAATAGATTAATGAACAATAATCTGCTTGAAAATTTTTTTATAACAATTTTTCATTTAGTTATTCAATTGTTAATTAATAATTTATTTTTTGCTTGAACATGAACATTGCAAGTGTGATAATTGTTAAACTATAAATTTAAGAGTTTTTCCTTTCTTGGAGAAATTCTTGAAAGGCTTTAGAATAGAACCCCGTTGGACAAATTAGAAAATGTTTATTTTTCATTTTTTTATTAATAATTTTCGTTGTTACAAAATATTTTTGTTTTGCTTGAACATAAACATTGCAAGTGTGATAACCACAGCTGAACTGTAGGTAATCAGCTTGTGGCATTCAACGGAGTTCTTATGACAACTCAAAAATCCATATTTGACTATACAGTTCACATTCTCACAAAACACATAATGACTACTCAAAAACTATGAATATTCTACAACTATTGTTTATTTTAGAGTCATTTTACAATTTTTTTGAAAATAAAACTGGACAGAACAACATCTCCTTTCAGTTCCCGCCAAAAACTTCTTTTACATCATGTGTCAAACTAGAATCCCAGAGTAGTTAGAAATGTTGCTAGTAAATTGGAAAAAAAGTTTCCTTATCAAGACATTTATGCCAGACTAGTTTCTGGCTATTAATATTAAAATATGGCGGCTGTCGTAGCAACAGCCGATATGACGATTCAAAAGAATTCTCAAATTTTAGTAAATGTGGAAGAAGCTTTGGCTGATTTGTTAGTAGTATCGTATTGCTCTGAAGATAAAAAATTTCAAGGCGTTCTCTTGGACTCTAACAAAGGGTAGGTAACAAGAATATTCTTATGGGTTTCATTATCGATTGATGATCATTTCTCCCACAAATTGTGCTTATATCTCGCTATTCTTGCAGTAATCTACCATTTGGCGTCTACAGTTTACATCCAGCATTCTCTAAACAGCCTGAACCCACCGATAATAAAGATGATAAACTACATTCCGTTAGTCAAAGATTTATCTATCAAGAGCCTCAATATGAAAGTACATTGGGACAGAAAGCTAAAAAACCTACTGCGAAGGCTAAGCCTCAGCCAAGACAAAAGATGACGGTAAGATTACGTCCTAGAAAAGTGCTTTGCTCAAACTGTAAAGGTATTTGTAACGAGAACAATGAAAACGTGGACGTACAATCTAAGAAACGCAAATTAGTTTGCGATGATGACGCGCCCCATGTCTCTGAGTCATATAGGGTCGAAAATAAATTCCTTATGGGCAGTATGCTAATTCCAAAGCTGTCTAGACTGCAGCCTAGTGAGATCACAAGTGCAATTAGTGGAACTTCAAGGATTTCTAATAAGACAAATGACAAAGGTAAAAGCTTGAAAAGTAGTGCTACTAGTGAAGCTCCTGCTCAAGAATTAGCTTTTGTAAGTGTACCTGGTAATGAAGATAATCAAGGACTTAAGGAAGAAAATGATATATCATTTAGTTCAATGTTTTCAAGTGCACGAACACTTAAAATCTGTTTTGGAGAAGGTGAAGGGACTGTAGTGAAAATACCACCTTTGGCAGGTGATTATAATGAAGATTCTGGTGTGTCTTGTGATATGACTAAACCAGATTCAAAAGCAGCTAAAAAGGCAATGAAGAAAGCTAAAAAACAAGCCAAGAAAACTGAAAAAAATTTACCAGGGTCACCAAAATACATAGGTGCTTTATCACCAAGAAACAATGTGGCCAATCCTACATCCGAGCATTTAGAAAAGAAACACAAGCACAAAGTGAAGCATAAAAAAAAGGATAAAGTACAAAAGAAAAAAGATGAAAATACAGGTAAAGGCAGTGACAATGAAACATTTGACTATTTTAGTGATATCAAAGAGCACTGTATGAAGCAGAAGCTATCTATAAGTTTAAGGAGATTGAGTAGTAACTCTTATGAAAAAAGGAATGAGAGTGATACATTAGAAAATGGTTCTGATGATTGGGAGAGTGAAATAGTACCAGATTTTCCAATAAATAGTATAGAGAGTGTTGGAGGCAGATTATTAAGAGTATCTCCGGGTGATATTGTATGGGGGAAGGTAATTGGGTTTCCTTGGTGGCCTGGAAGAGTGCTAAGTGTGACTTCATCATCAAGGGCTCTTGTTGCATGGTATGCATCTACCACATCATCTCTAATGCCATGTGACAGTTTAAGTCCATTCCTAGAAGATTACAAGGTAAGTTGAATGTTGTGTTTTATTTATTTCCTTTTGATAAATTTTTAGGATTACACAGGGCCATGGCAACATATAATACTTGTAGATTGTAATTGAGGATATTTTTCATTTTTTGTACAGAACCTTGTGGGATATTGTTTGGTAATGTTTTATTTTAGTCAGGAGGGTGAGATGAGATATTAACTATCAATATATTGTAAGTAAATATAAATGAGGGGAAAACAATTTTTATTATATATAATAAATGTGTATTTGTGTGTCCCCAAATTTTGGATGTTGAGTATTTTTAGAGATAAATAAGAATAATGTTTCCAAGTGTTTATTTTACTTTTGGCATTTGCATGTCTATGAAGTTACATATTTGTTGACATTAAAGCCCACATGGAACAAATAACATAATTGTCATACTTTATTGTTGTGGATGATGTAATAGTGGTGTTGTGAGTCATGTAACACACAGGCTATTAAACCATTGACAGTATATCTACTTAAATAAATCAAAAGTAATCGATCTGAATATAAAAATTGTTCTACTTTGAATAAAAATAATTGATTATAACATGTTTATAAATGAAGTCAATTTTTATAACATATGTCAGTATGTATTAGGATATTACAAATTGGTCTATCATTGAGCTGTTAAAAGTAAAATAAAAGCTTGGAGAGGGTATTATAGGGTGAATAGTATGTCAAATGTTTAATGGAGTAGCATAAAGGACAATAGAAACAAATAATATAAGCTTTCTGAGAATAGGTATTGTCTTGTTAGGTAACAAGCTTAAGGGGTGTTTTTAATTCCTCCCTACAGACAAATCCAGGCTTAAGCTTTAGGGTTTTATAGCTTTTAGTTAAGGTAATTCACAATCTGATATCATTACTTGCTCTGATTCATTGGCTGTACCTTTTAGAATTTAAGGCAAGAGATGCATTATTAGAATGTCTGGAATTAATGTATTGTTATGATAACTCGGTGAGGGTTATCATAATTTAATACAAAATAAGTGTTATCTGGCTTCTCAAACGATAATATATAGCCCAAATTGGATTTAATACAATTAATAATTATCAAAAAATTAGTAAGTGAATTATCCATTTCTAAGTGAATTTATGAATAATTATAATAATTGGTTTTGGTCCTGTGTTATTCATTACATATAATGATTATGAATCCATTGAAGATATGATCATAATCCGTCAAATAATTTGTTAAAGTGAGTTGATTCGGATGTTTAAGATGAAATATAAAGACTTCTATTGCATGGGAATGAAGTAATATGACAAAATTGTATTTTTTTATGTAATTTTGATAATAAGACTTAAAATAGGAAACTTATTATAAATAAATAAATCACCAGCCAAACACACACATTGTAAATCCCTAGCTAAACAATGTAGCCTTGTGTAATTAATAATATATACAATAAACAACTCTGGGGCCAATCCTAGACACCTAGATTGAAAATATAATTTAAGAAAATTATTGTGCCAGGCACCAAACTCCGGACCTCTGCATGCCAGTGAGCTAACTGGATATATGTTTACACAACTCATTCACTGAGACTGTCAATCTGGAAATTTGAATTATAAAAATCTTCTACAATATATGGACCTGTAGATTAGGTAACTTACACATAATATGTGACATTAAAAAAACCTAATTAAGCGCCTTGTCCTGCCCCTATAACCAAGCGTGGTATTTTGAGTGGGTCACATAATATGAATGTATGTTCCCTTATAAGAATAAAGCCTTTTGTAAAATATGAGGTATTTTTAATTTATTCTCGATAATATAGGGTGTTATAATGTGTTCATAGATACAAAGTTTACATTATCACATAATTCCAGGTATTTGGGAAAAAGCTAAGTAAAAGATGTTTTAATTAATTTTGACTTTCCAGATACGGTTCAACAAGAAAAAACGTGGTCCGTATAAAGAAGCAGTTAAGCAAGCGACTATAGATGCAAAAATGATTGAATCTCAAATTAGTGATCCTTTGGGGAGTCCAACACACACCAACCTTACAACCATGTCACCGCGGCCAATAAATGTGTTCTCTTAATGTGATTTTGACATCCGAATTAAATGTTTGTGATATTTAATTACTCAGTTATTGCACAAATTTTTGGAGGTTTTGGTGTCTTTAGTACAATATCTGCTCACAAATTCAAGTGCTGAGCTCGAACTTCCCAGTCTTTTGGGTAATGCCAGTATGCTTGTCCAAGGCGACTTGATGAATGTGTTCATTAGGAGTTATTTTCTTATGGTTACAATCTTCTTTGTTTTGAGGGATATTGTTGTAGAAAGTTATCTTTCGTTGATAATAAGACTGATTTCAAGCACAATTTCACAAAGAAAGAATTATGTAGCAATCATATCAGTTTTTAATATTTCCAGTTCCAATAATCTAGCTATACACTCTATATTAAAACTACTACCCGCGGTCTCATGCGGCCCACCATGATTCTATAAGTGACCGGTCTGTTGTTCTGTATACTTGTATAATATATATGTCAACAATGTCAATACACGACTAACCACTTTTCATCAGGTGGGCCGTCAATATCTCTTGTATATTCTAGTAGTAGAAATAAAATAACGTGGCAGCCGGCGCAGTGATAGTTAATACTTCCTCTCAAAAACAGCTATACCAATAAATAAAATTGAAGTGTCTTCCTGCGGTTACAAAATAAATGCTAATATTTAAATGAAAACTGCTATTTATAAGAAGCCTAATTATAAATTGCTGTTTTTAGAATTCTTGTCTTGTTTATAGTCTGTGTTAGAACCTATTCAAAACAAAGTTTCAGTCTTGAATAGGTTCTGAAGCAGTTCAACAGATTTAAGTGAATTTTTTAGGAATTAATACAGGAGATTTTCGTGTATGTTCCTTTTAGGTATTTTACAGGGTTCAGAATATAAGAATGTCTATATTTGTAACTATTACTGCCATCGGGTATTATGCCCTTGCTGCGTCTGTCAATCCTACGTGAATAAAAACTGGGAACCGCAGGCAGTGTTGTATCTTAACTGAATAAAGGTATAGGCCATTTCATGTAGATGTGACAATGGATTTAATGCATAATTTGAGATGCAACATTTTTAATGACGTTGAATATTGACAGGTAACATATGTATGTGCACTAATGTGGCTATGTGTTAACGACGTTTTTTTTAATGCTTTAAATAAGACGCATTCGGCCACAGCCTAAGTCTTTAACACTAACGCATATGAAGCTCCAGCATAATTGATTAAAGTAATAGTCGCTCGAACATTACGATGATAACCCAGTCTCTACAAGTTTAAAAGCAAAAAAGATTTCTGCAACAATTTATCTCAATTATAATTAATTAGCGAACTAAAGACACAAACACACCAATTAGTAAAATACAAGTATAATGTAATTAGCTTTAAGCATGTATAAAATAGTTCAAGAATGAATTTATTCTCATTATATCATGTGCAATAAAGCATTCTTTGTTTCCTACATTAAAAAATAACACGCTAAAAAATAAATAGTATTTTATACCACCATAATAGTAAATTTTTGGGGTTATTTCGAAATTGTATTTCAGTTGTTAAATTATGTAGTGTTAAAGTAGGTAGACAGAAATCGTTATGATCATTCTTATAGTGGGTAGCAAACTTGCATTTTCATTAAATGCCTCGAGCTTTGAATATATATGTATATCTGTGTCAGCGTTAAATTGTAAATACCGTTACATTATAAAGTATCTCGCAAGATTGTAAACTGTCGAAATATTGTAAACTGAACATACTGCTTACAATTTAATGCATTATTTGTCGGTAGATTATAATCTGTCGACGTGAATCTTCAAACCAAAGTGCACGAGCCGAAAGAGCGTGCCGCGGCTGGCGAGTGCCAGAACAGATCGGTCATCATTTACTCATTAATTTACAATCTCGCGAGATAGATTATTATATATATATGTGTCGGCTCACTCACGCCGGGAGCGGATGACACTCCGAGTATAATATTGTAACGTGCGAGCGGGGGTACGCACTTATGGATTGGAAGAAAACACCAGTTTTTGACCAAGAGCTTTTATTGCCTTACACAGCCGTACGTAATACCTGTCCGCAGAGTTGCCCCTATACGCACGACTAACGATGCACTGTCCCGACGGTAAGTTGTCACACTCACAATACCGTCGCCGATATTGCGTAGACCACCTCCGATATTACCGCGTGTAGCTAGCTTCTGGTTCCTCTCTCGAACTTACGCTACACACCTTCACGCAACTGTCCACTAAACTTGTCACTAAATTCACCACTTTACTCGTCGCTGCCTTCTATTAAACCTCTCTTCCAACTCTTCCGTATCGCACTTCTTGAACTGAACTCGAACTCTAAACTCGACTCAAAACTGGCCGGTAGGCGCGCCTTACGCTGTTTATATACCCGGAAGAATTTTCTGGAACCCATCTATCTATCTCAGTCTTTTGTTCATCGTCTATCCCTTTCTCACA
Organism: Dendrolimus pini; assembly: GCA_949752895.1. NCBI lineage: Eukaryota > Metazoa > Arthropoda > Insecta > Lepidoptera > Lasiocampidae > Dendrolimus > Dendrolimus pini. The sequence goes on from OX457124.1 coordinate 18,865,229, forward strand.
TCTATCTATCTCTGGCTTTCCTTCATCGTCCATCCCTTTTTACAATATATCCGTCCTTATCTTTTCCTTCCCTTTTCAGAATCTTCTACCTTTTTCCAAAAGTCTTAATACAATAATAACCTGAAATGTTATAATCAAAGTTTATTATATATATAATACATTAGAATGATTACAATTACAATATTAAATACAGCACAATAATACACAGCAATATTAGGACAACTCCAAGAGACGTCTCCACTCTTGTCAGGTGTCGAGCAGCAATCTGCTGTCAAAGAATACTGCGATTATCGAACAGTAATTATCGACCACAATATACTATGCGCCTCTTGTCCAACAGAGCTTGCGCTCTGTTTAATCGATGAACGTAGAATGACGGTCGTAGACTGTTGGTTCTAAACTCGTAGTCTGTCGGTTTAAGACTGCCCCTCCTCTGCCCGAACACCGCGTATTTAAGGTCCTCGTAGCGCGCTGCAGTGACAATATCCGGTAGTGCTGTGGCGCCACTTCAGTTACACTTCCTTCATGAACCAACTTCCGCCATTCGTATTAACTTCCAACATCCGGTTACTCCATTTCCGATATCGGTTAGCTTAATAATAAATGCTTCTACGTTGACATCCGGTTAAACAACTTCCGATTACTACATGAAAGAATACTCTATCAAGTTATTGACTACTTCCGTCACATGCTTATTTTATAATAACAAAAACGATTCCTACATATACATAGTCCACACATTTTCCTTCACTCCCTTTTTTGCCAAAATTTGTTTGTATATCAAGTTACTGGCGAACCCAGACCCTCGTGTACAATATACTCATTCCCTCGGCAGCAAGAAGGAAACTGGGGAGGGAAGTGAGTGGCGCGAGTATTAAATTTTCAAATAAGTTGCATTTACATACTCGCACTGCCTATATCCCTCGGCTTTTTTCTGCTTGCTACCGTGGATGTGGTAATGATGTAAGCAAGACACAATATTTTTGTTTCCCTTTTGGATCTTAAATTTAAAAGAATTTGTTGACATTTTATTGGAAAAAAATAACACCAACAATAACTCCAAATCCAATAGTATAGCTCTCTCTAGTCTTGCGAATGACGTGTATTCATATACAATTGGTATGCATAGTTTTTATCCAAATTTAATTAAATCTTTATTGAACCATAAAGATTTAATTCAAACATCACTATTTCGAATCCTATATTGATATCATTCGAGACATGTACCTACTGCGATTCCGCTTCTATGGTTTGTACTGCTGTCAGCGAATGTACAGTCTAAAGTCTAAACCGTTCCCCCTAAATGTCAGAGTCTACTAGGGATCCGTGCTCAGCCCGTTTCTATTCAGCGTGAAATTGGACGAAGTATCCTCCACGGTTGCTCATGTATGTTGATGATGTTGTGCTGACAGGGGGCGCCTCGTGCGACGTGTGAATGCGTAGAAGGGGTCGCTTGAGATTCTTGAGATGGTTCTGAAGAATCTCAAGCGATTATTAAAACTATAAAAATGTGGCCAAGACTGAGTAGTACCTACTCGGCTGACCCTTGGCTCTGTAGCAAAGGTTCCGAACGCAACTGGGATTGAACGCTAGGATGATTATGATCTAACATCACATTTCATTTCACGTGATCTGGATGAGGTCTACCTACTGACACACTTAACTTAAATGTTATAAAAAGATTAAAGTGACTTGTAGTTGTATAAAGGTCATTGAAGGTCAAGTGTAAATTATGTTGAGAGATCGAACACTAGGGAGTTAAGAGTGGGCAAACAGTAGTTCTTAGGAAGGAAGAATACCTATATATCGTACATGTGCGGAATTAGTTATGCAGCATGTTCGTTTTTTTGTATAATTTTATCTAAATAAAATACAGTAAAGCTAAAAAATAAATGTCTATTAATCATAAATAACGCTTTGTGTTTTATAACTACTTAACTTAATTCGACATTTTTATAACGAAAATATAATAATTAATTATTGAACCCCCTTAATAATGGCTGAAGAGATTAAGCTTCCATAGTCTATAAAAGTTGTCCGTCTAACTCGAAAAACAAATCAAAAAAGCTAAGAAAAAGCTCGTGGTAGAGCTTAAAAATACATTGTATAAAATGAGCATAAGGCAAAATATCCGTCAATTTGTTTTTGTTATATGGGATATTTTTGATTAAATGCTTTGTTTTATAAATATATATAGCTAATAACAAAATGATCCGACACGCACTTGGCCCTATTTAAGTTCCGTTTTATTCTATGCTTTCTGCCTAGTGTTCGATTACAATAGTATAAATATCATGCATATATTTTTATAGTTGTATGTCTAAATGTATAGAATTAAATTAAGAAATGTTTATAAAAGTACTTATTCTCTTATTAATTTCTAGCCATGTGGCTAATGTATAAAATAACTCATGTTTAAGTTTTCTAGCATAGGCAGTTAGGTTGCAGTTTGTAAATTAAATTTTGTTGTAACTTGTAAATCATTCCTTTATTTGATGCCTTTTTTTGGTTTTGAATGATATTTTATTATTGTTTTACGAAATTAGATGTGTTCTTGTTATTGCAATACACTAAATATAATTTGATATCATATTGCATAATTCATAATCCTGTTAAACATAGTACGTAAATTTGAATCGGTTTATAAAAATATATTAACATGGAACAATGGACAGTCGTTTGCGGAAATTAATCCTTACAAGCTATATTATGGGTTGGTGTAATAATATATTATGTGGGAGTTTTTTAGTCAGCCTATTTGAAACCTGACAGGATGATTGATTTTCAAAAATCTAATATAGTCGTTTAAGTTTTCGTCTAAATCGGCTCCAAGAAGAGTCTTGGTCAAACTCAAAAGAGTTTGAGTATTTTTCCCTATTTTTTATAGTATCTATCTATCGGGTTTAGCCATAGTGGTCATGGTGCCACATGCCATTTTCCCGACGTTTTTTTTATTTTCTCTATTTAAAACATATACTCTTTTGGTATTTTTTTAATTTGATTACTTACTGTGAAAATTTCACATTCCATTACAGGTACAATGGAATGGAATGTGGAATTTTCAGTGTTATTTGCGTATACTATTTTAATGGCTACACTACGCTATGCTGTACTATACGTCTGAACTATACAAGCCTTATTCTTAAGACGTGCTTAAATACCAATACATTTACTTCGTATATAGGCTTTAAGGCACACAGCCTAGTGTTTTCCGCAAACACGTAAATCGCATAGGCGTTTTTAGATTTAAAACCAAGAAATAGGCCACGTTATTTACTTTATAGATATATTTCAGACTATAAATGTCGTACCTTTAACACAAATCGTTACTAAATGAATTTTTCAAGAATTTTGTTGTTGATTCTATCTTAAAATATTTCAACGTACCGTACCGTACAAAACGCTGTAAGTAATTAAAATTGTTCAAAACTGGCACGCTAAGAATTTTTTAAATACTTTTGTAGCTAACAAGCCGAAAAAATAAAAATCAAGGAAAAAAATGTTGTTCTTTTTTGTTATTTTGCTTAATTGAATTGATTTTATTTGGCAACTATTTTTCTTTAAAGGTACGGTACTTATAGATGTCTGTCGGTATCTCTTAACATGGTGATATTGTTTATCTTAACATAGTTGAATAATACTAGAAATTACAATGTTCCATTTAAAAATATAAGTCTGAAAAAGTCCGTAAATCTTATTTCCCAAGAGGGCACCACAAGTCTTCTATATAATTATGTTAAGTATTATATCACTGTCGATGTAACAGCAACAACACCTATTGGCTCTTAATTCTTTCCTCACTACAACTTACTACATTGTAAGTGCGCCCTTTAAATAAAATCATTTATAATACTTAAAATAATAGTGTGTGATTGGAACCTGCTCTCAACAATATCTAACATATTGCTGGTCCTTCAAGCCGGATCCGGATGACAAATTGTTGAAGAGCCAATAGGTAGCGTTGCTGTTGCATCGATGGTGGTGTTGTAATATTTAACAATATTGTATAATAGAATAGAACAATATTGTTATGGAAAAACAGTAGTGGTGTTACTTACATACAATATTTTGTTATTTAAAACATTTTTAAACCAAATGAATCAAAACATTACATTGAAAGGAAATTTAAGTATACGAGCAAATATTTGACTGACATTGTCTAAAAAATTGTTTTAAATAGTAAAATGTTGTTGAAAATCTAGTGGTATTATGTTATTATCCAAACAGGAGAAGAAAAGCTTCTAACGCTCTCTAGATTTTTCAGAGCTACATACTTTAATGAAGGATAGTGTATCTAGTATTCTTCTTCAATGATCTTAGCTTGTACAATAATATAATAATAATATGCCATTGTATCACTAATGCTGATATTAGACTTATCTGCAAAAATCAATTTGGTTGACAGGCGCAAAACGGAAAGAAACTACGACATTCATTGAATGATTCAATTTAATGATTACATGGATCGGTTTGGTTGCTTCATACAAATTGATAGACAGTAATGAACCGTCTAATAGGCGTTTAGCCTTTGTTATTACTACTGGAAAGACTGCTGTCGTTTCACTTATGTCCTTTTTTGATAGGCACTATATTGACTTTGATAGTCAAGGCACTGAGTACGAGAGTCATATTGAACTCGTCCTGTAGACAAGTGACATTAGCGCTAAACGAATAGAATGACAATGTATGGGAATAACATAATACTTAGCGTAATGATATGTCATTTCCATACCTTTTATATTCTATTCGTATACCGCTAATGCCATGAGATGGCCGCCTGCGGCGCTTCTAATTGGCCATTATTATTCCAGTTTTATATTAAAGTCAGTGCATCATATTAATTTCTTAATACTTATTTTTATACAAATGTATTGGGGTTTAAGTTTCAAAATTTTTGTTACCATTAAAAATATATTTTAAGTTACGTTTAAAATCATATTTGTATAAAATGTAAAAAGACAAGATGTTTTATTACAATTTTTTGTGTTTTTATTTGTGTAATAATTTAGACAACTTTAAAAATTCAGTTTATACTATATACTAGAGATACCACGAATAATGGTTTGGCCGAATACCGAATATTCGACCACCGAATGTTCGGCGTAAGATATGTGCAATAAAAAACGTAATTTAACAATCTGTTTTTGATGAAAATATATACAATTTTTAGTAATATATGCGTTTTTATTTTCACGATTTGGTATTCGGCCGAATACCGGATAGTTAAAAAAGTGGCCCAATAAGCTGAATACTGAATAGCAGCCGAATATTCGTGGCATGTCTACGCTACGAATTCATTTTGTAATTCAACAAAAATAAAATAGTATTGCTTAAAATTTGTACGTCACTTATTCTCTGCCAAAGTTAATTTATCTTTGTCAATTTTGTATATCTTTATTGCTCCTTAAATTCTAAAAACATCTAACAATGTAATATTCCTAGTTGTAGACTGCAGCACAGTATACAGGAATGTAAGACGTATTTTTAAATAAACTCTTGAAAGGTTTTCTTGCTTTTATTTTAAGACTAGCTGACCCGGCGAACTTCGTACCGCCATATTTTCTTAATTCCTAAAAGACTTTGTTTCATGACACAAAAACAAAATCACCATAATCGCTCCAGGTGATTAGGAGGATTCTAGAATCCGATCTCAGCGCCCCCTACCGGTTCTAATTGCGAATCTAATCCATCCGGGGAACCCACTCAAACACACAAAAACAAAATCGCGTCCGGTGTTTAGGAGGATTCTAGAACCCGATCTCAGCGCCACCTACCGGTTCTAATTGCGAATCTAAACCATCCGGGAACCCACAGAAAAACAAAATCGCTCCCGGTGTTTAGAAGTATTCTAGAACCCGATCTCAGCGCCACCTACCGGTTTTAATTGCGAATCTAAACCATCCGGGAACAAACAAAATCGCTCCCGGTGTTTAGAAGGATTCTAGAACCCAATCTCAGCGCCACCTACCGGTTCTAATTGCGAATCTAACCATCCGGGAACCCACCAACACACACAAAAACAAAATCGCTCCCGGTGATTAGGAGGATTCTAGAACCCGATCTCAGCGCCACCTACCGGCTCCAATTGTGGATTTAAACCATTCCGGAACCCACTCAAATACACACACAAAATTTCATCAAAATCGGTATAGTCGTTCTCAAGTTATGCGCTTACCAACACATTTTGCGATTCATTTTTATATATAAGATTTAACAACTAAGCTGGTATTTCTTAATATAAATATATTTTTATGTGTGCACCGCAATGTAAGGCATATTAATGATATCGATTTTCAAAAGGTGATAACGATGGCGCTCTTAGATTAATGATATTTATTGACCTTGATTAATAGTCAGAAGACGTATGCCAGAGTAAAAGAGTGTGGAAGGAAAGGGTATTGTGCCGACCCTAAATGATGCGGAGAAGATGAGATAATTGAGTAACGGAGTCGGTAGCAGCGTTAGAGCACGCTATTTTTGGTCTCATCTCGGATGAAAGCGGGGTTGTCGAGCCATAGCGTCGCCCCCGCGCTGGCGAAGACTCCGGCGCCGTGAGCAAACAGCCGCGGGAGAAATCCAGAGGAGGATTCGCCTGGAGTATCTCTGGTGCTGTGAGCAAATGGTCGGGATCAAATGCCAGAACATTTTCAATGAAGACAACAACTGGCAAGATATTAGCTCCCAAAGTCGTGAAATTTGTTTCTCCCTGTAACTTTTAAAGACAGAAGTTTAAGAAGTGGAAAATTCTGAGCAAAATCAAGTTGGTAAGTTTTCAACTTTCAACGAAAATTGTCGTGAACTATATCAGTCGAATAGTCTTTGAGTTATGGAATATTCTCGATTAAATTTTTTGTGTACTGATTGAGTGATTAAGTTTTTTGTGTTGTGTAGTTTTTGTACGTACCAAAATCAGGGAACGTTTGTTACTTCTACTACAGAAGTTCTATCTTTTGTTGTGTGAGAACTGGCAAGCCCCAACTCATTTTTTTATCAATTTTCTACATGTGTTCATGGAAGAATAGATGTCCATATCACTAATACTTATGCTAAAAACCGGCTCTAGACAGAATAAACTTATAAGTACCTGCAATTATTTTTTTACATTTGCTTTTAGGTAGACTATAGTAGAATTATTTTGTCCGTGCAGTTTGAGTCATAAATAATCGGAGTATTTCGCTCTCTCTTCCACTCACGGGCCTTATGGGCGGGCATAGTGATGCGCATTATTGTTGTCGTTAAGCGTTATCGATAGTGTATTTGGTTTTGTCATTTTGTGGGTTAGTGATAAAAATGAAAGAAAAAAAATAGATAAAACAATGTATGTATTAAAATAAGAATAATATTGATTTAAAATAAATTATTAATTAGATACCTAATTAATAATTTATTTTAAATGTATTAAAAATAATTATAAATATTTATATCTAAGTTTAAAATTAACAGCAAAAAAGATAATAATGATTTTTATAAGAATGATAATCTTTCTTTGATAAGAATGAGTTTTTATCGATAATGGCGTTGCGCCCTCGCAACATGCTCACCGCCCTAGCCGGACTGAGGCCGAGTTTGATTTATGAGCCAAACTGCACGCACAAAATAATTCTACTATAGTACCTAAAATGTCGACCCGATAGTATATGGTTACATCTAACATCTATTTATGCTCTTTTTCAAGAGCCACGAAGGCGCTCGAGTTCCGGGGGGGGGGGCGGGGCGGGGAGGGGCAACTTGCTCGAGGGAGCTCCCTAGAGGGCTTTACCTCGGCTGGACTGTTAGAAAGGGCTGCTGCTGCTTAGAAAGCGGGATAAATCTAACGATGCTGACAAGAGAGCGACACAATGATCTAATTGAGAACGAGCGACGGGTAATATTAAAGTCTAAGGGGATTCTTGCGGACCGAGATCGGCACCCACGCTATCTTACCGCCGTTTCGCAACGTGTTATGGCTGGGAGAGAAGAAACGGCGAAAGAAAGCAAATTAATTTATATAAAAAATACCAGTACATACAGCAACCATTTTGATAGCAACACAGGAAGTGACAGGAACACGATCCATTTGACAGATAACGTTTTTGGACTAAACATTTGAAAATTGATATATTTTATACACAAATTTTAAAAAGTTATTCCAACCCTACGTTTCAATAATAAACAAATTTGAAACCATAGAAATTAATTGTATGGTACGTATTGTACATCTAAAGATCGTCACAGAAATAAATTAATTTAATTCGCAGATGAATTGTGCAATATGAAACGTATATATATACTATATCAATATACTCATCAACTGTCATCATATATTCAATGTACTCTGTGACTGTCATCCTCAATAATTATAATTTAATCGTAGACAGAGAGAGGATTCTCTGTCTACGAATCACAGAGTACTTTATATATACGGGTATAGTATAGTCAACAGTCATAATATATATTATATACTAACGCACTCTATCGGTATACGACATTATTCAACAGCGAAAACCGTCCAGGGCGTCTAGTATTATTTTGATTTTTATATTAGACTTTTGGAAATTGCGGGAGTTAATAATTTAATTCTTGCAATTCCCAAAAGGCTTTCAAAAAATGTTTATTTGTTAGTAAATAAAACAACAATTTAACGGTAGCGTGATTTATTATGTTTTCTTTTATTGAAATATTCAAAGGCATACATTTTCATAACATCATTTGTATCCACATCTAATCTGGTGCCGTTAGGATGATTTACTCACAAGTTTTACCGCATCTGGGCACACAACAATCTCTTTCAGAAGAAGCCATAATCCAAGTCACCAGAGAACAAATCGTTAGGCAAATCGGTGTTCAGGGTACATGCGTAAGTCCAACGTGATCACAGAACACTAGTAAATGTGATAAGCGAAGTCTGCGGAGTCCAGGAATCAAACAAAGTTGTCGAAAAATAATTAAAATACAAACAAAGTACATACGTTCACGAGTGTGACTCGTATCAATCGGAATGTCGTTTTGGTTTTGACATAATTGACAGTTATAAGTTTTTGGTAAATCGACAATTCATCAAAAATCCAGTAATTAAGGTTAAAAAGGGCTTTATAATTTGAAAAAGGTGAGGAATAGAATTTACATACTTTCAAATATATTTATTAGCTGATATGGCTTGCAAAAACATAAAAACATATCAAATATTTCAACAACAACAACAACAAACAAGTATTAAAACAACTGCGTATTACGAAACATTATTTTCTTTCATTTGGTGTTTAATTTGAGAACAGTGACATCTACTGCAATAAGTACCTACTAATAGAACGCAAAAAATCTCTAAGAAAAAATAATTGTACTGACTGTTATGACACTGCTACGAATATAATAATGTATTATTTATGCTTAATGCTCAGAGTTCTCGGCGAAAACATCACTAATGATATCATAATTTTCACACAACGCTCACAACGACCCATGTCTATAGAGGTCGGTCGAATAACCGTACCACTCAGGGCCACGCCGACCCATCACAGCGCCTGTGTGCGAAAACTATGAAGCGCCTCTTTTTTTCACGAAGCTGCATGTTTCAACTTATTTTTTTATTATTATTTGTTAATTTTGATCGTAATAAACGATCTCCAGTTCTATTTACTTACTTAATAATATTACTTACTTAGATAATATTTTCCTAAATAGGTATAACCAGTTCCCTTCCGCTTGCCAATTACTGCAAAAACTCCACTACAAATACACAAACAAATAATTATGTCGATGTGTAAGTGTAATATAAATAAAATAATTTCGACGGCGGCGCCCCTATTGTCTTGGCGCCTTTGTGCGCCGCACACTTCGCACATAGGGGCGGCGCGGCCCTACCACTTGGGTTTACGATTATAGCGCCGGCAAGCAAGTGGAACGGGATAAATCACGGTCGTGAACATGGCCGTTTTGACTCTCTTATGGAACGTAGTGCATAACGACCGCAGTCGGCAGCTGTACATGTATTCTGTGGTCGGCAGGTGGAACGGCTGACGGGGCATTTTGGGCGTTGTGAGCTGTCAGAGGAACGCGCTGGTAGTAGTCTGTGTTATCTATGGTCTATGGTCATCTGTGGCAACTTGCATTTGTTTTATTGTTTTCGGTTGTAATTTTCAGAAAGTTTTAAAGTGAAAACTTTCATATTTCTACTTATGACAATAAATATAAATCATGTATCCGACCACGCTTCGGACTTATAAATCTAAAAAAGACGCTGTAGGTGCCCTCGACCATAAGGATGTTTTGTTGTGTATGGACAAAAAAAGCTCTGCCTTCGACGCGTTTTACATTCAAAATATTAAGCAAACTAAGCGGGAATTGTCGTGTGTCAGTACTTATAATCAAAACGGTACTGTTTCAAAGAAAGTTCGTAAAAGAAAATTGGTTAAAAGAGTCGTAAAGGACATAGCACCGTCACCTCAAAAATCATCTACGAAGTCCACTTTTTTGACTCCTGACAAGTCAATTAGAGTTAATAAAGCTTTGGATCCTTTTGATATGCTATTAAATTCATCTCCAGCATGTAGAGTTGAGACAGAACCGACGAGTGAAAACTTGGACCTAATCTATCCTAAAGTGTAAGATATTTGCTACCTTTGTTAATGTATTAAAAAAATAAGTATCCGCAACTTTATTTTAAGTGGCTGAATTTACACATTACTAAATTAAAATCAAATATTATTTTATAAATAATATTTGATTTTGAAATAAAGAAAAGTTAATCTTAACAACCCTATTTATTAATGTAAGTTCCATTGTGGGTAAATCTATAGATTTTTGATGCACGAACTTTAAGTAGCGGGGTGGTGGAATGAGGAATGGGAGAGGCATACTTATCTTTACTACAACCCCTATAGTCCGGAGATCTTCAGTTTTTTTTAATAAACATAACCTTACTTATTTTTTTTACTAATATTGCACTTATGAAGTTGAACAATCCTTTTAAAGTCAAAAAGAATCAACAGAAAAGAACCAAAAATAGCATGCATATATGGTCAAAAAAATGAAGAAAAAACAGAGCACATACAAATACACTACTAGAGTAACCATAAATAGCGGGCCAATAGAGATGCCATTATATATCATGTATATAAAATAAATAGTAAATGGTTACAGACAGTTCTGGTACTCTCCAGCTGCTGCCACTGCACGCTGGCTTCACTCACTCGGCTCGTACACTTTAGTCTTAAGATAACCTAACCTAGCAGACTTCATATGAATAAACTGAATAGCAAATGGTTACCAGTCAGTTCTGGTACTCTCCAGCTGCAGCCACGGCACGGTCGCTTGACTCACTTGGCTCATACACTTTAGTCTTAAGATAATCTAACCTGGCTGACTATACATATGTATAAAATAAATAGTAAATGGTTACCAGTCGGATCTGGCACTCAGTAGCTGCTCCAGCCACATAATCACTTTGCTCACTCAGCTCGTGCGCTTTGGTCAGAAACTAACCTCCTCCTGGCCTAAATCACTGGTCGCGACCTTTCACCATCCATCACAATAATGTTAGTGAAAAAATAGGTGAGGTTATGTTTACCAAAAATAAATATTTCAAGAACTCAAGACCCTAGAAGACAACTTCTAAGGGTTTCTACAAAGAAAGGGTAGGTATAATTTTCTTGATACCCACTACGCCCACCCACTGCTTAAAATTTGTGCACTGGATAGCTGAGTAGCAGCCCCATTGCATTCTATCTATAAACCCTTAAAACTATAAATAGTCTACTAAAACTAGGTCACCATAAGCCATATGTATCTATTTTTGCATTTATATTTCTTTAGGTGTGATGAGAGTAAAATTTTACGATGCGCACGCACACCGTCACACGATAAAGCTAAACCATGAAGTTAGCTATAGTCAACATTTTAGTTTTTCAGGATGGCCGAGTGCAGGATGGTGGTTGCGTAGCAACGAGTTGGTAATAGATGTGTGAGACGATCATTGTAATATTTCTATACTTTATTGTGTTTTAATTAATATACGAGTTTGATGATTTATAAATCATTTATTTAGTATCCTACGTATATACATATATATTTGTATATATATTAAAAATAAAATATATATATTAATATATATATGTGTATATATATATTTATATATATATATATATATATTTATATATATATGCATATATATATATATATATATATATATATATATATATATATTAAAATATATTTAAATATACATTTAAATTTTTAATATATTTATATATATATTAAAGTGATCAGCAAAATCAAAGGATTTATTTTAATTCTAATTCCAGTGAATTTCTAAAAAAAGTAAATAATTATATCGCTTTTTCTAATACTTGGGTGTGATTGTGGTATTTATTTTTCTAAGTTATTTAGAGTTAACCTCAGTTTTTGATTGTATTTTTCAATATGGTCGGTTAAATAAATAAAGCCCATACCACGGTCGA